>OX463225.1:148648930-149248930 GCA_949820135.1 Sylvilagus floridanus | reverse complement strand
ACCGCTGTCTCCTTGGCAGGGTGCGTGGGCTCGCTGGGTGGCCACTCGGAAGGGAATGCAAGCCCTTGAATGTTCAAATGAGCGGTATGGGGTTTAAAGGATTCTCTATGTGGGCTCACCACGTAGATGGGCCCTGTGCAAAAGGTTTAATTATTACAAATGTGCCATGTCGCTTCTTCTGTGTCCAGATACCCAGATATACATGCTCCATTGTAGGAAAGCAGTGTGTACTAGTGGGAGATGTTTTCCCTTTGAAATTTCCTGCTTTTGATTTGCAAACCTTTGTAACTGGTGCAGGAGAATCAGACCCAGGCCGGCTACCCGAAGCTACTCGCATCCCTCTGCAGTCTCAGAGACTCTCAGGTCTCCATTTTCCTCCTCTCACCCCAGATGCCTGGCATATGCGATAGCAGCAGAAACAAAGTCTGTTGCATTTGTGGAATGTTATTAGTGCTTAAGCAGCCTGGGGATCAGATCCTAGCAGCTAAGATAGGGGACCCCCCCCACACTTTTTCTTTTTCAAACTTGACAGCAAAGAGCAATTGTTTTAGCCAGAGAGCAAAGAGAACTTACCTCAAAAAGTCGCCCAGGTGCATTGCAATGCACTCATTTCCCTGTGCTCGCCACCCTGCACGTCCTGTTTCCCTAGGGGAAAACCACTTTAGGGCTTAGGCATTGCACAATAGAAATACAAATCCAGTGTTTGTCTAGGATCCTTGAAATGGCACTGCTGGACTCCACCCTTCCTCCCATTAACAACATCAGAGTTAGTGAGAGGGGAAAAAAGTCATCTGTTCTGGGATTTTAGAAGAGCTCTGCCCGCTGGGTCTCCTAGGGTTTTAAGCGTCAAGGTGTTCATCCAGCTGAAAAAATGTTAAGTCTATGAGCAATTTAAGATTCAGCATGTCTGGCAATTCACGTTTTGCCAACAGATGAGAAAATGCAGCATGAAATGTGAACGTGAATGCTGTGTATGTAGGGGAGCTTCTGGATTTTCGGGGTCATCTAGAAGCCTTGAGGATGGGAGATCTGGAGGATGCTGGGTTCTGAAAGTCGTTCTCCATTTCTGGGACCTGAGGACTCCCCCTGAGCTCACAGATGTGAGATCACAGAGGAGGGTGCTTTGAGCTCAGGGGAGGAAGGGTCTGCTTCTCTAGGGTCTGCTTCTCTAGGAAAGGCACACTGTGCCACTCTTCATCAGAGAGCCCATCTGCCCCTCCTCTTCCTTCCGGCTGAGGAGATGGATCCCCTGGAGTCAGTGTGGTTAGTGGCAACAGGAGGCTGGTAATAGCGGAATTGAGCAAAGAAGTAAATCCCATCTCATGAAGAATGGGACCTAGGTCTCTCACTGTTGCAGAGGTCTATATTTGAGATACAAATATAGAAGAAGAAAGTAAATAGACTCTAAGGTGTTGGATTAGAATTGACGGTATTGGGGCCCGCGTTGTGGGTAAAGCCGCAGCTGTGGTACTGGCATCCCATGTGGGTGCCGGTTCAAGTCCTGGCTGCTCCACTTCCGATCCAGCTCTCTGCTGTGGCCTGGGAAAGCAGCAGAAGATGGCCCAAGTTCTTAGGCCCCTGCAACCACATGGGAGACCTGAAAGAAGCTCCTGGCTCCTGGCTTCGATTGGCCTAGCTCTGGCCATTGGGGCCATTTAGGGAGTGAATCAGTGAATGGAAGACCTCTCTTTCTCTCTATGCCTCTGCCTCTCTGTAACTCTGCCTTTCAAATAAATAAATAAATCATAAAAGGAAGAAAGAAATGACTGATTCCAGGGTATAGTAGACTTAAAACTATCCCACTCAAAATGTGCACATCCTAATCCCTGAACCCTATGCATGTTACCTTATTTGTAAGAGTCTTTACAGATGTGACTAAGTCAAGAGTTTTAAGATGAAGAGATCGGGGCCGACACCTGTGGCACAGCAGGTTAAGCCATTACTTCTAGCGACAGCATTCCATATGGGTGCCGGTTCAAGTTCCTGTCGCTCTGCTTCCAATCCAGGTCTCTGCTAATGTGCCTGGGAAAGCAGCAGAGGATGGCCCAAATCCTCGGGCCCTTGCATCCATGCGGGAGACCCAGAAGAAGCTCCTGGCTTCCGCCTGGCCCAGGCCTAGCCCAGCCCTGGTCATTGCAACCATCTGGGGAGTGAGCCTTGAAGACCGTTCTCTCTCTGTCTCTGTAACTCTGACTTTTAAATAAAATAAATAAATAAATATGAAGAGATTATCTTGGATTATCTGGGTGGGCTCTAAATACCATCACAAGTATTTTTATAAGAAAGAGAGGGCGACTAGTGCTTGTGGCATGTTGAGTAAAGCCACCACCTGCAGTGCTGGCATCCCATGTGGGCACCGATTTACCTCCAAGCTGCTGCACTCCAGATCCCACTCCTTCCTATTGCCTTGGGAAGCAGTTGAAGGTGGCTCAAGTGCTTGGGCCCCTGCACTCATGTGGGAGACCAGGAGGAAGCTCCTGGCTACTGGCCTTGGCATGGCCCAGCCCAGCCCTGGCAATTGCAGCCATTTGAGGAGTGAACCAGTGGATAGAAGACTTCTGTCTGTCTGTCTCTCTCTATGTATCTCTGCCTCTCTGTTACTCTGCCTTTCAAATAAATAAATAAATAAATTTTAAAAAATAAAGAAAGTGACAGAGGGGCAGGGCAGGCATTGTGTTAACCTTCCATCGCCCTCATGCCATGTCGGAATGCCTGGGATTGAGTCCCGGATCCCTCCACTTCCAACCCAGCTCTCTGCTAATGCCCCAGGGAAACAGTAGATGACGGCTTAAGTACTTGGGCCCCTGCCACCCATGTGGGAGACCCAGGTGGAGTTCCTAGTCCTGACTTTAGCCTGGCCCAGCACGGGGCCGTCTGGGGGCTGAACCAGCAGGTGGAAGATCTCTTTTCTTCTTTCTCTGTCACTCTGCCTTTCAAATGAATAAATACACTTAAAAAAAAAAAAAAAAGAAGGAAAGGACAGAAGGAGATTACAGATAGGAGGGGAGGGGCAATGTGTCCACAATGGCAGAGACCAGAGTGTTTGAGCCACAAGTCCAGGAAGGCCAGCAGTTAACCCTAGCTGTGAGAAGCATGGAGTGAGTTCTCCCAGTGAGCCCCCCCGAGGGAGTGTGGCGCTGCCACACCTGGCTCTTAGCCCAGTGAGGCTGACTTCATACTCTCAGCCTCCTAACTAGTAGGGGAATATTTTTCTGTGGTTCTAAACTTTCTAAAACACTAAATCTGTGGCACTGGAATTTGACCCAACAGCCAGAATGTGCTGATACACAGAACTGGGGCAGGGAGTGTGTAAGATAAGTTGAGCCCAGAGCGTGTTGTTGAGCAAGAAAGTGGTCCAAAGGACACAGGGACCAGCTTGAAGGGGCTTCTGTGGGCCCAATGGAGAACAATTAAGAATCAAGTCGGGAATAATATGTTTACACCACACTATAAATAAAATAGTAGCCATGAGTCCAAAGAGAAGAAGGAGAAAACTCTACCTCATAGTATAATGCCAACCACTAACAGAGAAAGAATGGAAGGATTAGAAAATCTCTCTCAGCAGCTATCAGAATGAAAATGAATCCAGGGGCCAGCGCTGTGGTGTAGCAGGTAAAGCCGCCTCCTGCAGTGCCAGCATCCCATATGGGCGCTGCCGGTTTGAGACTCAGCTGCTCCACTTCTGAGCCAGCTCTCTGTATGGCCTGTGAGAGCGCTGGAGAATGGCCCAGATCCTTGGACCCCTGCACCTGCATGGGAGACCTGGAGGAAGCTCCTGGCTCCTGACTTCGGATTGGCACAGCTCCAGCTATTGTATTGTGGCCATCTGGGGAGTGAACCAGAGGATGGAACACCTCTCTCTCTCTCTCTCTCTCTCTCTCTCTCTCTCTCTCTCTGCCTCTCTGTAACTCTGCCTTTCAAATAATAAATCAATAAATCTTAAAAAAAAAAAACAGAAAACGAATCCATCCTCAATGGATAGAACAATTACAGGATGCAAATTTGATGAGAAACTGGATATTTACATTATCTCACAGTACCTTCCCATAAACTACTTAATAATTCCTTATTAACAAGTACAAAATGCTTACTAATTACTGTGAAGAGACTTGGCAGATATCAACTTAACTAAGTGGCTAAATGTAGCAGCAGCAGTAATGGGACAGATTGACATCATGTACCCTGATGTGATGCACTGAGAAGAACAAAGCATTCCTGTGGGGTATTCCTGCCAAAAATGCATGACCTAAAGCTAATCGTGAGGAAACATCAGACAAACCCAATTGAGGAATATTCTGCAGAATAATTGGCTGTCCTGTTTCAAAATGTCAGCGATAGGAAGGACAAGGAAAGGCCAAGGAACTATTCCAAATTAAAGGGAGCCAGAGACATGATGACTCCATACACCGGGTGATCCTGGATTGGATTCTGGACCTCTGGAGAGTTTTTCTGGGCTAAATGATTGAGTTGGAATGTTGCTGGTGATTTAGACGTTAACATTGTATCAACGTTCACATTATAGCTACACAGGAGATGATGGCCTTGCTTTCAGGAAATGCATATGAAGTATTAAGGATAATGGAACATTACTACGTCCGCAACATCCTCTCATATTGTTCAGAAAACTAATGTACAAATACACAGAGAGAATGAAAGACCAATGTGGTGAAATGTTAGCAACTGAGGAATCTGGGTGAAGGGCGTTTGGGAGTTCTTCGTAATATTCTTGCAATATTTTTGTAAGATTTGCATTATTTTTAAATAAAAAGTGAAGAAGAATGAAAGGTCACTACTCTACCAAGGGACCTTGTCATTTCCACGCAGTGCCTGCAGTGTTACTCAGAGAAGTGAAAGGCATTGGAGAGAAAGCCGAGGGACTGGGCTCTGCCACTCTCTGTGTCACCTTGGGCTGGTAACTCAACCTTGTGGGGCCTGTTAGCTCAGCTTCACCGTTCTCGGTATTTCTATACCTAAGGCAATGGGCTTCACAAGTTCATTGACTTCAAATTGAATGAGAAGCAAGAGTGGGTGTCTGCCCCAGCTATTAAGACACTGGCTGGCCACTGGAGCACCTGGCTCTGCCCCGGACTCCAGCTCCCCAGGCCCTGGGAGGCAGTGGCCTCAAATTGCTGGGTCCCTGCCACCCACGTGGCTGATCTCGACTGTGTTCCTCGCTCTCAGCTTCAACCCAGCCAGCTTTGTAGGCATTTAGAGGTGTGAACCAATGTATGGGAGCTTTCCCTGTCTCTCTGGTTCTCAAAAATGAATTCATTAATTAAAATATAAATTAAAAACGAACCTGCAATGGCACAATTAAACATCATTGCTGTGGAATGGGGAGTGATGGCTATTGAACATCAAACTCCATTTCTTCCTGCAGAGAAAAACTGTCCTCACATTAGATTGTGGCAAAGGCTGAATAACTCCGTGACAACACTGAAAAACACAGAATTGTGTAACTTAGTTGGGCAAATTTGTTGGTATGTGGATTATATCCCAGTTAAACTACCAGCTGCTGGCGATGTGGGTTAGCAGGTTAAGCCGCCACCTGCAGGCCGGCATCCCATATAGGTGCAGTTTGATTTATAGCTGCTCCACTTCTGATCCAGCTCCCTGCTCATGGCCTGGGAAAGCAGCAGAAAAGATGGCCCAAGTGCTTGGGCTCCTGCACCCCCGTGGGAGACCCAGAAGACGCTCCTGATTCCTGGCTTCGGATCAGCCCAGCTCCGGCGGTTGCGGCCATTTCAGGAGTGAATCAGCAGATGGAAGACTATCTCTCTGTGTCTCTCCCTTTCTCTCTCTGCAACTCTGCCTCTCAACAAAATAAATAAATCATTTTTTAACAAAATAAAGCTATTAATACCACCCCTTTGCTTTGCTCACCCCACACTCAGTCGTGATTCTGAACCTTTAGAACAAGGCAGCCGGGGACAGATACTGATGGTGTCTAACAGCTTGATGAGTGGAGAAGGCATCTTCATGCTGGAGGCACAGTGAGGGCGGGAAAGAAAACAGATGGCGAAGGAGCCTTCCAGAACTGCTGGGGAAAGAGTAAGAGGGCCGCTTCTGGGGCCATCCTGCAGCCTCTGTCCTCCCTCTGCACATGGCCCTTCAGCTTCCACCCCTCCCACTGGTTGGCCACTCCCTGTGTGGCTTAAGATTAGATTTTGCTGTAAGAGAAAGCTAAACTAGGGGTGGTTTAAACAAACGGGAAGCTCTGAATTGTTTTTCTCTCGTACGTACACGCCGGAGCGAATGGTCCAGCAGCTCCATGAGGTCGCAGACCCTGTCTCTGGGAGTCCACTTGCCGCCCTTTGGGCCGCGTGCCGAGGCAGCTCCCGCAGCTCCCGCAGCTCTAGGAGAGCCGGCCCTTCACTGTCGTTCTTCCAATCTCAGCCTCGTTGTGCAAGATGGCAGAGTTTCTCTGCCCAGCAGAAGGGAGGGAAGATGGGATCAAGAAGGGGCTGACTATGGAACAGTAAGCTAAGGCTGAATCTTAAGTGAGGGTCCTAGAGCTCCTCACAGGATATGGCGCTGACATTTCATGGTCTGGACCACCTGTCTCAGTCATGCAGCATCAACTGGCTGCAGCTGCTGAGAAATGTAGTTTTAGTTCCAGGTGGCCATGTGTACCCAGCCTGCACCCCTCCTTCCTTCTCCCCTCCAGAGAAAGAAGAAGGGAGAGAGAGGAATTCTAACGCCGCAGAGTAAAAGGCAATAAATACCAGCAGTCTTAGTCACCCTTTCCACTCCTTTCTTCCAGCCCAGTTCCTTGCATGCACTGGACCCGTCTCCTGGCCACCGCGACATGGGTGACCCACAGACAGGAATGCTGAGTCTGGGGAGCATTGCGTGTATGCCCCCCTCGCCATATCCCACACCTGCTCCTTCTGGAATCCGGCCCTCCATGACTGGCCCTGTCACCTGCTGGGGCAGGGTGGGAATTGTCTTAGGCTCTTTCATGTCCTTTACTGCCCGGCCTCTCCCACCGCCCTGCCAGTCCTACTGCCTATGGCTCCCAGACCCTTCTTCCTGCTTCCTGCGTCCTGCCCCTACTTTAGCTCTGGCTCTCATGTTTCTTGTTTCTTTTTTTCTGGTCTGCACCTCCTTGCCCCCAGGCTGCACCCCAGGCTGCTTCCCACTTTGTACCCAGAGTGCTCTTAGCAAACAGAAGCCTAATCTTGGCCCATCCCCCTTTAAAGCGCTATTGGCTTTCTCTGTTCCTTTAGGGGTAAAGTTCACTTTCTCTAAGCCGAAACCCAAGGCTCTTGTGATCTGGCCTCCCCCTGCACCTGCTGCCCCCTCAGCTGTGCCTCCTGTAACCTTTGCTCCATTCCTACTGCACCATCTGGTTTTTCCTTAGGGAGGCTGTGGTGCTGTGCTGCTCTGCCGCTGCACATGCTGCCTATTTGGTCAGAAGTGACTCCCCACCCCACCCCCTTTTAAAAGATTTATTTATTTTATTTGAAAGGCAGAGTCACAGAGAGGCAGAGGCAGAGAGAGAGAGAGAGAGAGAGAGAGAGAGAGAGAGAGAGAGGTCTTCCATCTGCTGGTTCACTCTCCAAATGGCTGCAATGACCAGAGCTGGGCCAATCCGAAGCCAGGAGCTAGGAGACTCTTCCAGGTCTTCCACGTGGGCCCAGGGGCCCAAGGACTTGGGCCATCTTCCACTGCTTTCCCAGGCCATAGCAGAGAGCTGGATTGGAAGAGGAGCAGCTGGGACCTGAACCGGTGCCCACATGGGTTGCCTGCACTGTAGGTGGTGGCCTCCTCACCTGCTACACCACAGGGCCGGCCCTGACCTTTCCATTTTTGTCTAACTCCTACTTCTTCAAATAACACCTTGAGAATTTCATCCCCAAGGCAGTTTTTCCAGGTTCCCCAGTGTGATTTAGATATTCTCCCTCCTATTCCCCTATTCCATTTTCCAATATCATCTCAGTATTGGGTATTTCCCTCACTCCACTACAAGCTTCGAGGGTCCCACATGGGACCCCCCCCCCCCTTTTTTTTTTGCATCTGTAGTGCCTGGCACATAAATATTAGATGAGTGGATGGATAAATATGCCAGGCTGAATCCTAAACATATCCATGTATGGTATTTAATTCTTTTTTTTTTTTTTTTTTGACAGAGTTAGACAGTGAGTGAGAGAGACAGAGAGAAAGGTCTTCCTTTTTTCTTTGGTTTACCCCCCAAGTGGCTGCTATGGCTGGCGAATTGTGGCCGGCGCACTGTGCCTATCTGAAGCTAGGAGCCAGGTGCTTCTCCTGGTCTCCCATGCGAGTTCAGGGCCCAAGCACTTGGGCCATCCTCCACTGCCCTCCTGGGCCACAGCAGAGAGCTGGCCTGGAAGAGGGGCAACTGGGACAGAACTGGTGCCCCAACCAGGACTAGAACCCGGGGTGCCAATGCCGCAGGCAGAAGATTAGCCAAGTGAGCCGTGGCGCCGGCCAATATGGTATTTAATTCTTATAAAGCCCCTTTGAGATTCATTCATTCTGCAAATGAGGAAATAGACTTAGGAGAACTGCATGGCATGCCAAAGACTACAGCTTCAATTAATAGTACAAATGGAAATGGAATCCAGTGTTTGTTTATTTATTTACTTGAAAGTCAGAGTTATAGAGAGGCAGAGGCAAAGGCAGAGGGGGGGGGGGTCTTTAATCCACTGGTTGGTTCATTCCCCAAATGGCTGCAACAGCCAGAGCTGGGCCTATTTGAAGCCAGGAGCCAGGAACTTCTTCCAGGTCTCCCATGCAGGTGCAGGAGCCCAAGGACTTGGGTCATCTTCTGCTGCTTTCCCAGGCCACCAGCTGGAAGCTGGATCAGAAGGGGAGCAGCTGAGACTCTAACCAGCACACATAAGGGATGCCGGCCCTGCAGTTGGCACCTTTACCCACTATGCCACAGCGCCAACCCCGGAATCCAATGTTCTTGCTTCCTATATGTTGCTAGATAGACAAATAACATTTAATACTGTTTTAAACTGAAGTGTGGATGTGCCCACTTTTGGTTAACTTCCATCCCAAGGCGGGTGTGTGTTTCTTTCTCCAAATCCCTGAGACTCTGAACACAGTTCTGGTGTGCTTGAGAAACAGAGTCTATAGACATTTCTTTCTTGTCTCCTCCTGGGAAAACGTATTAATCCCTACCTGTGGAGTCTGTTTCTTTACTTATCACTGCTTCGGTGAACGTTTATAAACGCCCACGCTGGGTGAACCTCCGTCTAATCTACACAGGAGCACAGAAACAAAGACCCTTCAGTCATTACCAGAATCTTTGCGAGAGAGTGCCTGCCTTGTCTGCAGATACAGTTACAAATAAAGGACAAGTGGCAGGGCTGTGTTACATTCAAGGTTAACTGTTGTTATTGTTCCTTAAAGCGAGGCGTGTATAATCCTTGTATTGGTTTCAGGTACAATAAACAATGCACTCCCTTATCTCAGATGCACTAAGGCGATTCAGGGAGTTGTTTACCTCCCAAGTATTTCTTATTCAGCAGTTTTCACACAATAATGATGGCTTTAAGGTCCCTGATGCTCTACCCTCCCAACAGGTAATAAGAAATCAAAACTGTGTGCACTTGGAATTCATTCGTGCGGAGAATAAAGTCACTTTTATATACTCCAACGATGTCCAGTCGACCAGAAGCCAGAATGTTATACACAAGCAGCAGAATCCATCTCCTGAAATTGACTCAGGTTTGCTCAGATTGGAGGGGCACAAAAAGACAAAGAAAGCGTGTGGTTATGATTGTAGGGAGAAGCAGCCCAGCGACAAGAGCGCTTCTCTAAATGTATGCTTTTGGTTTCACCTTAAATTATCTTTTTTTTTTTTTTTAAGATTTATCTATTTACTTGTGAGGCAGAGTTACAGGCAGAGAGAGGGAGAGAGAGAGAGGGAGGGAGAGAGGTCTTCCATCTGCTGGTTCACTTACCAAATGGCTGCAACTGCTGGGGCTGGGCCAGGCCAAAGCCAGGAGCCAGGAGCTTCTTCCTGGTCTCCTATACAGGTGCTGGGGACCCAAACACTTGGGCCATCTTCCACTGCTTTCCCAGGTGCATTAGCAGGGAGCTGGATTAGAAGTGGAGTAGCTGGGACTTGAACCAGTGCCCATATGGGATGACAGCACTGCAGGCGGCAGCTTTGCCAGGTATGCCACGGTGCTGGCCTGTTATGCTTTTAATTACTGACTCGTGCTCTGTTGTAATGTGGTATCACATTTTGTTTGCTCATGCATCGATTGGACATTAATTTAGACTGTTTTCAGGGTTTGGCAATTATGAATAAGCTCTTGTGAACATTTGCATAGGTCTCTGTGTGGATATGTGTTTTCATTTCTCTTGGGTAAACACTGAGGAGTAGGACTGCCGAATGGGATGGTAAATGTGTGATTAAATTTGTAAAGACATGTCTAACTGGGGCTGGCACTGAGACACAGTGCATTAAATTACTGCTTGCAGCACCAGCAATCTGTATCAGAGGCCTCCTGGAGTCTAGCTGCGCCATTTCTGATCCAGCTCCCTGCTGATGCTCCTGGGAACGCAGCAGACAATGGCCCAAGGAGTTGGGCTTCTGCCACTCGTGTGGGAGACCCAGAGGGAGTTCCGGCTCCTGCCTTCAGCCTGGGCCAGACTTGGATGTTGCAGCCATTTGGGGCGTGAACCAGAAGATGGAAGACGCCTCTGTCTCTGTCTCTCTGTTGCTCTTCCTTTCCAATAAATAAATAAACCTTTTTTAAAAATGCCTTTTCCAGTGGTATAGTACTATTTTGTATTCCTATCAGCAAGGTGTGAGAGTTCAAGTTATTTCACATCCTTGTCTGTACTCATGATCAGGTTTTGTTTGTTGTTTTTTCGCTCTGATGAATGTGCAATAATGGTTCATTGTGGTTTTAAGCCACATTTCCTTAACAACTAATGATGTTGAGCATCTTTTTATGAAATCTTTGATGAAGGAATATTTTGCCCATTTTGAAGACTGGGTTGCTTGTATTATTACTTTATGAGAGGGATTTATATATTCTGGATACAAGTCATTTATCAGTTATATTTTTGCCAAGGAATTTTTCCTGATCTGTCGCTTGTCTATTTGTACTTTTCAGAGTAGAATTTTAAATATGGATGAAATCCAATTTATCAGATGTTATTTTTTTAGGATTTGTTTGTTTATTTGAAAGAGTTACAGAGAGGCAGAGAGAGAGAGAGAGAGAGAGATCTTCTATCCACTGGTTCACTCACTAGATGGCCACAAAGGCTGGAGCTGGGCCAATCCGAAGCCAGGAGCCAGGAGCTTCCTCCAGATCTCCCAGGTATGCAGGGGCCCAAGGACTTTGGCCATCTTCTGCTGCTTTCCCAGGCCATTAGCAGAGAGCTGGAATGGAAGTGGAGCAGCCAGAACTCGAACCACGCCCATAAGGGAAGCTGGCACAGCAGGCGGTGACTTTACCCACTACGCCACAGCGCCGGCCCCTCAAAATTTTAGTTTATCGTTCATGCATTTTGTGCCCCTTCTAAAAGAACTTTAACCAATGATTTTGGATTTTTATTAAACCAAACTTACTTAATTCAAAGCATTTTAACTTTATTCTAACATTGCAATTCCTTCATTGTTGGAATTAAAGTATATTTTTAAAAAGATTTATTTATTTTATTTGAAAGTCAGAGTTATGGAGAGGGAGTGGCAGAGGCAGAGACAGAGAGAGATCTTCCACCCGCTGGTTCGCTCCCCAGATGGCCGCAATGGCCAGAGCTGAGCTGATCTGAAGCCAGGAGCCAGGAGCTTCTTCTCTCCTACATGAGTGCAGGGGCCCAAGGACTTGGGCCATCTTTCATCCTCTGCTGCTTTCTCAGGCACATTAGCAGGGAGCTGGATCAAAAGTGGAATAGCCAGGACCCAAACCAGTGCTCAAATAGGACACTGACACTGCAGGCAGTGGCTTTACTTGCTGTGTATGCCACATTGCTGGCCCTTAAAGTATCGTTCTAAAATAATAAAATAGGAGCTGCCATTGTGGCACTGTGGGTTGGGCTGCTGCCTACAGTGCCAGCATCCCATATGGGTACTGGCTCGAGTCCCAGCTGTTCCACTTCCAGTCTGGCTTCCTGCTGATGCACCTAGGAAAGCATCAGAAGATGGCCCAAGTGCTTGGGCCCCTTCGTCCACATGGGAGACCCAGAACAAGCTCCTGGCTCCTGGCTTTCACCTGGCTCAGCCATGGCTGTTGTAGCCATTTGGGGAGTGAACCATCAGATGGAAGACCTCTCTCTCTGTCTCTTTCTCTCTCTCTGTATCACTGCCTTTCAAATAAATAAATAAATCTTTAAAAAATAAGATAGGACAATAACAATAGATAGAGGTGTGTGCGTGTGTGTGTGTGTGTGCACCTAGCAAAATAAGAGCTGACTAATGAATCTATTTTGGAGTCATAGGTCAGGTCCCCAAGAAACTGACAGAAATTTGCATGTGACAAAAGCCTTTTTCTTGACCCAACTCTATTTGGGCTCCTCTAAGTTTCTTCTCGTCTGGGCTTTGACTTTGGGCTGCAGCATCCCGGCTTGTCAAGTGTGCATCACCTGGTCTTACTAAGAATCCTGCTAAGTCAGTTTCCAAAGAATGAACTGCTTTCAATCTCTGATCAAATTCCTCACGCCCCCCCCCCCCAGGTGATATCTAATTACTTTTGTTATCTATGAAATTCCTCTCCCCCTATCTGATCAGCCTGGTGTGCCTGCAGCAGGAATCCTGGCTAGTTGGTTTAGCCAGAATCCCCCCTGGCCCCTGACTTTTTAGCTTAGTTACTTTGGATTCACTAACCCTCCCCTGCCCCCGCACCCTCCTCCTAGGCTGTAAATCCCCACTGGTCCTTGTCCTCTTTGGAGTTGAGCCCAGCTCTCTTCAGAGCTCTCTTTCCCACTGTTACGATGGTTCCTGCATAAAACTTGTTTTCCCACTGCCACTGCTGGCAGCTCAGCCGTGCGTTCTCTCTGCAGGGACTGATGGCAGAGCGCTCCCAGAGACAGCAGCTGGCAGGGCAGGGGAGATGCTGAATTGCGCTGCAGCTGCCCCAAGGCCTCGGTTGGTCCTGCCGGGGGTTCTGAGGCTGGGAAGGCCCTCCGAGTTGGGAGCTGCCTGACCAGAAGAAAAGGGCGAGGACCTTTGCCCCCCTCAACGCCTCCCTCCATCAAATGAGATCATGTGGGAAACTAACATAAAATGTGATAGGAACGGGAGAGGTGAGGTCATTGAGCAGCAGTTCTTCTTGGTGAATCTGAGGCAACGTTTCCATAAGGACAAATACAACAAAACTAATTAATAAGGACAAATACAACAAAACTAATTACTCGTTTGGGAAACCCTCTCTGTGGTTTGTGACCTCTGCCACCCAGCAGCCTTGTATCCTGGCAACAGTCTCTGGGCTGGGAGCCTGGTTTGCATCATTCCCCCCAGGGTAAGAACATAATTTTTATTTCTTCTATCGTTTCTTATCCTCATGAATACAGGAGCACCTGCTGGGTAGCCCCAGGAATCTGGGTAATAAAGAAACTGCGGAGGGGGTGGACCCCCATGCCCAGTGGTAAATCCAAGGGATGTGGACAAGACTTTGTATGAGAACCTTAACGTGGGAATGAGGTTTTTCTCATTTTAATTCTCACACTTGGTCATGACCCATTCATTGCTGAGTCCTCCGCCCACTTCTAAAATTGTCGTTGGTCAAGGCTAAAAAGGCAGGCTACAGCTCAAGGTTGTCCACCTCCCAGTTCGGCACAAATACATGCCAGGGCTCCAGCAGAACAAGAGGGGCGTTTTTTTTCCCCCCTAGAATGGTCCTCCTGGCCCCTTTTAGTCCCCAAGCAAGAAAAGTGATCTTGGAGCTAGGGCATTTGGCCTGCAAGTTAGGGCACCAGGTAGGATGCCCAGGCACCATACAGGAGGGCCTGGGTTTGTTACCTGACTTCACTTTTGGCTCCAGCTTCCTCTAATGCAGACTCTGGTAGGCAACGGGTGATGGCTCAAGTGACTGGGTTCTCGCCACCCATTTGGGAGACGCGCATTGGGTTCCTAGCTCCAGCTTTGGCCCTACATGGAGACTGTTGTGTGCATTTGAGGAGGGAACCAGTGGATGGGAGATCGCTCTCTCCTTCTCTCTTTCCCTTCCTTTCTCTCTCTGTCTCTCTGCCTATCAATAAAACAGACAAAAATTTAATTAAAAGAAACAAACCATTTTTTTAAAGAAAATGTGCTTCTGATAGTTGGAGCTATGAGGCAGAATGAAGTCGATCTGCTCTCCTGTTTTGAATTTGACCTTTCTGAAACAAGGACACTAGTCTTGCCCCACTTGACCAAGCAAGTTCAAGCAAGACAGAAACTCTGAGCCATCCTCGGTTCTCCTATCTTCCCCATCTCTTGCATCCACGTAGTCACTGAGTTACGTCATTCTGACGTATGCGTAACCTTCCGCCTTCCCTCCCCAGTTATCATTGCTACAGCCTTTGCTTTGGTTCTGCCCGATCTCCTTACCAGTTGTGATAGCTTCATAACTGATCTCTCTGCCTTGGTTTTCCCATGAACAGACATTCTGCACACAGGAGCCAGGCCGATGATTTTAATTTTTTATATGGAAAGGAGAGAGAGAGAGAGAGAGAGAGAGAGAGTGCTCCCACCCATTGGTTCACTCTTCAAATGCCCACAGTGGCCAAGGCTGGGCTGAGCTGAAGACTGGGGCCAGGAACTCAAGCCCAGTCTCCTCTGTGAGTGAGGGACCCAGCTACTTGAACCAAAACTGCTGCCTCCCAGGGGCTGCATTAGCAGGAAGCTGGGTCAGGAGCAGAGCTGAGATGCAAACTCTGATATGGAGCCTGGGTATCTTAATGGTGAGACCAGACACCATTTCCACCAGCGTAATGATGTTTTTTTTCCTAAGATTGATTTGTTTACTTATTTGAAAGGCAGAGCAACAGAAGCCGGGGTGGGGGGTGGGTGGGGCGAGGGTTTGATCTTCTATCCACTGGTTCATTCCCCAAGTGGCCACAGCAGCTGGATCTGGGCCAGGCCGAAGCCAGGAGCCAGGAGCTTCTTGCAGGTTTCCCACACAGGTGGCAGGGGCCCAAGCACTTGAGCTATCTTTTGCTGTCTTCCTAGGCACATTAGCAGGAAGCTGGATTGGAAGTGGAGCAGCTGGGACTCAGACCGCCCCTCTGACACAGGATGCTAGCTAGTGTCGTTCGTGGCTCCTTAATCCCATGTGTTACAATGCTGGCACCAGTACAGTGATTTCTGAGCACGACTAAGAGAACTCACTCTCCTACCTAAACCTTCGCATAGCTTCCAGTCCTCTTCACTTCTTAGCCATATGTGTGAACGCCAGTGCCCAATTTGACTGCAGGCTCAACTCATAGTGGCTTTAGCCATAAGGACATTTATTGTTTTATTTTTTTAATTACTTCATTTATTTGAAAGTATTACAGAGAGGCAGAGGCAGATATATAGAGAGAGAATTCTTCCATCTGCTGGTTCACTCCCCAATTGGCCTCAATGCCTGGAGCTGTACCAATCCAAAGCCAGGAGCTTCCTCTGGGTCTCTCACATGGGTGCAGGGGCTCAAGCGTGTAGGTCATCTTCTATTGCTTTCCCAGGCCACAGCAGAGAACTGTTTTGGAAGTGGAGCAGCTGGGACTTGAACCAGCACCCACATGGGATGCTGGCACTGTAGGCAGCAGCTTTACCTGCTATGCCACAGCACTGGCCCCTATTGTTTTCTTTTTTCTTTTTCTTTTTTTAAATAATTTTTAAAAGATTTATTTATTTGAAAGTCAGAGTTACACACACAGAGAGAAAGAGAGAGAGAGCGAGCGAGCGAGCAAGCTTCTGTTTGTTGGTTCACTCCCCAATTAGCCACAATGACCAGAGCCAGGCCAATCTGAAGCCAGGAGCCAGGAGCTTCTTCTGGGTCTCCCACGTGAGTGTAGGGGCCCAAGCACTTGGGCCATCTTCTACTGCTTTCCCAGGCTATAGCAGAGAACTGGATCAGAAGTGAAGCAGCCAGGACTCGAACTGGTGCCCATATGGAGTGCTGGCACTGCAGGCGGCAGCTTTACCCACTACACCACAGCGCCGGCCCCGCGCTCCATTGTTTTCTTATATAAAAGTCCCAAGACAGGCAGTTTCACAGCTGGTTTGATGATGCAGTGTTGTTGAAGACCCTGTCATCTCTTTCATCCTCGGTATGGGACCTCCCTGACTGTGGTCACGAGGTGGCTGTTACAGCTTTGGACATCACATCCCCTGTGACAGCACCCAAGGCACAGAGGAAGGACAGGGAGCAAAGGAGAACTTCGTCTCCACCACTGACTGCCACACTTGTCCCTAGACCAAGCCCGGTGTTCATAGGTGAAGGGGATTGCTGTGATGGGGGTTACGGTTTGAATGTGTTCCCCAAGTTCATGTGTTGGAGACTTGATCCTCTTTGCCATAACATCGGGTGGCGGTGCCTGATAGGAGGCATTTGGATCGTAAGGCATTGCCCTCATGGGTGGATTAATGCCATTATCACAGGAATGGGTTACTTTTACAATGAGTAACCCACTTGGGCGCTCTCTCTCATCCTCTCAGGCCTTCTGCCGTGAGATGATGCTGCAAGAAGCTCCTAACAGATGCCAGCCCTTCAATGTTGGACCTCCCACCCTCTAGGACTGTTAGAAACAAATTTATTTTTATGCATTACCAAGTTTCTGGTATTCTATCACAGTAGCATGGAACAGATGAGACATAGGCTGATTATGGTTTGTACCCCTGCCCTAGGCCCTCTACCACCTGAGCAAAATCAGAGTTCAGTAAGTGAGAAGGAGAAGCAGCTGGCAATATAGCCGCCCACAGTGTGTGCCCCGAGCTGTAAGGCTCTTAGGAGCTGGCCCCCGCCTACCCTCTCCTTCCTTTCCTGTCCTCTTCTCGTAACAGCCTTTCGCTCCAGCCATACGAAATCACTTGAGTTTCCCGGGACAATCCTCCGTAGCTTTGCTACTCCCCCTGCCTGGAGCATCCTTCCCTCCTTGATCTTATGAACTCCCGTTCTTCTTGGTCGAAGTGTCACCAACTTTGCAGTGGTGACACTTTTGATCCTCCAAAGCAGAATTACTCACCTGAGCTTCCTAGTTGAGACAGTTCCAGTACCATGGCAGTTGCTCAATAAATATTTGTTGAATGAATCTCTCCATCATTCAGGCGAGCTGCTATTCTGAGCCCTCAGATAATTGCTGCTGTTTACACTCAACCAAAATCGTTACTTGCACCATACAGCTAGTAAACAGATTGCTTAGTATATAAAAATATTTCTTTATAGTAGCATTGGGTTGCTCATAAATTTAAGAAGCTATCTGATACAAAACATGATTTGGAATGTGAACTACCGTAATTGGATGTTTAATCTCATAGCATTCTGTCCTATAGTGTCTGATAAAAAATTCTTTTTCACTCCTGTGTACTTGCATGCATTTTCTTGCTGTCAAATTATCTTATGCATGCTATATAGAGATAAGAGCACTTGGAAATGCTAATTTGTAGTGGGATTAATACTATTTGGAGGATGTGTACAGAAAATTTATTCAAATACAAGCAGGGAAACAGAGGAGGGAAACAGATGAGAGAATATGAGGATGCAATTTAGCCCACAGCATGGGAAGCAAATTCAGAACAATTTTAGATTAGCCTTAAATAACATTAATGTCGAAGGAGCTTATGCCCTCCTCACTTTTCCCTTAGTTCCTGCAAACAGTCCACTCCCACAAGGCCCAGGGCTCAGGAAGTGGTGTCCCACCGTCTCTGAAGCTCTGGGCTCTGACCTGGCTGACCTTTGGCATTCTGCTGCCTCCCAGGTACTGACTGCAAGTGCCGGGCAGCAGGGAGCGTCCACGAGGCCCCAGCATGCGACCCACAGGTGGACACTGCCCATACCAGCAGGAGCCTTGGGGATGTGGGAGTTCTGCCTGGAGAGAGGAAAACGGGGCTACCGGGGAAGCTGAAGAGGTGGAAGGAACAAAGAGACTGAGAGCTCCAGAGTTAACCGGGGCCTCTGCTGCTTCCAAGAAGTTCCGCCTAATTTCTTTGAAATATGACTCAGGTCCTTCCCCAGGGGCATGTGTGTCTTTGTTCTGCCAGTCTCCAAAGAGGCGGGCAGCCCCCGTCAGGGGCTCGGCTTGGCTGCTTCCCCAGGCCTGTTCTCCACCATCTCCTTTAAAGGCTCTGTGTTAGAGATGACCCAGGTACCTGCCCCAGGTTCACCTTCCTGGAGGAAAGATTTGTTCTTTTTTTCTTTTTTAAGATTTATTTTATTTATTTGAAAGGTAGAGTTACACATACACGCAGATGGACAGAAAGAGAAAAAATGATCTTCCATCTGCTGGTTCACTTCCCAGATGGCCGCAGTGGCCAGGGCTGGGCCAGGTTGAAGGCAGGACCCAGGAGCTTCCTCAGGTCTCCCACGTGGCTGCAAGGGCCCAAGCACTTGGGCCATCTTCCACTGCTTTCCCAGGCACATTAGCAGGGAGCTGGATCGGAAGTAGAACAGCTAGGACCCAAACTGGCACCCATATGGGATGCTAGCACACTACAGATGGTGGCTTTACCCATTGGTCCACAAGGCTGGTCTCAAAAGAAAAGTTTTGATATTCTTGTCCTTGTAGCTTTTCCTTGGCTAACCTCGGGCGGTTCCCCATTGTGTTTGGGCTGCTGCCATCTTTGTGGCCCTTGGTTCCTTTGGCCCTGTGGCAGGTGAGAGCAGCTTCTGGCAGCGGCAGGAAAGGACTGCGGTATATGCTGTGCTGTTAAACAGAGCTCTGTCAGGCCATTTTAACCTGTTACTGGAGAAGCAAGGGTTCTTGTCTTCGCGCAGGAAAGAATTCAGGCGTGAGACAGAGACTAGTGGAAAGCAAAATGGCAAGGTTTATTAGAGTAGGGACATCCGTAAGAACAGATGGGCACCTCTCCAGACAGAGAGAGCGCCCAGTCGCTCAGACTGGGGGAGAGCGAGGTTACATGGTTGAGTGGAGAGAGTACACCTGGGCAGGCCAGGTGGGCGGCTCAGCAGAGAGCAGAGGGCTGAGCACAAGGTCCAGTTGAGGCCGGGGGTTTTAAGGGGCTGGGTCTTGCCTTCCTGCCTCTTCTCCTCCTGGAACAAAGGACTTTTTGGATGTAAATATGAAAAATTCCTTTCTGAGTTTCCCCCCTGAAGAAGTTATCAGACAGGGGGAGCCTGGCTGGCTTCGTCCTGGTTAGAGGAAGGATGGTTATCGGGTAGCCGGGGCAGGGCGTTTGAAGTGCAGATACTGGGCTGCACCTGGAAGGTTACTGTGATGACTCTGAGATGCAGATGCTGGACCTGGAAGTCAACTCCTTAGGCGTTTGTCACACACACACAAGCTCACTTCTGACTTCCTACCTACCGAACCCAGTGTCCTTCCTCAAATTCAGCAAAATCCGCAGATGGGAACTTCTGGAGGGTGCTCAGCGAGGACTGGTAGAGCAGAGATGCACTGGGGTGGGAGCCGGTCAGCTTTTCAATCCTGCAGTCCCCTCAGGGCATGGCTGCGTCCCTCAGGATCCCTGGGGGCACCCAGTGGCCTGGTGGACTCTGCTATCAGAATGTGCCCTCAGCAATGGAAGGATGAACTCATTCACACAGGTGCTTTGGGTACCTGAGAAGTTTCTCTTTAAAGGACTGAAACTAAGAGGTAAGCAACCTGCAGTCTAGGGCTGAGAGCCAGAGTGAGCAAGCAAGATCGAGAAGTGTTTTGGGGGCCAGCGCTGTGGCACAGCAGGTAAAGCTGGCATATTCTTCAGTGCTGGCATCCCGTAAGGGTGCCGGTTCAAGTCCTGGCTGCTCTTCTTCTGGTCCAGCTCTCTGCTATGACCTGAGAGCAGTGGAAGATGGCCCAAGTGCTTGGGCCCCTGCCCCTGCATGGGAGACCAGGAAGAAACTCTTGGATTCTGGCTTCAGATGGTATGGCCATTTGGGGAGTGAACCAGTGGATGGAAGACTCTGCCTCTCTGGAACTCTGCCTTTCAAATAAATAAATACATCTTGGGGAAGGAAGACCTTCTTGGAATCTCTGATAGTGTACCCCAGGAGATTCAACTTACCAGTAAGTCTCGCTCTTTACCATGCCTGGAAAATTTTCTTGACATTCAAAATAATCATGGAGTTCTCTCTCTCTCTCTCTCCCTCCCTCCCTCCTTCTCTTTAAATAAACTCTGTAAGAAAGGTCAAGCTGATCTTTATTGAACATTTACTATATACATGGGGTTTTGCTAAGCACTTTATAATATGTTATCTTCTCAAATTTAGGTAGAATATCGTTTAGGAACTTCCTGATAACAGGCGTAAATGTGGGAGGCATTCATTGAATCACAAAACTAGGAAGTGTAGGCATTGGGCTGCCTTCAGACAAGGTTGGAACACAAACAGTGTTATCAGGACCTGTGGCTCCCCATCTCCTGGCTCCGCTCCACCTTCCTTTGCGTGCTGGCTTTGTTCTCAGGTTCCCTGTGGGGAAGGTGGCTGGAGCTGCTCCAGGCAGACAGGCTTCCAGTGTCTCTGTTTGCAGCAGGAAGTCAAGCGCAGGGCTCTGCTTCCTCCCGAGTGCTCAGATGCTCACTAATTAGACGGGGTCTCCAGCTCATCCCTGAACTGGCCTCATGGCCAGTGGCTTCGCAGATCTGTCCTGGGCCACCTTCTGCTCTCTACCAAAGCAATGCATTATGGTTTACAAAGGTTCACACCCATGCCAGAGAGATGGACAGTGGGGATGCAGGATCCGCAAATAGAAATCGGGGGAGTAGATGCTAGGTGGGCACCAAGACATTATCTTAGCCTGTGTGAGTGTTCATATTCTAGTTTGGTAGGGTGGAGACTGAAGCTTGGGGATTTAAGTAACTTGCCCAAGGTCATTGCTAGTAATTGGCAGAGCAGGGACTTGAATCCTGCCCACTCTAGTTAGCATGCCACACTTGTTGCTGCCTTCATTCAGGGAAAATTGTTCGTTCTCTAAATTAATGAGAACAAGAATGCGTAACTGGAGTGATTGAATTAATGTTAAATTTTCCATATTGAAAATTCTCCCTAACTGGTCCTACAAATTTATCCCAGGGGACAGGTTCAAAGATGCCATCCAAGGAAGTAGAATTCTCTTTGCAACACACCATTGGCCAGATTCCTCTGCCAAAGGAGACAAGGGGAGTCTGGCTCCTTAGGAAAGATACAGGGTCTGCCTCTCATTTCGTCGGCAGAATGGATTGAACCAGTAACGTAGCAGGCTTCCAGAAAAGCCACACGTTAAGTGAGTTGTTGATGTGGTTCTTACTTTCTCAAACACCTCACCTGGTCCTGGCTGCCTCCTGGAAGCGTTTTATAGCAGTCATTCAGGAGATATGGCCACTGCTGATTTCATTCTGAACTCTCAACCGCAGCAGCTGTAACGTCTGTTATGAGCGAGCTTATCATATGGACCTGTACTAACCCAGATACAGAGGCTGCTGTGACAGCAGCGTTAGCAGGGTTGGACCTTGCCCTGGCAAACTCTGTGACCCGAGACAGATCATCCAGCCTCTCTGCGTCTTATATTCTTCATCTATAAAAGTTTCCAATAATGGGAACACTGAGTTTGTAGGCTTTTGTAAAACTGAGATGAAATAGTGTGTTTTACTAATTTATTTTGTTTGAAAGACACAGTGAAAAAGAAAGAGATGGAAGCAGAAACAGAAAAACAGAGAGAGAGAGAGAGAGAGAGAGCGAGCGAGAGCTCATCTGCTGCTCATTCTCCACATTCCTGTAACACCCAGGGTTGAGCCAGGATCCAGAAATTCAATCTGGGTCTCCCATCTGAGTGTCAGGAACCTGATTAATTGAGCCATAACCTGCTGGCTCCCAGAGTGTACAGTAGGAAGAAGCTAGAATCAAGAATGGAACTGAGACTCTAACCCAGGCACTTGGATATGGGATGTGGGTGTTCGAAGCAGTGTCTTTTTTTTTTTTTTTTTTAAGATTTGTTTACTTGGGCCGGCGCCACAGCTCGCTAGGCTAATCCTCTGCCTGCAGCAGCAGCACTCCAGGTTCTAGTCCCGGTTGGGGCGCTGGATTCTGTCCTGGTTGCTCCTTTTCTGGTCCAGCTCTCTGCTGTGGCCCTGGAAGACAGTGAAGGATGGCCCAAGTACTTGGGCCCTGCACCCACATGGGAGACCAGGAGAAGCACCTGGCTTCGGATTGGTGCAGCACACCGGTCATGGCAGCCATTTGTGGGGTGAACCAACGGAAGGAAGACCTTTCTCTCTGTCTATCTCTCTCTCACTATCTAACTCTGCCTGTCAAAAAAAATGATTTGTTTTCTTGTTTGTTTTTAAAAGGCAGAGAGAGAGAGAGAGAGAGAGAGAGAGAGATCTATCTGCTGGTTCACTCCCCCAGTGGTCGAAACAGCCAGGGCTGGGTCAGGTCGGAGTCAGGGGCCTGGAACTTCAGCCAGTTCTCCCATGTGGATGACCTAAGCACTTGGGTCATCTTTCACTGCTTTGCAGGGAGTTGGATTTGAAGTGGAGCAGCTGGGTCTCGAACCAGCACTCATATGGGATGCCAGGATCACAGGTTGTGGCTTAACCCACTGCACCACAATGCTGGCCTCCTCCAAGTGCTGTCTTAACTGCTGAACCAAACCCTTGCCCCTAAGGTATTTTAAAACTCCAGCAGTTGTGTAAGTCTTTAAGCATTTCACAAATGTGAAGTATTGTAATCCTCCCAGTCTCAGTTTCTGAGAATTCCACGCTGCTTGTTCCTGCTCACAGGGGAGGTTGGCTGCAGGTCTAAGTCAAGTGTGGATTGAAGTCTGCCCCTTTGGCAGCCTACTCTGGACCAGGTAATGCCCTCCTATTTAAGAAAGAAACAACGGCATGCTGCAAGACAAAACAAAGATGTTTAATGTGCCTTATTAGACGGGAAGGAGAAGAGTGTGGTACAAGTGGCACAAGTTTGTAAGCAAAATGGTCAGTTACTGAAGCTCTGTCTGCTCCAACTGTCAACACACACGACGGCCGGAGCATTTGCTCTTGTCCAGGGGCTTCCACACAGTCCTAAACCCACCATGTCTGCGCCTCAAATGTAATCAGATCCCCTCAGGTGGGTGAAAGTCACAGGAATCCAACACCTCAAGGATTTCACCAAGATGAACTAAGGACAGAAATAGTCTACACCGGGGCCGGCGCTATGGCATAGCGGGTAAAGCCGCCGCCTGACGCGCCGGCATCCCATTTGGGCACCGGTTCTAGTCCAGCTGCTCCACTTCCGATCCAGCTCTCTTTGCATCAGAAGTGAACAGCCAGGACTTGAACTAGCATCCATATGGGATACCAGCATTACGGGTGGAGGCTTAACCGACTGCGCCACAACAACGGCCCTCAAGGTCAAGTTTAAGCAAAAGCAGCCACTGTTTGGGCCAGTCAATAGCCAGGCCTGCAACTGGGCATAAGATGCACCCCAGCAATATGTGGGGAGCCATCTTCCCTCCGAACCCTTCCCTGGCATTCTCTGCTCTGCTCCAATAAGGCACAAAGGTGGTGTCCTCGGCCAGATAACCAAGGACAATGCTTCTTGCCCTGGTCTGACTTTCTCTGCTTACAAACAGAAAGTAGCAGCCATCCTTTGTGTGTTGCTTTATTTATAGGATTGGAGGCAGAATGCTTACTGTGTTACCTACTTGTAGGAAATGGAGATATCAACTGGGAAGCAGTCTGTCACCCACAGGCAGAGCTCTCCCAAGGTGAGCCTGCCAAACTAAGCCTGAGTTGAAGGGTGGGTTGGAGTCAGTCCATCAGACGAGGAGAAAGGGATAGTCCAGCCAAAAGAACAACCTGGGCTGAGGAGGGACCCAGGAGGCCACGATGCACTGGAACCTTCTGACTGAGTACAGGACGAACCTGGTTCAGGGAAGGCTGGGCAAGGGGGCTGTGTTGCAGTTGAGTTTCTCAACAATGTTGCAGTGGATTCGTTTATGAGAGGAGCAGCGTGGTGGGGGCAAGAGGCGGGGAGTCAACACACAGACCCCGGGAGTCGGGTGAAAGCAGGCTCGAGGCGTGCAGCCCGCAGACTCGTTTATTACAGTTGGTACAACATCTTATATAGCCAAGACCAGCCAATCCGGTCAAGGGGCGGTCTATGCCCCAGCCAATCACAGCCTGTTGTCAGGCAGTTTCCAAAGCCATCCAATCACAGCCTTTTACCAGGCAGTTTCAAATCCATCCAATCACAGCCTGTTGCCAGGCAGTTTCCAAAGCCATCCAATCACAGCCTGTTGCCAGGCAGTTTCCAAAGCCATCCAATCATAGCCTGTTGCCAGGCAGGCTCCATTGCCAGGTGGGTTTCAAAGCCATTCCTGAGTAACTGACGCTCGCTTGCCAGTGGCCACCTTGGCATGGCCTTCTCATTCCACCACAGGGCTGCAGAGGTGGGTGAGGACTGGATCATGAAGAATCTTGTAAAGCACGTTTTAATGGGTCATGAGGGCAATGCCAGGGCATAGAAGGTGTTTGTTTGTTTTTTAAGATTTATTTATTTATTTGAAAGAGTTAGAGAGAGAGAGGTATCTTCCATCTGCTGATTTACTCCCCAGATGGCCACAATGGACAGAGCTGCAAATCTGAAGCCAGGAGCCAGGAGCTTATTCTGGGTCTCCCACGTGGGTGCAGGGGCCCAAGGACTTGGGCCATCTTCTGCTGCTTTCCCAGGCCACAGCAGAGAGCTGGATCGGAAGTGGAGCAGCCGGGACTCGAACCAACGCCATATGGGATGCCGGCACTGCAGGTGGCATGGCCTTACCCGCTATACCACAGCGTCGGCCCCTAGAAGGGTTTTAAGCACAGATGTGATGTGGTTAGACATGCATTTAAATAATAACAAACATCATGTGTTCCAAATAAAATTTGGAAAATCAGAAAAGCCCAAAAAGCTTGAACAGATTTGTTGAGTGCACCAGACACATTACAGCCCTAGGAAGAAGTGGCTTTTTTATTCTTTCACCTGCTGTTCTAGAAAACCCATCCCGGGAGGAAATCTTCAGCCTCTCCGATCTCATTCAGTCACCAGAAAACCTTTGAGTACTGTGAAGTTGTGTCGAGTCTGATAATGCATCATCACTGTTTTATTCATCTTAAAACTTCTTTCATCCCATTGGGTAGGCTGGCTGCCGCCTTAGGAGCCTGAAATGAGGGAGGCGGGCACGGGCAGCCTGTCTCCCCGTTCTGTCCCGTCCTCGCCCAGACTCACGGGACTCACCATTGTCATCTGGTAGCACATTGAGGCCTTGGAGGTCCTTTCACTGCGGGCCCTGGCACCAGAGCCCTTCAGCCAGCCACGTCCACGGCAGATGCTTCTCATGGGGGGGAAGGGGGTGTCCCTTTGGAGACGGCCTGGGACTGGGTCCCCAGCATCAGTGAAAGGGTAGCTCCCTGCCAGCGAGTCCTCTTCATTCTGCCAGGGAGGCCCCTCCCAGCAGTCACCTTTCGGCTTCCTCTGGTGCAAATAAATCACCAGCCCACCTCCCTCGCACTCCAGAGACACAGCTCAGGATCTCCAGCCTCCTCACTTGGTTACGGTGAGGCGGTATCTCCCTGGCAGCGATGGGTGGGCAGGTTGGCAAACAGAGCACCAGGACCACTCTCTATTAAAAAGCCCTTGCTCTGGCCTCCTAAGCTTCCCAAAGCCCCTTTTCTAGCTCTTGTCCAAAGCCTAGTGGGCTTGTACTGATGGAGTCCACTTCACAATTTCTTTGCAGGCCCTGCATGCGGCGAGGTGGTCAAGCTCTTCTTAGAACGGGTCCACTTAGGAGTTACCATAGTGTTCTCAGTCTTTGAAGGCTGGAGAAGAGGGAGGAAGCAATCTCCTTTAAAAAGGAGAATCACTCTTCATGGCACTGGCGTTGTTCCCTTCCTCTTTTGGAAGCATAGAGAATATAGAGTCTCCTCCTCTCTTCTCAATTTGTCATGTACCCTTCAGAACTGTCTTTCATGCTGATGTAGATCTAGCAGATATAGATAGGCAGGTAGGTAGAGAGTAGGTAGATGGACAGATGGTAGGGAGACAGATTATAGATCAGCAAATAAGAGAGACCCGATTCTAAAACAGAGCTACCATATTTTTGAGAGCTTTCCCACTGAGAGCAAGGTTTATGATTCTTCCCTTGAATCAGGGCAAGGGAAGTTCCTGGCTGCTTTGACCTTGGCGATGAACCTTGTAACCTCTGAGGCAGGACCATAAAAAAGCCATAAAGCTTGCTCCTTGTTCCTGGGGACATTGCATCCAAAGTACTGAGCCACCAGAGAGGATTCTGACTGCGTGAGACGGCTCTGGTGGAGAGGCCGCTCAGCGCTCAGTCCGGCACTCAGTCCTTCCTCACTGCAGACCTGGGGACAGGACATGCAAGCCCAGAAGCACCTTCCAACTCCTGCCATTACTGGGCCCAGTCACTCAAGCTGTAGAGATTCTGGGGCAGAGAAAAATCAGTACCACTGTGCCCCGTCTGAATTCCTCACTCACCCCCAGAACCAAATGGCGGTTGTATTATGCCAGGAAGTTTTGTGGTGCTTGCTACCCAGTGATATGCAACAGAAACCAACAGAGATATTCATATTAGAAAGTTTGCTTAGCTGAGTGTGATAAGGAGGGAGTAGATGTGAGCCAGGCTGGGGACAGGAAGACAAGATATGAAATTTTTGCATAATCCTCACCAGAGATGAGGACTAAATTTAGGCAGTGGTGGAAGGGAAGAAGAGACAGGGCTCAACTGAGAAACAGCTCAATATTTCTAGCCCACTGGCCAGCACTGGCCAGCACTGGCCTAGCAATTAAGACACCAGTGCCCCATATTGAAGTGCCTGGCTCTGCTCCCACCTGCAGCTTCCTGCTAACGAAAACCCTGGGAGGCAGCAGTGATGGCTCAAGTCATTGGGCCTCTGCCATCCATGTGGGAGACCTGGTTTGATTCTTGGCTGCCTGGTTTGGCCCCTAACCTGAGGTTTTTGCAGGAATGGAGGGAGCGTGCTCCCTTTTCCCACCTCACTGTCTCTAAGCCTCTCAAATACATGAATGCATACTTTTTTTTATTTAAAGATTTATTTATTTATTTGAAAGGCAGAGTTACAGAGGCAGAGAGAGAGAGAGAGAGAGAGAGAGAGAGAGAGATCTTCCATCTGCTGGTTCACTCCTCAGATGGCCACAACGGACAGAGCTATGCTGACCTGAAGCCAGGAGTTGGGAGCTTCTTCTAGGTCTTCCATGTGAGTGCAGGGGCCCGAGGACTTGGGCCATCTTCTACTGCTTTCCCAGGCTATAGCAGAGAGCTGGATCAGAAGAGGAGCAGTCGGGACTCGAACCGGCACCCGTACAGGGATGCTGGCACTGCAGGCAGTGGCTTTACCCACTACGCCCCGGTGCTGGCCCCATGGATGTATACTTTTTTGAAAGTATGAAACAAGAAAGATGGGCGAATGGGGGGAAGGCAGGTTGCCCGGAAGTGCAGCGAGCCTCTCCTTCAGCGGTGCTCAGCTTTTGTGTGCGAGCTGGCGTTCCTCCCCCAGGCTGTGATTACAGGGTTTATTCTCACAACTGGGAGCCCCGGCCTGCCAGGCTGTAGATTACATTAATCAATCTATTTCGTTTTATCTTACATGCTTGCTTAAAAGCCTCTTATACATAGGAAGGAAATATATGCAGCTTAATGGACAAAGCAGAGCCTTGTCACTGTTGTAAGCTGAGCCCTGGAGCCGGTCAGGGAACAAGAGACCCCAGCCCCCACCCCCTACCCGGGAGGTGAACCCCCTTGCAGCTGGACAGTAAGCGCGGGGTTTAGAGAGCTCACAGCCGGCTCAGCAGCACGTCCCGAGATACACCAGGCCAGGACTGAAGGGCAGAGTAAGATACAGTTTATGTTCCACAAAATGCCTGCCCACGTACACAGCACAAGACCAGAAGCACACGTGCCCCAGAAGTCAAGGATCTTTCTCACTGAAGTGGTGGGGGAATTACTTGTGTTTTTGCTGTTTTCATGGGCTCTTTGTGCTTATTTTACAGCAAACCCATGGTTGGTTAAAACTTATTCACAATATCACCCATCTTGCCCATTCTTAATAGTGCTGGTGTTTCCCACAGCTTCTACGTTAGGTCATCCTACTAGTCACTTTACTAAACCAGGAGATCACAAATACAAGGGGCTCATTTTATTCTTTAAAATTTGATTGATTGGGCCGGTGCTGCGGCTCAATAGGCTAATTCTCCGTCTTGCAGCGCCGGCACACTGGGTTCTAGTCCCAGTCGGGGCGCCGGATTCTGTCCCGGTTGCCCCTCTTCCAGGCCAGCTCTCTGCTGTGGCCAGGGAGTGCAGTAGAGGATGGCCCAAGTGCTTGGGCCCTGCACCCCATGGGAGACCAGGAGAAGCACCTGGCTCCTGCCTTCGGATCAGCGTGGTGCGCCGGCTGCAGCGGGCTGGCCATGGCGGCCATTGGAGGGTGAACCAATGGCAAAGGAAGACCTTTCTCTCTGTCTCTCTCACTGTCCACTCTGCCTGTCAAAAAAATGTTTTTGATTGATTGATTTGAGAGAGATCGAGAGATCTCCCATCTGCTGGTTCACTCCCTAAATGCCCACAACAGCAGGGGCTGGACCAGGCTAAAGCCACCAGTCCAGAATTCGATCTGGATCTCTTGTGTGGGTGGCGGGGACACAGGTACTTGAGCCATCACCCAGTGCCTCCTAAGGTGTGTTAGCAGGAAGCTGGGAAGACAATGGAGCTGAGATTGGAGCCCAGGCGCTCCAATGTGGGATGCAGGTGGCACTTTAACTGCTGAGCCAAATGCCTGCCCACCAGTAAGCGGTCACTTTACACACAGTTTATTGCCCTTCTAACTCTCCCTCTCCAAATTATTTTCTAAACACTGCTCTAACACTCACCTCATTCTCCCAGTGCCTGGGACAGCTTGCCAGCACACCCCATCCTCTGTAGTGTCTGGTCTGTGGTCCTCAGTAACCAATGCTTTTCCTCCCTCCCCGCCTCTGTTTCCTCCTCTATTCTCCCATTTTTGCACACTCCATTCCAGTGCCAGGAGATCTCAGTTAGGTGTTAGAAAAGGAGCCAACAAACATTAAACACATTCACAATATTTGAATAGCTAGCAGCTGGGCTTTAGAAGCGCTAGCCTCACTCGCTGCTACTTCACACTGCCAGGTTTTAGGAGGTTGCCCATCGGTGTTGCCATGTCTCTAGTTGTTGGTATTAAAGCCATAGCCCGGTGCAGGTTTTTCACGCTTGCATTAAATCCACGTGCAAGTGGGTCGCAACCTCTTTTAACCAAGCAGGAAAGGTTTCCTGTAGCCGGGCGCCATCACTATTAATATCAGCTAGAGCAGCAACTAATTCAGTCAGGTTGATGGATGTGGAGATGGTTGCCAGACTCGCGTGCAGTTGGAGCTACAGAGCTGGAGTGCGAGAAACCAATTTCCTCCCGGCCTGGAGTGCTCCAGGTCACCCTGGTTACAAAGAAAATGACATGAGTCACTGCATCTCCTAGGGCAGCTTATCCGGAATGTTGTGCACAGCGAAGCCAGCAATGACAATAGGTGTATACAGAGGACACGTTGTCGCACCCCAGAGGCTGCAGGTGTAGAAAGCCCTTCAGACCCGTGCTCAGCAGGAGAAGCAGCGCACACAAGCCCGTGAGCTGATGCCAGGCAAGGCTGCACCTGCCCAGGGACTCCTTCCCCTGGGATCCTTAAAATGGCTCGGAGGGCTTTTTGTGGCTTCTTTCAGCGAGGGAGAGATGGAGCCTGTATCTGCGGAGCATCTATATCTATGTCTACATCAGCATCTCTCGCACCAGGTCCTACTCATTAAGCAAACACTGATAAGTCCCCACCGTGTGTGCGATGTATCTGCGGGCAGGGAGGCTTCCCAGCGTGACTCCTCAGCCTCTGGCCTGAAGGAAGCTGTAATCTAGATAGGGAGTGGCGATGGGGGATGGTGCAGGTGATGCAAGAGGAGTTAAGTCAGTGAGCGTGTAGGGCAGAAATGAGGAAGTGCCTACGTTCTCATGCCAGCACTGAGGCCGAGCTGGGAAGGGGGCGAGTGGGAAGGAGAGAAGCGCTGAGCAGAGAGGAACAGCGGATCCTGATTGAAGCTTTCGAGGATACTTAGCCGTGGATAAGTGAGGGGCAAGTGAGGATCGGGAGAGGAGAAGTCTAGAGTGTGTGTATCTGTTATGGAGAGTGAGAACCCTAGATACACACACACACACACACACACACAATTAATTCATTTTCATTTTATGTAAAAGGAAGAGAAACAGAGACGGAGACACACAGAGATCTTCCATCCACTAGCTCACTCCCCAAATACCCACAGCAGCTGAGCCTAGGCCAAGTCAAAGCCAGGTGTCGGCCGGCGCCGTGGCTCACTAGGCTAATCCTCCGCCTGTGGCGCCGGCACCCCGGTTCTAGTCCTGGTTGCTCCTCTTCCAGGCCAGCTCTCTGCTGTGGTCCAGGAAGGCAGTGGAGGATGGCCCAAGTGCTTGGGTCCCTGTACCCACATGGGAGACCAGGAGGAAGCACCTGGCTCCTGGCTTCGGGTTGGCGCAGTGCGACCATTTTGTGGGTGAACCAACGGAAGGAAGACCTTTCTTTCTCTTGCACTGTCTAACTCTGCCTGGCAAAAAAAGAAAAGCCAGGGTCCTGCTGCCTCCCAAGGTGCGCAGCAGCCGGAAGCTGCATTTGGGCGCAGATCTGGGACCTGACCCCGGATACTTGTGGGCATCCCACGCTCTGTCGTAACAGATGTGCCGAATTCCTGCCCTGGATACTTAGAGTGCATACCAGTTTATTTTTCTTTTGTTTCTTCTCTAATTCTAAAATGAAAACTATGTGGAAGCAATATTTTGTAACTCTTAAACATGGAAATGGTAGAACCCGCCCTGTTAATTTCACAGTTAAGCTTCTTCCAATTTTCATTCCTCTGAGTTTAGCCTTTTGGGTTCATAGATCAGAGAAATCAAAGGGGGAAAAAGTGAAAGTCAATCCTTTTCAAGAAGTTTACTTGTGTTTTATTATCTGCATCCAAAGAGATTCAGAAGAAACAATGAGTAGATCCTGTTTAACTGATCCAGTTAAAATGATTCTAAAGAGGTTGGAGACGAAAAGCTCCGTTTCAACTTTGTTTCCTCAAGCCATCCCTTTCCTCAATTAGCCTGATAATTGAGAGATAACTATAGAGCATGCCACAGCCACTCCAAAGCATATTTCCAGGAAGAATACCAGAGATCTGGCTCTCATGGAAGAGTTCCCAGATGCCCCCAATGTACCTAAAATGCATATATGGCAAATTGACTATACTCGTGTTCCTTTTTTAAAAAACACATTTGAAGGGCAGTGTGTGTGTGTGTGTGTGTGTGTGTGTATAGGGGAAAGGGAGGGGTAGGGGGAGAAGGAGAGTCTTCCATCTACAACAGCCAAGGTTGGGCCAGGTCGAAGCCAGGAGCCTGGAGCCGGGAACATCATCCGGGTCTCTCCTGTGGGTGGCAGAGACTCAGGCATTTGAATGGTGACCTGCTGCCTCCCAGGATGTGCGTCAGCAGAAACTGGATTGGAAGTGAAAGAGCAGGAACTAAACCAGGCGCTCCAGATACGGGACGCAAGCATCCCAAGTGGTGACTTAAAGTGCTGTGCCAAACACCTGCCCTTCCTCGCCTGTTTAATTTTTTAAAATTATAAAACAAGGTATGTTTATGGAGTAACATTGAAGTACAAGAAGAGTAATGTAACGCTCACTCCCCAGAAGTAATCAGCCAACAGCTTTGTGACCTTCTTCCAGGTTGCTTCAGGGGTCAGCCTGGCTAGAGGTGATGACCAGGGGAGAAACGACCTTTTCAGAGTGCGCAGGTCGTGTTTAGGCTCCTGCTGATGTCCCATGACTTACGGGGGTGGGAGCTGAAGGTCATTCAAGGAGGAGCTAAAGTCTATCTGGGACCAGCTATGACCAGCACAGCTACACACCCACACGTACACACAACTGGACTTACTTTTTATTTAAGAAACTTGAACATTGCACCATATCATCTGCACATATAGATCTGCCACCTTCTTTATAAGAGTTCCACTGTGTTTATTTAATCTTACTGACAAGCATTTAGGTTTTTCCAGTTTTCACTCAGCATTCTTGTATGTGTGCGTATAATCTGCTTATAACATGAGAATTTACAGAATATTTTTTTGAAGGTTTTATTTATTTATTTGAGAGGTAGAGTTACATACAGAGAGACAGGGAGAGACAGAGAGAAAGTTCTCCCATTCGCTGGTTCACTCCCCAAATGGCTGCAGTGGCAAGCGCTGAGCCAATCCAAAGCCAGGAGCTGCTTCTGGGATCTCCCACGCGGGTACAGGGACTCAAAGCACCTGGGCCATCTTCTACTGCTTTCCCAGGCCATTAGCAGGGAGCTGGGTTGGAAGAGGAGCAGCTGGGACTTGAACTGGGGCCCATATGGGATACCAGCACAGTAGGCAGAGGCTTAGCCCAGTACACTACAGCGCCAGCCCCAGAATATATTGATAGAAGGGAAACTTCTAGGATGAATGATAAGTACACTTAAAATTTTGACAGAAAACTCATTATTTAATACACAGTTAATATACAGTTGCTGTATGACTCTTGCCATTGTGATGGCAGAATACCATCTTACATGATTAATGGAGTGACCATACAGTTCAGCGTCTGAAATCAGAACACTTTCAAGACAGAAAGAAGATGCTATAAATTATTCTGTGGGGACTGCAGGTATAAACTGAGACTGTCCTTAGCAAGCTGGGACCTTTGTCATGCCAATAATTATGAACATAAACATTTTTAATGAGAATAAGATCACTGACAATTTAACACAGCTCTGCAAATGGCTGAAGAAATTTCAGCTAGGGACAGCCAGTGTGGCGCCGCTAGTTAAGTTGCTACCTGGGACACCTGCTTTTCTTAGCAGAGTGCTGGTGAGTCCCGGCTGCTCCACTTCCAATCCAGCTCCTGCTGTGTGCTTGGGAAGGCAGTGGATGACGGGCTAAGGACGTGGGTTCTTTCCACACGTGCACTTTTCACCAGGATGGAGTTTTGGCCCCTGGCTTCAGTGTGGCCCAGCTGTTGCAGACATGTAGGGGAATGAACCAGCAGATGGAAGATCTCTCTCTTTCAAATCAATCAATCAATCATCTTTTTTAAAGAAAGACATTTCAATTACCTTGCTTTTGTCCTTCCAACACCTACTCTGTCACTTCCATGGTGCTACAGTGAAAGAGTACGCGACTCTTCCAGCAATCTGCTTGTTAAATCTTGTATTGACAGAAAAGAAAAAAAAGAATTAGAGGAAAACACAGAGAATTTGCTTCTGAATATTTTGTAATCTTAACCTTTTCAGTTGAAAAAGGGAGATTCTCAAGCTAGAAATCTTAGTTTGATATCAAAATATCTCATGGTACAAAGAAATAATATGTTTAAAAAATAGTAGTAGACCGTTATCACAAAGGGTTTGTTTCCTGTAAATCTTAGCATCCCTCACCTTGATAAACCCAGAGCTTCTGAACAAGAACATGGTAGAATCTGAGGTCAGAGGCTCCTGGGCCAGGCTCCAGCCTGGCAATGACAGGTCATCTCTTGACAGTGGATTCCGATGACTTGACAGGGCACATATATTCTCTCTGGTGTCTTATGAAGATATCCTCAGGGCGGGGTCTGCTTCTTTGATTCTTTATGGACAGTCCAAGTCCTAGCATACTGCCTCCTGTGGGTGTGGTCTTTATGCCACTTCCCACTTCCCAGACAGCTGGGAGAAACCTTGTTGCACTGCCCGGCTGGGTGAATCCGCAGAGGATCGGTTCAAGGGACGCTGGCCACTGGGTATAGTGGGTGGACCAGACAGCCGTCCCCTGTCTTGTCCACCTGTGCTCCCAGTCTCCCTTCGTTGCTCGTTAAGGATTAGGTCCCGTTTCCTGACGGTTTCCCGAGGCGCAAGGAGGAAGCCCCTGGCGAGCTAATGAATTGCCCGGCACACTGGCTCATCTGTCTTGTGCTTCTCACTAAATGAGAGGCTGTAACAGATCGGTGCCGAGGTGTCAGGCGCTGTGTTTGAGGCTAATGGCAAGCTGTTGAAAATGCCTCTCAGCTGTACAATCCACCACCTGAAGGCAACTCCCCAAGGGGGTGTTTTCCGAACCATCCCTCATGTCAGCTGGCAACCTTGGCTGCTAATTCAGAAAGTGAATGTCATTGCCTATTTTTTGTTCAAAGACTGAGTCCGTCCTTACAACACACTGTTTCGTAGGAGCAGCCATTAACCTACTTGGTTTTTTTTTCAGGAGTGGTTAGTGGGTTCAACATAGAAAGCTACTCCCAGGTTCTCACCCAGACTTCGCTTTAATTAAGTCCTGTCTTGGCAAAACTTTCAAAATGCCTTGTGTTTCTGGATGCTTTCCTTGGCCAAAAGCTTTCTGAACACTGAGTTCTACAGGTCCGACACAGATAGCTAAGCCCAAGATGCTAAGCCAAAAACAAAACAAAATTGCCAGAGAGAGGGCAGGCGTTTGGCATAGCAGTTAAGGCACCAGTGAGGGCTCCCACATCCCAAGTCAGAATGCTCAGGTTTCAGTCCCGACTCCACTCTTGACCCTGGTAAGCTGTGGTGATGGCTCAAGTAACTGGGTCCCTGACACCCATGTGGGAGACCTGGATTGAGTGCCTGGCTCCCTGTTTTGGTCCCTGGCCATTGTGCACATTTGGAGAGTGAACCAGTGGATAGAAGGTCTCTCTGTCTTTCTCTCTAGTTAATTTTAAAAAGTTAACAAGTCATTAATCAAATTAGAAAACCCCCAAAATAGTATATATGGCATATCCCATTTATGTAAAAATGTGTGTAAAAATAATATCTGTTACTATAATAATTTAGAAATTTGAAAGACTCCATAGCACATTATTAATAGCTGTCAAGTCTGGGGGTGGGATTGCTGGATTTTTATTTCCTAAGACATGGGTATGGTTTGCCTTTTATACAATAGCATCTGTTACTTTTCCAACTGAAGGGGAGAGGGATGGAAACATAAAGTTACTCGGAAGCGTTGGATTGATTTCTTAGCCTACAGTAAGACCGGCCGAGCTAACCTGATGCAAACGTTAAGTGGTTTACCAGAGGGGGATGAACGATAGCTGATGTCAGAGGCAGCATTGCTACACATTAATATTACATAATAAATAGTACCTGCTTCTCATAGCAAAGGAGAGTGACAAACACCAGAGAGCAAGAATTTTCTGTTGCTAATTCTCTCTCTCTCTCTCTCTCACACACACACACACACACACAAAACCTTGTTTTAAAAATAAATCATCTCAGATTTTTAATCTGCAGAGATGACTTTTTCAAACTCACAGAATAATTTGGAAGGATGGTCTTTTTTTTTTTTTTTACAGGCAGAGTGGAGAGAGAGAGACAGAGAAAAAGGTCTTCCTTTTGCCGTTGGTTCACCCACCAATGGCTGCTGCAGCGGGCGCACCGCGCTGATCTGATGGCAGGAGCCAGGTGCTTCTCCTGGTTTCCCATGCGGGTGCAGGGTCCAAGCACTCGGGCCATCCTCCACTGCCCTCCCGGGCCACAGCAGAGAGCTGGACTGGAAGAGGGGCAACAGGGACAGAATCTGGTGCCCCAACTGGGACTAGAACCCGGGGTGCTGGCACCGCAGGCGGAGGATTAGCCAAGTGAGCCACAGCGCCGGCCAGGATGGTCATTTTGATGACATACCCTGAATCCTCAGTTTAGGAATATGTCAGGTGGTACTGGTAGTGTCTAGTGGCAGATCAGTGTGATGTAGTCCAATTGATTATTTCAGAAGTATTATTTTTTTCTGGTGGCCATCCCAGCATTGGGATGTGGAAAGCACACAGGTCTCCCATGCTGGTGGCAGAAACCCAGCCACTCGAGCCGTCACCACTGCCTCCCAAGGTGTGCATTCGCAGGAAGCTGGAACAGGGGCCTGAACCCAAGGCACTGTGATTCGGGACGCGGGCATCTCAGGTAACATCTTAACCACTGTGCCAGATGCCCGCTCCTAAAGTTCCTTACGAATGAAAGTGACTCTGACGGTTAGAACAGAGGAAAAGCCAACAGTGGAGGAGTGAAGGGTCTGGGTTTCGAATAATGCTGCACAGTTCTGGAATTGGCACACAAATCACACCTAATTCTCACCGCCTCTTAAGGCTCTGTGAGGCTCTTCTGGTTTCCAGGCAGGATTGGGAACTCCCGCTCTGTGCTCGGATGTTGAGCCCTGGAGCTGTTTGCAGTGACAGTGTCACCCTAGGTCATAGGTTGCTCAGCTCACGGCCTCTTCCCAGGGGGTTGATGCTAGGATATGCTTTGTCCAAGAGTAGCTTTTAACTGTTCCCATCTAATGAGGGCCTGGGTGAAAAGCTTATCTTGAAGAGGAACTCAAGCTAGTAGAATTGAAAGAATTTGCCAGTTGAAGATAAGCACCTCATGCAGAATGAGTTCCCCTGATGTGAGTGCCTGGAGATGATAATTCCGTGGCTGGAGTCCATGTTAGGTCCCAGGACAGGAAAGAGGTGAGGTCAGACAGCGTCCATCCCTGGATGGCTTAGGGTCCAACACAGGCGGTTTAGAATGTGCAGCCACCTCAGATTTTTTTTTAAAGACTTATTTATTTGTTTAGAGAGAGGGGGCAGGGGGAGAGAGATCTTTCATCCACTGGTTTTAGTTCACACCCCAGATGGCCACAATGGCCAGGGCTAGGCCAGGCCAAAGCCAGGAACCAGGAGCTTCATCAGGGTCTCCCATGTGAGTTGCAGGGGTCTACCCACTTCGACCGTCGTCTACTGCTTTCCCAGGTGTGTTAGCAGGGAGTTGGATCAGAAATGGAGCAGCAGGACATGAATTGGCACCCTTATGGGAAGCTGGCATCCCAGGTGACAGCTAAACCCACTACACCACAACACTGGTACCTAAAATATGATTTTTAAAAAAGATTCATTCATTTATTTGGAAGGGAGAGTGACATTACTTTTTCTTTCCTTATCCTAAAGCTCTCACCATTCTCCCGTTTGCCACTTCACATGCCTGAACAGCAGTGTAGTTTGCAAGCAACATTTGAGGGAGCTCAGAGCCAGACGGTTCAGATATAAGTCTCATGGCGAAGGGTGAGGTAGGGACCACACCTCCAGATTTGAAAATTAACGACCAAACTGCTGATTTAGGTCCACAGACGGAGGAAAATGCCAACGTGTGGCTGGAAGAGCCTAGAACAGAGCTGGCAGATACAAAGCCTTAAACACGGGGCAGCTGGGAAGCAGGGGGAGCTCACAGAGAGACACTCGGAGAAGAGACCTGGGACCATTGGCAGTGTCTTCCCAGGAGGTTTTAGTGGGAAGACAGAGAATTCAGATGGAAGTGTGAGGTTTTTTATTTTTTTTAATATTTAATTTTGTTTGAAAGGCACATATATACATCCGTCTTCCATCCACTGGTTTACCCCCAAATGGTCACAACAGCCAGGGCTGGGCCAGGCCAAAACCAGTAGCCTAGAACCTTTGTCGCCTTCCCGGGTGTACGAGTAGGAAACTGGATTGGAAGTGGAATAGTTGGTTCTTAAGCAGGCACTCGGATTTGAGATGCTGGCATTGCAAACGGCAGCTTAGCTGGGTGTGCCACAACAGTCATCCCTGACATGTGTTTTAAAATGAAGTTGAGCTAGGGCCGGAGCTGTGGGCTAGCAGGTAAAGCCACCACCTGTGATGCTGACATCCCATATGGGCACTGGTTCGAGTCCTAGCTACTCCACTTCCACTCCAGCTCCCTGCAAGGGAGGATGGTCCAAATGTTTGGGACCCTGTCACTCATGTAGGAAACCCAGATGAAGCTTCGGGCTCCTGTTCAGCCTCGCTCAGCATTGGCCATTTCAGCCATCTGGGGAGTGAACCAGAGGATGGAGATCTCTCTGTGTCTGTCTCTCCCCCTTTCCTATAACTCTGACTTTCAAATAAATAGATAAATCTTTAAAACATTAAAAAAATATGAAGTTGAACTAAGGAAGTAGAGCAGTGATCACTGATAACCCTTTTAAGGAGACTGGTGGAGGAGGGAATGTCCAGACAGGCTTGGCATCCTTGAATGCCCTCTCTCCACCCATGGGCACGGCTACAGGCAACCCATAAACGCAGGCTTGACTACAGGCGTCAACACCTTGAGAAACCTTTCTGCCCAGGCTCTCGTCCAGCTTCCTCAGCTGGTTGGCTCTATTCCCTTCTCCCCATTCCGAGATCCTTTAACAGCCATCCGTTCCCCGCTGCTTTATCCAGTCCATTTTGGATTGATACAATGTGTGACTCTCTCTTTGGTTCTCCCCCCTTTAACCTGGGACACTGCTTTCCGTTCCCTTTTCATTTCACATCTTAAGGTTCTACCCTACTCCCTCTCTAGCTGTGAAAACTCAGAAACTCAGACCCTAGACCCCCAGACTCCTTGAACCTCCCGCCTTGCCCAAGTTTGGAGCAGAACTGGTTCCTAAGAGCGATGTAGGTCACATGACAGGGAAAGAGAGACTCAAGGCAAGGCTTTCCCGGTGAGAGACTGGTTGGAGGGGAAGAGCCAGTAGACAATATTGCAGACAGGAATGGGGAGGAAAGATCAATGAGATAAGTTTCCTGAGTGAGTGGAGGGAGGTGCAGGCTGTAGGTGGAGGCTTTGGATGGGGAAGGGAAACCTCCCACTCAAAGGCAAGAGGGGAAGACGGGGGCCCATGCTGTGGTTTGGCAGGTAAAGCCACTGCCTGCAGTGCCACCATCCCGTATGGGCAAGGGTTTGAGTCCTGGCTGCTTTTCTTCCAATCCAGCTCTCTGCTGTGGCCTGGGAAAGCAGTGGAAGGTGCACCAAGTCCTTGGGCCCCTGCACCCACGTGGGAGACCCAGAAAAGCTCCTGGCTCCTGACTTCGGATCGATTCAGCTCTGGCCGTTGTGGCCATTTGGGGAGTCCCAGTGGATGAAAGAACCTCCCCCCACCACCTCTCTGTAACTCTGTCTTTCAAATAAAATAAATAAACCTTAAGGAATAAAAAAAGAGGGGAGGAGATGACAGTGAGGACAGGTGTAGTTAAATCCTAGGAGCTGAGGATGCCCCTGAGAGTGGGGGCTGGGCAGGTTGGGCCTGTAGGAGAAGGGGCCTGGTGCGAGGCCCTGGGGTCCTTGGGGGTGTGCCCTCACGAGGTCGTTTTCCCAGGACCTCTTGCGTTCTCACTGGGAGGTTGTTATAAACAACCGCTCTCTGCTTCCTGGTTCACCATGTGCTCCTTCCTCCGCATGCTCCATCCATCGCGAAGCCTTTGCCAAAGCCTGTATCGGGTCATTCGGATTCTTTGTGAGCTAAATATACTTCTCTCTTACGCAAGTGGCTTGTGTCAGGGATTTTGTTGTAGCAGTGGAAAGCTGACTAACACAGACGGTCACTCAGGGGAAAGATAAATGAAGCAAGCCAGGAAGAAGACTGTTGAGCGATGCTGTGCAGTCGTCTCCCACAGGGCTTATTCCATGAGGACCATCTCCTAGGACCCAGGCTGACCATCATTCCTGGTGGCTAAGTCCAGGGTTCCCAGAACCTTCCCTGGTTCCAGCCCGAGAGCCTTAGCACACTGGAGGACACAGAATGGGAGATTCCGATGCCCCTGAAACTCGTCCGTGCTCTGTGAGAGCAAGTGAACGCCCTGCAGCTGCATGCGTGACTTCGCCAGAAGGGTAGACTCGATGGAGGAGCTAGTACTGCACAGGACTCAGGCCCGGGGCCCCACGTGCTGCACACCAGCTCTGTCCCAACTGAAACCTAATGGAAACCCGGCCTCCCTGCTGGGCTTCCTGCTACAGCGGAAATCCTCTGCCCATTTTCCCATGAAGACTGAGCAGGCAGCTCTCTCGGTCCTTCTGCCACATCTTGCTTCGTGTGCTCCAGCAGGGCTAAGGCTTTGTCAGGCACTTTGCAGCAGTGCCCTGGGTCCTGACCCGTGACCCTCTGGGAACAGCGCCACTCTGAGGGTCATTTCCTCTGTGATGAGCTGTCTGAGAATGCTCAGTGGCTGAAGGCTGATGTCTTGAAGCTGCTGTTGTTCTCTGGAATGAGGCACTGCTCTAGACCGGGGTGCCTTGCCCAGGGCACACACCCCCCCACCCACGCACCATTTAGAAATTGCCATGCTCCCTCAGCAAGGAAAGAAGACTACCAGGACTGGGCAGATGCCATCTCCGTTCCTTGTCTGTCCACCTACCTCCCTGGGAATGGCACCCCTGTGGTTGCACGGAGCCTGGGCCCCAAAGGTGCTGCGGCTTTCCTGCGCTGTTTATTGCAAGCTATCTGAAAGCACAGTTATGCTTATCAGAGCCGATCATCTCCTTCTTGGCGTGAGTAAATGCCCCAAATCGGTCACTGCTGGCCAGGGCATAGGGTCATAGGTAACACTCGTGGCTTGGATGATGTGCCCCTTCTGTCTTGCTGGTGCTGGGCCAATGTAGGACCTTGCCACGCCCTGCATCCCAGCTGGGCAGCAGCGCATCTGTTCTCTGAGCATGCAAGGCTTGTCCCACCCACCCTGGCCAGGCCACTGAATCGGCGGTCAACACAGCAAAAGGCCACGGGTGTAAAATGGGAAGGGCACCCTGATACTCTGCCAGGGGCTACGCCAGGTTCACCTCACCTGCAGACACGGATACCCTGTTTCGTCGACTTAGCCCTTTGGGGTGAGAGTTAAGCCATCTGAGAATTAAGTAAAAAGTGTCACTAAGAGGGAGCGGGGACATGTAGAGGGAATAAAGAGTCATTCGTACCTCCGCCGTGCCTTTAGGACATGTACATGCAAGAAACTCTGTGGAACTTAGCTTTTCTTTCTTTCTTTTTAAATTTATTTATTTATTTATTTGAAAGTCAGAGTTACAGAGAGAGAGAGAGAGAGATGAGAGGCAGAGAGAGAGAAAGAGAGAGAAAGAGGTCTTCCATCTACGGTTCACAGTTGGCCACAACAGTCAGAGCTGCGCTGATCTGAAGCCAGAAGCCAGGAGCTTCTTCTAGGTCTCCCACATTGGTGCAGGGGCCCAAGCACTTGGGCCATCTTCTACTGCTTTCCCAGGCCATAGCAGAGAGCAGGATCAGAAGTGGAGCAGCCGGGTCTCGACCTGGCGCCCATATATGCCAGTGCTTAAGGCCAGGGCATTATCCCGCTGCGCCACAGTGTCGGCTCTGGAACTTAGTTTTCCATATGCAGAAAGAACTAGGCGGCATGGGAAGACACAGAGAGCATTGTCCAATTACTGACCCATGTAGGCATGTAGAGCTCAAGACCTGCGGGGTCTTTCTTCCGCAGCCAGGGGTCTCTGTAGTTGATGAGGGATGCGATATTAAAGTGGGATTCTTCTAGTCACAATGTCAAGGCTCCAAATGCAAAGGATACAAACATAAGTGCCAAGCACCGATACCTCTCCAAACAAAGTGTGAGATCACCTCCGTGGAACCTGCCAGCCTAGCCATCACCTATCTCTGCCCCAGGAAAGAGGGAAGGGGATCAACTGGGAGGAACTGGGTGGTATGGTGAGCACTGGGCCTTGCCCACGAGAGGGGGGCCATGACCCCTGCTCAGGCCGGGGGGGAGGCTGCAATGGAACGCTCAGCTTCTGTGCCACATCCTCATAGCTAACTCAGTCCTGGGGCCAGCACAGAACGCAGATGAAGAGCTGCTTGTTCAAAAAGCAGGGGAAGCCGGCGCCGTGGCTCACGAGGCTAATCCTCCGCCTGCCGTGCTGGCACCCTGGGTTCTAGTCCCGGTCGGGGTGTCGGATTCTGTCCCGGTTGCCCCTCTTCCAGTCCAGCTCTCTGCTGTGGCCAGGGAGTGCAGTGGAGGTAGTCCCAAGTGCTTGGGCCCTGCACCCCATGGGAGACCAGGAGAAGCACCTGGCTCCTGGCTTCGGATCAGCGCGGTGCACCGGCTGCGGCGGCCATTGGAGGGTGAACCAATGGCAAAGGAAGACCTTTCTCTCTGCCTCTCTCACTGTCTACTCTGCCTGTCTAAAAAAAAAAAAAAAAACACAAAAAAACAAACAACAGGGGAAAATGGCCTTAAAAGCACCATTTTTTAACAAGTGTGGGCTGTGCCATCGCTCCCAGAAACAACTCCTGGTAAAGCAGGCCAGTGTCCTTCAGGAACGGGGAAGTGAATTAATTGCCTAGTGTGTGCCAGGCACTGGGGTAGGCATTTTCCATTTGTCATCCTGTTTCACATTGATGACAACAGTGGTCGTTTTGGCAGTAGGTTTTATAGGGTCATGCAGATAGTAAGTGACAGGGACAAGACCTGGGCGCTGATGGTACAGGCTCCACCGTCTGGGTTCTCTCTGCGGTAGTGCAGGGTCTCCCAAGGAAGATGGGCGAGCGTAGAAGTGTGCGACTCTGAGCGTCTGCGGGGGCCGGCGCTGTGCTCTTGTGGGTCCAGCAGTAGGAGATGAGCTCTGCCTCTGGAGGAGCCTGCTCCGGGCCCCTCACATGCGTCTCCTGTCTCTCTGGTCACCACGGTGGTCTGGCCAGCAGGCAGAGGAGCTGCGGTGCTGGTGGGGAAGGGAGGAGAAGTGTCTCTCCTGCTCTATACAGCCGACTGCTCTTTCCTAAGTGCGGTGTTTAATTGTGCCCTCCTCCTTCGTACCTCGAGGTCCCAGGGCAATGGTGCCACTTTCTCTCTCTTCCTCTTAATCTCCTCCGTGTCTGTCTAGGGCCAGCAGAATGGAATGAAAAGACAACTAAGAGGTTCTGTACATGAAGAAAGGAAAATAGATGGTTTCGGGAAAGCGTGCTTTCTGAAATGAGATTTCAATGTATTAGACAAGCAAAAAAAATGACCTGTCTGGCCAACTAGCTTCTTTCTCCAAGAATTATTTTATTACTCCACTCAACCATAAGCCCCTTGTAGCTAATTGCTATCAGAAAAAACCAAAAGGGTCATAATTAAGTGGAAGATGGGCAACGAGGTTGACGATCCTTCCCTCCTAATGTCTGGTCTTGGAATGTGCGTACATTCATGACTGTATTTGACGCCTTGTCCAAAACACAGTCTGAGAAACTGCAAGTCACCTTGGCAACGGAGCAAGTGAGGGGCAGGGCCCACTGTGGAGTCTAAAGTTTTTAAAGCTGAACGGTTCGTGGTGGTCATTTAGCCCAGTCCCCTCATTTGACAGGCGAGCAAACTGAAGCCCAGAGAAGCTGGGTGAATTTTCTGTAAGCACCCAGGTCATTTTAGAGCAGAGTTGGGCCAGGATCCCACTCTTCCTGGCTGCAAGTCAGGGGCTTTCCCATCACATCTGTTACTTCACCTATGGTTTATTTTCAGAGGTTTTTTTTTTGTTTGGTTGCTTATTTATATTTCAATTATTTTATTTTCATTTTTATTGCTTGTAACTTATAAATGTAGTATATCTCATTGTAAAAAAAAAATCTCATTGGAAGTAAATAGAGTAAAAAATGAATCTTGGGGCTGGTGCTGTGGCACAGTGCGTTAAACTGCTGCCTGCATCGCATATGGGTGCCGGTTTGAGTCCCAACTGCTTCACTTCCTATTCAGCTCCCTGCTAATGCACCTGGGAAAGCAGTGGAAGATGGCCCAAGTGCTTGGGCCCCTGCACCCATGTGGGAGACCGAGAAGAAGCTCCTAGCTCCTGGCTTCAGACAGACCCAGCCTTGGCCATAGTGGCCATCTGGGGAGTGAACCAGGAATGGAAGATTCTCTCTCTCTCTCTCTCTCTCTCTCCCTCTCTCTCTCTACCTGTGCCTCTCTCTCTGTTACTCTGCCTTTCAAATAAAGAAATCACACACAGGGCCACTGCTGTGGTGTACTGGGCCACCCCCTGCAGTGCTGGCATCCAGTATGGGCACAAGTTTGAATCCCAGCTGCTCTACTTCCGATCCAACTCTGCTATGACCTGGGAAAGCAGAAGATGGCCCAAGTCTTTGGGCCCCTGCACCCACGTGGGAGACCCGAAAGAAGCTCCTGGCTCCTGGTTTCGGATCTGCCAAGCTCCGGCTGTTATGGATATTTGGGGAGCGAATCAGGGGATGGAAGATCTCTCTCTCTCTTTCTCTGCCTCTTGCTCTCTGTAACTCTGCCTTCCAAATAAATAAATAAAAATTTTAAAAAAATTAAAATAATACATCAATTATCCAAAAAATTTAAAAAGTGAATCTCCTTCTCCCAAATACATTTTCTCTCTGGTAGCAGCCTCTGTTAATGAACTAATATGTATTCTTCCTTTTTCCTATGCATTGATAAGCACATAAATTATTTCCTTTTTCATAAGTGGATATATATTATTCATAATGCTTTGAGGCTTTTTTCTTTTAACATTTTTCTGTATCTGTATGAAGATACCTATCCTATCTTTAAAAATTGAGCTGTAATTCACATAACATAAAATTCATCATTTTAAAGTGTGCAAGCCAATGGTTTTTAGTAAACTCATTATGTTGTGCAGCTAGCACCACTACCTAATATGAGAAAGTGTTCATTACCCAAAAATACGTGCTCAACAAATGTTGTTCATAGTATATATAAATGTCTTTGTAGATTAGAGTCCTAGAAATAGCATTTTGGGGCCAAAATAGTCACATTTATCATTTTGAAAGATGCCGTTAATTGCCTCCAATAGGGTTATGCCAGCAGGAAGCAGAGTGTCATTGTTAAGTTTTTTAAGTTTGTAATTTTGTCTCTCTCAGAGGCAAGGACTATATCTTGCTGTGCTTTGCATTTCTCTAATTACAACTGAGGTTAAGTACCTTTTAATACATGTACCAACTACGCATACCTCTCCACTTATGAAATACCTACTTGTAGCTAAGAAACATTTTTCTATTGATTTGTAGCCTCTCTTCCTATAGGGTTGCTGGTATTTTGTTATATATTTAGAAGGCATCTGCTCTCAGTTTGGGCTTTCCTTTGACTTTGTTAGAGGTGCTTTTGACATACTGCAGTTTCTAATTTTTATAGTCTAGCATGAGGGGTCTCCAGGAGGCTCACAGAGGGGCAGGTGTTGGGACGCGATGGGTTAAGCTACCCTTGGGATGCCTGCATCCCATGTCAAGCGCCTGCGTTCGAGTGCTGCCTCCACTTCTGACCCAGTTTCCTGCTAATGTGCACCCTGGAAGGCAGCAGGTAATGACTCAAGTAACTGGGTTATTTCCACCCATGTGGGAGACCTGGATTGAATTCCAGGCTTCTGGCTTCAGGCCGGCCCAGCTCTGGCTGTTACAAGCATTTTGGGAGTGAACCAACTGATGGAAGATCTCTCTCTGTCTCTGGCTTGCTTTTTCTGTCACTTTACCTTTCATATAAAGAAAGATAAATAAACATATTTTAAGTTCACATAAAATGCGTGTTCTAAAAAAGCTGTGCATGAATTTTAAGATTTTTGCATCTAAATCTACTTATCTTTTAATTCCATTTTCCATGAACTTTTTGAAGGACCCTTGTATATCGACGTGTTCCTTTATAGTGTTTAGGTTTATACCTTGCTGTGGAAGATCTTCCCAACCCCTAAAGGATGAAGGTATACCGTATTTTTTCCTGATACCTTTATAACTGCTTTTACATTTATCCTTTTAATCCGATTGGGGGGTTTTGTGTGCGTGTGTGTAGTGTGAGGGACTTAAAGTCCATTTTCCCTCAATTATTGTCAATACTACCTTCACCTTTACCATGTATTCTTTCTTTCTTTCTTTCTTTCTTTCTTTCTTTCTTTCTTTCTTTCTTTCTTTCTTTCTTTCTTTTTCTTTCTTTCTTTCTTTCTTTCTTTCTTTCTTTCTTTCTTTCTTTCTTTCTTTCTTTCTTTCTTTCTTACAGGCAGAGTGGATAGTGAGAGAGAGAGAGAGAGAGACAGAGAGAAAGGTCTTTCTTTGCCGTTGGTTCACCCTCCAATGGCCGATGTGGCCAGCACGCTGTGGCCGGCGCACCGCGCTGATCCGATGGTTTGCTCGTTGAGATGGGCAGTTGGCATGGGGGAAGCTTGCAGTTAGATGCCTACCTCGCATGTCAGAAGGCCCAGTGTGAGCTCCTGCTCCAGCTGCTGACTCCAGCTGAGGAGAGTGTGCACCCGGGAGGCAGCAGCGATGGCGCAAGCACTTGGGTTCCTGCCACCCACACGGGAGACCTGGGCCGAGCTCCTGGCTCCCAACGTTGCTTACCCTCTTCTGCTGTTGCAGGCATTGGGGGAGTGAGTCAGTGGGTAGCAGCTCTATCTCTCTATTTCTCACTTTCTCTGTCTCTCAAATAAGTAATGAATAGATTTTAAAAATATTTTTACACAGATATTTAATAACCTTTTAGCATCTATTATGCTCTAAGTGGTATGAAAATTTGTAAAATTGCCATATGGGTATAAATATTGGTGTATGATAGAGTTCTGTATTCTCCCATAACTCATATCCTAACTAAATCTATTCATTGAAATCAGTCTGGTATACACACACACACACAAACACAAACACACACAGGATTACTAAATGTAATTTCTATATATTATTTAGATTACATCCTACTCAACTTATTTCACTTTTTTTTTTTTTTTTTTGACAGGCAGAGTGGACAGTGAGAGAGAGAGACAGAGAGAAAGGTCTTCCTTTTGCCGTTGGTTCACCCTGCAATGGCCGCCACGGAGGGTGTGCTGTGGCTGGCGCACTGCGCTGATCCGATGGCAGGAGCCAGGTGCTTCTCCTGGTCTCCCATGGGGTGCAGGGCCCAAGCACTTGGGCCATCCTCCACTGCACTCCCTGGCCACAGCAGAGAGCTGGCCTGGAAGAGGGGCAACCGGGACAGAATCCGGCGCCCCGACCGGGACTAGAACCCGGTGTGCCGGCGCCGCAAGGTGGAGGATTAGCCTAGTGAGCCGTGGCGCCGGCCTAACTTATTTCACTTTGATTATACTATCTTTTTTTTTCTTTTTTTAAGAAAGAAAAAGGGGAGGGCTGGAGGACATGGTGATTTGGCCTTTAACCTGGAAGCTCTGGGGAATCAGTCAGTGGAAGTCTTTTTTTTAAGATTTATTGATTTGTTTGAAAGGCAGAGTTAGATAGAAAGAGAGAGAGAAGCTCTTCTATCCACTCTCACTCCACAAATGGCTGCAATGACAGGAGCTAGGCCAGGCCACAGCAAGGAGCCGGGAGCCCTTTCAGGGTCTCCCACATGGGTGTAGGGCCCCAGGCACTTGGGCCATCCTCTGCTGCACTCCCAGGTGCATTAGCAGAGAGCTGGATTGGAAGTGGAGTAGCCAGGACCTGCAGCGGTGCCCATATGGGAAGCCAGCACTGCAGGCTGTGGCTTTAATACTAAGCCCCAGCGCCGGCCCCAGATTATACTATCTTAATTATCAAACGATCAAAATTCGAATTCTTTCTGCAGACCCCTAGCTGTACCTATATCTGATACAGGGGGCACATGGTAATTTTGATTGAAAGAAACATCATAACTGAAAGTGTTTTTGTCCATTCGGATGCCCACGTGCTGGCTGCTCTGCTTGCTCAGGTCCTCACGGGGGCCCTGCTGCGGGCGTTCTCCCTCGGCAGAGCCATCACACGAAGCATCAGCCCTGCCCTCAGAGGCACTCCTTGTCTCAGGCTGACGGAACAGCCGCCATGTTGACAGCTGCTGGGTGCCTCTCACTGACAACTGAAGTTCAGTCTAGAAATCACACAGGTAATTTCTACTCACGGCTCACTGGTTAGAACTGTCACACAGCCCCAGCCAGCCATAGGGGCATCAGGGAGTGTGCTCCTACCCTGACTCCGAAAGGGGGAGAGTTGGGAATATTCTGTGAGCAGCTGACCTAGGAAAGAGACAGATGGAAGCAAGAGGAGAGGAAGGAATGCGAACGCGCCTCCTCCAGGTGGGAGGTGAAGGCGTGACCACGTAACACGGGCTGATTCCAGCTGTGTTAGCATGTGCTGCCCGTGGAAGTAACTCTGGAGCAGGATCCCACGGTTTCTGAATCCTGCGAGAGTTTGTCGCGAAGAGTGAGTCCAGGAAGACTGTGCTCGTGGGCCCGCGTTTTCATTCTGATGTGAGGAGATTCTATAGATCATCCAAAATTAAGTCGCCAAGCCAGAGGGGTTCCTGAGCGCATATGGAGAGTTGCAAAGCTGTCTGTTCTTGAGTAAGGGCCCGCCCATCCCCCATCCTCTGTAAGCGCTCTTAGTATGTGTGTGTGCACTTCCACGAGAGAAAAATCAATACCTGCTCGGGTAGATGGAAATTGAGCTATGTCAAGGCATACATGCATTGTCTGATAGCGTCTTTCTGCCAGGAATCTAATATATTGATCAAATTTCCCTAACAGAGTTTCCATGCAATATACAATAGGAAGACAGGCTAATGTCAGGAATGTCGGCTATGTGTTTTTTTTTAAATGTCTCTCTTACCACCACCACCTCCTCCCCCCCACACCAAAAAAACAAAAACAAAAAAAACAAAAAAAAAAACAACCACAAAGCTTGAGGTCTCTAAGATGCCTTGCAATTTCTGGCAGAGGTCACGAGCAACACGCTCCCCTGTTCCTGTGGTTCACCTGCTCTTTACCGAGGGTGAGAGAAGATTTTCTCAGTTGGAACGTTCCTGTCAAACGCACGGTTCCACCTCCTCCTCTTCTTTGCCTCCACCTCTTCCTCCCCTGTTCTGAGAGCCAAAGCAACATTCCCTCCCCACCCCCCCACCCCGCCCCTAGTAACAGCAGCAAATGCGTGGGTGGCTATTGGGCTGCAGCTCTAGAGAGCTATTCAAGTTGTACCCTTGCCATTTGGGGGGTGGTTAATAATTTCTTCTGCTGCTGTTGTCGCAGGGTCAGGGTGTTGACGGGTGGCAGGCGGGCTCTGCACACTGGCTCTTTCAGACGTGTTCCTTCCTCGCTCAGAGCGATGACACACAAGCACAAGGGGTGTTGGCTGACGCTCTGTTCGCTGTCCAGGAGCCTGCCTGCCACTGCTAAAGAGGAAGCGACATGGGGAAGCAGAAGGGAGGATGTGCCTGTATTTTTAAACCCACTGCCTTGTGATGCCGACGGCCTGTGAAGCATCGAAGATATTGAACGCTAGATACATGGAAAATCACTCACATGCTTTCGTATTTTTCCCCTAATGACTGTAGTGATTGAAGGGAACAGAATTCCGGTGAAAATGACTCATCCGAAACACGCTTTTCAACTGTATGTTGGGCAAGGAAGAATCTATTCGGAAGTAGCAATTTATTATTTAACACTTCCACAGACCCACAGAAGCACGAGTCAATTAACTGTGCTATTTTAAACAATTTCTAGATGTTCCTGGCAGACCTGAGCCAGGCTTTGATAGAAGAATGAACAGGTTTATGATATTTTTCCTTTAGGTTTTTAATCAAAATTTAATAATCAAAATGCAATTTTAAAGGAAAAGTCTAGAAATAGCCTTAGAAATGTTTATGAAAATATCATGAAAGAGTTACTAAGCAAAAGAGAAAAATAATGCAGAGACAAACTGTGCCCTGGGACTAAGAATAGATGCACCTGTTAAAAGAGAGAAATTGTCATCTTTTTATTGCTGCATTTCTATTTTCACATAGATTGTTAGAGGAGATTGCACGCATTATAATGTGTGTAACCAAAGTATTCCTTTCTTTATAAATGAAAAACTCCATCTTATTGAAACTTGATCATTCACATGTGCAGAAAACTAATAGTTTTTGTTGTCAAAACGTATTCTAACCTCTCAGAAATGCTGCTTTATTTGATAAACACGCATCTGATAGGTAGGCATGCATGATAATCCCTGTTTTATTGATGAGATAATGGAAACCAAAGTCATGTCACAAAATAAGAGTAAAATTGAAACGTATTTCTTCAACATCAGCCCGGGACAACGTAGTCTCCGGCGGCTGGAAGCTTAGCCATGCTTACTTGTTCACACTCCCTTCGTTTTCTTTCTTTTCCCTGACTCCAAGTTTGAGCCTGTGGTAGTCCTTGGAAAGCTGTGTTTCATGTATAAAATTTCTTATCTTCGTTATGAGGGAGTGACTAATCAGTGCTTTGTTCCCTTTGGAGGGAAGATGGATATTATATTGCACTTTGAAGGCTCAGAGAAGGCCAATTGGCCTGATTCTGCCCGACACCGCTTTCTAGAGTCTTTACCTGGAGTGACTTACCGTGTGGTGGAGCAGTAGCAATGGAGAGATTAATGCAGGACCTTCATGGTGAGTGAGTATCCTCACACACAGACCCAAAATAAGAGCTGAGTGTAACACCATCATGCAACAAGCTGATTCCCGTGCCTCTTGTTTGTTCTTACAGTATACAATTTAGCTGTTTACAGTCATACGTTTTGTATTTGATTTTATTGCCACATTGTACGTAAATTGAATGTAGGACTTCTCATTTCTTTTGTAAGTCTACATCTAAAATATTTGTATCATTATCCAGAAGGCCGGCGCCACAGCTCAATAGGCTAATCCTCCACCTTGTGGCGTAGGCACACCGGGTTCTAGTCCCGGTCAGGGCGCCGGATTCTGTCCCGGTTGCCCCTCTTCCAGGCCAGCTCTCTGCTGTGGCCAGGGAGTGTAGTGGAGGATGGCCTAAGTGCTTGGGCCCTGCACCCCATGGGAGACCAGGAGAAGCACCTGGCTCCTGCCTTCAGCTCAGCGCGCCGGCTGCAGTGGCCATTGAGGGGTGAACCAACGGCAATTTCTCTCTGTCTCTCTGTCTCTCTCTCCCACTCTCCACTCTGCCTGTCAAAAAAAAACAACAACAACAACAACAACAACAACAACAAAAAGTATTCCAGGCTGCAAAGTCGCTGAACATCACATGTTTCTTGCCTGCCTTCCATGCTGATTTTATTATGTGCTGTGAACATTCATGCTAATTCACTCATTCCTAACATGGACCACATTCTAGCACTATTATCTGATTTTCCTCCTAGATCTGGATTGTCTGTGAGCAGAGCTGGTGTGTGGAATCTTTTCCTCTAGAAAGTACCTGAACAGCATAGGTGTACAATGAGTATATTTTGATGAATGATGTCTAGCAAAATTATCTTTTATAATTTTATAAATTTTTAATAATTATATGTATTTTAAATATTATTTATTTTATTTGAAAGGCAGCGTTACAGAGAGGCAGAGGCAGAGAGAGAGAAAGAAAGGTCTTCCATCCACTGGTTCACTCCCCAGATGGCCTAATGGCTGGGGCTGGGCAGGAGCATCTTCTGGGTCTCCCATGTGGGTGCAGGGGCCCAAAGAATTGGGCCATCTTCTGCTGCTTTCCCAGGCCATAGCAGAGAGCTGGATCAGAAGTGGAGCAGCCAGGACTTGAACCGGTGCCCATATGGGATGCAGCACTGCAGGTGGTGGCTTAACCTGCTGCACCACAGTGCTGGCCCCAAATAATTTTATATATTTTTATAATTATAAAATGCCTTCTACCTAATAGGTAATGACTGAATGCTATGTCATGGTGAAGAAACACCAAATTCGCTTATTCTCCGCTTTAATCACCTTTCTCATCCAGGTGAGATTTGAAGTATTTTAAAAGACAAGACTCTACTCCTTAAGCGGAGTTTAAAATTGTATTACAATCCAAGATCCTATGGAGATAAAGTAAACAGGCCATTTGAGGGGGATGACTGGATATTGAATGCACCTGAAGCTATCCAATGTTTTTCTCAGTGTGAATGATTTTCTCAAAAGGTTGACACATGCGCGTCCTAATAGCAAGAAACCTTAGGGAAGGATCAATATATGCTATATTTTAAATCCTGGTTGAAAAAAAAAAGCAGAAAATGGTGAAAAAAAGCAGTGGGTTATTATTTCTATGTTGATTTGAAGTCTTGCCTCTGGTTAAACCAAACAAACAGTCTTTTGAAATCATTGCAACTGTAAAATCGTGCCACCGCTAAATGCTTTTGCTTGTTCAATTTTTCATTTACGAAGGAAACCCATGCTTTAAAACCTGGAAGCCTTTGAAATATGCATCAGGCAGGAGGCTGCGTGGAGACCGTGGAGACAGCCTGGAGGTCAGGGCTCTAGGTTCTGTGCTTGCTGAGTCGGAGCTTTGCGCCCAAGGCCACGAAATAGCCCCTCATTAACAGGTTCTTGTTGACAAATGTAATTACGAGGTAGCCATGGAGCAGAAGGTTGTGAAAGGCAAGATATCTCCCGTGCTGCCAAAATAGGACCAAAGACACTGCTCCTGTGACAGGAGACCTGCCCAGTCCCTACGCTGCAGTGGGTAGGGATTTCATTGAACAAAATGGCTTGGGATACAGCAGTTTTGTGACACCGGTGGTTTCTGCAGATACAGGCCAGTCTTCTGTGTGCTGGCACGCTCTGGCCATGGCGGCTTGGCTCGTGGGCAATCCCTCTGCCCTCCCAAAGTCCCCTCTGGAGGGTGGCATGGCCGGCCAGTTAGGTGTGTGTTTGCACAGGCAGAGGACCAGCTGTTTTCCCCTGGAAGTCAGCTCTGCTCTTCCCAGTTTCCTCGGGCAGGCGGAGAGGGTCACTGAAAGGTAACGAGGAGTTTGCAGCTCCTGGAAGGCTGTGGCTGCCGACGCACAGCCCCAGAGAGCCGACGGTTCCAACCTGACTTGCTGACCCTGCCTCCAGACTGCCTGGCACCACGCAGTTTGGGCAAGAAAAAAAAAAAAAAAAACACCTGGCAGCTTTCATTTCAGAATGGTGATGGAGGGAGGGCCTCCAGATGTATCCTTTTAAACGGGATTAGCCCCGGGTTCCAGGAAGCCTTTTGAGGATAATAAATTATTTACTTTTTCAAAGGAGATAGGACTAGGAAATCTTCAATTGTGCTGGTAGAGATTGGGTTTTTAGATAACCAGACTTGTTTTGAGGAGGGAGGCCACGGCTGTTTGTGTTACAGAGTCCACCCGCTCATCTGTTTTCACCTGGGGTCATCAGTGCATGGTTCCGAGTATGCCAAGGTCCCCTGAGCATACCAATTACACTTTGCTGAGGTCTGCTGGAACACGGATGATGTGGTTAAAAAAAAATTCAAAACCATCTTGGGTTGGGAAGGAGGGATTTTGAAATGCTAATATTTGCCTTTGCAAGATTACACACTGCTGATAACCCCTTCCATTACTCAACACTGTCCTTTTTTAGCTCGCTTTACAGACTGAAACCAGGTGCCAAAACCTCTCTTCAGACCCTGGCACTAGTCACACCAGACTGCTTGCCATTTCTGAGCACTGTATCGCATAAATATTGGTCAAGGCCATGTGGCATGGCAGGTGTTGTGTTGTGAGTTCCATGTACAGAGAAATTCTTCAAGGGGGTTAGTAAGCATCCCTCCTCTTATTCCATCAAGAAATGCTTAGTGAGCACCTGCTGTATGTTAGCACGTGTGAGACATGCTAAGCAGTGAGGTTGTGGATGTGAAGGAAGCTGACACGCTCTCTGAACTCTTGGAACTTACAGCCGAGAAGTTAAACAACAATGAGGGGAAGATAGGAAATGTGAGACAAAGCCTGGGGATCCCACCCCGAGGAAGGGTTGTGTACCCGGAGATGGGAATGAGTTCTAGGAACCAGCCAGCTGCCAAGGGTGGAGCTGAGCGTGGGGGCTGAAGAAGAGTCTGGGGCAGGACCTGGTTTCGAGGAGGTCCAGTGGTGTGGACTGCCACACCATTTTGAGCCAGTGTTCCTGGCTCAAATCCTGGCTTGCCACTGCTTTGTGTTTTTCTTCACGTCTGTGCCTCTATTTCCTGATCTTTGCATGGGGCCAACAGCAATTGTGACTGCATCAGCATCCCCGTGAATTAATTGCTTCGTGCGCAGTATGTAATATTGCATACATTTAGTTGGTTTAATGAAGAACTGGGGATATCTTGAGTTATTCTTCAGCCTAGAATGCAGCATGTGTAAGAGGTAGGAGCAGGGAGAGCGAGTTGAGGCTGGCGAAGCTGGCAGAGCTTGGATGATGGGCGACCCAGGCCATAGGGAGACCTTGTGAGCATGTGGAGAGTTTTCCTGACTATAGAGCAGTCGGAAGTCATCAAAAGGGTTCAAACAGGACAGTGACACAGTAAGTTTGTATGGGCCAAACCGGTGCTCTTAGGGATAAACCAAAGTGTGTGTGTGTGTTGGCAAGATATCTAGGACATAGAATCAACATTTGATTCTGGACTGAAAATGTGAATGAGGAAGAGGGACTAAAGAATGACTCTCTGGACTGGAAAGAAGCCAAAAACCTCCCTTTGCCAGGGAGAAATCCAGGGTACCTGTGGCCACGCGTGGGTTGATAGGCTTGGTAAGTGGAAGCTAAGAGAATATTTGTTTGAAGAGCTTGTCTCTTCTCTGTGCTTGGAATGCTCCTGGTCACCTACTGAGCGTGATCTGAGAAATGGGTGTGGTGGAGGTTTGAGGGATAATGATTCGAAACACAGTGTGTCGATGATGGAGGAAGAATAGACTAGGACTCTGGTGAGACTAGTGATGTTTAATTTTTAGGGGCACTCAGCTGCCCAGTGTGAGGTTTTTCTCAGCGTCTTCTGGCAGCTCTGGGATTCGGAGGAGACATAAGCATCTGAGATCTGCAGCGCCAAGACAGATGAAACATTGCTGTCACTTTTATCTACCATTTACTGAAGGGATGGCCCCGGTGCCTGCTCCTGCATGCTTTCTCTACAGTAGCTCATTTACTTTGGTGAAGCTAGATTTTTTTTTTTAAGATTTATTGATTTATTTGAAAGTCAGTTACACAAAGACAGAAGCAGAGGCAGGGAGAGAGAGAGAGAAAGAAGGAGAGAGAGAGAGAGAGAGAGAGAGAGGTCTTCCATCTGCTGGCTCACTCCCCAGTTGGCTGCAATGGCTGGAGCTGCGCCTATCTGAAGCCAGGAGCCAGGACCTTCTTCTGGGTCTCCCACGTGGGTGCAGGGGCTCAAGGATTTGAGTCATCTTCTACTGCTTTCCCAAGCCATAGCAGAGAGCTGGAGGGGAAGTGGAGCAGCCAGGACTTGAACTGGTGCCTATATGGGATGCACTGCAAGTGGCGGCTTTATCTGCTATGCCACAGTGCCAGCCCCAGGAGCTGGTAGATCTTAATGCTGCATGAAATGTACTGCTTAACAGCACCTTGAGCAAGTTCAAGTCAGCAAACAAAAGCTTAGCTATCTTTGTTTATATGATTTATTTGCTTTTTATATGTTTATGTAAAAATATTTGTGGGATTTTATGTTTGAATTGTGTTCCTCTGGCCTCAGAAATCTGTGGGAAGAATTAAGGTCAAAATTGCAGCAAGAGGGGTGGGCATCTGGCACAGCAGTTAAGATGCCATTTGGGCTGGCGTTGTGGCTCAATAGGCTAATCCTCCGCCTGCGGCGCCAGCACACCAGGTGGTTCTAGTCCCGGTTGGGGCGCCGGATTCTGTCCCGGTTGCCCCTCTTCCAGGCCGGCTCTCTGCTGTGGCCCGGGAGTGCAGTGGAGGATGGCTCAGGCCCTTGGGCCCTGCACCTGGCTCCTGCCTTCGGATCGGTACAGCGCGCCGGCTGTGCCAGCACACAGAAGACTGGCCTGTATCTGCAGAAACCACCGGTGTTAGAAAACCAGTGCGCCACTGTAGCAGCTACTTGAGGGGTGAACCAACAGAAAATGGAAGACCTTTCTCTCTGTCTCTCTGTCTCAATCTCTCTCTCTCTCTCTCACCGTCTAACTCTGCCTGTCCAAAAAAAAAAAAAAAAAAGATACCCTTTGGAGTGCCTGCATCCCATATCGTGGAGTGCCTGGGTTCAAGTCCTGGCTCCACTCCCGATTTCAGCTTTGTGCTAATGTGCATCCTGGGGGGCAGTAGATGATGACTAACGTGGCTGGATCCTTTTCACCCACGTAGGAGACCTGAATTGAGTTCTGGGCTCCTGGCTTTGGCCTGGCACAGCCCCGGCTGTTGCTGGTATTCGTGGAGCTGACCAGCACTTGGGAGATCTCTCTTAGCCTTTCAAATAATAAATTAAAAAACTAAACACTGTCTCTCTAGCTCCATCCTTTTCACTTTGTGAAACTCCCCCTCACTCTGAATTGCCTTCCCTGGACTGCAGCAGGAGGATATTGCTGACTGAGCTGCTTCCCAGCTGCTTCCGTGCCCTGGAGGCTGAGCCGGAAGTGGACACCAGCAAGGCCCTGCTCCCTCGGAAACCTGCACAAGTCTCCTTGCCTCTTCCTCGCTCCGGGCAGGGGCTGACGGTCCTCGGCGTTCCTATCTCTCATAGCCGTCTCTGCCTCTATAGTCACATGGCCTTCCCCATGTGCATCTCTCTCTTCACACACGTTCTCCTGTTCTTATAGAGACGCCCATAGTATTAGACGAGAGCGTACCCTAACAGCCTCAGCTTAACCTTGTTACATCCACAATGACCGATTTTCCAAAAGGTCTGAGGTTTAGGACTTCATCATATATTTCTTTTTCTTTTTTTTTAAAGATTGATTTATTTGAAAGGCAGAGTTGTGGGGGGTGGGGGGGGGGGTGGGGAGAGAAATCTTACTGTCTCTAGTTCACTTCCCAAATGGCTGCAATGGCTGGGGCTGGGCCAAGCCGGAAGCCAGGAACTTCTTCCAGGTCTCCCACGTGGGTGCAGGGGCTCAAGCACCGGGACCATCTTCCACTGCTTTTCCAGGCCATGAACAGAGAGCTGGATGGGAAGTGGAGCAGCCGGGACTGGAACCAGCACACATAGGAGATGCCCGTGTCGCAGGTAGCAGCTCTACCCGCTCAGCCTTGCCAGCCCTAACATATAAGACACGCAATTCAAGCCACAACTAATTCCTTCCAGTAACTGAAAGTACCCAGGAGTGGCCTGTGTGATCACGAGCTAGTTTGCTTCCACATGCATTTCTCTGCTCCTGCTTTGGTTTCTTACAACGATGTGTTTTGTGCTGTTGCCAAGGTCAATATTGGCAAATGATGCAAATGCCTCTGGACCTGTGACGACACAGCCTGGGGCCATTGCTCACCCAAAGCGCCAGTGCCGGTTCGCTGCCTCAGCAGCCTGCATCCCGCCCTGGACCCTCTGCGAGGGGGCTCTCGCTGTGTCCATTCTGAGCCCTCCCATGCTCCCGCGTGACTGATCCCCTACCGGCACGCCCCGCCTCCCCCCATGTGGTTTGTTGACTACGACACAGGGTTTACAGTGTTTTGGTTTCGTTCACTCCTTTGCAGGCCCTGCTCTCGAAGTGACAGATGCATTCTGGGGGTTGATCATTCCTTCTGCTGGTGCTGACCTTGCACCAGAGTCCCTGAACTTGGAAGTCTCACCTCCCTTTCCTGGTCTCTGTTGGCTGGTATGCTGTCCCTCGGTATAAATAGAACTTGAGCTATGCCCAGATGTGCCTAGGAGTCTCTAGGAATCCTAGGGTGAATGCAGCTTAGCTTCCCAAGCTGGGACTATGCCTCCTAGGATATAAGTTTAAATTAATTTATAACTCAAGGCTTATCATCAATAACTTCTGAGCTGGGTGGTCTAATGGGTCTGCTGCCAAGGATGTGCAGCCCCCTCTCCTGCCCTATTAGAAAGGGCTTCCTCCCTGCCTCACACGTATAATTTCTACTTTCTTCCCCTTTCTGAGCCTATGGAACCCACTGAAATGTTTCATTTTAGTCCATAGCCCCTTCTTCTAGCCAATTATAGCCTCTCGTTGCGGATAAGGCAGCCGTGCCCAGTAATACTCAGCTACGGCACATCTCCATTTCTTTTTCTGAGGAGTACCTCTATCATTAAAGTAATTATAAATGTACCTAATCCTCGCTATGACAGTTTTCCATTAACCACAATAAGAAGAGGGTTGACTATAATTATACCTGGCTGTTTTTGATCCCAGCCTGCCTCCAGGTGTTATACCTTTATTTCTACTCAAAATATAAATTTAAAGTAAGTTCATCACTCAAAAACAAATATTTGTTGAGTTTCTTATGTGTCCTGTGCTAACGCAAAACAGATGCAAGGAAGTTACTTTTTTGATTATTATTATTATTATTTTAAGTCCTTCAAACACGGAAAAGCACTACTGAGCATATTCTGTGTGTCAGCATACCAGGCTCCAGGGGATAGAGCAGAAGGACAACAAATCTTCACCTTCTTAGAATCCATTACCTGGTGGCCCACCTGGGTCTTAACAAATAAGGTTATGTTCCCAAACTTTGATGGGAACTGTAAGAGAAATGCATGAGTGTGATTAAGTGTGATTAAGTGATTAAGTGTGATTAAATGCATTAAGTGTGATAAGTAGAGCCTCAGGGCTGGCTCTGTGGCACAGCAGGTAAAAGCCACCACCTGCAGTGCCAGCATCCCATATGGGCATGAGTTCTTGTCCTGGCTGCTCCACTTCCAATCCAGCTCCATGGTAATGGCCTGGGAGAAGCAGTGGGGGATGGCCCAAGTGCGTGGGCCCCTGCTGCCCATGCGAGAGACCTGGAAGAAGCTCCTGGCTCCTGTCTTCAGTCTGGCCCATGGTGGCTGTTGTGGCCATCTGGGGAGTGACCTAGCAGATAGAAGATTTCTCTCTCTCTCTGTGTGTGTGTGTGTGTGTAACTCTGCCTTTCAAATAAATGAATCTTAAAAAAAAAAAAAAAAGAACCTCAGTTAGACTGGGCCTGGTTCCTCAGTGCTATTTAAGGTGAAGTGTGAAGAAAAGGAGAACATCTAACTCACAAAGGCACGTGCATAAGCCCTGAGGCAGAAGAGAGCTTGGTGCCGCAAAGACGACCAGGTCTGCTCTTGACCGTCTCCCAGGTCAGCTCCAAGGTGCCCGGGTGTGAGGTCAGCGCACAGGGAGTAAAAGGAAGGCGAACAGGATGAAGGGCAAGAACCAGGTCCTGATTCTATTCCTTTCTCTCTTTCTCTCTTTCTCTCTTTCTCTCTTTCTCTCTTTCTCTCTTTCTTTCTCTCTCTCTTTCTCTCTCTCTCTCTTTCTCTCTCTCTTTCTCTCTCTCTCTCTCTCTCTTCCTTCCTTCCTTTTTTAAAAAAGATTTATTTATTTATTTGAAATTTATGTATTTGAAAGTCAGAGTTACAGAGAGAGAGAGAGAGAGAGAGAGAGGTCTTCCATCCGCTGCTTCACTCCCCAAATGGCGGCAACGGCCAGAGCTGCGCCGATCTGAAGCCAGGAGCCAGGACCTTCTTCCGGGTCTCCCACGTGGGTGCAGGGGCCCAAGGACTTGGGCCATCCTCCACTGCTTTCCCAAGCCACAGCAGAGAGCTGGATTGGAAGTGGAGCAGCTGGGACACGAACCGGCGCCCATACAGGATGCCGGCATAGCAGGCGGTGGCTTTACCCGCTGTGCCACAGCTTCTGCCCCTGGATCCTATTTCTTGTGCCATGGAAGCGCTGAAGGATTTTAAGCAGGAGACAGGAGTGACCAGACTAGATGCTTTCAAAGATCATTCTGCCTGTTGTGTGGACTGCAGAATAGGACTGGGAGGGGCAGTCCAGCCAGGAAGCTCAATGCCAGCCAAGGTGAGAGGTGAGAGGTGAGAGTGGCTGGTGGCACACAGACAGGGAGAAGTAAAAAGACTAAAGAGATGCTTTGGAGGAACCATCAACAAGTTTCTTTCTTCTGAACACGAAAGGAAAACATTAATGAACATATATCACTGAATTATTTAGGTGCCGAGTCAGATAATCTAGAAAGTAATGACTTGTGCAGCCCTCCAGTCACGCCTGACGGTCGATTCCAGGCTTCTCAGGCATCTACCACTGAGCAAGGCCCAAACCTCCAATTTACATGCAGATAGAAAAATTGACTTTCCTTCTAGTGCGTGCACTGCCTGGGGCTGTGTGGTCCATCTCTGGATTTCAGGAAGTGAACAGAAGATAGTTAGATTCGTTTTGTGGTTTTTAAGCTGTCATCAGAATCCGGCTTCTAGAGATATCCAGCCAGCTGGGCAGGAAATGATGGATATTTCTCTTAATTACATAGGCAGTCTCCCGCTGGGTGTTTCTTCCTCCATTCGACATTCACTTGCAGTAGCCCGTAGGAGTTATCTTTAAAATATACCTGCCCAATATACCCGCAAATCTACGCTTCTTACATACTCCCAGTCCCGCTGAGGGACTCCCCTTCACAGGGCCACGCCCTTCTCCCCAACCTCCAGACCCAGCCGATTCTTTTTGCTGTCCTCTTCCCCTCCTCCTTCTCAGATCTGTGTGCTCTGAACACAGCTCTAAAGATGGGAGATGGAAGAGGCAAGCTGGTGGAGAGGCCGAGCTGTGCTTCCCTAGCTGGTGTTCCTAGCATGGATCTGTCCTGCAAAGAAAGAGGAGTTCCCTTCCCCTTGCAGTCAGGACAAATGCGCTCAGAGGGTTATGACCCCAGACAGAGGGTTTATGGCCCCAGTGCTTGGGCCCCTGCACCCATGTGGGAGACCTGGAAGAAGCTCCTGGCTCCTGGCTTTGGATCAGCTCAGCTCTGGCTGTTGCGGCCATTTGGGGAGTGAACCATTGGATGGAAGACCTTTCTCTCTGTTCCTCCCTCTCTCTGTAACTCTGCTGCTCAAATAAGTAAAATCTTTTAAAAAAATAAAGTAGCATAAGTAGTGTCTTACCTTAGAGACTCATATCCTGATGTCGGTAACACAAACGATTTATGAGAGGGGTTTACTTCTGCTCAGATCTCTCACACTAATTTCTCAATTGTATTAATTTAAAAAGACAAAAGAGGCCGTTGCCGTGGCTCAATAGGCTAATCCTCCGCCTGTGGCGCCGGCACACCAGGTGGTTCTAGTCCCGGTTGCCCCTTTTCCAGGCCCGCTCTCTGCTGTGGCCCGGGAGTGCAGTGGAGGATGGCCCAAGTGCTTGGGCCCTGCACCTGCATGGGAGACCAGGAGAAGCACCTGGCACCTGGCTTCAGATCAGCACAATGCACTGGCCGCAGCACACTGGCTGCTGTGGCCATTGGAGGGTGAACCAACGGCAAAGGAAGACCTTTCTCTCTGTCTCTCTCTCTCACTGTCCACTCTGCCTGTCAAAAAATAAATAAATAAATAAATAAAAAGACAAAAGAAATGTGCCCAAATGTTGGTACTAATTACCTCCAGTGGTTCAATCAGGGCCTGTGTGTGTGTGTGTGTGTGTATGGTGTATGTATGGTGTGCGTGTGTATGGTGTGTGTGTATATGGTGTCTGTGTGCAAATGGTGTGTATATGGTGTGTGTGTATGGTGTGTGTGTGAATGGTGTGTGTGTGTGTGTATGGTGTGTGTGTGTATGGTGTGTGTGTGTGCTTCTTTACACTTTTCTGTTTATTGTAAATCTTTATAACTTGTGGGTATTAATCTGATAACCTTGAAAAAAAACTAAAAATTAATCATGTTTCTCTGAGACTGGGGCTTATTTTATTAGATAACCTATCAAACACCCCCAAAACTGTTTGGAGGAGTTGCTGTGCAGCCCTAAAACTGAGTCTGGTGTGGCCAATCGCTGACATCAGAGTGTGGAGAAAAACAAATATTGCAAAGTGCAGAGTAGACTCCCTGAAGGGGTGAAGACTGGGTCTTAGAATTCGAAGTCGGGGATGGGCCGTGCGCGATGGGCTCGTGGTGGGTTTGTGATTGGTCCACAGTGAGCATAGCCTTTCGTTGATTGGTCAGTGATGGGGACCAGTGTTTCCTTCGGAATGGCAAAAGTGGGCTCCAGTCTGAGTGTACGGGCAGAGCAGGTGTTAGATCAGAGCCTGTGAGTTCTGAAAAGGGTCTGAGAACAGGGGAGCATTGAGCAGTTAACTACGGGGCAGTTGTGTGCATGACACTTTCTGTTAATGCTTATTCCTGTTTATTTTCAACTTAGAAGATGGGGGCGGGGAGGGAGAGAGAGAGATAAGACGAGGGGGAGAGAGAGAGAGAGAGCTTCCATTCTCTAGTTCACTCCTCAAATGCGCACAACAGCCAGGACTGGGCCAGGCCAAAACCAGGAGCCCAGAATTCCACTCAGGCCTCCCATGTTTGAGGCAGGGGCCCAGTTACGTGAACCATCATCTGCTGCCTCCCAAGGTGTACATTAGCAGGAAGCTTCACTGGAAGTGGAGTAACCAGAACTCAGACTGGCACTGTGATATGGGATGTTGGCGTCCCAAGTGGTGGCTGAACCCAGTGTGCCCTCCCAATTCGAGTCATTATGATTCAGAGTCTCCCTTAACTTAATGAGTTCACCTTTCCAGAGAACCTGCAATCTAAGGAAGAGATGTGGGGAACCAATACAATCTACCTCAAAGGCATTGGTAGTATGGACTCAGCTTCGAATGTACTTGCAGCTGAACAGAACAGTAAAAGATTCTCACATAACCCAGTAGGGGTTCGGGGTCCCCTTGATAAATCTGCTCCCTTTGCACAAGAGCCCCATTTCCTGGGCGTTCAGACTTCTGGCTTGCTAGGCAGCCTCTCTCCCCTCGCTCACACACCTTCCCTCTAGCGAAAGTCTCCAGCCCTCGGAAATGTTGCAGGAGAGCCCAGATAACAAGAATGGATCTACGTGCACCTAGTGTTAAGCTCATCAGTTTTGGAGGGGGGGAACCTACTTACATTGCTGTGTGAAGTGTACTCTGTTAAGTGCTATTATGAGTAGCTAGGCACGGTTTCTGTCCCTCAGGAGCTAACTGCAATTTGGGAAAGGTTATCTCTCTAACTTTAAAGATGTAAGCGTTGGCAGGAAATAGTGATTCTTTTTCTTTGATTCAGACATCTGGGAGGCTGATAAAAGACAAAGCCATGTCAAAGTGAGCTACATAATGGCCTGCAGCAATTTTTTTTTGCCTGAATAAAAAGCAGAGTCTCTCTTAAGTAACCAAAACAAATAATCTAAACAACCATTTTCTAATCATCTTGATTCAATAACAGAACAAGGCTATCTTATATCTTTTTCTTCTTTGCAGGGTTATTTTGTTTGTTTTGCTTTTAGGTCAGGGCTCAGGTGTAGATCACAGGGGTTCACGGTTTCAAGTGGGAAGACTACAGGGAACTAGGTGCTTGGAAATTCATTGGCAGGGGCTGGCAGAAAGGGAGGCTCCGAGGGCGTGTTACTTTCTCTTCTAGTTTATTCATAATACCATGGTCATGTTTCATTTCCTGATAACTCAAGCCATTACTCAATTTTAAAAGATTTATTTATTTATTTGAAAAGCAGAGCGAGAGCGAGAGTGAGAGAGAGAGAGATCCATCTTCCATCTAGTGATTCACTCCCCAAATTCACTCCCACAGTAGCCAGGGCTGGGCCAGGCTGAAGCTGGGTGCCAGGAACTCCATCTGGGTTTCTCATGTAGTGGCAGGAACTCAAGTACTTGAGCATCTTTTGCTGCTTCCCAGGCACATTAGCAGGGAGCTGGATCATTTGTGGAGTAGCCGGGCTCAATCCGGCCCTCTAGTATGGAATGCTGGTGTCCCAAGTGGTGACTTAGCTGTGTCACAAGGCCCACCACTCAATCTTTCATTCTATTTTTTAAAAATATTTATTTATTTGAAACTCAGAGTTACAGAGAGGGAGAGACAGAGAGAGAAAGAGATCTTCCATCTGCTGGTTCACTGCCCAAATGTCTGCAATGGCCAGGAGCTTCTTCTGGGTCTCCCATGAGGGTGGCAGGGGCCCAAGGTCTTGGGCCATCTTCCACTGTTTTCCAGGCCATCTGCAGGGAGCTGAATGGGACGTAGAGCAGCCAGGAACTGAACCAGCACCCATACAGGATGCCTGCGTTGCAGGTGGTAGCTTTACCTGCTCTGCCATAAAGCCAGCTCCTACTCAACCCTTCATTCTATGGGATCTGAACCCATGGTGATCCTACCTGTATTGGATTGGGACATATTTGATGGACTTCTACCATGACACAGAGAATAGCACCAGGGGTTCCCTGGAGGTTCCCCTTGGTGATGACTTACTCCATCCCATCCTCCGTATCCTGTTGAAATTCAAGATCGGTCTCTCCAATAACACAGGAACTTGTTGAAGCAGCGTGAAGAACCCATATTGGCCAAATGGCTGTCTCCACTTCAACTTTAACTGAGCCATTGTTGAATCCCCATGCCAGTACAGTCTTTCTTTCTAAACCCTCAGAGAGCCATGAGAAACAGTTACAAAAAGAAAAAACAAAGCAAAACAAAACAAAACAAAAAACCCCACTGTGGTGGCTGGGTCTTTATATGTAACAAAGGGAGTGATTCTTCCATCCCACTCCCTTCTAGACTCCTACCATCTGGCTGGGCGAAGCAGCACCATGTGTTGTCTACTGATGGGAGCATGACCTCATTCTATAGAGTAGGACTCCAGCTGCTCAGGACGATGTGGCCGAGCTGGTATCACAACGAATCTGTAACGTGGGTTAAAGATACGCCATTCTGAGGACTAGATGACCTGAGTGACCCAGAGCTGACCCAGAACCCCCTACTCACTCTTAAATTACTTTGTGTGCATTTCTCTGAAGCCTGAGTGTTAACAAAGAGGTCACATGATAAGTAAGGACCCAGTTAGGGATGGAACATCTGAGAGACCTCACCCCCTTCATATTGCTTGCATGAATGTAGTCATGTGGATAAATTTGTGTTTCCCTGTATATAAACGCTGCCCCACTTCCCTTTGGTGGAGAAGTGGGATGAGGAGGCGCTTCCGTGAGGGTCGTCAATCAACTTTGTCCCTTTCTCTTCCCAAATCTTCATCCTCTGAGTCCTTGGCTTCCCTTGCAACCAGTGCCTGATTCCAGGTTTGGGAACAAGTGTTCCATAGCTTATTCTGCTGTTCTGTATGTAACAGCACGTGCTTGCAAGTGGCGGGATGTGTGGGGAGACCAGTGAAGTCCACGGCCATCTTCTCTCTCTTACTTGAATGCAAGCAATACTGAATGGTGATTAAAGGCAGTCACAGTATTACAGACAGAGCAGCTAGCAGAGAAAGCAAATCACATCTGGAACAAGTGAGGATAAGTTACTGCTTCTATCACCTCCCTGATGGAAAGAGATCCATGTAACTCACCTGCCCCCATATTTCATAGTGGTCTCCCCTGCAGCTGAACTATGGTAACATGTTAGGGACTCAGCCTCTGTCTCAGGCTGCAGGTCAGCCTTGGTGAGGGAAAGGCAGTGTTTCTGAGCCCCTGTGGAGCCTCCATCCCTGCTACCATGGTGGCTTTGTTCATGAACCCATCAGCCAAGCCCCATGCTGGTTGGGGCAATGGGCTTCCTGCCATCCACAGAACACCAGCCTGCATATGTGATTCTCGAGCATCCCCTTGGCATCGGGTGTGGGAAAAGTTCTTAATTCCTGCGACCCAGGCAGGGTTCTTGGCTACAAGCATGACAGCCTGACTCTGGTTAACTTCCAATAGAGCTGAGAGAGAAGACATTTCCATTGTTTTAGGCACTCAGTTTGTGGTTCATTTGTTAAGATAACTCAGGAAACTAAGACACCTTGCTTCTTCATATTCCCTCCTGAAGACTGTTTTCCATGCAGTAGATTTATCTGATTGGTGACGTCACCCAAAACCCCCATCTCCTCTGAAAGTTAAACATAGAATTATCATATGGCCCAACAATCCCACTGCTAGCTCTGTGCACAAAGGAGCAGAAAGCTGGGACCTCCACGTCCACAGCAGCTTTAGTCACCACAGCCAAAAGGGAGGAACAACCCAAATAGTCATCAACATTCGAATTGAAAACCAGAATTGTGCATACATACAGTGGGGTATTATTCATCTTCAAAAAGGAAATGAAATCCTGGCACATGTCATAAAGTGGGTGAACCTTGAAAAGATTACCCTAGAGGAAATACACCGAACACAGAAGGGCAAATTTGCTTGGTTTCATGTACGTGAAGGAACCGGGATAGGCAAATTCACTGAGATGGACAGTGGAGCAGATTACCAGGGCGTGATTACTGGAGAGAAGTTATTCGCTAAGGGGTCAGGGTTTCAGTGTGGGGTGATGAAAAGTTCTTGAAACAGATAGTGGCAATTTTGTACCATATCATGAATGTACCTAATGCCACTGAACTGAATACTAACAATGGTTAAATGGTAAATTTTCTGTTACACATATTTACAATTTTAAAAAGGCATGGAAGAACAATTTCGGATATTACAACACATAAAGGAAAAGCCAAAGTCAGACACCAAAAAACCTCCCAAAGCCTTGTTTCACTCAGAGCCCAGGTCTTGTCTTCAGGCACAAGACTGAGCAACGCGAGGATGGCTCCCAGCTGCTGGCCTGACATTCTCCCTGGAACTCTCTAGTCACACTGGCATTCTTGCTGTTCCTCCAACACACTCAGCACGTCCTAGTCTCGGGGCCTTGGCATTTGCTGATTCCTCTGCTCTGAATCCTACCCGCACCTCCCACTCCCATGCCCCACTCATGTTTCCATAGCTCTCTCCTTCCCCGCCTGGTCGGCGAGCCCTTCCTGTCCTGACTGCTCTATGTGAAATCACACAGTTTCATTTTGTGCATCTCCCGGCTGACTTTTTCTCCACACGATTCTCATTTAGTTGATCACCTACTGGCTTGTTCATCTGTTGTCTGTATATGCCCATTTGGCAACCAGCCCCATGAGGTCAGGGACTTTGTTTAAGTCTCTGATCAATCCACAGTACCCTGAATAGTGTCTGGGAAGCAGTAGCTGCTCAGTAAGTACTTACTGAGTGAATGAATGTTAGAAATGCTCTTTTGTAACTTGCAAATGCAAGGTGTACTTAATGGAGAGTGCGTCAAAATAAAAAGCATTCCTAGAAGAGCTGAGGTGGAGAGGGGGTGGTGGTGGCAACAGGAGGGTTACTGCCCTGGTGCTGTAGTTCCGAATGTTTCTGCATCATGGACACTTCTGAGAAGGGGTGTGGAGCCTTTCTCAGCAAAAATATTTGAACAGTGTTACATGTGATTTTAGGCAGATCACAGGCATCTGGAGCCCATACGTGGACCTGCTGTTGGGTCTAGAAGTCTATCATATTTTAAAGCTGGTCGGGGCTGGCGCTGTGGCATAGTGGGTAAAGCTGCCACCTGCAGTGCCGGCATCCCCTATGGGCGCCAGTTCAAGTCCTGGCAGCTCCATTTCTGATCCAGCTCTCTGCTGTGGCCTGGGAAAGCAGTAGAAAATGGCCCAAGTCCTTGGGCCCAGCACCCATGTGGGAGACCCGGAAGAAACTCCTGGCTCCTGGCTTTGGATTAGTGCAGTACCAGCTGTTGTGGCCATCTGGGGAGTGAAACAGTGGATGGAAGACCTCTTTTTTTCTCTGCCTCTTCTTCTCTCTCTGTGAAACTCTGACTTTCAAATAAATAAATAAATAAATCTTTAAAAAAAAAAAAAAGCTGGCGTGGGCCCCGCAGAGTTGAGTCTGGCCTATGCTGGGAATATGATCTTTAGCCCTGTGTCATCCTGGCTTGTTCTGCTTCAGTGAGAAGTGTAGCTGCAGATTTGACCTCTCTGCAGGCCGGTTCCTCACCTTTAAGCATGATCACCAGTCTAGTTTTCTCAAGAACAGTTTGACTTTATATTTATCACATGTAATTCTAAGTTTTAGAACAGTTAGTTTGTGGTAAGTATAACTGTTGTAAAACTTAGAATTACGTGTGATAAATATAAAGCGTTATAACTCAGCACTTGCAAATTCCCAGATAAATTGCTGAGTACAGTATTAGATGCTCACTCCTGGTCATCCTACAATGTGTGCACTAAATAACTGCAATCTAGGATGTGCACAAGCAAAATGCTGTTCATTGCTCGGCCTTTTGCAGCCCTGCATGTCATTGGAGCCCATGACTCTCTACATACTAAATCCAATAACTTGGAAGTCACCCCACTCAACTTCTCTGTGACATCTGCCTTTGTTGATGAATACCTCCTCCTTTAATTTTTTTTTTTTATTTTGGACAGGCAGTTAGACAGAGAGAGAGAGACACAGAGAGAAAGGTCTTCCTTCCATTGGTTCATCCCCCAAATGGCCACTACGACCGGTGCGCTGCGCCGATCCAAAGCCAGGAGCCAAGTGCTTCCTCCTGGTCTCCCATGCGGGTGCAGGGCCCAAGCACTTGGGCCATCCTCCACTGCCTTCCCAGGGCACAACAGAGAGCTGGACTGGAAGAGGAGCAACCGGGACAGAAACGGTGCCCCAACTGGGACTAGAACCCGGGGCGCCGGTGCCGCAGGCGGAGGATTAGCCTAGTGAGCCGCAGCGTCGGCCCTTTTTGGCTTCCTTGACATTGCTCTCTCCTAATCGTCTTGCTGTACTATGTCTCAGCTTCCTTCCTCCACCCGCCTTCATCAAGCTCACACCAAGATGCTCCTTCGGCTTCTCTCATTTCACTCTGTGCTCGCTCTCTCTGCCTGCACAGGCTTATCAGACTTAACTGTCACTTAAATGCGAATGACTGCCCAGTCTTCAGTCTTCTCTTTCCAGAGCTCCAAATCTGTATACCCAACTGGAGTATTGCGCGTCCCACAGATTCCTACATACTTGACAAGTCCCATTACACCCCAGTCCTGCTTTCTACTTCCACTCCTAGGCTTGTGACGACTTCACCTCCCCTGGCACTAGAGTTACAGTCGGATGTCACAGTCTCTGTGGCTCATTATCGTGACTGGTTGGAGTTGTTGCCTCAGCGCTCAACGTGTCCTACTGCTCGAGAGCAAGGGATCTGGAGCTGGGTGGCCTGAGTGCAAACCCAGGTGTACCACCCACTAGGTGAGCAAGGTGATGCTGAGTCCCTCCGAGTTTATTCAGACCTAAAACAAGGATAGTGACCTTCTGGGGTTCTTGTGAGCATTACTTAAATCTGCTGAAAGATGGCAGGCACATACTAAGTGCTACATAGGTGCGTGTTAGTAAGTTGTTCTGGGTTTGTCCCTGCTGTGGTCCCTCCCTTACCTGGCTGGCAGAGGTTATAGAGTGTTTGGGGAGGGCACTCGCTGAGTTAAGTGCTTTATATGCACACTCGCATTTGATTTTCAGTAACCTGTGAGGGATGTATTCTAAACCCCATCTGAGAGAGGAGTTAAGAGCTAATGCATTTCGTCCAAGGTTGCACAGTTTGTAAATGCCAGAGTAGAGATTTTAACTCAGATCTGTCTAGTCTTGCAAGCCAGTGTTCAAAATTAGGAAGCTGCGTGATATGCACAGCTTTTTCAAACTGAGTCAGTCACTCGCAGCCTCGGCTTTTTCCAGGACCCCACACGCACTGCCCATGCTGTGTGACTGGTCCTTCACCCTCTGGGCTTCCTGACATCGCTCACCAGGCGGCCTGCCCTTCCTTTCTCCTTTCATCTCTCCCTCACTTCTTTTCCTTTCTTTTCCTTCATTCCTTCAACATCTCCCGAATGCCTGAGTGCTAGGCACTGTGTGAAGCTGGAGAGGGCCAGGGGGATGAGCGACCGGTCCCCCAGGAGCTCAGGTTCAGTGCAGAAAGGTAAGGTGGGAGCCAGGGTGGAGACAGCAGGGGAGGGAGGAGAGAGAGAGGCTCTCTGAGAAGGGGACATTTAGCTGCCAGGAAGGAGATCGCAACTGAACAACTTCCTGCCTTTTTTTTTTTATATATAACAATCTTGACATCCTGCTCTTTGCTGTTGAGATCCTTGGGGTGTCATTTCCCCTGCCACATGGCTGTCTAAGACTCAGTTTCAAAATCAGCTTCTCTGTGCCACCAACCTTCATGAATGTCCCCATCTGTTGGATGTTTCCTTGTACATACCGCAGCTACAACAGTGTCAGCCAGCTGTGGGTCCATCTTTCCCATTTTGAGATTTTATTTATTTGAAAGGCAGAATGATTCAGTGGGGGACAGATACAGAGAGAAAGAGACCTTTCATCCGCTGGTTCACTCCCTAAATGGCTGCAACGGCCAGCGCTGGGCCAGCCTGGAGCCAGGATTCCATCTGGGTCTCCCATGTGGGTGTCGGGGCCCAAGCAGTTGGGCCATCTGTTACTGCGTCCCAAGTGCACTAGCAGGGTGCTGGATTGGAAGTGGAGCAGCCAGGACTTGAATGGCACTTTGATACAGGATGCCAGCGTCGCAAGCAGCAGCTTAACTTGCTGTGCCATGATTTATTTATTTACTTGAGAGTTTCAGAGAGAGAAGGAGAAATAGAGAGAGAGAGAGGTCTTCCATCCACTGGTTCACTCTCCAGAGGCTGGGTGAGGCTGGAGCCAGGAGCCATGAGCTTCTTCTGGGTTTCCCACATGGGTGCAGGGGCCCAAGCACTTGGGACATCTTCCACTGCCTTCCCAGGCACATTAGCAGGGAGCTGGATTTTCATGTCCATTTGGGTAGTAGGGCTCTGAATCAAGGATGAGCAAACGGAAGAATTACTGGTTTTAGAGCTCATACTGAAGATTTCCTTTCTTCTCTGGGTTGGACTGCGGCTTCAGAGTCCTGTGCACAGTCAGGCGTATCTACTGGGAGCACCGTGCCCTGGTCTGCAGGGGTCATTGCCAGGAGTCTACTGTTCTAAACCCTGTCTGGCAAAAGGCCCAGGAAGCTTTCTCCCGGCTGCCTCTGTTCCGTCTCCTTAGGCACACCATGTGGCCGTTTCCACTCTGTGGTGTGCCTCCTTCCTGGTGGCACAGCCCTTCTCTTTCATCTGTGACTTTCTCCTGGCATTGTTTACTTCCAGTGGAGGGGATCTTTATGGTGGGCCGAGGGGTGGGGGACTGAGGTGACGCATTCCTCATCGATTTTTGTCTGAGGCCCTGAGTACCCTTGACCAGAGCTTGAGGCTTTTTGTACAACAAAATCCAGGACTCATCGCCTCTGCCTTCTTTCTGTCACGCCTCTTCTGACAGAAGCCTTGCAGAACCCCTGATGGCATAGATTAAGTTGAGAGAAAAGGGAAAAATACAAAGAGAGGAAAAAAAAAAAAATCCAAGAGCAGAGCTTGGTGTCACAGAAATACTGTCCCAGGCACAGTAATCGCCTCGTCAGTCTTCAAGTCTCATCAACACCGTGGGAGTTAAAGGACAAAGCACACATAAGGGATCTAGACGGTGCTTGCTACAGGGACAGTGAACAAGAAATAGGAGTTATTATTGTCCAGGGCTCCTCCAGCCAGCACAGGGGCTAGGTTTCTGAATCAAATCGAGCCCTCCAGGACACGCACTCCCACACTCAATGTAGCGCTGAGCTGTATCAGGGATCTCCGGGGACAGCTCAGCCTATTTGTGGTCTCCCTGGGCTTGGTGCTGCACCAGCAGGAAAGTCTCCTTCTTCCTCACACTGGTTTTCCTCCCATCCCTCACCTCTAACCCCCAAGAGGCTCGGTCACAAGTCCAGTTGGTACTCCCTCGTCCTGACTTGGGTTTCAGTGTTGATAACGGCCTTTCTGGTAACTGTGGGACTAGAAAATTACACTGAGATTCAGAAGCGGCAGGATCTCTTCAGCACCGGCCTCTTTAATTAAATTAAGCAAGCATTTATTAAGCAGCCAGTTATACAGCCTGCAAATGCTGTTCCTTTAAATACATTTGGCCCTATTGATCTGTTTTAGCTACTCAATTTGGATTAATGCTGATCCACCCTGAAGGGTCTTATGAAAAATAAATATTAAAATGGAAATAATATTTGCACAGTTCTCTGCAAATATGAATGCCTTGCGTGGACTGTCGTTGCTACAGTATTAATATTAATTACACTAACAACGGCGCTGCTTCTTAGGCAGGCGGTAGGGAGCAGCTGCAGGCCACCGGGAGCAGACGGAAGAGGTCAGGGGAGGTGCCTCCAGCACGTCCCGCCCCCAAAGGGGCGGGGTCCTAAGGGGTGGACACAGACCCCCCCCAGACCCCGCCCTCTACCCCCTCCGGCGCTGCGGCGTAGGCGGTTACCATGGCGATGACGTATCGAGGGCGGGGCGGGGCGGGGCTATGGAGAGGAGGAGGAAGATGGCGGGAGGGCGGCTCTGAGGAGACCTCGGCGGCGGCGGAGGAGGAGAGAAGCGCAGCGCCGCGCCGCGCCGGGGCCCATGTGGGGAGGAGCCGCCGCCGCCGCCGCCTGGAGCTGCCGGCCCCGAGCGGGAGTGAGGGGGAGACGGCAGGATGAAGTTCGCCGAGCACCTCTCCGCGCACATCACTCCCGAGTGGAGGAAGCAGTACATCCAGTATGAGGTACCGGCGCGGCCGCGGTGTGGGAGGACTCGCGGGGGCCGCCGTCTCGCCCGTCCTAGCCGCCCCAGCCGCCCTGCGTCCCGCGGACCGCCACCCGGCGCCGCGGGCACCCACTGCGGCATCCCCGCCGCGGCCGCCGCTCCGGGCCGCGTCCTCCCCTCCCCCGCAGCCCGCGCCGGGGTAACGGATCCGCGGGCGGCGCGGGGAGGAAGGGCACGGGCGGTGGGCCGGGGCGCAGGTGGGCAGCGCGGCGGCCGGGCGCTGCTGCTCCCCTCCCCTGGCCGCCCTGACCTCCCGGCCGCAGCCCCGGGCGAGCGCCCCCGCGCCAAGGTTAGGGCTGTGGCTCTGGCGCCTCTCGCCCGGGAAGGCTCCTGCGGCGGGCGAAGCCCCCTCTGGGCTTGCTTCCGTTCCGCAGAGCCCGGGGGCTCTTCCCCACTTGCCCCGTGGTGACAAAGGCTCTGGAGCGGAGTTGCTCCATCGCGTTTGCAAGCGGGGACACTTCGCCAGCGTGTTGTCAGGGGCTCTTCGGCTTTGACAACACGGTGACTTGTCTTTTTACTGATTGCACGAGGTGTTACTGAATAATCGCACCTTTGGTGTCGGCTCTTCTATTATTTTGCAATGGAGGGAAGAGAATGATGTGAATTTTCGGGTTTTCTGCTAAGTTTTTGTTGGCTGGGGTGAGAATGACCCTATTGTAAACACTACACCTTACCCTCCCCCGGTTCCTGTGACAGCTCCTGGAAGATATTTAACAGACAGTGATGATACTAGGTTGGAGGGTAATGAACCCGTTTATGTGTTGAGCAGGCAGGCGACCCGGTGGCCTTTAGGCACTGCATAGGTTATTCTCAGTAACTGGCAGTTCAGCCAGGAAAGGTTGTGTGCAGTCTCCAAGAATTCACGTCGATGCGGGAACAAAGAGGAGAAACTCCGTGTGCACACACACGCAGGCTTTCATAAATTCATCTGCTTTAGCTCTCTGGTTCAATTTTATGCGAGTTTCCTGCAATTAGTTTGTTCATTGGTGCAGCCATTGTGAGGATTGAGGACGGGAAAGGGGTGTAGGTAGGTACGTTACGCAGAATCCTGAAGAATGCAAAGTAAGTTCACTTGTAAGGTGCAGGGTTTGATTGTTGCTGGAAATGAAAGGCCTAGAATGCCTAGTGCTTTCTTGTCACTTAATTTGCTGAAAGTGTTTTGCAGCCCCGTTTTGTAAGGATGAAATAAGGCACCAGCAGAACAGCCTGTAGAGTTGTTGATTTATGGTTTCTAATAACATTTGGTCAGGTTTAAACCCTGGCTGGAGTCCAGACGATGGTTTTTGTTGAGAGAAGGCAATTGGTCTTTCATCTGTCTAGTAGTGATTTTCAGCACCACTGCCAGTTCTTTAGAGAGGCACAGGGCTGGAGCATGCTGAAGCACATCTAACACTTGTTATGTATTGTGCAGTGCGTGACCCGGGCAGCGCATCAGTGGCTCAGTGTGTGCTGGGATTCATGTTAAATGTTTCCACACTTAACTGTTCAGAGCATTGTATTCGCTTACAATACCTGTGACTGGCAGGGAAAGCTAAAGATGTAGTTTGAAATGCAGTTCCCTCTTGATTGGTAATGTCAGCTTTGTGATTCTGGGGACTCCGCTTTCCCATGGCCTTTTGGGATGTCATTCCTAAATGGTGACACAGAGATGACATTCCTGAGTGTGTGTTCGACTGCATTATCTTTCTTGGGCCAGTTATGCATTTTTTTTTAGATAATGGAATTGATTCTACAGAGTCCTACTATGTGACTCCTGTCCTGGATAAATTCATTGATTGCAAGACTTCATTAAACAAGGGACTCCTTTCTTTGTGAGTCAGAACCATTAAAGATATTTTTATAAGGTTGGAGCCTTTGCGTTATATGTATCATTGCCAAACAATTGGTGCCATTCCTTTAAAAATAATAAAGAGGTATAAATAAGAGTTTTTAGAGTTCAGGAATTTCAGCCATTTGAAAATTCTGGGGAAGAGGGACATACAATTCAGAGATCTGTTAGCCTTTGCTAGAGAAAAGAAACTTCTTATAATGCGATAAAATGTAATTTCTCATGGATGAAGATGATGCTCTGGAAAGCATTGTTGGTTTAACAGACAGTTGGGTTGGTTTTTCAGGCGCTGGTGGTGAAATTTTGGTGTCTTACCCTTCAGTGGTGGCCTAGGGTGCTCTCTGGTGCTGTGAAACAATACCAGCTGTTCTCCTAATTGGCTTTTATGTCATTTTGCTGTATCAAGTATTATTTGGGTTAATCAGAGCATTAATTAGAAGCTGAGCATTTTGATTTACATCTGTAATTGTGCATGATATTTAATTATGTAATAATATGTGTACATGGTAGCACAGTAAGTGGTAGTTTTTGTATGTGTCGCCCATGAGACCAGGGACAATGTGCTTACCTTTCCAAGGCTCTTTGCTCTTTTATAAAACAAGGATGCAGGACTAGGGCCTTCCAAGGTTTATTCTGATTGGTAAGCTTTTAACTTCCAGTGCTTTTGTTTCTTGACTTGTTAAAATTATCAATGATAGTAGCCTATTGTATCCTGAAAACTATTACAGTTTCTAATTTAAAAGTAATTTGTGGAGGTCATGGATTCACCTAGGTGGTATAATAAAGCTTAGGAGCATAAAAGAACAACAGAGAGAAATCATATAAAAAAATCTGTTCAATCCATGTGTAAATAGTTGTGTTTTTTTTTTTTGACAAAGACCATAAACAGAAATGAACAGAGACTGTGTCTGTTTCCAGTGATCTATTTGATTGTAAATCTTGGCATATGTAATACAAGGCCTTTTTCTGTAGCAAAGGCTAACAGATTTTTGATGGATATCCTTTTCCCCCAGAGTTTTTAAACCGCTGAAATTCCTGGACTTTAAAGATTCAATAAATCTTTATAAGAATACTTTTTAAAATCGGTGACTGTATATTTTAGAGCTCTATAATTGATTAATCAAAACTAACTTAGAGCAGTTTCAACCAAATAGACTGGTATGACCATGTTAATATTTTACAGCATTTTAAAAAAAAATTTTACAGAATATTAACAAAAAAAGCACACTGTTATTTGGTGCCTTAGGCTGCTGACTTGTGTTTTCTTTCCCTGGGGTCCTGAGCTTGTTTGGTTTCTCATGAGCTAGGAATGATTTTTTCAGTATATACTGTGGTTTTGTGAGATACTAAAATAATGAAGTCTAAAAAAATGACAGTTTTAAAGCTGAGAGGAATTTAAATATTTTCTATCTCCTGTTTTTCGAGTCAAGAAACTAAGGTCCAGAGTGGGTAAGCGCACTTGCTTAGGAATATATATGTGTATTAGTCTAGCAATATGAGTAGATATTAATAATTGGAGAGCAGTTAGTCTAGTTATGGGTACACGGTAGTTAAGTGAATTTATACACACATATATGGCTAGTCTCTTGAGCACTGCATGTGTCAGCATTGGGAGTCAGGTCATACCAGCTGTGTGTGACTGATGAAATCACTTCCTGCTAGCATTTAAACTTCTCCATCTGGATGTCAGAGAACCTGAACTTGATGGTTTGTCTGTCTTTCTGTCTTTCTTTCTTTCTTTTTTTTTTTTTTAAGATTTATTCTATTTTTTTGAAAGACAGAGTTAGAGAGAGAGGTAGAGACAGAGAGAGGTCTTCCATCTGCTGGTTCACTCCCCAGATGGCCACAACGGCCAGAGCTGTGCTGAAGCCAGGAGCCAGGAGCTTCTTCTGGGTCTCTCACATGGGTGCAGGGGTCCAAGGACTTGGGCCATCTTCTACTGCTTTCCCAGGCCATAGCAGAGAGCTGAATCGGAAGTGGAGCAGCCGGGACTAGAACCGGCGCCCATATGGGATGCAGGCGCTTCAGGCCAGGGCTTTAACCTGCTGCACCATAGCGCTGGCCTGAACTTGATGGCTTGTAAACTCACAGCCCTGTATTTATTGAGGACTCAGCCAACTCTAAATTTCTGTGCTTTTAAGTGTTTTAATTTGATTTATGAGGAGGACAGAATTTAAATGACTGTTATTTTTTTAAAGATTTGTTTATTTATTTGAGAGGTAGAGTTACAGGCAGAGGCGGAGAGAGAGAGGTCTTCCATCTGCTGGTTCACTCCCCAGATGGCTGCAATTGCTGGAGCTATGCCAATCCAAAGCCAGGAGCCAGGAGCTTCTTCCGGGTCTCCCACATGGGCACAGGGGCCCAAGGAGTTGGACCATCTTCTACTGCTTTCCCAGGCCACAGTAGAGAGCTGAATCGGAAGTGGAGCTGCTGGCATGTGAACCAGCATCTGACGCCAGCACTGCAGACTGGGGCTTTAACCCAGTGTGCCACAGTGCTGGCCCCCAAAGGGCTGTTATTAAAACATTCTTTTACATTAGTAACATCCTTTCAAAAATGTTGATGAGGGTGTGACCTGTGAATAGAAAATTAACCCAATAAAACTCTTATTTAAATAAAAAGTAAGGTCATATGTTAATTTTTTGTTGCAGGGTTTGGAAAGAAAGAGGTTCTTCTAAGTTGTGCTTCCCTTTTTTTTCCAAGTGTAAGGAAACATTGCTGTGACATTATTATGATTTTCATTTATAGAACTCTCCCATGAGAACACTGTTGCAGGCTCCAGTTTCCCAAAGGTATTATCTTGATTAGTTAGGGAACTTGCCTTGCTGGAACTTGTTTGAAATTTCCAGTTTGGCCACCCGATGGGGCACAAATCACACTTTTTCTTTCAGTCACTTTTGCAAATGAAAGAGCAGTACAATATATTTAAGATATCGCTTGTAAATGATTGTGTCAGTGAGATGCTTGACATTGGCAAATGTTTCTTATAAATGAGTAATAAAAGTTGTAAATATAGAGGACTATAACTGTCCTTCATTATCTCTGTAAATGTGTTAGGGTGAGTATCCTGGTAAGATTGTACTTGTCCATCTACCCCTGAAAGTTGATTTTGGATCAGCTTTTGGATGCAGGCCCAGATCAGAAGAACCTAAGAATTTTATTTGACCTGGGTGACCATGGAAAATTAGTCCTGACTTCACATTTATTTCTGATCCAGGAAGCATTTGAGAGGCTGAATTGTTCTGGCTAGGAGTTTCATGTGTATTTGAGTGTACCCCAAATTGCCATGGAACAGCAGAAGATAATATTAAAACTTAATTTATCTTATGCATAAGAAAATGAAGTAACGAAGTTTTACTAATATTTAATTAATAGAAAGATGAAGTGCTGTTCCTAAGGAGGCCATTTCCTTTCCGAGGAGAACAGGATTGCGACTTTCTCACTTGTTCACATTCAGCAGATAGCATTAGTGTAGTTATGGGTACATGGTAGTTAAGTGAATTTATAAATATGATCTGGTTTTAACTAAACCAGTCTTATACAAATGGATATAATCTAGTAGAATCTGTGACAATTGTAGCAATACCAGTAAGACAAGCACCAGGAAGACAAGGGGATGGCAGAGCAGACAATTCTACTTCAAGTACTAGGTTTTTGTCAACTAAATTACAAATTAAAACCAATGACACTTTAATAGGCCTGGCAAGAAGGTCTGCCAAACAAATTCTAGGTTATTAAATAACTCTTTGAAATAAAGTTTCACAGCCACTGTCATCCACAATGAATTTCACCCTTAGTGTATGTTATGTATTTATGCGTATACTGTCTTTGTGAGATCTGTTTTTCAGATTATAGCCTCATGGTTAAGTTTCAGAAGCAACAAATTGAAATCTGAACAAAATCTTTGAAATTCTGTGTTACAAATTGTTAAACAAAAATTTTTTAGAAACAGTGAAACTTCTTAATGTTTTTCTGTAAAAGCATTGATAATTTCTTAGATCAAACACAAAATGAAAAGTAAAAATTATTCCACCCTGTCTCATCTTTTTAAAGCTTTCATTTAAAGAAATCTGGGCTGGGTGTTTCTAGTAGTTAAGGCACTGGTGTCCATGTTGGAGTGCTTGGGTTTGATGCCTGGCTCTCGCCCCTAACTCAGCTTTCTGCTAATGCAGACCTTGGGAGGCAGCAGTCGTGGCTCAGATGATGAATTCTTGACTTCCAGCTTTAGCCTGGCCTCGCCTGGGACGTTGTGGGCATTTGGGGCACGAGCCAGTGGAAGGGTGCTCTTTTTTTCTGTCTTTCTCACTTCTCTTCTTGTCTCTGCCTTTCAAATTAATTAATTAAAAATATATCAAACTTCTCTGTTATAATGGACATGGGTGTAATTCTTGTATATATGAATATATATTGTAACTTTTTTTTTTTTCCGGTAGGGATGTGTCATGAAAGAATTTGGAAGACTTTGCCCAAAGCTGATTTTGTGGGTTGCCTGGCATTAAACTGAATTTGGGGACTGAGAGAGTGTCAGAACTCACTAGATTTCTTGCCCAATGTGTTTGTCTTTCCAGGTTTTCCTTACCTAGTAAATGCTGGAGGAAGCCAAGTAGACAAAACAAGTTCTTAAAAATTTGTTCATTCGGGGCCAGCTCTGTGGTGCGGTGGGTTAAGCCACGGCCTGCAGTGCAGGCATCCCGTATGGGCGCCAGTTTGAGTCCCGGCTGCTCTGCTTCTGATCCAGCTCCTGCTAATGTGCTTAGGAAAGCAGCGGAGCATGACCCAGGTCCTTGGGCCCCCACACCCACGCAGGAGACCCGGGTGAGGCTCTTGGTTTAGGCCTGGCCCAGCCCCGGTTGTTGTAGCCATCTGGGGAGTAAAACAATGGATGGACAATTTCTGTCTCTCCTTCCTCTCTCTCTCTAATTGCCTTTCAAATTAATAAAGAAATCTTTAAAAAATTTATTCATTCAATGAATATTTATTGGGGCTCCACTATTTGCTGTAGGCTTATAGGTTTGTCATTCAATTCTTTTTCATTATCTTAAAAAAGGAAAAAAATGAAAAGCTCACAATCTTTGTGTTGTTTTTTGGTTTTGTGTTTCAGTCAACATACTACTCTCACAAGTAAAAGTGGTGTAGAAAGGGGAAAATTGCAGATTGAGACCTTGGGATACAGTTACAGATTTAGGGGTTGAGGTTTGTCAGAGGATAACCATCACTTGGGACCCCCACATCCCATATCAGAGTGCCTGGGTTTGAATCCCAGCTGTGCTTCAGAGTCCAGCTTGCTGCTAATGTGCAGTGGGAAGCAGCAGGTGATGACTCAAGTACTTGGGTCTGTGTCCCTGGTGTGGGAGACCCTGATTGGGTTCTGGGCCTCTGGTTTGGGCTTGGCCTAGCCCTGGCTTTTATGGGCATTTGGGCAGTGAACCAGTGGTTGCAAAGTCTCTGTCTTACAAATAAAATGAAACATAAGGAAATAAAATTTTTAAAAATTGGGTCACTAACGTCAGTGTTACCTATGTTATATACCTTTTTAGTCTGATTTGTTTGGTCAGACTGAAATTTAGTCACCTATTTCTTCCATTCCCACCAAGCAAGTATGGTTTCTACAGGGATTGATCAGAAAACCCTTAAAAATTATTTGCTAGAGATCAGAGGGAAGCATAATTAATTTGCTTTAAATATAAGTTATTTTCCTATTTTGTGTAACAGGAGGATTACTGTGTTGAAAAAACAGTCATCTCGTATTTATTGAGGATGACCTGCAGTATTAGAGAGATCGTAAGCTGGGAATAATGAGCTTTTAAGTTTTAAGGTTCAATTCTGCAACTGGCTATACATAAATTAGTGAACAAGTGATTTTTTTGGAGCTTGAAGGACTGAAATGTAATCATATAGGAGAGTAGAGGTTTTTAGATTTTGTGAGTTAGGCTAAATTGGTAAAGTTGAAATTCATAGAGTAAGCCTTGTGTTTTGTGGGCTTTTTCTATACAATAAAGTAGTGGCTCTTGAATTTTTGGTATCAGAAACACTTGAAATTCTTAAAAATTATTGAGGGTTCCAATGTTTTCTGATATATTCTATAACAGAAATTAAAAATAAGAATGTTTAAAAAGAGTATATACAAGCACACATGCTTGCCATCAGAGAGAGACTTGATGTCACGTGTTTTGTGGCTCCTAGAAAACTCCTTTCTATACTCTTGAAAGAATACAAGTGGGAAAAGCATTTGAAGTCTGGTGTTATGAGAATGGCTTTGACCGCTCAGTTCCCTGCAGGGTTTTTGGATGCCCCTACAGGCCCTGTGTGCCTTCTGAGAGTTGCTTTCATGGAACACAGGACTTCTTGCAGCATAGTTGGAGATGGGATGCAGACGGCTTTCTGGTCTCAGGAAAGCACACAAGACAAAGCAGTCTCTTAGCTGAGGGTTTTCTGTGCTGCTCCACACTGAAGGACAATGCAGAAAAGCAGTTGACTTACTTGGATTTCGTGGGAGTCTTAGTTCCACAGATGTTTATTTGAATTCAATTAGTAGAATTGTGGCCAGCTTGTTTTTAAGGAGAAAAGAATTAACATTCACTGAGCAGTTAGGAACTAGGTGTCCATTGCTTTTCATGCACTACCTCATTTAATCTTTACAACAGTTTTTCGAGAAAGAAGTTTGGAAAATACAGTTTTTTTTTTAGTTCCCTTTTCTACAGGCTTTTAATTTTGTTAATTTATTTTCATTTTATTTAAAAGAGAGAGAGAAAGAGAGATGTAGGGAGATCTTCCATCTGCTGTTTACTCCCCAAATGCCCACAACATTGAGGGCTGGGTCAGACTGAAACCCGGAGCCTGGAACTCATTGTGGGTCTTCCATGTGAGGGGCAAGGATCTAAGTACCTGAGCTATCATCTGCTGCCTTCTGGGATGCATATCTGAGGGAGACAGGAGCGGAAGCATAGTAGGCAGGACTAGCACCAGGCACTGTGATTTGGGATTCGGGAACTTAACTGATGAGCCACACACCAGCCCCTCCATGCACTGTTTTTTTTTTTTTTTTTTTTTTTTTTAAAGATTTATTTATTTATTATCAAGGCAGAGTTACAGAGAGGCAGAGGTAGAGGCAGAGGCAGAGGCAGAGGTAGAGGTAGAGGTAGAGGTAGAGAGAGAAAGAGAAAGAGCGAGGTCTTCCATCTGCTGGTTCACTCCCCAGTTGGCTACAATAGCTGGAGCTGTGCTGATCAGAAGCCAGGTGCCAGGAGCTTCTTCTGGGTCTTTCCACGCGGGTACAGGGGCCCAAGGACTTGGGCCGTCTTAACACTGCTTTCCCAGGCCACAGCAGAGAGCTGGATCGGAAGTGGAGCAGCCGGGACTTGAACCAGCGCCCATATGGGATGCTGGCACTGCAGGCGTTAGCCCCTGTGAACTTTTTGAAGTGCTCACATCAGTGATTTATCATCAACATTTTACTAATGAAGACACCTGGACTTAGATTAGTCAGTTTGCTCAAGGCTGTACATCTAGTAAATAGAGCCAGAGTTTGAAACCAAGTTTGTCAGAATGTGGAGCTCTGGCTTTTGTACAGCAGTTGTGCATGACCACAGCGTTGGTAACAGTGGCAGTAACAGCAACTCTTGATTTTCAGGTGCTCCTGCATCAGGCACTATCATAAATACTTTAAAAACTTTTCTCTTTAGGCCGGCGCCGTGGCTCAACAGGCTAATCCTCCGCCTTGCGGCGCCGGCACACCGGGTTCTAGTCCCGGTCGGGGCACCGGATTCTGTCCCGGTTGCCCCTCTTCCAGGCCAGCCCTCTGCTGTGGCCCGGGAGTGCAGTGGAGGATGGCCCAGGTGCTTGGGCCCTGCACCCCATGGGGAGACCAGGAAAAGCACCTGGCTCCTGGCTCCTGCCATCAGACAAGCGCAGTGCGCCGGCCGCAGCGCGCCAGCCGCGGCGGCCATTGGAGGGTGAACCAACAGCAAAAGGAAGACCTTTCTCTCTGTCTCTCTCTCTCACTGTCCACTCTGCCTGTAAAAAAAAAAAAAAAAAACTTTTCTCTTTATTATAGCAGGCTTTTTAGGTAGGTTGTTAGCTCTGTTTATATATGGGAGAGACTGAGTCTTAGAGCCAATAACTGATGAATTCCTACATAATACTGCTTTAAGAAAAATGAATAAGTCTGTCCATTTATACATACATATATTAAGCTTGATCTGACCCGTCGTGAGCACCACTGCTCTGTTCTACAGCATGGTGTAGTAATTGCTGATCTATTTTTAGTTTGAGGTTTCAGTCTGCATAGCTTGGTGGTAGAAGAGTGTGGTCTCTGATAATTTATTTTCCCTCAAGGTTATCAGCGTAACTATTACTGGACAAGCAGCTGGTAAGTAGAGAACCTTATGAAGATAAAACCATACAAAAAAGTAATGAGAAACAGTGTTGGAGTTAAAAGAGGAAGATAAGAGTGGATACAGCTGATACTCTGCCACAGTTGTGGCATTTGTCTTCTTGATAATAGATCATGGAATGTTAAGCCTACAAAGGACTTTACAGATTATTTAGCCCAGTTTCTTTTTCGACTTAGTGGGAATGTAGTCAGAGAGGTTAAGTGATTGATGTCACATGGGTTAGATAGTGGCTGAGTTAACACAATCATTCTGATTGAGTTTATTGCTCATTATTTTATATCATGAGCTATTATGTTAATAATACATACACAGGACATACTCTGAAGCCAGACTGCTAGGATCACATTCCAGCACTACCAGCTGACTAGCTGAGTGATTTCAGGCAAATTACTTCACCTCTCCGTGTTTCAGTGGAAATGATAATACTACAGTATTTATAGGGGGACTGTTAGGATTAAATGAGTTAAGTTATGAAAAGTGCTTAGAACAGTGCCTGGCACACAGTAAGAACTATATATTTGCTGTTAAAATTATTTTTCCAGTAGAGCTCAATGTTACTAGGTAACAGTTGGTTAACAGTATCTTTGTGAGGGAAACTAAGCCTCAAAACTCATCCCTTGTGGTATGTTCACTTTTGTTTTTGATCCTTGTTAATTTTATCTAATTTTTTGTAATCTATGGTATTTGTCTTAATAAATTCTTAACTTTTTTTGTATAGGAATAAAACCAGATGAGAACAATTATTTTTCAGTTTTCTAGTGAAAATTTTTAATCCTAGAATTACTTTTAGAGTTAAAAATACCTTTTTTTTTTTTTTTTTTTTTGACAGGCAGAGTTAGACAGTGAGAGAGAGAGAGACAGAGATAAAGGTCTTCCTTTTTCCATTGGTTCACTCCCCAAATGGCCACCACGGCCGGCTAGCTGTGCTGATCCGAAGCCAGGAGCCAGGTGCTTCTGCTGGTCTCCCATGTGGGTGCAGGGTCCAAGGACCTGGGCCATCCTTCACTGCACTCCTGGGCCACAGCAGAGAGCTGGCCTGGAAGAGGAGCAACCAGGACAGAATCCGTCGCCCCAACTAGGACTAGAACCCGGGGTGCCGGCGCCAAGTCGGAGGATTAGCCTATTGAGCCGTGGCGCCGGCCAAAAGTACTTTCTCAACCCTTGTGTTTTACCGATGAATAAATTGAGAGCAGAGACCACAATATGAAATGTGGTCAGAGTTTCACAGCTAGCTGATAGAGCCCAGAACAGGAATATTGTCCTTCTGGTCATTACTGTAACTTTCCGAGACTTATTATTGCTGTGTAAACATTTCTTTGCTTTTCTGGGGCTGATGTTGTGGCACAGCAGGTTAAGTTGCCACTTATGAGGCTGGCGTCTAATATCGGAGGGCCAATTTGAGTCCTGGCCGCTCTGCTTCCTATCCAGCTCCTTGTTAATGCACCTGGGAAAGCAGCAGCAGCAGATGGCCCAAGTACTGGGCCCCTGCCATCCATTTGGGAGACCTGGATGGAGTTCCTGGCTCTTGGCTTTGGCCTCTACCAGGCCTGGCTGTTGTGGCCTTTTGGGGAGTGAACCAGCTGATGGAAGATTCTCTTTCTCTTTTTCCCCCTCCCTCTCTGTTGCCTTGACTTTTAAATAAATAAATAAATACATCTTAAGAACAAACATACACACCAAAAAGCATTGCTTTTAAACTTTAAGAATTTTTTTAAAAAGTATTTATTTAAAAGTCAGAATGACAGAATGACAGAGATCTTCTGTCAGTTGATTTATCCTCCAAATGGCCACAACAGCCAGGTCTGGCCAAGTCTGAAGCTAAGAGCCAGGAACTCCATCCTGGTCTCCCAAATGGGTGGTTGGGTGGGGGGCACAAATAGTTGGGCCATTTTCTTCTGCCTTCCCAGGCTCATTAGCAAAAAGCTGAATTGGATGCTGAGCAGCTGGGACTTGAACCAGCACTGACAATTTTGCTGGCATTGCAAGAGGTGACTTAATTTGCTGCTCCACAGAAACCAGCTCCAAGAATTATTATTTTTTTATAAGGGTTAATAGAGATGTAAATGTTGTTAATAATTATTCAACACTCTGCACTAATACATTTATCTGAATTCAGCCTGTTAAATCATATTAATAACTGTATATAGTTCTTGTGAATGCCAGTTAAAAGACTGGCCCAATAGTTAAGATGCGTAGGTCTTGTACTTGAGTATTTGGGTTCAGTTCCTAGCCCTGGCTTCTAATTTTAACTTCCTACTGATGCATACCTTGGGAGGCAGTGGTGATGATCCAAGTAATTGGGTTACTGCCACCCATGTGGAAGACCTGGATTGAATTCCTGGCAGTGAGATTTATCTTTTTAACTATTTGTTATTCTCATTTATATATCCACATTTGCAGTTAGCATCTTATTTTGGGATCTTATTTAATTTCTATACTATGATTCTGCTGAGGTAGGAAAAGGACACAAGTGGAAGGATAGATTTGAAAGCATTTTGGTAGATAGAATTGTTAGGCTTTTGCTCCAAGGACTAATAAATGCTAGTGGAATTTGAATAGAAGGTGCATTCAAGGTCAGTATGTTGCTTGGGAACATCATTGGCTGCCAAAAAGCCTCATAGAATGTCTTCACCTTGATGAATTCACTGTGGTCCAAGTTCTGATGAGAATTTAGTCTTTTCATGTGACCTTGGATTGATGGGGCTTGGTCGATAATATATAATTGATTGATTGATATTAAGAAGTTCCATAAGGAGAGATACATGAACTCCTAGGTATCAAATGAGCAATTTACAATGGGAAATGTACATTCACATTCTAAGCTAAAATAGGTTTTTCCCTGTAACCAAGCTATGATAGAGGATAAAATACAACTAGAAAGTGACTGATTAAACATCATCAGGAGGAGTCATCGTGCCAATGTCCTTTAGTGTTTGGATGGATCAAGTCCTTGGTTAGGGGTGTCTTCTTTCTTGGATGATACTTGTGTGTGCTGCCATTGTTTTTAGTTTGAGACTTTCCCTTTCCTATATTTTTGGTGCTAACCTTCCCCCTCCTTTGATTTCCTTTTTTTAAAAAAAATAATGTAAATAATACCTACACTGGTCTATCACTAGCTTTTTTTTTTTTTAAAGCTTTTATTTAATGAATATAAATTTCCAAAGTACAGCTTATGGATTACAATGGCTCCCCCCCCAACTTCCCTCCCACCCGCAACCCTCCCCTTTCCTGCTCCCTCTCCCCTTCCATTCACATCAAGATTCATTTTGAATTCTCTTTATATACAGAAGATCAGTTTAGTATATATCAAGTAAAGATTTCAACAGTTTGTCCTCACATAGTAACACAGAGTGAAAAATACTGTTGGAGTACACGATATAGTATTAATTCACAATGTACAGCACATTAAAGACAGAGATCCTACACGATATTTTTTTAAAAATTTGATTAATTTTCTATGCAATTTCCAATTTAACACCACTTTTTTTTTCATTTTCAATTATCTTTGTATACAGAAGATCGATTCAGTATATACTAAGTAAAGATTTCATCAGTTTGCACCCACACAGAAACACAAAGTGTAAAAATACTGTTTCAGTACTAGTTATAGCATTACTTCACATTGGACAACACATTAAGGACAGATCCCACATGAGAAGTAAGTACACAGTGACTCCTGATGTTGATTTAATAATTTGACACTCTTGTTTATGGCATCAGGAATCTCCCTAGGCTCTAGTCATGAATTGCTGAGGCTATGGAAGCCTTTAGGGTTCGCCGACTTCGATCTTATTCCAACAGGGTCATAGTCAAAGTGGAAGTTCTCTCCTCCCTTCAGAGAAAGGTACCTCCTTCTTTGATGGCCCCGTTCATTCCACTGGGATCTCACTCACAGAGATCTTTCATTTAGGTCTTCTTTTTTTTCCAGAGTGTCTTGGCTTTCCATGCCTAAAATACTCTAATGGGCTCTTGAGCCAGATCCGAATGCCTTAAGGGCTGATTCTGAGGCCAGAGCAGGGAAATGCAAATCAAAACCACAATGAGGTTTCACCTCACCCCAGTTAGAATGGCTCACATTCAGAAATCTACCAACAATAGATGCTGGAGAGGATGTGGGGAAAAAGGGACACTAACCCACTGTTGGTGGGGATGCAAACTGGTTAAGCCACAATGGAAGTCAGTCTGGAGATTCCTCAGAAACCTGAATATAATCCTACCATTCAACCCAGCCATCCCACTCCTTGGAATTTACCCAAAGGAAATTGGCAAACAAAAAAGCCGTCTGCACATTAATGTTTATTGCAGCTCAATTCACAATAGCTAAGACCTGGAACCAACCCAAATACCCATCAACAGTAGACTGAATAAAGAAATTATGGGACATGTACTCTATAGAATACTATACAGCAGTCAAAACCAATGAAATCCGGTCATTTGCAACAAGATGGAGGAATTTGGAATACATCATGCTGAGTGAATTAAGCCAGTCCCAAAGAGACAAATGTCATTTGTTTTCCCTGATCGACGACAACTAACTGAGCACCAAAGGGGAAACCTGTTGAAGTGAAATGGACACTATGAGAAACAGTGCCTTGATCAGCTCTTGTGCTGACTGTTGCTTGTACAATGTAATACTTTATCCATTTTAGTATTTTTTTATTCTAGTACTAGTGGTTGAACTCTGTAATTAACACACAATTGTTCTTAGGTGTTTAAATTTCAACTGAAAAGTGATCCCTGTTAAATATAAGAGTGGCAAAAAGAGAGGGAGGAGATGTACAATTTGGGACATGCTCAATTGGACTTGCCCCAAATGATAAATTTAGAAACGTGTCAGGGGATTCCAATACAATCCCATCAAGGTGGCATGTACCAATGCCATCTCACTACTCCAAGTGATCAATTTCTGTTCACAATTGATCACACTGATAGGTCTAAGAGTCAAAGGGATCATATAAACAAGACTAGTATCTGCTAATTCTAACTGATAGAATCAAAAAGGGAGAGAACGATCCAACATGGGAAGCGGGATACACAGCAGACTCATAGAATGGCAGATGTCCTATCACTAGCTTTTTTAAAGATTTACTTTATTTATTTGAAAGGCAGGGTTATACACAGAGAGAAATCTTCCGTGTACTGATTCACTCTCCAAATGATCTCAATGGGTAGGGCTGAGCCAGGCCGAAGCCAGGGGCCTGGAGCTTCCTCCTGGTCTCCCACATGGGTGCAGGGGCCCAAGCAGTTGGGCCATTCTCTACTGCTTTCCCAGGAGCATTAGCAGGGAGCTGGATCAGAAGTGGAGCAGTTGGGACTCGAACCAGTGCCCACATGGGATGCATTTACTGCAGACAGCAGCTTAACTTGCTATGCCACAATGCTGCCCCAAATGACTACTTTTTAACTTTCCATGTATCTTTGATCTACTGTATGTTAATTTTATTTTAGTTGGATTCCTACAGACTAATTTGAATTCTGCTTTCCTTACTTATAATGTAAGGCCTCTCTGAGCTTCAGATTCTATCTGTAAAACAGTGGAAATGACTTTCTCAGTCACTGTGATATTGAGATAACGTGGATACAAAACAACTAGCTTATATGTTGTAGGCAATGATAGTATATTATTATATTACATAATATATAATTATTATATATTATTATATTATTACTAAATCAGGCCAGGCACTTGGCTGCTGTAGGTTTTGTCACTGTTAAGTGTTTTTTTTTTTAAGATTTATTTTTATTTATTTGAAAGGCACAGTTAGAGAAAGAAGGAGAGAGAGAGAGAGAGAGAGAGAAAAACAGAGGAAGTGAGATCTGCCATCCTCAGCTTCACTCCCCAAACGGTTGCAAAGGCTGGAGCTGCGGTGGTCCAAAGCCGGGAGCCAGCAGGTTCTTCTGGGTTCCCACATGGGCGCAGGGACCCAAAGACTTGGACCATCTTCTGCTGCTTTCCCAGGCACATTAGCAGAGCGCTGGATCTTGAGGTGATTCTGATTACTAGACTGATTATATCTGTTCTTTTTATCTGTGGTAAGTATGACGTGAGATTTATCTTTTAACTATATGTTATTCTAGTTTGTATGTATGTACTTTTGCAATTAGCATCTTTTTTTAGGATTTAATTTTTGTTGCTCATGTACTGGATTTCTGAAAATTACATTGTATTTCTCACAATTTCTTTGTTTATGAAAAGAGTATAAATCTCTACTTTATTTGTGAAACTAACCCTGAGAACATTGTCCAGTACAAGTTCATGGCCATTTTGTACTTTGATTAAAGAATAAAGTTGTGTAACTGATCTAAAGTAAACTGGGGGGAATTCCCTATATAAATGTTAAGTACTTAACTTGAGAAATCACTGTTAAATGATATATGCAAATACTCTGTTGAGGGCAGTCTTTATTGCCACCTTAATCATGTGTCATTTTTTACATAATGGATATTAAACAGGCAGTATCCTGATTTTTCTGCAGTTATATTTAACAGGCATATGCCTAGATGTGGGTGATATAGAAGTTAGATGGAGGAAGAAAGGGAGCTGTGGATCCTGTTTCATATGCAGACTTACTTGTTTTCAATCTGCTTCTCGCCTCTGCCGCTTAGTGTAGAATTGCATTCCCTAGTCCTTACCCAGAGACAAACTGTAAGTTCATGAGTGTGGGATTGGGAGGGGGTAGGGTATCATAGTGGAAGAAGGAGTGGTGGGAGGCAGAGTTGGACTTTCTAGCTGCCATTTTCTTTTTTTCTTTTTCTTTCTTTTTATTTTTTTTTGACAGGCAGAGTGGACAGTGAGAGAGAGAGAGAGAGACAGAGAGAAAGGTCTTCCTTTTGCCGTTGGTTCACTCTCCAATGGCCACTGCAGCCGGCGCACCGCACTGATCCGATGGCAGGAGCCAGGTGCTTCTCCTGGTCTCCCATGAGGTGCAGGGCCCAAGCACTTAGGCCATCCTCCACTGCACTCCTGGGCCACAGCAGAGAGCTGTCCTGGAAGAGGGGCAACTGGGACAGAATCTGGCACCCCAACTGGGACTAGAACCCGGTGTGCCGGCGCCACAAGGCGGAGGATTAGCCTAGTGAGCGGCGGTGCCGGCTCTAGCTGCCATTTTCAACCAATACTGTTTTTGTTTTTAAGATTTATTTATTTGAAAGGCGGCGTGACACAGGGAGAAAGAGAGGAGTGGAGGAGGGAGGGAGAAGAAAGTCTTGAGGTCTTGAGGTCTTGATTCACTCCCTAAATGCCACAGGCAGAGCTGGCCAGATTGAAGCCAGGAGCCAGGGAAACCATCTAGGTCTTCCCATGTGGATGGCAGGAAGTCAAATACTTGAGCCTTCAGCTGCTTTTTTCCCCATGAGTTAGCAGGGAGTGCTGGATTGGAAGGGAAGTAGCTAGACTCCTACATGGGAAGCTGGCCTCCCAAGTGGTGACTTAACCCACTGCTCTGAGATGCCCAGCCCTCAACCAGTCATCTTATATTTAGCCCTACCCCTTGAATTTGCCTCCTCTAGTTTCTGGTATGTAAATTTCTTGAACTGTTTTGGAGTTCAAAGGCTAGCATTGGCTCACTTCCTGTTGGCATCCTCCTCTGAAGGTTTTTCAGGTTTATGTCTTGTCTAAGTCAGCAAGTGACTTTCTGTCTTCTAAAAATTTATTGAAATAGTTTGTCTACTGCTGTCGTCATTGTCTTCTCCTCTTTCTCCTCCTCCTTTTTAAAAATTTAGTTATTTATTTCCAGGAAAGGCAGAGCTGCAGAGAGAGAGGGGTCGTCCATCTGTTGGTTCACTCCTCAGATGACTGCAACTACAGGGCTGGGCCAGGCTGAAGTCAAGAGCCCAGAACTCCAGCCAGGTCTCCGGTGTGGGAGCAGGGGCCCAAGTACTTGGGCCAATTTCTGTTACTTTCCCAGGCCCATTAGCAGAAAGCTGGATTGGAAGTGGAGCAGCTGGGTTTGGAACAGATATCCATAAGGGGTCCGGGCATTACAGACCGGAGATTAACCTACTATGCCACACCAGCTCCATCAATAATTTTAAAAATAGCAGGTAACAAAAATGTTGTGAAGCAGGTGAGTCTCCACATCTAATCAAATAGTTAATACATTTTTCGATTAAACCTTTTCTTCGTTAGTAGAGTAAGCTTACAGCTTAAAATACAAGTTTTTTGGTGCCCGCATTGTGGTATAACAGGTTAAGTCACCACCTGCAGCACCAGCATCCCATATAGGCTCCAGTTTGAGTCTAGTTGTTCCTCTTCAGAGCCAGCTCCCTGCTAATGTGCCTGGAAAAGCAGCAGAAATGGGCCAAGTCCTTGGGCGCTTTTTTTTTTTGAACAGGCAGAGTAGACAATTAGAGAGACAGAGAGAAAGGTTTTCCTTTTCTGTTGGTTCAACCCCCAATGGCCACTGCAGCTGGTGTACCGCACTGATCTGAAGCCAGGAGCCAGGTGCTTCTCCTGGTCTCCCATGCGAGTGCAGGGCTCAAGGACTTGGGCCATCCTCCACTGCACTCCCGGGCCACAGCAGAGAGCTGGACTGGAAGAGGAGCAACTGGGACAGAATCCAACACCCCAACAGGGACTAGAACCCAGTGTGCCAGTGCTGCAGGCAGAGGATTAGCCTGTTGAGCCGCAGTGCCGTCCCCTTGGGCTCTTGCACCCTTGTGGGAGACCCAGATGAAGCTCCTGGCGTTTGGCTTCAGCCTGACTCAGCCATGACCATTGTGGTTATTTGGAGAGTGAAGCAGCAAATGGAAGTTCTCTATCCCTCCCTCCCTCTCTTTCTGTAACTCTGCCTTTTAAATAAATAAAATAAATATTAAAAAAGAAATAGCATTTTGAATTATGCTGTCATTAGGTATTTACTACAAAGGACCACATAATGTTTTTTTCTCTGGGACTTATTTGCATAGGACCATGAGGAAGCACCTGGCTCCTGGCTACGGATTGGCGCATTGCACTGGCTGCAACGCGCTGGCCTCAGTGGTCACTTGGGGGATGAACCAATGGAAAAAGGAAGACCTTTCTTCTCTTCTCTCTCACTGTCTAACTCTGCCTATCAAAAAAAAAAATCAGTTCTAGATAGAATAGTAAATTAGAAAACATTATGATTTAGACTCCATTGAAATTGTAGTATCTCTGAACTTGGGGAAATCATTTGCCTTTAAAAAAAAAAGATTTATTTATTTATTTGAAAGACAAAATGACAAAGAGAAAGGGAGAGAGAAAAAGTTATTTTATATGCTGGCTCATTCCCCAAATATCGAAAACACCTGAAGCCAGGAGCCCAGAACTCCAACTTGGTCTTCCACGTTGGGTGGCAGGGACCAAAGTAATTGGGGCCATCTTCTAGCTTCTTTCCCAGGCACATGAGCATGGGAAAGAAGTGGAAAAGCCGGAATTGAGACCAGCACTCTGATGTGACATGCCGGTGACCACGCAGCTGCTTCGCCTGCTGTGCTGTAACACCTACCCCTCATTTTGCCTTTTTGTGTCACAATTTTCTCATCCTTAAGTTGAGGATAGTATTAATGCCTACTTTAAAGACTGTGTGAAATGAAATGAATAAATGTAAAACACTTAGAACAGTGTCTTGCAATAATAAGTACACCACACCGTTAGCCATTGTTTCAGATTGGCCCCTAATGGCTTGAACCCAGCATTTGAGCAGTTTCCTGGTTGGTTCATTTACTCTTAGGACAGCTGAGGGAAGGGGTCACTGAGTTTTTAATTACTAAAACTCTAAAATGCTCTTCTTTCGACTACTGAACAAAGGAAAAGATGAAAATTTATTTCTTTAAAAAAATCTGGTGTTGTGTAGAATGAAAAGTTTTTGTTGCTTGTTGATGGTTATTGATGGAAAAAGAAAGGATTAATTTATATGGTTTGAAGAAAAGTGCTTGTGCCCTTGTCTGATGTGCCCCAGGGTGTGCATTTAACAGGAAGCTGGCCCGGAATGGAGCTGGAACTGGAACCAGGCACTCCTCTGGGAGAAAGGTATCCCAGGCAGCATCTTTTTTTTTTTTTTTTTTTTTTTGACAGAGTTAGACAGTGAGAGAGACAGAGAGACAGAGAAAAAGGTCTTCCTTTTGTTGGTTCATCCCCAAAATGGTTGCTATGGCCGGAACTACGCTTGATGGAAGCCAGGAGCCAGGCGCAGGGGCCCAAGCTCTTGGGCCATCCTTTACTGCCCTCCTGTGCCATAGTGGAGAGCTGGACTGGAAGAGGAGCAACCGGGACTATAACTCGGTGTCCATATGGGATGCTGGTGCCGAAGGCGGAGGATTAACCAAGTGAGCCATGGCGCCGGCCTCCGGGCAGCATCTTAACCACGGTGCCAAACACCTGACTCAACTCATGAGTGAATTTTGAACATGAATTGTTTCTTGGTAACTTCCAGGTTTTAAGATATTAAGGGCATTGAAACAACATATGTGTTCTTTTCCTTTGAGAACTTTGGCTAGTAGCAGAGTGAGGAGAGTAGGGTAGAACCTGTAGTAACAAGTAGAAGGAGAAAACCTTCTTTCAAGATACAAGATCTATTTGTATTTGAAGATAGTAGAGAAAGTAGCTTTAATTTTAGTTAAATTTATTGCCTGGATTACATTTTCTTCCTTTATTTGTTATTTTTGTCATTCTGAATCTTAGTTTTCTTGGTTGTAAGATGGGAGTAATCCTTATCTTGTCAGGTTATGAGTATTAGATATAATAATATCTCTAAGTGCTGCAGGTGCTTGGTTCATAGAGGATACTTTTTGCTAAATTGTAGCTGTTAATTTCTACCATCCTTAGAAATAAGCCATAGAATAACTTCTATTTATTCAGTAGATATTTATTTTAGGGTATTGGCACTTAGTATTTTTGAACAAAAGCCCCTTTTCAATGTCATAAAGCAAATGATGGTAGCTGGACATTTTAAAATCATTAAACATTAAAACATTAAAATCATTAAACATTAAAAATGTTGCTTTTGATCTAATAACATGTAAATTCTGTGACATAAATATGTTTTTCATATCTAGTTTGATGTATTACCTATGGCTGTGTGGCAAATTATCTCCCAAAGTTGGTGACTTAAAAAAAAAAATAAACACTTATTAAGTCACATCATATCTGTGTGGCAGCAGTTGGGGAACAGCTTAGCTGGGTTCTGGGTCAGGCTATCTGTGAGCTGCAGCCAAGATGTCATCATCTCAGGAGTTTTACTGGGATTACTAGAACGGTTCACAGATTGTTTCAAGAGGTCATGTTTTCTTCACCATGTGGACCTCCTCATATAGCTGTTCGATATTTTTTGTGTGGCTGGCTTCCCCCTCAGTGAGTGATCCAGAGAGAACAGGGTGAAAATCACAGTACCTTGTATGACCTAGTCCCAGTACTCTACTGAAACCACAAACCACTTTCTTGAAAGTCAGCAGAAAGCAACAATCCTTAGATCTGATCACCTCTTCTCAGTCATCTTTGGTAGCTAAGCAGCTTTTGATCATTTTTAAATATCTCTTCTTTCCTGAAAGCCCCCCCCCCCCTTAAGTAGTGGTTAAATGCATATAATGTAAGATTTACCAGTTTAACTGTTTATTTTCATTTTATTTGAGAGATTGATCTTCAATCTGCTGGTTCACCCTGCAAATGCTCACAATAGCCAGTGCTAGACCTGACCAAAGCCAGGAGCCTGGAACTCAATTTAGTCTTCTGTGCGGGTGGCAGGAACCCAAGTTCTTGAGCTCTTCCTTACTGCCTCCCAAGGTGTGTGTTAGCAGGAAGCTGGATTGAAAGTGGAGTCAAGACTTGAACCCAGGTACTTTGTGATTCAGATGTGGATTTCCTAAGCAATGTCTTCAATTGCTGCACCAAACACCCACTCCAGCTGAATTATTTTTAGTTGTATACTTCAGTGACACTTAATTACATTCATTTCGTGTTATGTAACCATCTCCACAATCCATCTCTCTTTTTAATCTTAAATTCTCTATTAAACAACTCCCAATTTCTCCCTCTCTCTAGTTCCTAGAAAACATTATTTTGCTTTCTGTCATTATTATTTTTTTAAAGATTTTTATTTATTTCTTTGAAAGTCAGTTACACAGAGAGAGGAGGAGAGGCAGAGAGAGAGAGATCTTCCATCCGCTGGTTCACTCCCCAGATGGCCACAATGGCCAGAGCTGCGCTGATCCGAAGCCAGGAGTCAGGAGCTTCTTCTGGGTATCCCATGTGGGTGCAGGGGCCCAAGGACTTGGGCCATCTTCTACTGCTTTACCAGGCCATAGTAGAGAGCTGGATCGGAAGAGGAGCAGCTGGGACTAGAACCGACGCCCATAGGGGATGCCGGCGCTTCAGGCCAGGACGTTAGCCTTCTGTGCCACAGTGCTGGCCTCCGCCTTTATGATTTTTAAAAAAGATTTATTTATTTATTCGAAACGCAGAGTTACAGAGAAGCAGAGGCAGAGGCAAAATGAGAGAGAGAGAGAGAGAGAGAATCTTCCATCCATTGGTTCACTCCCCAGATGGTTGCAACGGCTAGAGCTGTGCCGATATGAAGCCAGGAGCTTCTTCCAGGTCTCCCACGCTGGTGCAGGGGCTGTCCTCCACTACCCTCCCAGACCATGGTGGCCCCATCTGCCATGCCACAGCACTTACGATTTTGACTACGGTAAGTACTTCTGATAGTAGAATCATATAGTTTGTCTTTTTGTGGCAGTTTTTTTCAGTTAGCGTAATGTCCTTAAAGTTCACCCATGTTGTAGCATAATGCACAATTTCCTTCCCTTTTAGATTGAATGTTATTCTGTTATATGGATGTACATTTTGCTGCCAGCTTTGGCCTGGTGTACACCCCTGAGACTGCAACATGAACCAATTGCTGTCCAGCTTAATGTCAGCCTGGGAGGCCAGGATTCTGCTGCATTCCACTTCTCTTCCATCCTTGGGCAGACAGTGGGGAGTCAGATTCTGGCCATGGGAAAGTAGGCATTGGAACACAGTGTTGGAGTGAAACTCAGCACCAAACAGAGACCAAAGGCCCTTATCTCCAGGCAGAGCTTCTCGACCTGTTCTGCATCAGGTGGAAACCTGTGCTCTGGTGAGATGGAGTCATGTTTTGGATTCTATCACTCCTTGCTGGTGTTGACCTCTGAGACTGTGCAGGTCCTTGGGTCTGTGAAATTGGGATGGAACCCAGCTTAGTGTCAGTCTCAGCAGCCGTCCTGTTCACATCCTTGGGCAGATAGTGAGTGGCAAGACACCAGCTACAGGTGGGTGTTTGGCCTAATGGTTAATATGTCTTTTGGGACATATTCATCCCACATCAGGTTATCTGGGTTTGAGTCCCAGTTCTGCTTCTGATTCCATTTTCTTGCTAGTATGCACTTTGGGAGGGAACAGCTGATGGGTAGCTCAAGTAATTGGATCCCTGCCACCTGTGTTAGAAACCTGAATTGAATTCTGGCTCTCTGGCCTGGGCCAGCCCTGGATGTCACAGGTATTTGGGGGAGTGATTGAGAATTCTGTGTCTTTTCTTTCTGCCTCTCAAATAAACAAAAGGTAAGAAAAAACAAACAAATAAACAGAAAACCCCAGTCTGTCATCTTCTCAGGAGTAGGGCAGAAAAGTGAATGTGTCTTGGAGCTTGGAACCAGGTTTGCAACACCTAACAGTAGGCAGATCCTAACAGTTCTTGTCCCCAGGACAGTGTCTGCAGACATCTCAGTGCCTGGTGGAGGTTGCAGCCCCAGGTGAGGGGACTTACGTGACTGGTTGCAGTGATCTCAGGATGCAGGTTCCTCTCAGTAGCAGGTAGCCCAGAGCAGTGTGGTCCTTGGTCCTACCCCGTGACATGCTGGTCTCTCCAGTTGTAGGCTCCAGGTATGATCTAGCATTGTGGTGTTGGTGGCGTCAGGACTGCCCACACTGCTTCTCTGCCAAATGAAGGCAGAACAACGTGGAAGGAGTCATTGTGCACTTGGAGAAGAAGAAAAGAGGTGGGCACAAGTTATCTTCTGTACTGACTCAGCACTGAGCAGACTCATGATGCCTGACCACAGGGTGGTGAGTGTGATCATGGTGTTAGGACCTATCCAGGCCTCAGTAGAGGATGGCAGGGATGGATTGCTCTTTACACATTAACCCAGTTAATTCAGAACAACTATGCATCACACTGGATCTGTAGATCACTTTAGGTTGTATTAACTTCCTTTTTTTTTAAGGAGAGGGCAGGACACACAGTGTAACATTCTTTTTGTTTTTATTTTAAGATTTATTTAGTTATTTGAAAGGCAGAGTAACTTAGGGAGGGAGCAAGGTAGGGAGGGAGAAAGAGAGAGAGAGAGAGAGAAGGAGATCTTCATCTGCTGGTCACTCCCCAAATGGCCACAACCGCTGAGGCTGGGCCAGATTGAAGTCAGGAGTCTAGACTTCTTTTACGTCTCCCAGGGACCCAAGGACTTTGACCATCTTCTGCTGCTTTCCCAGGTGCTTTAGCAGGGCGTTGGATTGTAAGTGTGGAGCAGCTGGGACATGAACTGGTGCACATATGGGATGCTGGTGTAGCAGGCTTGGGCTTATCCTGTGCCACAATGTTGGCTTCTTTATTGACATCAATATTAAGTCTTCTGGTCCAAATATATTCCCATTTATGTCTTTAATTTCTTTCAGCATTGTTTTGTAGTTATTGTATAAGTCTTTCATGTCTTTGGTTAATTCCTGAATATTCTTTTTGATGTTATTGTTAAGTAGACTTTTATTTTTGTTTTCAGGTTGTTCTTTGAATTTGTAGTTTCTGTTTCAGATTGCTCATTGTTAGTGTATTAGAAATGAATTGATTTTTGCATGTTGACTTTGTAGTCTGCTTCTCAGCTGAATTCACTTATTAGTTCCAACAATTTGTGTATGTGTTAGATCCTTAGAGTTTTCTACATATAAAATCATCTTTGAACAGAGATCATTTTACTTCTTCCTTTCCAATTTAGTTGTCTTTCATTTCCTTTTCTTGCTTAAATGCTGTTAGAACTTACATATTTTGTTAAACAGAAGTGGTGACAGTGGGTGTCCTTACTTTGCTGCTGACCTTAGAGGGAAAACTTTGTCTATCACTATTCAGTACGATGTTTGTTGTGGGTTTTTCATAAATGACATTTGTTTTGTTGAGGTAGATTCTTTCTGTTCCTAGTTTTTTGAGTGTTTTTTTTAATCATGAAAGAATGTTTAATTTTATCCATGTTTTCTATATCAGTGGAGGTGACTTGTGATTTTTTTTCCTCTTTATTGTGTTAATGTGATGTATTGCATTGATCAGTTTTCCTATGTTGAATCATCTTTTCATTCTAGGAAAAAATCCTACTTCGTCATGGTATATAATTCTTGTAATATGCTACTAAGTGTGGTTGGCTAGTGTTTTGCTGAAGAGTTTTGCATCAGTGTTCATAGAACATACTAAGCTCCAGTTTCTTGTGTGGTGTCTGACTTTGATGTATCACGATAAATGCAGGCTTCAAAGAATGCCTTAGTAAGTGTTTCCTCCTCTTTAGTCTTGGAAAAATTGAGAGGAATTGGTGTTAATTCTTCTTTAAATGCTTGGTAGAATTTGCCAGATCGGATTTGGATGACTAATTTTGTGTTTTTACTAGTAATTATGTATCTAGTCAGATTTTCTGTTTCTTCATGATTTAATCTTGGTAGGTTTTATATTTCTAGGCATTTGTCTATTTCATTTAGCTTACCCAGTTTGTTGGTATAATTCCTATAATACTTTATATTTCTGTAGAATTCATTGTGGTATCCCTACTTTCATTTTTGACTTCAGTAATTAGTCTTTTCTGTGTTTTCCCTAAAGGTGTGTCGATTTTGTTTATTATTTGAAAAAACTCAATTTTGGTTTCAGTAGTTTTTTCTTTTGTTTTCTTTGTTTTATTTCATTCTTTTTGTTTGATTTTTCAGCACAGATCTATTGTCTTTCTTCTGCTGGCATTGGCTTAGTTTTTCTTTTTCCAGTTCCTTAAATTGTAATGTTAGGGTGTTGATTTGAGATCGTTTTTAACTTTTGTAGCTATGAATTTCCTTTTTAGCTCTGCTTGTGGACTGTTTTTTTTTTTATATATTGTATTTTGTTTTTATTCACCTATAATTTTCTTGGGATTTTTTTCTTTGATCATTAAGAGTGTTATTTCATTTCTGCAGTTTTGTAACTTTCCCAGTTTTATTTCTGTTACTCATTTCTAACTTTATTTTGGTGTAATCAGTGAAGATAATTTATTTAATATTTATCTTTTGAAATCTTTGGAGATATAACTTGTAACCTAACTAATGATTTGTCCTGGCAACTATCCCTTGTGCACTCAAAAAGAATGTATATGCTGTTGTCAGTGGGTGGGGTGTTTTGCATATGTCTGTTAAATCTGTGTTTATTGTGTTTTTTCTTCATAAATGTTTTCTGTTTGGGTGTTATGTCTATTATGAGGAGGAGTGAATTAAATTGTCCACCTTTTATTGTATTATTTCTCCCTTTAATTTTGTTAGTTTTTGCTTCAGATATTTTGACATCTTGTTTTTTGGTATATAAATAATAGTTTTCATTTCTTCTTGTATTGAACCTTTAAAATATATTGACTGTTCTTTGTCTCTTGTAAGCCTTGTTGATTTAAAGTCTGTTTTGTTACAGTTTGCCTGTAGCATCTCTTTGGCTCTGTTTGGATCTCATGAGAGTCTCTTGTAGCCAACAAGAGACTTTTTTCTGAAAGACAGATGCAGAAAAACCACCTGTGGTTCACACTCCAGATGCCTGCTACAACCATGGCTGGGCCAGCCTGAAGCCAGGAACCTGGAAATTTTTCTAGGTCTCCCAAGTGGCTAGCAAGGAGCCAGCTACTTGAGCCATTAGTAGTACATTAGGAGGAAATTAGATTGGAAATGGAGAAGCTGGTATGGGATGTGGCATTCCAAGCAATATCTTAACCACTTTGCTGAATGCCCACCCTCAGTTATGTGTTTTTATTTTTTCTGCTGACTTGTGTCTTTTGATTGGAGAGTTTAATCCACTCACACTATATTAATTAATGGTAAGGAGAGATTTCTGTTATTTTACTGGTTGCTTTTTGTATACTTTATAATTTTGTCCCTGTTTCCCTCTTTAGTGTTAATTGATTTTTGTTTTAGCAAAACAGTTAAATTTCTTGTTTATTTCTGTAATTCTGTAGCTCTTTTCTTTGTGGTTACTGTGGGGGTTGCATTTAATATCCTAATGTTTTTTTTTTTTTTTTTTTTTTTTTTTTTTACAGGCAGAGTGGACAGTGAGAGAGAGAGACAGAGAGAAAGGTCTTCCTTTTGCCGTTGGTTCACCCTCCAATGGCTGCCACGGATGGCACGCTGCGGCCGGCGCACTGCGCTCATCCGATGGCAGGAGCCAGGTGCTAGGTGCTTATCCTGGTCTCCCATGGGGTGCAGGGCCCAAGCACTTGGGCCATCCTCCACTGCACTCCCGGGCCACAGCAGAGGGCTGGCCTGGAAGAGGGGCAACCGGGACAGAATCCGGCGCCCCGACCGGGACTAGAACCCGGTGTGCCGGCGCCACAAGGCGGAGGATTAGCCTGTTGAGCCACGGCGCCGGCCTATCCTAATGTTTTAACATTCTAATTTGAAGTTATACTAGTTTAATAACATATAAATACTCTACATCTTTATCCTCAGCCCTTTCAGTTGTTGATGTCACAGAATGGTCTTTTACGTGTGTGCCCAAAACTAAAAGTAATTCTTTTAAATGCATGATCACTTAGAAAACAAAAAGTGGGGTTAGATAGAGTAATGCTAGCTTTTATAATTGCACATGTGTTTATCTTTGAGGTCTTTATTTTTTCACATAGTATTGAATTATTATGTTCTTTTATGTCATCTAGTAGGATTCCTTTAACAATTTCTTGCATGGCAGATTTAATGGTAACTTTCATATTTGTTTAGCTGAGAATGTTTTAATTTCTCTCTCATTTAAAAACTATTTGAGGGCCGGCGCTGTGGCATAGTGGGTAAGGCTTCTGCCTGTGGTGCTGGCATCCCATGTGGGCGCCAGTTCGAGTCCTGGCTGCTCTACTTCCGATTCAGCTCTCTGCTGTAGCCTAGGAAAGCAGTGGAATATGGCCCAAGTCCTTGGGCCTCTGCACCCGTGTGCGAGACCCGGAGGAAACTCCTGGCTCCTGGCTTCGGATCAGCCCAGTTCTGGCTGTTGTGGCCAACTGGGGAGTGAACCAGTGGGTGGTAGACCTCTCTCTCTGCCTCTCCTTCTCTCTCTGTGTAACTCTGACTTTCAAATAAATAAATAAATCTTTAAAAAAAATATTTGAGAGAGAGAGACAGCAAGTGACAGGGAGAGAGAGCGTGTGCTAAGCGTCAAAGCATTCCCAGTATCTGATTTACTCCTGAAATGCCTGTAAGGACCCTGGCATGGGACATGGACACCTAAGTGGGGTTTTAACTGCTAGGCCAGTGCTCTAAATTTTCAAGGACCTTTTTTGTTGGGTGTAGAATTCTAGGCTGATAATTTTTTTTTTTCTTTCCGTTTAACACTCTGAGTATATTGACTCACTGACTTCTGGCTTCCAAAGTGTCTGATGGGATATGTGCTGATTATCTTATTGGGGGTTGTATGGTGAAGCAGTTCTCTCTTGCTTCTTTCAAAATGTTGTGCCTTGGTTTACAAATGTTTGATTATAATGTATCTTGGTGTATATCCTTTTTTAAAAAGATTTATTTATTTATTTGAAAGAGTTACACAGAGAGAGAAGAGGCAGAGAGAGAGGGAGAGAGAGAGAGAGGTCTTCCATCTGATGGTTCACTCCCCAGTTGGCCGTAACGGCTGGAGCTGCACTAGTTGGAGCCAGGAGCTTCCTCTGGGTCTCCCATGTGGGTGCAGGGGTCCAAGGACTTGGGCCATCTTCTACTGCTTTCCCAGGCCACAGCAGAGAGCTGGATCGGAAGTGGAGCAGCCAGGTCTTAACCGACACCCACATGGGATGCTGGCGCTTCAGGCCAGGGCATTAACCCACTGCACTGCATCACCCCCCTGGTGTGTATTCTTTTGAGTTCATGTTTCATGGAGTTCTTTGAGCTTCTTGAATGTTTATATTTATCTCTGGCATCAAATTTGGAAAGTTTTCCACCATTAATTAAATATTCTCTTTATCCCTTTCTCTTTTTCCTTTTCTTCTGAAACTCCCACAAAGTACATGTTGATTTGCTTGAAAGTATTCCATAAGTCCCAGTGATCACTGTACAGATCTCTGACACTGGGAGGATGGGGTCCTAAAGACTGTGCAGACTACGCCAGGAAAACGTGCACAGTTCCCTGCTGGATGTGAGAGGTGGGGAACAGCTTCCGTGCTGAAAGCTGAAGTAGACTACTTCCAGTTTACTCTTGGAGCATTCCCTGGAGATTTGACAGCTTCTGCAGATAAAGGTGAAGCCTTCGCATTTCCAAACTAGTTACATTGGATAGAGTCCTGGTACTTTCTACTCTGCCATCTTTCACAGTACTCTTCTGCGCTTTAATTTTTATGACACTGGACATGCCCGATTTTTCCTTACTGTCTTCTCTGCTGCTTTGTATTCCAAAGGATTCTCTCCTCTGCCCAATTCTTACTTTCTGAGACATTTAATTCTCCTCAAGCATAGCAGTTTCAAATCACCTTTATACAGATGGTTTCCAACTCTTTTTTTTGACAGGCAGAGTGGACAGTGAGAGAGAGAGACAGAGAGAAAGGTCTTCCTTTGCCGTTGGTTCACCCTCCAATGGCTGCCGCGGCCAGTGCGCTGTGCTGATCTGAAGGCAGGAGCCAGGTGCTTCTCCTGGTCTCCCATGGGGTGCAGTGCCCAAGGACTTGCGCCATGCTTCACTGCACTCCAGGGCCACAGCAGAGAGCTGGCCTGGAAGAGGGGCAACCGGGACAGAATCCAGCGCCCCGACCGGAACTAGAATCCGGTATGCCAGCGCCGCAGGCAGAGGATTAGCCTATTGAGCCATGGCACCGGCTGGTTTCCAACTCTAAACTGCTAGTTCTGACTTGCCTTCCCAATCATAGTTCTCTATTTTTAATCCGTCTGCTGACCATCTCAGTTGTCCTGTGGATATCTGAGGTGGTCTGTCAATCCAGACTCCTTTGTTTTCTTTGGCCAATTCTTTTCTTTGATGTTTTTCCTGATTAATCATTACTAGTATCACTAAGCAGCTTTCTTTTACCAGGCGTGTTGGTCTGTTTGGATTTGTATAGCAAACATGTCCTAGACTACGTGGTTTATAAACAACAAAAATATATTTCTCATTATCTGGAGTTTGGGAAGTCCAAAATCAAGGTGCCAGTTGAAATAGAAATAGCCTAAAAGAACCAAGACACCTGTGATGAAAACCTTGGCAATCCAGGGGCAGGTGTTGCATTGCAGCAGGTTAAGCTGCCGTATTAGAGTGCTGGTTCCAGGCCTGGATATGCTGTTTCTGATCCAGCTTTCTGATAATGTGCCTAGGAAGGCAGAAGATGATGAGCCAAGGACTTGGGTCCCTGCCGCCATGTAGAGTTCCAGATAAAATTCCTAGCTCCTGGCTTTGGCCTGCCCTATTTCTGGCTGTTGTGGGCATTTGGTAAGTGAACCAGTGGATAGAAGATCTCCCTTTCAAATAAATAAATCTTGCAGATTGTTAATTTTCTTAGCTTATGGTTAGGTGTTTCTCTAATCTATTTTTCTTCTTGGTAATTCCCTTCTTTCCCATATTTTATGGTTTTTCTTAGTTTAGGCCTTTATTATACTTTGATCATTCATTTTATTATTGAACATATTCTAATTTATTAGCTATTTTTTTAAATAAGATTTGTTTATGTATTTGAAAGAGTTACAGAGAAAGAGAGAGGAGAGACAGAGAGATCTTCCATCTGCTGCTTCACTCCCCAAATGGCCATGATGGTTAAAGCTGTGTCAGGATGAAGCCAGGAACCAGGAGCCTCTTCTGGATCTCCCACGTGGATGCAGCGACCCAGAGACTTGAGCCATCCTTTGCTGCCTTCCCGGGCACATTATCAGGGAGCTGGATTGGAAGAGGAGCTGCCAGGACTTGGACCGGCCCCTATACAGGATGCTGGCACTGCAGGCTGTGGCTTAACCCACTGTGCCACAGAGCTATCCCCTATTAGCTATTTCTTAAAAAGATTTATTTATTTGTAAGTCAGAGTTACACAGAGAGAGGAGAGGAAGGGAAGGGAGAGGAAGGGAGGAGAGAGAAGGGAGGGGAGGGGAGGTCTTCCATCCACTGGTTCACTCCCTAGGTGGCCGCAATGGCCGGAGCTGCACCGATCTGAAGCCAGGAGCCAGTAGCTTCCTCCGGGTCTCCCATGTGGGTTGCGGGGGGCCAAGGACCTGGGCCGTCTTCTACTCCTTTCCCAGGCCATAGGAGAGAGATGAATCGGAAGAGGAGCAGCCGGGACTAGAACCGGTGCCCAAATGGGATGCCGGCGCTTCAGGCCAGGGTGTTAACCCACTGCGCCACAGCCCTGGCCCCACTGTTTTTAAAAATGATTTATTTATTTATTTATTTGAAAGGCTGACTTATGGGTGGCAGGATTGGGGAGGTAGAGGTGGGGAAGGGTGGAAAGGTGTAGAGAGAGAGTAATACCTTCCATCTGCTTGGTTCACTTCCCAGATGACTGCAATGGTCTGGGCTAGGCTAGGTTGAAGCCAAGAGCCTGGATCTCTATTCAGGTCTCCCATGTAACTGGCAGAGGCCCAAGTATTTGGGCCACCTTCTGCTGTTTTCCCAGGCATGTTTGCAAGAAGCTGGGTGGGAAGTAGAACAGCTGGGACTTGAACCAGCATTCATATGAGATACCGGCATTTCAGGTGGTGGTTTAACTCGTTCACCAAATGCTAGCCCCTATTTATCTGTTTTTCTCTTGTTTCAATTAGCTTTGTTTCTTTAAAGCCTAATGTAATACACAGAGTAGATATCCAATAATGTCTGAGTGAATAAAGCTTAATAATATTGTCGGTGATTATATTACATCTGTAAATAATTACGGTGTGCCTCTTTTGTACAAGTATAAGCAAGGTGGGAAAAACCCTGCCCTTACAGTCAAATTGGGGAGGAAATAGTGACATGATAAATAATTAAAACATAAGGTAGAAATATGAAATGCTATCACTGGTTTCAAATGGAGTATTACTGGATTTCAAACCAGGGAGCAGTTATCTCAAGATGAAAGAATCTCAAGAAAGCATAATCCTTTAAATTTAAGATTTGGAAGTTAGATTTAAAAGATAGGGTATGGGACGGATTCCAGCTTGAGACAGCCGTTGTTAAAAGAGGCAGAGATGTAAAAGAAGTATTGAAGTTTTTAAAAATAAGAAGTAATTCATTTTGGCTTGAGAGGTTAGGTTGTACAAATGAAAGGGATTTTCTCCAGTTTGGAAAATAAACCTAGAAAGGTAAATTGGATCATTTTGTGTCTTAGAAACTAGCATACTTTATTTTGAGGCCATGGAGAATCAGGTTTGCTTTGACAGTATTGATTTCACAGTTGTTTGGTGGGTAAACTAGTTGAGTTTTTTGGAAAAAAATAGAGGGAAAAGAATAGGAGAGAATGAGTGCAAAAGAAGTTATAGTAGTGGACTTGGCTAAACTAGACCTTATATAAATGCATGGTAGATAGAAGGAAAACATAAGAATGTTAATGCCACTAGTATAGGGCTTTTAATTTTTCTCATAATGTAGCCCAGGAGTCCAGAACAGTGCTTACATGTAGTAGGTACCTAATTCATATTTGTTGAGTGAGTAAGGTGATGACTGAGATTGGGAATATTTCTGAAAAGCAGGCTTTGAGAAGAAAATGAAATGAATTTTGACATCTTGAGTTTGTGTTACCAGACATGTAGCCGTGGATATACATCAAGATGTCCATATGGAAATAGCAAAAGCCTTATCAACAGATGTGAGAGTATGTTAGTGCATATTTATAAATACGATTATAGCCTGACATATTCCAAATTAGCTCCTCTTATTTTATAGATTATGTATATTTCATACATTAATATATATTTAAACTCAGTAAAAATTTAATGTAACATCATATTCCATTAAAATTTAATGTAACAAATTCTGTATATTAAATTGCCTCTGCCTGAATACTTTGATTCCAAGAAAATTTTGAGTTGTGTATAATGCTTCTAATGTAATATAGTCTTTGGATTACATATGTACAGAGTACAGTAGTTTATTTTTCTAAAAGATTTATTTTATTTATTTGAAAGTCAGAGGTGCAGAGAGAGAAGGGAGAGAAACAGAGAGAGAGGTTTCCATCTACTGGCTCATTCCCCAAATGGCCACAACAGCCAGTGCTGGGCCAAGCTGAAGCCAGAAGCCAGGAGCTTCTTCCAGGTCTCCCACGTGGGAGCGAGGGCCCAAGTAGTTGGGCCATCTTCCACTGCTTTCCCAGGCCATTAACAGAGAGCTGAATCATAACTGGAGCAGTGGGGGCTTTAACCAGCACCAATATGGGAGGCCGGTGCTGCAGACAGAGGCTTAGCCCATATGCCACAATGCTGGCCTCCAAAGAGTACATAAATTTTAAATTGTAGTAGAACTCGGAAAAGAGTTTTTATTGGCTTTACTGAAATTATTTTTGTCATCAAAAACAAAGGTAGACTAGTTTATTTCTATATAGAGATAGAAATGAAGATTATTTAGGATGTTGGTTATTTATTCAGTTACCTGAGAATACTAGATGCTTTCTTTTGAGGTTTATTATTTGATTCATAGAAATGTTCCATGCATTTTAGTATCAGGAAATCATTACTGATTTCTTGATGATGAGACATAGAAACCTTGTCAGATGTAACTGACTTGCCCATTATTCAGACATCCCATTGTTTCTGGTGAAATAAATAAAAATAAAATGTAGAAAATAAGTGGAAATTGAAAAAGAGATGAGAGTGAGTCCGGCGCCGCGGCTCACTTGGCTAATCCTCCACCTGCGGCGTTGGCACACCGGGTTCTAGTCCCGGTTGGGGCGCCGGATTCTGTCCCGGTTGCCCCTCTTCCAGTCCAGCTCTCTGCTGTGGCCCAGGAAGACAGTGGAGGATGGCCCAAGTGCTTGGGCCCTGCACCCGCATGGAAGACCAGGAGGAAGCACCTGGCTCCTGGCTTCAGATCCGTGCAGCGCCAGCTGTAGCAGCCATTAGGGGAGTGAACCAACGGAAGGAAGACCTTTCTCTCTGTCTGTCTTTCTCTCACTGTCTATAACTCTGCCTGTCAAAAAATAATAAATAAATAAATAAATAAATAAATAAAGAGATGAGAGTGTTTCTCAGGCACATAAAGTTCATATTTTTAGAGTATAAATTTTATTTAAGGATTCCATGTAGAAACGTTGTTTAGGTTAAACTGGCTAATGTAAATTTTATCCAATTATGAAAATTGTTAATAATGATTGTAACTAAAGGTTTATGAGAGCAAATATTCTTTGTTCTTCCTCTTTAAATGCCTGTGTTTATGTTTTTGTCTATTAATCCAACAGATTGCAATGTACCAACTTTTTAAAAAAATATTTATTCATTTATTTGAAAGTCAAAGTTACACAGAGGAGAGGCTGGGGGGGGGGGGAGAATGAGAGAGAAAATGTTTTCCATCTGTTGGTTCACTTCCCAGTTGGCTGTGCTGATCCAAAACCAGGAGCCAGGAGCTTCTTCTGTGTCTTCCACACCAGTGCAGGGGCCCAAGGACTTGGGCCATCTTCTACTGCTTTCCCAGGCCATAGCAGAGAGCTGGATTGGAAGTGGAGCAGCCGGGACTCGAACTGGCGGCCATATAGGATGCCGGCACTGTAGGTAGCGGCTTTACCTGCTATGCCACAGCACCAGCCCTTGTACTGACTTTGAATGAATGTTGAAATGAATAAGAGTAACATAGGTTAGATACTGTATAGATGGTGATGGTCATGGTCTTAGGTGAATGGTTAGCTGTTTGGAAGTATGAGTTTTTCTAGCTTCTGACATCTTTTAAATGGTCTGTAAAACCCATCTCTGTTTTGGAAATGACATTTGAGATGATCTGCTGTGGCTTACTAAAATTTAACAATATAAGAGATTTTGGTATTCTAATCAAGACCACATCTTTATTGTGAATTGTAACCTGTTTGTATATTTTAATTTTTTTTTTTTATTTTGAGATGCAAAAAGGGATACTATCTCTTTCTTTCCCACACACGCAGAGACATACATGCACACACACACGCACACGCACACACACAGAGCTCCCATCTGCTGGCCCATTCCCCAAATGCCTGCAGTAGCTGGGACTGGGCCAGGTCAAAGCTAGAAGGAAGAAACACAATCCAGGTCTCCCATGTGAGTGGCAGAGAGACAACCACTTGCACCATTGTCTGCTGCCTCTCAGAGTGCGCATTTGCAGACAGCTGGAATCTGGAGCAGAGCCAGGATTTGAAGCCAGATACTCTGATACAGGACACAGATATCCTGACTTCTTAATCTCTAGTCTAAATGTCTGCCCTGAAGTATTCTTTTCAGATTGGCTAATTTAGTATAATTAAGAGACCTTGTTATTTAAAGTGTACTCAAACTGGGATCTGCTTATATTTGTACTTTCTTAGGAGCCTGTAGTTTTCCAGTGAGAATTAAAAATACTGTGTATTTTCATCATCAGTCAACTAGAAATAAAATAGGAGCATGTTCTAGATTATCAAGATGAGCTTCCTATAAATTGGTAATAATGCCAGGAGATTGCAGTACTCTATTTGTGCTTATTTGGTCTCATGGGCCCCAGATAGAACTACAATACTTTGTGTTGAGTTAAATATGTGATGCATACTTGATGTAGTCTGGTAGAGGGCCAAATGTGGCTATAGCCCAATTTTTGATGTAAATTTTGTGGTAGTTCACATGCTGTAAGCTAACATTTTTGGAGCATCTTCTCTGTTCTGTGTAGAGTTCTAAGTACTGTCATTTATGATCATAATGAAAATTCATGTTAGAATTTATATTTTAAGGGTTTTTAACCTCAAGTAGACTTTTAGATAAGTGTGACCACAGTTCTTATTTTACAGAAGAGGGTCCTGAAGTACAGAGAAATTGATTTTCTCAAGATTACACAGCTAGTGGCCGGCACCGTGGCTCAACAGGTTAATCCTCTACTTGTGGCACTGGCACACCAGGTTCTAGTCCCGGTCGGGGCGCTGGATTCTGTCCCAGTTGCCCCTCTTCCAGGCCAGCTCTCTGCTGTGGCCCAGGAGTGCAGTGGAGGATGGCCCAAGTCCTTGGGCCCTGTACTTCATGGGAGACCAGGAGAAGCACCTGGCTCCTGGCTTCGGATCAGCACAGTGCGCCGGCCGCGGCGGCCATTGGGTGAACCAATGGCAAAGGAAGACCTTTCTCTCTGTCTCTCTCTCTCACTGTCCACTCTGCCTGTCAAAAATAAAAAAAATAAAGATTACACAGCTAGTAAGTGTTACAGTTGGTTTTCATGTATACTGTCCATGCCATAACTCCTACTTTGCTGTGCTGTGTTTGTGTAGAGACAAGTACTTGAAGAATTGCATCACATCATACCATCACAAAGTGAGATAGGCATTCCAAGCTCAAAAAAATACGTATATTATCAGTCAACTCCATATTCTTGTTACAAGTTTCAGCAAAATAGCAGTTTTTCCCCTGTCACGTTAGCCTATTATGTCCCATTGTCCTATTTATAGGATACCTATAAAATTTAAATTGAGCAATAAATGTCATTTATAGTAACTTTGAAATTAATATTATATTATTGAAATATTCACAGAATTTAAAACTTGGGACTTAATGGGTTATGTTTGGTTGAATAATACTGGCTTTGCGGTTATGTTTGGATTTAATTTTTAAGATTTTACTGTTAATGAGTTGTTTGAATTTCTAGTTTTGTTCTAGTTTATATATATTTCCACAACATATCAAAAATAATTTGACATTCAGAAATTATAGTAAAGATGCCAGTATAGTGAATTGTTTTCAATTCTTCGGAAATGAAGTCTTTTGCAGTGTACATGAACATATTTTTATTTATTATACACATTTAGAATTTTCTATAAAGTATTGGATTTCTTTCTAGTAAAGTAGTGTGAATTGAAAAGACTTCCTGAGTTTATTGTTTTGTTATTTGGATGTACTGCTATGAAACCAAGAAAGTGTTCTTGCTAATGCACAAAGAATCCGTAGGTGCTAATGTAGACATTACTTATTGGGGTTTTCTTTTCTTTTTTCTTTTTAACTGATCCTGGTTGGGGGCTATTCTCTACACAGGCCTAGAATGGGATCCTATTTATGGAGTTCTCTAAAGACTAGTAATACCAAAACCCTGGAGGGTCTTAGAGGAAAACTAAGCAGTAAGAAGCTAAAGGAGTTGCCCATGATTTTGTTGAGATTTGTCTTGGTTTAAATGAAATCATGATTCAATTTTATAATCAGAATGAAGACTATCATCACTTTTCTCTTTATATAATTTTAATTCATTTTTTAAAAACTTAATTTGCTAAGCTTTTTTTTTGCAAATTTATTTTCATTGCCTGTCAGTGATTCTTCTCAGTGTGCTTTGTTAGTCATCTTTAAAGTAATTTTCTTTAGAGAAAAAACCCTTTTGAATTAAAGAATGATTTATTGAGCTTCTATTATGTGCAGATCACTTTGCTACCCATTGGGGTTTATTTGGTTCCTGATAATATTTAATTTTGATACACATTCTTATTATATCCCAAAGTAGAAAACTTCATTGAATCATGTGTCTGATGTTATTTACTCCCATAGTAGATGTATTTCTGTAACTCACAGGACTCAGGATAGCATTATACTTACTATACTTACTATTACTTATTACAAAGGAGCCCTCTTAGAAACAGCTGAATGGAAGAGATGTCTAGTGCAGAGCAAGGATGGGGCTGGCACAGGGCTTCCATGACTGCTCCCAGCACTTTAGTGTGTTCAGCTTGGAAACTCTCAGAACCTTGAAGCCTGAGGGTTCCTATGGAGGTTTCGTTACCTAGCACAACTGAGTAGTCATTTCCATTGATGATTACCTGCAGCCTGTCCCCCACTCCTGGATGTGTGGAGGTGGACTTACGCTCCAGCCCTTCAACCACCTGGCACTGAAACTATGTAGACTCCTTCCCTCCACTTCCCCTACTGGCCATCTCATTAGCATAAAACAGATAGTAAATTCCAAAAGTTTTAGGAGTTCTGTTGCCAGGAACTGAACCCAAAAACCAAATGTTTATTTTTTATTATATCTCAAATCTATTACTGTATTGCCCCAGATTCTACATATAAATGTTAGTGAATGTTTTTGAATTTAACCATATGTGATATTAAAATTTTCTATATGTATTTAATTTTCCTACAAACACTTGTGTAAAACATAGGCTAAAATGAACAAAAATGTATTTAAAATTTTAATTTTTTTATTTTTCTTGATGTTAGATTTGTTTAGTCATGGGATTAGCTTGTTGGTCACTAAGCAAAGCAAATAATAGTAAAAATATCATTTACTAAAACTTGAATACTCTTTTTAAAAAAATGTGGGTTACTTTTGATATTTATATGTTGAATGGCTGTAAGCTCGTGGTTCTGGGTTCTGGGAGAGGAATGTGTGTGTGTGAGTGTTGTTTTTTTTTTTTTTTTCTTTTTTAAGATTTATTGGGGCTGGTGCTGTGGTGTAGCAGGTAAAACCACCACCTGCAGTGCCAACATCCCATATAGGCGCTGGTTCTAGTCCTGGCTGCTCCACTTCTGATCCAGCTCTCTGCTATGGCCTGGGAAAGCAGTGGAAGATGACCCAACTCCCTGGGCCCCTGCTTCTGCATGGGAGACTGGAAGAAGCTCCTGGCTTCGGATTGGCACAGCTCCGGCTATTGTGGCCATCTGGGGAGTGAACCAGCAGCTGGAAGGTCTCTCTATCTCTGTCTCTCCCTCTCTCTCTGTAACTCTGACTTTCAAATAAATAAATCTTTTTTAAAAAGATTTATTTATTTAAATTATTTTAAAGATTTATTTATTTATTTGAGTCAGAGTTACACAGAGAGAGAAGGAGAGGCAGAGAGAGAGAGAGAGAGAGAGAGAGAGGTCTTCCATCCGCTGGTTCACTCTCCGATTGGCCACAACGGCTGGAACTGTGCCAATCTGAAGCCAGGCGCTTCCTCCAGGTGTCCCATGGGGATGCAGGGACCCAAGGACCTGGGCCATCCTCTACTGCTTTCCCAGGCCATAGCAGAGAGCTGGATCGGAAGTGGAGCAGCTGGGACTCTAACCGGCGCCCATATGGGATGCCTGCACCTCAGGGGGGTAGCTTTACCCACTACGCCACACTGCCAGCCCCAGATTTATTTATTTTTTTTGAAAGAGTTACAGAGAAAGAGAGATATCTTCCATCCGCTAATTCACTCCCACTCCCCAAATGGCTGGTGGGTCAGGCCAAAGCCAGAAGCCTGGAAGTCCATTTGGGTTTCCTGCATGAGTGCAGGGGTCCAAGCAATCGGGCCATCTTCCGCTGCTCTTCCAAGTGCGTTAGCAGGCAGCTGTATTGGGAGTGGAACAGCCAGGACACAAACCAGCACCAGTGTGAGATGCTGGCACTGAAGGTGGTGGTTTAACCTGCCCCAACTCTTGCCCATGATAGATGTTTTGCCTCCCAGGGGATATTTATCTAATGGGTCTCTATAGGCCAGGAATCCTGCTAAAAATCCTGCATTGCAAATAGCAGCACTCCCACCCTGTAACAAGGAATTATGTGGTTCCAGATGTCGGTTGTACTAAGCTTGAGGAAACTTGTTGTGGGTCAGCTTGGGAATCACCATTGTTTAGATGATAATTGAAACTATGGGACTAAATAAAGTCACCTCAGCTTAGGACCTACACTTCAGCCCCGGAGCCTTAACTTAATTGACTCTAGTGGAATCAGGAAGGAAACCAGAGAGTTCTTACATAGCGTGTGTGCAGGGGAAGCACACAGACAGCAATTTGAGCTGTAAACAGAAAAAAAGATACTTGGTTTAGCAAGGTGATTTTGTGAACAAAATCAGGCTCCCTGAAGAGCTAGGAGTCATCAATTTCATAGGATTTGCATCTAGGAAAGTTAATAGTTATTAAGTTTTGAGGAAGTTCTGGGAAGGGCACGCTTATTTGAAAGAATGTGGGCACACATACTCACTAAGTTATCATGTGTGTTACATGTGTTACATACTCATTTGGAGGTGGAGTTTCTACATATTATATACAGGGATTTTGCCTTTTATGTCAGAAAGGGGAAGTTGAAGATCCAACTTCTATTCTTGTGCAGAATTCCTAACCCAGCTTCGGTCGGGTGGGGCCCTAGGTTTCTTATCAAGGGAGTTCACCACAGGAATGCATCTTCAGCCAGGCGTCTGTGATTCACTTCCTGGGAAGAAAACTGGTTGATGTTAACTAGGATTTTTTTTTTAAAGATTTATTTATTTATTTGAAAGTAAGAGTTACACAGAGAGAGGAGAGGCAGAGAGAGAGAGAGAGAGAGAGAGAGAGAGAGAGAGAGAGAGAGATCTTCCATCTGCTGGTTCACTTCCTGATTGGCTGCTACGGCTAGAGCTGCGCTGATCCAAACCCAGGAGCTTCCTCTGGGTCTCCCACGTGGATGCAGGGACCCAACGACTTCGGCAATCTTCTACTGCTTTCCCAGGCCATAGCAGAGAGCTGGGTCGGAATAAGAGCAGCTGGGACTTGAATTGGTGCCCATATGGGATGCCGGCACTGCAGGCGGCAGCTTTACCCGCTACACTGCAGCGCCAACCCTGTTAACTAGGATTAAAATGGGTCGAGGAGGGGCCGGCTCTGTGGCGCAGTGGGTTAAAGCCCCAGCCTGCAGTGCCGGCATCCCATATGGGCTCTGGTTCTAGTCCCGACTGCTCCTCTTCTGATCCAGCTCTCTGCTGTGGCCTGGGATAGCAGTGGAAAATGGCCCAAGTCCTTGGGCCTCTGCACCCATGTGGGAGACCCAGAAGCAGCCCCTGGCTTCGGATTGGTGCAGCTCCGGCTGTTGCAGCCATCTGGGGAGTGAACCAGCAGATGGAAGACCTCTCTCTCTCTGTCTCTACCTCTGTCTGTAACTCTTTCAAATAAATAAAATAAATCTTAAAAAAAAAATGGGTTGCGGAGCAGTGAGTAGTTAAGACATCTGCATCCCACATCAGAGAGCCTGCATTCAGTTCCCACCTCCAGCTTCTTGCCAGTGCATTTCCTGGGAGGCAACAGTGATGGCTCAAGTGGTTGGGTTCCTGCACCTACGTGATGAAGCTAGATTGTATTTCTGACTTCTGTGCCCAGCCCAGCCCTGGCTGTTGCTGTGATTTTGGGAGTGAGTCAGTGAGTGGAAGCCTATTCTCTCTCTCTTTGCCTCTTAAATACATAGGTTGAATTCTTTTCTTTAGGAGAAAGGGGTATTATTTTTATTGATATGGAGAATTTTTCTCATCCTGTCTCCAACTGCTTACTGATTATCAGACTCCAACAATCCAAATGACCTAAATATGTGTTGTTAGCTAATCTGTATGGGTTAGGTGAGGGAGAAATAAAAATTTGGATTCTTTTTCATCTTAAACTCTTAAGCTTTCTGGATGTCTGTTGAGAAGTACAGAGAGTATCCCTAATCTGAAAATATAAAATCCACAGTACTTCTACATGATGATCATCATGATGTTTTAGATTTCGGGACTTTTGGATTTTGGATTTTTACTTTAGGGTTGCTCAGCTGTTAAATTCTGAAAATATACTTAAAATCTGAAAAACTCTAATGTGAAACACTTTCTAAGCAAATTGAATGAGGTATAACTCAACCTGCGTTTGTATTCAAGATGAAAAAGAGTTTTAGAACTTGCTTGCACAGTGTGAAAGTACTTAACACTACAGAAACTATATCCACCTACAAATAATTAAGATGGTGAATTTTATGTTATCTATATGTCACTATAATGGTAAAACTATACTTATATATTCATTTCTTCATTTTTTTAAATGCAGGATTCTGTTATAGGATTATACTTCCAAAAAGTTCATGGAAAATGCATATTATGATGAAACTATGCATGGTTCTCAATTATTTGGCAGTAAAATGAATTTATCTTCAATTTCATTTTCTGTGAACTTTTAAAAATGCTGTTGAATTTCTCTAGAACTTTGTTCTCATTTTCTTGCACCATTTTTTCCTAGTCAAGAGTTTATGATATCTCATCCTTATCCACGTGCCCTTTAAGTATACAAATTACCCCCCCCATTTAAAAAATTTTATAATAATTTATTTTTATTTATTTGAAAGAGAGTTATCCTCTCTTCTGGCTCATTCCTTAAAGGCCTGCAGGAGCCTGGGCTGGGCCAGGCTGAAACCAGGAGCCCAGAACACTATCTGGGTCTGTCATATGGGTGGCAAGGACCCAACCGCCAGAGCTGTCACCTTCTGCCTCCCAAAGATGCATATTAGCAGGAGGCTGGATTGAAAGCAGAGTATCGAACCAGGCACTTGGATATGGGTTGTGTGTGTCCCCAGCAGCTGCTTAACCATCTTAGATAGTGCTGGACTGGTGTGAAAGTATATTTGGATTTTAGCTTCTTAAAGCTAAAGTATTTAATTAAATTTTCAATGTAGGATGCAATATGTAGTCTTTGGATATTAAAATGGAATTTTTTAGCTTCAAATGCCATCAATATAAAGTTTACTTAGGATTATATGTATTGCTTTTCTCTCTTTCTAAATAGGCTTTCAAGGATATGCTGTATTCAGCTCAGGACCAGGCACCTTCTGTGGAAGGTAAGATGAATCAACTCCCAAGTTCAGTCACAGAAAACCACTTTTTTAAGGAAAGATTTTAAACTGTGAAGTATAAAACTGTTATGGATACCCGCCATATTATATGGGTCTTTCTTGCTTTTGATAATATGTGACATGAGGAACACTGTGCCATAGTGGATAATACATATTACAATTATTTTATATATATATATATATATATATATATATTTTATTTTTTGACAGGCAGAGTTAGACAGTGAGAGAGAGACAGAGAGAAAGGTCTTCCTTCCGTTGGTTCACCCCCCAAATGGCTGCTGTGGCCCGCACTGTGCCGATCCAAAGCCAGGAGCCAGGTGCTTCCTCCTGGTCTCCCATGTGGGTGCAGGGCCCAAGTACTTGGGCCATCCTCCACTGCCTTCCTGGGCCACAGCAGGGAGCTGGACTGGAAGAGGAGCAACCGGGACAAAATCTGGCACCCCAACCGGGACTAGAACCCGAGGTGCTGGCGCCACAGGCAGAAGATTAGCCTAGTAAGCTGCGGCGCCTACATATATATATATATATATATATATATATATATATATTAAGACTTTTTTTTCTCTTAAGATTTATTTATTTATTTGAAAGTCAGAGTTACACATAGAGAGGAGGAAAGGCAGAGAGAAAGAGAGAGAGAGCGAGCGAGAGCGCTTCCATCCAATGGTTCATTCCCCAACTGGCCACAACGGCCGGAGCTGCGCCGATCCAAAGCCAGGAGCCAGGAGCTTCTTCTGGGTCTCCCACATGGGTGCAGGGGCCCAAGGATTTGGGCATCTTCTCCTGCTTTCTCAGGCCACAGCAGAGAGCTGGATCAGAAGAGGAGCAACTGGGACTAGAACCGGTGCCCCTATGGGATGCTTCAGGCCAGAGTGTTAACCTGCTGTGCCACAGTGCTGGCACCAATTATATTATATTTTAACTCATAGTTTTCTTTTGTCTAGCTTACATTTACCTATAATAAATCTTTTATTATGTGTTAATGCCACTTGAAGACTGTGAATCACACATATTGATGCAGTCAGATTTCTTTCTGCGACTTGCTTTCTTCCTCTGATGTATTTTTATTTTCTCCCTTCCTTCCTTTCTTAACATAGCTTTTCCTTTCTATTGGTGTCATTTCTTTCGAATTCAGTGGCCCAGGTTTGTGTGTGTGGGCGTGTGTGTGCACCATCTAAGAATGTTTATGTATGCATGCGCACAGTTTGACCATCTTAAAACAATGACCTCGGGGCAGTTGTTATCTCTTCAATTATCTTTATTGATCTTACCTTTTCTGTTATCTCAGCTTCTGCTCACTAGCTCCTTCTTTACCAATTATTCTTGAGGGAGTATTGCCTCTGAGGCTGGATGTTCTTTTAAAATTCTGCATCAGATATTTTCAGGAGAGGTGAATGTGAAAAAGTATACATCAGATGTATTTTAGGTTTTTCTTTGAGTAATAACTTTATGTGCTACCAGACTAGTAGTTTTTGAAATCATTGTAGTGACAAGCTATTAGAGGCTTATTTTTAAGACATATAAGATATGTCTAAGTTGTTTAATAAAACTATAGACCTGTACTTAAAAATATTATGTCTTCAGTGACATAGAAATATACGTCTTCCAGGGCCGGCATTGTAGTGCAGTGGGTTAAGCCACTGCTTGCCACATTAGCATCCCATATCAGAGTTCTGGTTCAAGTCCTAGCTACTCTGCTTCCCATCCAGCTTTCTGGCTCTAAGAAGGCAGTAGATGATGACCCAAGTACTTGAGCCCTGTAACCCAGATGGGAGGCAGGATGGAGTTCCTGGCTCCTGGCTTCAGCCTGGTCTAGCCCTGGCTGTTGTGGCTGTGGGGAAGCGAATTGGTGGATGGAAAATCTTTCATGTTGTCTCTTCCTCTGTTGCTCTGCCTTTCAAGTAAATAAATCTTTAAAAAAATTAAAAGAAATATACAACTTTCATCAAACCATTTTGAATTAAAACTGTGATTTTTACTAACATAAAATCTTTCCCCTCACCACTTTAAACCAGGTCATTGGTATTTACATATTAACTTTATAATGTATTGCTGAATTTTGTACTATACTATATTTAATTCTCTGCTGTTCAGTATGAGACACATAAGATTTATCAAAATACTTTGTTCTTTATTGGGTTATCTCTTATTTTATGTGCCCTAAAGAATACTTCCTTTAAGAATATAAGAAAAATGAAATTACATGGTAGTTAAATTGATTCCTTGCCCTTCGTAAGTTGCTTTAATATTGGTTCTTTTAATTTTATTCTCAAGGTAGGGCTACTTATCTCTGTTACTGTTATTTTTAAAGTCTTATCATCTGGTTTGTAAACAAAATGCCCTCTGTTGAAACTTATGATGATATGTATTCATCCCCTACATGCTGGGGCATGTTCCAAATAATTTTTTCATTTACTTTCTGTTCTTATTAGAGAAGAACTGAATTCTGGGAATGTATCTTCAAAATGACAGCTATTTATAGTTAAGAATTTTCTTCTCTCATTGCTGAGAGGCATTAACTTCTTTGAACCCTCTTATAGAGTGAGTTTTATAGGTTGATCCTTGTAGGAGCTTCTGCTGCTTTCATAAGGGATAATTCTGCACTTGTTTTTCCTTTTTACTTTCATGTAAAACATGCCATAAAGCTGTGTGGCTTTTATTCTTTTTAACATGAGTTTTACCTTTTTGAAGCAATAGACAATTGAAAGTATTGGAAAATGTTTAAGGAAATGTGCTATATAATATTGGGTTCAGGAAAAGTTACTAAAAAACCTAATTGTTTTCTCATTTGTTTTGTGATTTTATATTAATATCTTCTGAATGGGCCGGTGCCGTGGCTCAATAGGCTAATCCTCCACCTTTTGGTGCTGGCACAACGGGTTGTAGTTCTGGTCAGGGTGCCGGATTCTGTCCCAGTTGCCCCTCTTCCAGGCCTGCTCTCTGCTGTGGCCCAGGAGTGCAGTGGAGGATGGCCCTCGTGCTCGGGCCCTGCACCCCATGGGAGACCAGGAGAAGCATCTGGTTCCTGCCTTCGGATCAGTGTGGTGCGCCGTCCGCGGCGGCCATTGGAGGGTGAACCAACGGCAAAAGGAAGACCTTTCTCTCTGTCTCTCTCTCTCACTGTCCACTCTGCCTGTCAAAAAAAAAAAAAAAATCTTCTGAATGATATTACATTAAAGTGATAATTTCTGTATTTTATCTTTGTTTACCAGTTTATATTTCTAGACTTTTGTTTAGCATTTATTTTAAAAGAATACAACACATGCAGATTTATCCAAATCTAAGATAGGATGATGTTAAACTTTTAACATTTAAAACCTTTCATGCTAGTTAAGTTTCTTTTCATTTTAAAAATCAAGTATACTATAAATCAGTGGTTCTTGGATCTGCCTCACATCTAACTCAACAACTCAGCTCACCTGTAAGTCCGTAATCTTTAAGATGTTTTATGCTTTAATATTAGTTTAATCTCTGGAATTCTGTTTTATCACATAGTGCATTGTTAATTCTGATTGTCACTGTTGAGTCATACTTTAAATTGGTCTTAGGTCACACAAATCTAAAATGACATTTAGGCAAAATGATCTTTAAATGTCCCTTTGAAGTAGATGCCAGTGATTTTTTAATTCTGTGACCTAGGTTAACTGTCAGGGTTCTCATGTTTTTCCATCAGAAATAAATGGTAGAGGAGGCCTTCATCATGGCATAGTAGGTTAAGCCTCTGCCTGCCATGCTGATTTGTGTTCTGGCTGCTACTCTTCCGATCCAGCTCTCTGCTAATGGCCTGGGGAAGCAGCAGGGGATGGCCGAAGTCCTTGGGCCCCTGTTCCCACATGGGAGACCCAGAAGAAGCTCCTGGCTCCTGGCTTTGGATTGGCCCAATTTGGCCTCTGTAGCTGTTTGAGGAGTAAACCCGTGGATGGAAGACCTCTCTTTCCCTCTCACACTCTTTCTCTCTGTCTGTAACTCTGCCTCTCAAATAAATAAATAAATCTTTAAAAATAAATAAATGGTAGAAATGTTTCTAAATAAAAGGCACTATATTAAAAAATGATAAAATGGCCGGCGCCGTGGCTCAACAGGCTAATCCTCCGCCTTGCGGCGCCGGCACACCGGGTTCTAGTCCCGGTCGGGGCACCGATTCTATCCTGGTTGCCCCTCTTCCAGGCCAGCTCTCTGCTGTGGCCCAGGAGTGCAGTGGAGGATGGCCCAAGTGCTTGGGCCCTGCACCCCATGGGGAGACCAGGAAAAGCACCTAGCACCTGGCTCCTGCCATCGGACAAGCGCGGTGCGCCGGCCGCAGCGCGCCGGCCGCGGCGGCCATTGGAGGGTGAACCAACGGCAAAAGGAAGACCTTTCTCTCTGTCTCTCTCTCTCACTGTCCACTCTGCCTGTAAAAAAAAAAAAAAAAAAAAAAAAAAAGGTAAAATGAAGCTTGAAGCTTCCGTTGAAATTAATTCACAACTAAAAAGTAAAATTGGCTAATTAATTATAGTGTATAAATACTATATATCTAATTTCAGAAGTCTCTTGGGAAAAGAGGACAGGTAAGTTTCTCAAAAAGCAAACAACACTTAAAAAAGAACCCCACAAACCAATGAACTTTTACCCAGTAAAATTATTCCATTAAACATTCAGCTCCCGCATTATGGGGGAATGGATTAAGATGGCAGAGGAAGGAGGGAGCTTGCTGCTGGAGTCTAGGAGAAGATAGTTTAAAAAAAGAAGAAAGAATGCAGTCTCAGGGAAGAGTTAGGGAGAAAAGAGCAGAGGAAACTCAAAGGAGGAACACAGTGGACCTACATGGAGGGCAATCATGTGTACAACTTTGGTATCCACCTTCTGAGAGCCATGGCACCAGCGTTGGAGAGCAAGGTGAGACCAGACTGCTGCCGGCCAAGCCACTGGTGAAAAAGCTGCAGGGGGAGCCTAGAGGGAATCTGGCTTGGATCCCTGTGGGGGATAATGTACCCACTAGACTAGAGTATAAAAAACAAAGGGTTTTCATATTTTCTCTTTCCAGTCGTCCTGCAAAGGAGTCCTGTAGCAAGCTGACAGAGAGCAGGTGCCATTTTGGACATATGTAACAGATGTGCTAGCCTGTGTCTGCAACCAGCTAAGTGTAGACTCCTGAGTCTGGTAGGGAGAACAGACAAAGGGCTGGGTGCTCGTGACTGTGGGAGGCTTGTGTGCCAGGACTGTGAAAACATACTGAGGCTGTGTGGGAGGACTCAGAGTGTGGCTGGGACACTGTGGGAGGCTCCACAGGATCAGGGCTCCTTGATTACCTGGCAAGAGACATTGCTGGGGTTAATCAAAACAATTGAAAGTGAAGAAATCTTTCCAAATTCTTTCTATAAAGCCAGCATCACCTTAATTCCTAGACCTGAAAAATATACAACAGAGAAAGAGGACTACAGACCACTTTCACTGGTGAACATAGATGTAAAAATCCTCAACAGAATTCTGGCCAATCAAATCCAACAACACATCAGAAAGATCATTCACCTGGACCACATGGGATTTATCCCTAGTATGCCAGGATGATTCCACAGTCACAAATCAATCAATGTGATACATCACATTAACAAACTGAAGAAGAAAAACCATATGATTATCTCAATGGATGCAGAGTAAGCATTTGATAAAATACAACACCCTTTCATGATGAAAACTCTTAAGCAACTGGTTTTAGAAGGAACATTCCTCAAGAAAATCAATGCAATTTACATGACAAACCCATGGCCAACATGCTATTGAATGGGCAAAAGTTGGAAGCATTCCCATTGAGATCTGGAACCAGACAAGGATGCCTACTCTTGCCTCTGCTATTCAGTATAGTCCTGGAAGTTATTGCTAGAGCCGTTAGACAAGAAAAAGGAATGAAAGGGATTTGAATTGGGAATGAGGGAGTCAAAGTACCCCTAATTGTAGATGACTTGATTCTATATGTAGGGGATCTAAAAAACTCCACAAAGAGACTATTGGAACTCACAGAAGAGTTTAGTAAAAGAAGCAGGATATAAAATCAATACACAAAAATCAATAGCCATTGTATACACAGTCAATGCCATGGCTGAGAAAGAACTTCTAAGATCAATCTCATTCACAATAGCTACAAAAAAAATCAAATAGCTTGGAAGAAATTTAACCAAGGATGTCAAAGATCTCTACAATGACAATTAAAAACATTAAAGAAAGAAATAGAAGAAGATACAAAAAAAAAAAATGGAAAATTTTTCCATGTTCATGAATTGGAAGAATCAATATCATCAAAATGTCTGTTCTGAAAGCAGTCTACTGATTCAGTGTGATACCAATCAAAATACCAAAGACATTCTTCTCAGATCTAGCAAAAAGGATGCTGAAATTCATGTGGAGACACAGGAGACCTTGAATACCTAAAGCAATCTTATACAACAAAAACAAAGCTGGAGGCATCACAATACCAGATTTCAAGCCATGGTACAAGGCAGTTATAATCAAAACATCCTGGTTCTGGTACAAAAACAGATGGATAGACCAATGGAACAGAATAGAGACAGCAGAAATCAGTCCATGCATCTACAAGCAACTGTATTTGACCTTGAAGCTAAAACTAATTCCTGGAGCAAGGACAGTCTCTTTAAAAACTAGTGGTGGGAAAACTGGATTTCCACATGCCGGAGTATGAAGCAGGACCCCTACCTTACACCTTATAGAAAACTCCACTCAACATGGATTAAAAACCTAAATCTACGATCTGATACCTTCAAATTACTAGAGAACATTGGGGTAACCTTGCAAGACATTGGCACAGCAAAGTGTTCTTGGACAAGAACCCAGAGGCACAATCAAAGCCATAATCAACAGATGGAATTACATAAAATTGAGAAGCTTCTGTACTGCAAAAGAAGCCCTCAGGAAAATGAAGAGGCAACCAACCAAGTGAGAGAAATTATTTGCAAACAATGCAACTAATAAAGGGTTAGTAACCAGAATATATAAAGAGATCAAGAACCTCAACAACAACAAAACAAACAACCAGGACTTAAACAGACATTTTTCAAAAGAGGAAATACAAATGGCCAAGAGTCCCATAAAAAACGTTCACGATCACTAGCCATCAGGGAGTTACAAATCAAAACCACAATGAGATTTCACCTCACCCCAGTTAGAATGGCTTTCATACAGAAATCAATAAACAACAAATGCTGGCGAGGATGTGGGGGAAAGATATTCTAACCCACTGTTGGTGGGAATGATAAACTGGTAAAATCACTATGGAAAAACAGTTTGGCGATACCTCAGAAGTCTGAATATAGACCTACCACATGACCCAGCCATCCCATCTTAGGAATTTACCCAAAGGAAATGAAATCAGCAAATAAAACAGTTATCTGCACCCCCATGTTTATTGCCGCTCAATTCACAATAGCTAAGACATGGAATCAACCTTCTGTCAGCAGAAGACTGGATAAAGAAATTATGGGATATGTACTCTATGGAATACTACACAACCACAAAAAAGGAAATCCAGTCATTTGCAAGAAAATGGATGAATCTGGGAAACATACTTAGTGAAATAAGCCAGTCCCAAAGGGACAAATATCATATGTTCTACCTGATCTGTGGTAACTATAGAGTGCCTAAAAGGAAATCTGTACAAATGAAATTGACACTTCGAGAAGCAATGACTTGAACAGCCCTTGTCTTGCCTGTTGAGGAACAATTTTTTTTTTCTTTTCTTAATGGAGAACGAGATTGGGACTGGGAGAGAGGGGAAGAGGTGGGGTGGGAGTGGGGTTGGGACGAATCACTATATTCCTGAAGTTGTACTTATGAAATTGTACTCATCTAATAAATGGTTTCTTTGGGGAAAAATAAATAAAAACAAAAATAAAGCATGCAGCTCGCTGTGAATGCACACTTTTGGAGGCAGCAGATGATGGTTCAAGTGTTTGGGTCTCTTCCCGCCACGTGGGTTACCCGGGTGGAGCTCCTGGTTCCTGACTTCGGCCTGGCCCTATCCCCTGACTTTTGCAGGCGTTTGGGGAGTGAACCAAATGCCACATACATTGGTTTTAAATTTTAAGATTTTTTTTTAAAGAAGTATTTATTTGAAGGATGAGAGAGAGAGAGCGAGTGAGAGAGAGCGAGAGCGAGAGCGAGAGAAGCTTTCCTTCCACTGATACACTCTCCAAATGAGTACAAATAGCCAGCTCTGGGTCTCTCTCTTACTAGAAGACTAGAACTCCAGCTGGGTCTCCCATGTGGGTGGCAGAGGTCCAGAGAATCCATTTCAAGAGTGTGAAATATGAAGAAGACACTTATTTTAGCATGATGCATCAATAGTAGCAAATGAACAAAAATATTTTTAAAAATTCTAATAATGATGTTACATTATAACCACTTAATTAATTTAAATATGTTTTTATAGTTGTCACTTAGATTCATTTCAGTATAATAAACATTCAAAAAATAAATACCTTGGGGCTGGTGCTGTGGTATAGTACTTAAATAATAGTGGTAGTCCCATATGTGTGCTTGTTCGAGTCCTAACTGTTTCACTTCTGTTCCAACTCCCTGCTTATCTGCCTGTGAAAGCAGTGGAAGATGGTCCAAGTCCTTAGGCCCCTGCACCCAAGTGGGAGACCCAGAAAAAGCTCCTGGCTCCTGGCTTCCTATTGGCCCAACTCTGGCTGTTGCAGCCATTTGAGTAGTGAACCAGTGCTAAAATATCCATCTCTCTGTCTTTCTCTGTGTGCTTTTGCCTCTCTGTAACACTGCCTTTCAAAGAAATAAATAAGTACCTCTAGGTAATCTGAGTGTAAACAAGAAACTTCTCCTTTATAGTAATAAAATAATCAACTTATTAATGATCTTAAGAACTCTGTAAACTTACTGGCTATCCAATGATGAACAGAAAATTAAACATAAGTGTTTTGCTTCAGTGGGTTCAACCACCACTTGGTACATCAGCATCCCATTTCAGGAGTGCATGGTTTAAGTCCAGGTACCTCTGTCTGATCTAGCTTCCTGCTAATGTGCACCCTGGGAGGCATTACATGGTGGCTCAAATAACTGGGTCCCTGCCACCCATGTGGTTAATCAAGATCAAATTTTGGACTCTTGGTGATGTGGGTAATGCATGTTAATTTCTAATCCAGATTTTTGTTTCCCACAGAGATAAAAAATTGTAAGCAGAGACTTATATCCTGTGCAGATAGGAACAGAATTATTTAACAGTGAAGGAATTAACATATGGGCCACCCTACACAGAGAAATATCTTGACAGGAGTGGGGCAAATTGTTACCAATGAACAGGAGAGAGAGAAAGAGGGAGAGAGAGAGAGGAAAGAACCCTGAGATTAGTACCTTTAAGTGAAAGTGGGAGTAGTCTGTCCACGAATGGCCATTGTGGGGAGAGAACTCTCTCCTGCCTTCTGCCTCTTTTTATAAGGAAGGTGGTGGTATTCCAATCAGATGTACAGCTGGGGTGGAATCTGAGCATGTGCCCTGTTCCCGGATGTCACAGGTGCACCCCCGGAGCATGGATATATCCAACCAGTAGTTAAAGAGATAGGGTTACATTGAAGGGGTACAAGAGTTCCAGAGTTCCAGCTTGCCTAAACTTTAACTTGCTGGTTGTACCTTAGCATTGGCTTTTGGCTTGGCCGATCCTTGGAGCCCTGGATGTTGTAAGTGAATCAGCAGATGGAAGATCTCCATTTCTGTGTGCCTTTCAAATGGAATGAAAAATAAAAATTAAAAAAATTAAAAAGTCACAGTGTGTACAAGGTTTTTTTATTGATAAGTTGAACATAGACAATTTAAAAATTTTATGTTATTTATTTGAAGGGAAGAATTATAGAGAAAGAGAGGGAGATGGGGAGAGAAAGAGGTCCTCCTCTGCTGGTTTACTCTCCAAATGGCTACAGCGGCCAGGGCTGGGCCAGGCTGAAACCAGGAGCCAGGAGCATCTTCCAGGTCTGTTTCTGCTACTTTCCCAGGCTCATTAGAAGGGAGCTGGATCAGAAGTGGAGCAGCTGGGACTTGAACTCTTGCCCATATATGGGATGCTAGCGTTACAGGTGGCGGCTTAACCTGTTACACTACAATGCTGGCCCCGACAATTTTTTTACACAAGTGAGGTTTTTTTTTTTTTTTTTAACTTAGTAGGACATTTCAAGATGGTACCTTTTTGCTCATTAATAAAATGGACTTCTCAATTAGTAGTAAATCAGTAAAACAAAGTAATTTCAATTTATTGGAAAATTTGGAATGTTGATTTTTATTATCAGAACACATTCAGACTCATGGTTATTTTATTTCATTCCTCCCTTAAGAGTGAATTTCCTGAATCCGTTTTGCATTTGCATCCGTTAGCTTTTTGTTGTTGCAGCAAATACTTGAGATAAACTTCTTAGGAAAAGGGTTTATTTTGGCTTAAGATAGATTGGGGGAGGTTCACAGTACAACATTAGGTGTACCAACAGGTACAAGCGAATGATGAGGCTGCAGGATGGTGGAAGGATGATTCCATGGCAAGCCCGGGAAGCAGAGTCAGCACACAGCTCAGTTGATAGAATTAACCCTTCCAGAGGCAAGCCCACAAGCCCACAATGACTCAAGGGACTCCTGCAAGGTCCACCTCCCGGACACTCTGGTTAGGGGAGCCTCTACTCTCCATCAGCCATGGAGATCAATGCAGTAACTGATTAACATAAGACTTGGGGTTTAAATGTCTGCGTGTGCCTGGGGAGTCAGATCCAACTCTGTCACCTTGTACAACAGTCTTTATGTTTATTTAAAGTAAGTGTCCTGTTATAACTAGGGATTGCCTATCTTCAGAAATAAGGTAGATAATACTCACAGACTTATTGTTTGCCTTTTCTTATCAGTTTAATCTCCTTTGATATATGTGAATAGAAACTTTTTGATATAAACCATATTTTTGTGTTACTATATATATTTGGAAAAATTTTCCCCCAAATATTTATTTTATAGAGCCACAGAGAAAGAGAGGGAAAGACAGAGAGATAGATTTTCCGTCTGCTGGGTCACTCTTCAAATGGCTGTAATGGCAAGTGCTGAGCTGGACCCAAGGCAGGAGCCAGGAGCCTCCTCTGGGTCTCTCACATGGGTACAGCACTTGGGCCATCCTCTGCTGCTTTCCCAGATGCGTTAGCAGGGAGCTGGAGTGGAAGGGGAGCAGCTGGGACTTGAACCCGTGTACATATGGGATGCTGGTGTTGCAGGTGGTAGCTTTTGCCTGCTAAGCCACAGGGCCGGCCCCATGGCTGTTGACTTTTAAGTGGCCTACTGAATACTCAATCTAATGTAGCCACTCAGTTATTTTATGTTAGATCACCCTGTTTTATTTATTTCTTTGCATAACATTGATTATTTTCTGGTATCTTGTGGTTTTTAAAAATTGATTTTTAAATTCTCTCTAAGTCTCTTGAGACCATGAATTTTGTCTTTCTTGTACTGTTTTATCTCTAGTACCTAAAACAGGCACATAGCTTATTTACTGGGCACAGCAATGAGTAAGAATAAAAGTGAATCTTTACCTCAAATCTCCCTTGAATCCAAAGTAATAAAAAGAAGGAATAAATTAACCCAGCATGCTTCGTGTGTGTGGTTGTGTGTGTGTGTTTCTACAAATGTAAATTTTTTAATTATCCTCATCTTTCATCTTTAGATATAGAACTTTACCTGCTGGGTAAATGATTTTACATACTGTTTGTTGTTTTTACATTGCTGATGTCATAGTTTTGTAAAGAGTCCATCTGAAGTGATATATGTAGCATTCTTTAAAACAAGCAGGGAAGCAGATGATATGAGATCCTAGTGTTAGAGATTATGTATTTTTGTGGCATTGTGTTGTCCTGCTGAGAAATCATATTTTATAAACTACTGAGCATACTATATGTATTTTACAAGATACCAAACAGCTTCTTTTTGTGGTTTACATGTTTGGTGTGCCTTTTTTCAAAGATAAATGAAATAGGCATAGATTTAGAAGGTATATGTGAACTGGTGAAGAATTTTTTTTGCATTGTCTCCTCAGTGGAACATATTTTTTAAAATTATTTGAATTAAAATGCAAAGACCCAATGCTTGCTGGTTTCCCTGTTTTCTCTTACTATAATGCATTCCTCTTGATACATAGCTAATGTTAGCTCAGAGTGACTCCGATTGAGCTAGCTTCATACAGCTGTCTGATTTTCTGAAACTGAGTTAATAGAGATAGTTAAGAACAATGACTGACTATTGCTTTTCTTTTTTGTCTCCCTGTAACCTCCCCAATCTTGTGAACAGGTTTTGTTGAAAGATTTAGGTTTAGAGTCTCTCTGCTTATTTTACTTGGTTAACAGCTGTGTCACAGTCTCCCTGAGCTCCTGAGAATTCAGTTCTTAGTGGCATTGAAGATGAAAGTGTGCTGGTAAATTATTCATTTTGATTATATGCTTGAATGGACAGGGTCCACTTCAGGCATCTTCTTCCATCTTACCTCTGTCCCCAGATCTTTGTTGTTTTAACAGATGTGAGCTTTTTAGTTCTGCAAAATGGAATACTGAATTGTTATTTTTAAAATTCATGAAGCAGTTTTTAAATGTAAAGGATTATTGTCAATTTGTGCATTCATAACATGTCAATGTGATCTTGCCCCTCCCCCCAGTTTCTCACTTTGTTATCCTGCATCATTATCTGTAAACAATTTCAAAAAGAAAGGTTTATGTAACTCACAGTTTTGGAGGTTTAGGTCCAAAGCTGGTGTCCCCACTGGTTTGGCTTTTGTAAGGGTAGTGGATGGCAATGGTAGAGTGTATATGGAGGAGATATCACATGGCCAGCCAAGAAGCAGAGCTGTAAAAAAACAAACAAACAAAAATAACAAAAAAAAAAAAACTCTTTACATGAGTTTATGACCTAGAAATAAATGTATTTTATATTTATTTAATTTGCTACACTTAAGGCTGGTCAATGACTAGAAGGTAGCTTTTCTGCTAGTGTTGTTTTGCCAGGGTTTATTTATTTTGTTTGAAATGCAGAGCAGCAGAGAGAGAGAGAGAGAGAGAGAAAGAGAGAGAAAGAGAGAGAGAGAGAAGTATGTGGGGGAAGGTTGGGAAATGGGAAGGATGGAGGGAGAGAGAGAGATCTATCTTCCGTTTCATTCCACAGATGGCCACAGTAGCCTGGGTAGCTCCATGCCAAAGCCAGGAGCCAGGACGTGGGCCCAAGCACTTGGGCCATTTTCTGCTGCCTTCGCAGGCACGTTAGCAGAAGCTGATGTGGAACTGCAGTCAGAGCTTGCACCAGCACTCCCACATGGGATGCTGGCGTCACAAGCAGTGGCTTCACCTGCTGGGCTACGCTGCCAGCCCCTCAAATATTGTTTCATGGAAGAGTTCCTTGAGAGGACTGTACCGGATACTAATGATGAATTTAACCTCAAAGTGAAATGCTAGATTCCTATGTAGCCACTGCAGCCTTCTCTGTGACCCATTAAAGAAAGATAATGAGGCCGGGCGCTTTGGCCCAGAGGGTGAGGCTGTTGCTTGTGATGCCTGTGTCCCATATCCTCATGCTTGATTCGAATCTTGACTGCTCTGCTTCTGATCCAGCTTCCTGCTGATGCATCCTGGGAGGTAGCGGTGATGGCTGAAGTACTTGAGCCCCTTCCTCCCAAACGGGACACCTGGATGCATTTTAGTCTCCTGGTTTTGGCCTTGTCCAGCCTTGGTTGTCATGGGCATTTGGGGAGTGAACCAGTAGATAGAAGAATGATTGTTTCTCTGTCTTTCAGTAGAATAATATAAACATGCATAGACACACACACACACACACACACACATGGCTAAGTGTGTGGAGGCTAAGACGAGCCTAGCCACCAAGATAATTGTTATCTCTCTTTTTTTTTGACAGGCAGAGTGGGCAGTGAGAGAGAGACAGAGAGAAAGGTCTTCCTTTTGCCGTTGGTTCACCCTCCAGTGGCCGCTGTGGCTGGCGTGCTGCAGCCAGCACACCGCGCTGATCCAAAGGCAGGAGCCAGGTGTTTCTCCTGGTCTCCCATGGGGTGCAGGGCCCAAGCACTTGGGCCCTCCTCCACTGCACTCCCAGGCCACAGCAGAGAGCTGGCCTGCGAGAGGGGCAACCGGGACAGAATCCAGCGCCCCAAATGGGACTAGAACTTTGTGTGCCAGTGCTGCAGGCGGAGGATTAGCCTGTTGAGCCTCGGCGCCGGCCTAATTGTTATCTCTTTAAGAATGATATATTTTGCTCTTCCTTAACATTCTTTATAGGGCCAGCATTGTGGCTTACTTAGTTAAGCTGCCTGTGATATGGGCATCCCATATGGGTACCAGTTCAAATCCTGGCTGCTCCACTTCTTTTTTTTTTTAATTTTTTTAAGAATTTTTTTTTTTATTTGACAGATAGACAGTGAGAGGAGAGACAGAGAGAAAGGTCTTCTTTCCGTTGGTTCACCCCCCAAATGGCTACTGCGGCTGGCACTGTGCCAATCCGAAGCCAGGAGCCAGGTGCTTCCTTCTGGTCTCCCATGCGGGTGCAGGCGCCCAAGCACCTGGACCATCCTCCACTGCCTTCCCAGGCTACAGCAGAGAGACTGGAAGAGGAGCAACTGGGACTAGAACCTGGTGCCCATATGGGATGCTGGCGTCGCAGGTGGAGGATTAACCAAGTGAGCCACGGCGCCCGACCCCTGGCTGCTCCACTTCTGATGCAGCTCCTTACTAATGTGCCTGGAAAAGCAGCAAAAGATGACCTGAGTACTTGGACTCCTGCACCAATGTGGGAGAGCCAGATGAAGCTTCGACCTGGCACAGCCCTGGCCATTGTGGCCATTTGGGGAGTGAACCAGGAAATGGAAGATTCCCTCCCCCTTGCTCCCTCCCTCCTTCTTCCTTCCTCCTTCCTCCTCCTCCTCCTCCTCTTCCTCCTCTTCCTCCTGTTCTCTTTGTAGCTTTCACATAAATAAATATTTTAAAAAATCCTTTAGAAACAATGAAAAGAGGAGTGGGATTTGGCACAGTGGTGAAGATGCTGCTTGGGACACCCATATCTCGTATAGGAGTGCGTGGGTTTGAGTCCTGGCCCCATTTCCAATTCCAGCTTCCTATTGATGTCTGCCCTGGGAGGCAGCAGGTGATGGCCCAAGAAGTTGAGTCCCTACCACTCAGTTACGAGAAATGGGTTGAATTTTCTCTGGCCTGGCCCAGCCCCTGTTGTGGGCATTTGGGGAATGAACCAGTGAATGAAAGATTTCTCCCTGTGTTCCTCTCTGTCTTCAAACAAAATTAAAAAGAATGTAAGGAAGTGATTTGCGGTCAAAGTCAGATAGGTTAATAGAGTTATTTCTGAAGGAAGTACCTTATTGATCACTAGTTTCATGTTTATGCTGGAAAAGGATTGCACATTCATTTGTATTGGGTGAATCGCAACTCGCAGATAACACATTACTACTTTTTTTTTTTTAGAACATTGAGATTTCACTTTTTTTTTTAAGATTTATTTTTGGGGCTGGCACTGCAGTGCAGTAAGTTAAGCCTCTGCCTGCATTGCCAGCATCCCATACGGGTGCCAGTTTTAGTTCCAGCTGCTTTTCTTCCTATCCAGCTCTCTGCTATGGCCTGAGAATGCAGTAGATGCCCCAAGTCCTTGGGCCTCTGCACCCTCATGGGAGACCTGGAAGAAGCTCCTGGCTCCTGGCATTCAGCCTGGCCCAGGTCTGGCCATTGCAGCCATCTGGGGAGTGAACCAGTGCATAGAAGGTCTTTCTGTGTGTCTCTCCCTCTTTCTGTAACTCTGCCTCTCTAATAAATATATATTAGGTCTTAAAAAATTATTTGAAAGGCAGAGGTACACAGAGAGAGGAGAGATGCAGAAGGAGATCCTTCACCTGCTGGTTCACTTCCCAGATGGCTGCAAAGGCCAGAGCGGGGCCAGGCTGAAGCCAGGAGACAGGAACTAGGAGCCTCCTTTGGGTCTCCCATGTGGGTGCAAGGGCTCAAGTACCTGGGCCATCCTCTGCTGCCTTCCCAGGTGAACCAGCAGAGAGCTGGGATGTGAACAGGTATCAAATATAAAATACTGGCACCACAAGCAGCGTCCTTCTCACTACGCCAGAACACCGGCCCCAGAATGGCTACTTTCAAAAGCAGACACATTCTTTGAAGATGCCACTAGCTTCAGTCGTGTTCACTAGGAGGACAGTTGTGCTTGTGAAGTGCAGCAGTCTTCCTGTTTGAGTTGAAGATAGCCCTACTGTTTCACTGAAAGAAAATTAGGTGTAATTTAGGGTTTATTCTTAGGCCATTAGGTAATGGTGTAAACAGGTAGTAAAATTATGTTATAAAAATAAATATAACAGAATGGCACACAGGCAAGAAGCTGGAAGAAATGAAAAAATGTTTTGAAGAAAAACTTAGAATCTTTGTGATACTGTAGAGTACTTAATTTATGTTCGGTGTTTAAAATTTTTTTTGCTAATAAAAATAATGTAGTCACTGTGAATTATAAAGTGTGTTTTTTTATCTTTGAGGGAAGATCATGAACTAGGGAAGGGGCAATTTTAAAACATTAGAGCATGAAACAAAATCCGTGGGGCCGGTGCCGTGGCTCACTTGGTTAATCCTCTGCCTGTGGTGCCAGCATCCCATATGGGCACCGGTTCTAGTCCCGGCTGCCCCTCTTCCAGTCCAGCTCTCTGCTGTGGCCCGGGAAGGCAGTGGAGGATGGTCCTGGTGCTCGAGCGCCTGCACCCGCATGGGAGACCAGGAGGAAGCACCTGGCTCCTGGTTTCGGATTGACGTAGCTCCGGCCATAGTGGCCATTTGGGAGCTGAACCAATGTAAGGAAGACCTTTCTCTCTGTCTTTCTCTCTCACTGTCTATAACTCTATCTGTCAAATAAATAAAAAAATCTATGAGAATTACTGGTATAGACTTTACAATACTATAGAGGAAAAAAATACACTAGATGAGTGAATCTGATGATTGCAGATAGAGTTTCTTAAACTAGTCATTTGGACTGTATGTAAAAGCTTGAAGTTGACAGGATTTAGAGTAAGGAAAGTCTGTCCTTGTGCCCTTTGTCATTACACAAGGGTGCCTTTAACTGTTTACTGAAGAAAATGGCCTAGAGACAGGCAGAAGGAGGCATAAGAAGTTATATTGGAGCATAGGAGTTAAGCAGCACGACGTGTACATCATTGCAGAAGATGGAAAATGGGCCCTAAAATCATTTAAAGTAGTAACAGCTTCTAATCATTTGAAGCATTTTGAGGAGGGAAGATGTAGACAATAATTGAGAAAGTAGATGATCCCTCATGCTATTGTGGGAATGTTTCCTGGCTATTTTATTCCAGTTTCTTGCCCCAACATGAGGTAAGAATTCAAAGTAGGGATGTAAGTAAAGTGCAACAATGAGAGCAGGATTTATTTAAAGAGGGAGAGTGAGTGTGGGAAAGCCCGTGAGGAGAGGATGCCAGGAGAAGCTGCCTGGAAGACAAAGAGCGAGAGAGAATGCCCTCCAGTTTTGTGGACGCCTTTGTCGGGTAGGGGTGGCACCCTAATTGAATCTACTCACAGGTGTAGTTTGAGCAGGGTTAGTGCATGTGGTGTCCTTTGGGAAAGTTTTCATGGAGCCTCCACTTGGAACTCGGGGTACATGCTTGTCATGTGGTCCTCTTGCTGCTGGAGACTTAGGTGTGCATCATGGAAAGATAGGTGTGTTGAATTGGCATGCAGGGGGGTGGAGTTAGGGTGCAGAGGGAGAGACAGAGACTGCAGGACGTCTTCCCTACCTGACACCCCACCTGTCTGCTAGTTTCCTGTGACTGCTGTAACAGTTTACCACAAACCTATGGTTTAAAACAGCAGAAAATATTCTCATAATTCTGGAACCTAGAAATCTGAAATTACTATTTTTGCTACAGTCCTAGAGTTCTGGGGGAGAGAATCATCTTTTTTTTCTTTCTTTCTTCTTTCGGTTTCTGCTGATTGTTGGCGAGAAGCTTGTGACCACTGAACTGCAGTCTCGCCTCTTCCCTTTGCCTTGTCTGTCTGTCCTCCTCTGAGGGCATTCTTCATTGGATTTAGGGTTTACCTGGATAGTTCAGGATGATCTCGAGATCCTTAATTACACTGCAAGACAGGTTTTTCCTATCTAAGACAACACCACAAGTTTAAAGATAAAATAATTCATTCTTAAAAGCCTAGATTTTTAGCAAGTACACTTTGCTCTATCTGAAAAGGTAAACTGTGATGATTCTTGGGACTGAATGATAATCTTCGTGGCAGCCACAAATAAACCTCTTTGGGGGTAGGGAATCCAGTTGTATTGATTAAAATTTCATTTTCTTAGCTGAAGGTTGAGAGGTGAAACATTGTTTATCACCTAGGAGACTGAGTGCCAATTTGTGGCTCCTGATGAGAAATTGACCAGCTCTATGCTTGTTACAAGAGGTGCAATCCTTGAGATTGGAAGAGGAAATTGAATTTGTAGTGGTGGGTTGTCACGTGCAGTTACTTTTGCATATACTCTTGAGGCCCATGAGTCTTTGAGATTGAAATGTCTGTGCTCTGAAACAAGGCATTGGAAATCGCATATGATTAAATATATTTAAGAGTTTCTGTTTTTCCACAATTGCTTTACAATTCCAAAATACGTTCTTACTAGGCTTTTCACAGCAATCTAGGTGATTACAAGAAGAAAATGAAGAAACTGATTTTGTGAATGCTTTCGCAAAGATAGGTCACAGTAAGATAAATTATGTTTTATGGTTTATTTTTGTTTCTATTTTTTTCTGTAGGAGATTTCTAGCATGTTAGTAAAACAGTGTATCATCATTCCTCTAAAAGACTGTAGCTAATTTCCACTTGAAAAATAAAGTATGATTTACTCTTTTTTGTAAATCTAAGTTGTTTATTCTATTTTTAAAAGATTGTATTTATTTATTTGAGAGACAGAGTTACAGACAGAGAAAGGGAGAGACAGAGAGAAAGGTTTTCCATCTGATGGTTCACTCCCTAGATGGCTGCAGTCGGCAGAGCTGAGCTGATCTACATCCAGGGGCCAGGAGCTTCTTCCTGGTCTCCCACACAGGTGCAGGGGCCCAAGCACTTGGGCCATCTGCTGTTGCTTTCCAAGCCATAGCAGAGAGCAGGATCAGAAGAGGAGCAGCCAGGACTAGAACCAGTGTACATATGGAATGCTGGTGCTGCAGACAGAGACTTAACCTGCTGTGCCGCAGCACTGGCCCCTGATTTATTCTTGACATGGTAAATAAATTTACAGCAGAGAGGGGCCGATGCTGTGGCTCACTTGGTTAATCCTCCGCCTGTGGCACCGGCATCCCATATGTGCCCCGGGTTCTAGTCCTGGCTGCTCCTCTTCCAGTCCAGCTCTCTGCTGTGCCTGGGAGGGGAGTGGAGGATGGGCCCAAGTGCTTGGGCTCCTGCACCCATGTGGGAGACCAGGAGGAAGCACCTGGCTCCTAGCCTAGGGTGATTACTGACTCCATAAACAAAAGTGTCAGTTTGTTAACAACAGGAGTCACTGTGCACTTACTCTTCATATAGGATCTCTGTCCTTAATGTGTTGTACATTATGAATTAATGCTATAAATAGTACTCAAACAGTATTTTATACTTTGTGTTTCTGTGTGGGTGCAAACTGTTGAAATATTTACTTAATATATGCTAAATCGACCTTTTGTATATGAAGATAATTGAAAATGAATCTTGATGTGAATGGAATGGGAGAGGGAGCAGGAGAGGGGAAGGTTGTGAGTGGGAGGGAAGTTATGGGGGGGAAGAGCCATTGTAATCCATAAACTGTACTTTGGAAATTAATATTTATTAAATAAAAATTTAAAAACATAAAAATCCTTTAAAAATTAAAAAATGAATTTACAACAGAATATAAAAATAACACAATGTACTCGTATTAAGTGGATACCTCAAAGACCAGTTAATTCACAGTAGCCAGAAAGAGTTTTCATAAATGAAAGTGTAAGAGAGTGATAAATGGAGGAGATGGAATTTGAGTTAGGTCTTGCAGCACGGTTAATATTTAGATACTGAAGTAGATGGCTTTGTAGGCACAGAGAAGTAACAGGACAAAACCAAAAGACTGCAAGTACGTGAGACATTTAGGGGAGATTCAGTAGAAAACTTCAGATGAATCAGACAGTACTTTCAGGAGGTCAGTGAACTGTAAGGATGAGACCAGATTTCCAAGGGGCTTAGATGAGTGAAGAAGTTGCACTTCATTTAGTATATCAGTCTATTCCAGCATTCAATGTTACTAGCTTAAAGCAGCTTGAACTTAGTAGGCTGTCTGAGTTCTTTGTTATACCCGGGATTGAATTTAGTAGGCTGTCTGAGTTCTTTGTTACACCCGGGATTGAATTTAGTAGGCTGTCTGAGTTCTTTGTTACACCCGGGATTGAATTTAGTAGGCTGTCTGAGTTCTTTGTTACACCCGGGATTGAATTTAGTAGGCTGTCTGAGTTCTTTGTCGTACCCGGGCTTGACACGGTCTTGCAGTGACTCCGCAGGGGAAGTCCAGGGAATGCCGACTTCTGCCACTGTTGAGCCTCCACTGTGCTTTCTCCTGTGGTGCTCAGAGCTGTGTCCTCTCCCATGTGGGGCCCCCAGCTGTATGCCGGCAACACTTAGGAACACACGTTCCCTTCAGGAATATTGGAAAAACTAGATTCCTAGTTTTTAATTAGCTACATGACCCTGAATATGCATAGGAGCATTTTTTATACATGGAATTCGCATTATATAAAATTTATCATTTAAAGTGCATTGGAATGCAGAGGTGTTTAGTATGTTCACAGTCTTGGGCAGTCATCTCAATCAAGACACAGAAGCGTTCTTCATTGGGAATTATTTAAGCTGAAAACACGATTTACAGAAATTTTTAAAAGATTTTATTTATTTGAAAGAGTTACAGAAAGAGGTAGGGACACAGAGAGAGAGGTCTTCCATCCGCTGGTTCACTCCCCAAATGGCTGCAAAGGCTGGAGCTGAGCCGATCCAAAGTCAGGAAGCAGGAGCTTCTTCCGTGGGTACAGGGGCCCAAAGACTTGGTCATCCTCCACTGCCTTCCAGGCACAGTAGCAGGAAGCTGGATTGCAACCAGCATCCAGGACCTGAACTGACACTCCGATAGGAGATGGCAGTGTCCCAAACAGTGGTTTAGCCTGCTGTACAATAGCACTGGCTTCCTTTTTTGTTTTAATGAAATTCTCCAGTAAACCTACATAATGTTCATTGGAAACACCCTTACTGAAGGGAAGTATTGATTGTTGTAAACATAAATTCCAGGCATTTGTACAAACTATTTTAGATTTTAGCTTCTATTTATCAGTAAGAAGAGATTTTTCACTATTCTGAGAATTCTCATTGATGAGTTCAGTATCTATATATTGTGTTTTTTTCCTCATGGTTTCCTTTTCTATCCCTGGCAGTGGTGGTGTTGTTGTTGATGCTAAAGTAGTAACATGATAATGATAGCAGAGGAATTTCTAATTAGCATTTCTTATTTAGATCTTTTACAGCTTGTAATGAGAAGTTTAAATAAAACAATTAGGTCAAATTAATTTAGAAAAGCGAAACAGACTAAGACATTATATTTGTTCATTAGGATACTGTTTTTAGGTTAATAAATTAAATTTAATTTCATGTTCATTAGAAAATGAATTTTCAGAATTATCAGATGGGTAGAATGACTAGCCAGGAGTTTTCCCATACTGTTCCGGATAGTAGCATCTGACTTTCACATTTAGCTGTGATTTATAAGACTGGTTCTGAAGAAGTGTCTTTGATTTCCTGTTTTTGGTATATTTAATAAACAGTGATTACATACATTGTGTGTTTTGAAGTACAGGAATGTGCAGTAGGTACAACAGTTAAGACGCCACTTGGGACACTCCTAGTTCTTACGGAGGTGCCTGGGTTCCGTCTTGTGCTCTGCTCCTGATTCCAAGTTCTTGTTAATGCACACCCTGGGCGGCAGCCGGTGATGGCATGGCTCAAGTAGTTGGGTTCCTTCCACCCACGTGGAAGAACTGGATTAGCCTTCCAGCTCCTAGCTGCCTGCTCCTGGCTTTGGCCTGGTCCAGCCCGGGCTATTTACATACATTTGCAGAGTGAACCAGTATGTAATGGTGTCTGTCTTCTGTTCGTCTATTTGGCTTTCAAATAAATTGAATAGAGAAATCTTATCAGTAAATATAAAGTTTCAGAGAAGTTTCCTTTTAAGTTGTAGGAATTTTCCTTTAAGTTGTAGAATTTATTGCAGGGGCCGGCGGCACCGGCACACCGGGTTCTAGTCCCGTTCAGGGCACCAGATTCTGTCCCAGTTGCCCCTCTTCCAGGCCAGCTCTCTGCTGTGGCCCGGGAGTGCAGTGGAGGATGGCCCAAGTGCTTGGGCCCTGCACCCCATGGGAGACCAGGAGAAGCACCTGGCACCTGGCTTCAGATAAGCACAGTGCGCCGGCCACAGCGCGCCAGCCATGGCGGCTATTGGAGGGTGAACCAATGGCAAAGGAAGAACTTTCTCTCTGTCTCTCTCTCTCACTGTCCACTCTGCCTGTCAATAAATAAATAAATAAATAAAATTTTAAAAAAGAATTTATTGCAGGATGATTTTTAATCCTATATTTCTTGTGTAACTGGTGCCTATTTCCCCCTACATGTTAAAAAAGAAAAGAGGCAGGGGCAGCACTGTGGTGACATTGTGTTAAACTGTCATTTGGGGTCTTGGCTTACTCCATTTCTAGTCTAGCTTTCTGTTATTGCAGAAGGGAAGCAGAAGATGGCCCAACTGTTTGGGCTCCTTACCACATTTGGGGGAGACCCAGATGGGGTTCCTGACTCCTGGTTTCAGTCTGGCTCAGACCTGGCTGTTGTGGCAATTTGGTGAATGAATCATTAGATGGAGGAAATTGCTCTCTCTTTTTCTCCCTCTCTCCCTCTTTTGCTCCGCCTTTCAAATAAAGAAATAAAATAAATTCTTTAAAAAAAAAAAGACTATTTCAAAAACCCAGGAAAATAGAAAAAGTGGTTGACTTTCCATAAATATGTGAAATCATGTATTCTTTGAAATATGCAATTAAAGATCACAGAGTATTTCGTAAAGACAATCTTTAATTTTGTATGTTGTAAAATGAAATCTTTGTTTTCTTGTTTTGTTTTGTTAGGCAGAGTTAGACAGAGGGAGAGAGAGAGAGACAGAGAGAAAGGTCTTCCTTCTCTTGGTTCACTCCCCAAGTGGCTGCTACGGCTGGCACTGCGCCAATCTGAAGCCAGGAGCCAGGTGCTTCTCCTGGTCTCCCATGGGGTGCAGGGCCCAAGCACTTGGGCCATCCTCCACTGCCTTCCCAGGCCGCAGCAGAGAGCTGGCCTGGAAGAGGAGCAACTGGGACAGACTCCGGTGCCCCAACCGGGACTAGAACCTGGTGTGCAGGCACTGCAGGTGGAGGATTAGCCTAGTGAGCCGCGGCGCTGGCCGAAATACTTGTTTTTAAATAAAAGTTTCCTCCCAAATGAAATGTCTACCTTGCAGTTGTCAAGGATAATGTTTACATTTTTATGAAGTATTTTCAAATATTGTATTCTTCACAAGCATCTAAAATGTCAAGAAAAGCAATTTTTCTCTTTTTCCTGGATAACAGATTTTGTTTTTCAGCTTTACTGAGGTAAATAAACTGCATGTTTTTACATTGAAATTTCTATTTATCTTCATTTTATTTGAGAGGCAGAGAGACAGAGACGGAGAACGAGATACCTTCCATCTGCTGATTTACTCCCTAAATGCCTCTGAAGCCTCAGGACTGGACTTTAGAGGCATGGGCCTGAATCTCAATCCAAGTCTCCCCTGTCAGGGACCCAAGTACTTGAGCCATCTTCTGCTGTCACCCAGAGCGCCCATTAGCAGGAAGCTGGCATCTAGAGTAGAGCCGCCACTCAAACCCAGGCATTGTGGTATGGCATGTGGGCATCCCCACTTGCATCTCGACTGCTGTGCCAATTGCCTGTCCCTAAACTGCATGTATTTGAAGTGTACAGTTTGATAAGTTATGACATATGTGGTAATAACTCATTATGGCTTTATTTGCATTTTCAAAATGACTAATGATACTGAGCATTTTCTTTTTATTTGCCATTTAAATCTCCTCTTCGGTGAAATGCCTGTTAAAATATTTTGCCTGTTTAAGAAGTTCCATTGTTTTTCTTTTCTGAGTTTTAAGAGTTTTTTTGTTTTAAAATAGATTTATTTATTTTTTGAAAGGCAGGGTTATAGAGCAAGGAGGAGGAGGAAGGGGGGGGAGAGAGAGAGAGATCGAGAGATCGAGAGATCGAGATCTTCTCTCTGCTGCAATGGCTGGAATGGGCTGATTGGAAGACAGGAGCCATCCTCTTTTAGGGCCATCCTCCCAGGTGCATTAGCAGGGAGCTAGATTGGAAGTGGAGCAGCTGGGACTCATTTGGAATGCCAGCACTGCAGATGGCATCTTAACTCACTATGCCACAGCACTGGCCCCTCAATAATGTTTTATAATTTATGATATATGGGTTTTCCACATGTGTAGTCAGATTTATCAGTACAAATTTAATACTTTTTGATGCTATTTTAAATGATGTTGACTTTCATTTGTTTCCAGTTCTTTATTGCTAGCATATGGAAGTACAATTCAGTTTTATGTATTTTTAAAATATTTATTTATTTATTTGAAAGGCAGAGTAAAAGAGAGAGATGGAGAGACAGAGGAAAACAGAGATCTTTATTTGCTAGTTCAGTCCCCAAATGGCTGCAGTAGCTGAGGCTGGGCCAAGCTGAAGCTAGGAGTCAGGAACTCCACATGGGTGACAGGGGCCCAAGTATTTGGGCCATATTTTGCTGCTTTCCCAGGCACATCATCAGGAACTAGATCAGAAATGGAACAGCCAGGACTTGAACCAGTGTTCATTTGGAATGCTGGCACTGCGGGGAGGGGACGGGGGGGGAGCTTAACCCACTGTAACACAGTGCTGCCCTCTATTTATTGATCTTACATCTTGAAACTTTGCTAAACTTGCTCATTCTAGTAGCTTTTTAGATAGATTCTATCATATTTTCCATGATGACCATTGATTGTGTTACTTGCTAATCTGTTAAAAAGATAGTTTTATCTCTACTTTTCCAATTTGGATGTCTTTTATTTGTTTTTCTTGCCTAGTTATACTGCCAGTATAACTAGGAAGAATCTAATGATGCAAAGTGGACATCTCTTATAGTCCTTGTGTCCTGATAATTTTTAACATGAGTAAGGAGATGTTGGACTTTGTTCAGTCCACATGATCATGAAGCTTTTATTTTTCAGTTTGTAGGTATGGTGAATTATGATGATTGATTTTTAAATGCTAAATTGAGTTAACCCCAGTTGGTTATTACCTATCCTTTTTATATATTTCAGAATCAGATTTACTAAGAATTTACTAGGATTTTTAATCTGTATTCTGATACATTCTTTATCCAAGGAGTGTTTTCTTATATGTTTGTCTTTGTTTTGCCATCAGGTAAATGTTGACCTTCTTGAATAAGTTGGGGAAACTTTCCTCCTAAATTTTACTGAAAAGTTTATGTTAGTTGATATTATTCTTCCTTAAATATTTGGTAGAATTCACTCCTAAGTCTTCTGACATAAAGTTTTCTTTGTGGGAAGATTTTAATAGGAATATTTGGGTTATCCAATTTTTCTTGATTGAATTTTGATAGTATCAAGAAATTTGTCCATTTCACTTAAATTGACACATTTATTGACATGAAGATGTTAATAATGTACCCTTATTATCTTGTTCTTATAAAAAGCTTTTATTTAAGAAATATAAATTTTAATTGCAACTTTTGGATTATAGCGGTTTTTCCCCTTATACCCGCCCTTTCACTCCCAAACGATCCCACCTCCTGCTGCATCTCCCATCCCATTTTTCATTGATTCATTTTTAATTATCTTTATATACAGAAGATTATACTAAGTAAAGATTTTAACAGTTTGCACCCAAACAGACATCAAAAGTATAAAGTACTGTTTTACCGTTAATTCTCGTAATACGATACATTAAGGACAGAGGTCCTACGTGGGGAGCAAGTGCACAGTGACTCTTGTGAGAGAGAGAGAGAGAGAGACAGAGACAGAGAGAGAGAGAGATAGGTCTTCCATCCGTTGGTTCACTCCCCAATTGGCTGCAATGGCTGGAGCTGCGCTGATCTGATGCCAGGAGCCAGGAACTTATGGGTCTCCCACGTGGGTGCAGGAGCCCAAGACTTGGGCCATCTTCTACTGCTTTCCCAGGCCATAGCAGAGAGCTAGATTGGAAGTGGAGCAGTCGGGACTCGAACCGACACCCATATGGAATGCTGGCACTGCAGGCGGTGGCTTTACCACCCAGTTGACACTCTTATTTATGACATCAGTCATCACCCGAGGCTCCAGGGTTATGGAAGCCTCTTGAGTCCACAAACTACATCAGTATTTAGACAAGGCCATGAGCAAAGTCGGAGTTTTTTCCTCCCTTCAGAGAAAGGTACCTCCTTTTTTGATGGTTCCTTCTTTCCACGGGGATGTCACTCACAGAGATCTTTCCCTTATTATCTTTTAATAGCAATAAAATGTGCAGCTTTGTCACCTCTCCCATTTGTCATGTTCGCAATGTATGTTGTCACTGCCCCACCCTACTTCTCCCCCTTCTCTTCCCTTTCACTCCATTGTAATCATCATTCATTTGGTGAAGTTTTATGGATCTCACTGTTTTCATCAAAGATCCAGCCATTAGTTCCATTGATTTCCCCGCCCATTTCTATTTAATTGATTTCTGCTTTATTATTTCCTTTATTCTGCTTTGCGTTTAGCTTGCTCTTTTCTAGTTTTTTAGGGTAGAAGCTTTATTTCCATTGCTACCTTTTTCTCGTCATTGGCCTTTCTAATCAAGATTTTATCAGCATTTTAAATGAGAATACCAATTGTAGTATACTATTTAGAACCTATTATTTGATGAGCTGGAAAGAATAGCTAATATTTTGGAGTGTTAATTAGCATTCAAGAGGGTAGGGTGGTGGCCTAAATACATAGAGATGGAAAATAATTAAGAAAAATCTCATATCCTATACTAAGATCCAAAAATCAGTTTGGAGAAATATGTGATAAAAGCAACTTTTTTAGTCCATTGTTTGCTAAGTGTAGTCAGTGGCATCCATAGTGCCTAATTGCTAATTATGGTTGCTTGAATGCAGTGTTGCCCATGAAAATCTAATTTGATTGTGTCCTTTACTACTATAAGAATGGTATTCAGAGAAAGGAATGTAATGATGTCATCTGTCTTTTCTGAAGAGACCTTTTTGGAATCCTGAGTTTGATTCTGCGCACTCGCTAAAGGATTAAGATAGGCTGGAGTTCTTAGCCAGAGGAAGCAGATTTGCGAGTGGACAGACCCTGCCATGGTGCACCTTGGAATTAGAGGCTGTCAGAGCAGTTATGGGTCTCAACGCTTGCGTTATTTTTAGCTTAGGAAACCTGAGCCTGAGCGGTCTCTGTTTACCTAGTGTTAACACAGATTCTGGGAATCATTTCATCATTCTTTGCACTGAATTATCTTGTCATCCAAATATGGTTCAGAAAAGGTTTGTTGCGAGGTCTTCACGTCATGTTGGAGAAAAGGTGTTTAACCAGGTATCCAAAGGTACCAGCTGTTTTAATCTTAACAGATGTTAAACTGTCCATGTGAAATGCTTGGAGGTGGTCTGTCAGCTGGACAGTCCCTGGGGTGTAATGTTGTATGCATAGATTATCATAGATTATCAGATAAACCTTGGGCTAAGTCAGCTGTAGGTTTCTTTCTGTCTGAATGTGTGTTTTTTGGTAGCTGTCAAAGTCACCACTATGAGCATTTGTTCTGATGTCAGTTTCCCCAGCACTAAGGTCCTGCTGCCATCAGTAGGAATGAATTCCCAGGGGATGATTTGTGTGATCCAAGCACCATGCTTCAGCACTACTTCCTCCTGCCCACATTAAGGCCATTTTCTTCTCCCTCTCTCTTTTTTTTGCTCTGGATGGCACATAAGATCTTTAAGATGATTTAATATTTCTAGTTTATAGGAAGAAGCAGGTTCTTCTCTTTGTTTAGAAGATGACGTTCTTTCATCTAGAGCATTTGTGTTCCTACCAACCTTCCCAAATTCCAGCCTCAGTTTCTTTTTTTTTTTTTAATATTTATTTATTTTATTTGAGAGAGAGAGTTACAGACAGAGGGAGAGAGGGAGGGAGGGAGGGAGAGAGAGAGAGAGAGAGAGAAAATTGATTTTCCATCCATTGGTTCACTCCCCAAATAGCTACAATGGCCAGAGCTGAGTTGCTCTGAAGCTAGGAGCTAGGAGTTTCAGGAGCCTCTTCTGGGTCTTCCACACAGGTTCCGGGACCCAAGGACTTGGGCCATCTTCCACTGCTTTCTCAGGCCATGGGAGAGAGCTAGATTAGAAGTAGAGCAGCCGGGACTTGAACCAGCGTCCATATGGGATGCCGATGCCTCAGATGGAGGCTTAGCCTGCTATGCCACAGTGCCACCCCAGTTTCATTGTTTTTAATGTGTCTTTACCATTCACTTACATGTCTAGATGTGTATAATAAATATAAACTTAAACTCATAGAACTAAGTAATGAAATTTTAGAAATTATTTGGTCTATTTCATAAAGAATAGTCTCTACATCAAATGGTTTATTATTTTTGGACAAAGACGTGTTTTATTAACCAAATGAATTTGGGAAGCATTCAGCAAAACATATATAGGACATTTCTCCTTTTTTTTTTTTTTATTAATGTTACTGTCATGTAAAAATCAGAGGACATTTCGGGCTTCTCTTACTGTGTTGATGTACACTGTGGTTCTCCACGAGAGGGAAATGTTATATTCAGCAATTTCCAGACTGACTTGAGCATGGAACCCTTTTTTTCTTTTCAACGGACTAATTTTCTGTGAAATAATTTGGGAAAGGCTGACTGTTAGGTAACCAATGTTCTATGAAGCACTTTGGGAAAAACTAACCTTGTCTGTTCCCCTCATTTATAACACGAAGAACTGAGACCCAGAGAGCTGAATCAGACTGACCAAGGTCACTGGGTGATGGGTAAGAGAAATCCCAGTTCTGATCAGTTACAGGTCACTAGGTGATGGGTAAGAGAAACCCCAGTTCTGATCAATTACAGGGCTCTTCTATGAGAGAGAGAGTTTTGACATGCTTCTTTCTCAGTTATTCTTTCTCCTTACCTCTCACCCATGTTCCCTCTCCACTTTGGCCATCTTGTTAGACCTTTGTCATTCCTTTACATGGTTAAGGCTCATTTAAAATTTTGGTTTTATCTGATTTGTCAAATAATTTTTTCTCTTAAAATTAAGCTTTACTTTTTTTTTTTTTTTTTTGACAGGCAGAGTTAGAGAGAGAGAGAAAGGTCTTCCTTCTGCTAGTTCACCCCCAAAATGGCCACTACGGCCGGTGCTGTGCCAATCCGATGGCAGGAGCCAGGTGCTTCTCCTGGTCTCCATGTGGGTGCAGGGCCCAAGCACTAGGGCCATCCTCCACTGCACTCCCGGGCCACAGCAGAGGGCTGGCCTGGAAGAGGGACAACCAGGGCAGAATCCGGCGCCCCGATTGGGACTAGAACCCGGGTGCCGGTGCAGCAGGCAGAGGATTAGCCAAGTGAAAGGTTTCAGAAATTCATGGAAAATGCATATTATGAAATATCTATGCATGGATTTCAGACTTTTTTGGTATGAAAGCAAACTGACCTGTAAAAAAAATTGTTAAAGGGAGAGACATAGTGTGAGCTCCTGTATGCTGGTTTGCTCTCCAAGTAATCCAGGTCTCCACAAATTTTCCTCATATGTCATTTGGGGAAAATGACAACTTAGAACTTTTCTTCCAGTGTAAGGACATGGTATGTATTTCTCCATTTATTTATATATTTAACCTTTGTAAGCAATGCTTTGTTGTTTTCAGTGTAAATACATTACAAGTATTTTGACTTTTATCTTTAAATATTTCAAAACACTTTTTAACATTTTTTTCAGTTTTGTTGATTTTTGAATTATTTATTTATTTGAGAGAGAAAAAAAAGAGAAATATAGTGAGAAAAAGAGAAAGCGAGCTCCCATTGCTGGTTCACTCCCTAAATTCCCGTAATGCCTGAAGCTGGAGTGGGGCCCAAATCTGGGAGCTAGTGAAATAATCCAGGTCTCCCACATGAGTGGCAGAGACCCAGTTCTTTGAGCCATCGCCACAGTCTCCCAGGGTCTGCATGAGCAGGAGGCTGGGGTCAGGAGCTGCAGCCAGATATCCAGCCCGGGTGCTCTGATGTGGGCACAGCCTTCTCTACTGCTAGGCCAGACACCTGCCCGACACTCACCTTGTAATTTTTTATTTTTCTGCGAACTTTTTGAAATGCCCTGATATGGTGCTTCTAACCAGCAGTCGCTTGCAGTTAAAAAACATTGCCTCAGAGTAGTGGAAGCCTTGAGATGTGTGTGAATGATTTTTATTTTCTTTAACTTTTCACGAAGTGAAGTATGATTCCAAGGCTGCTTTCTTTCCAACATCTAACGTAAGGGCCATGTGAGAATTTCGGTTAGGAGCTTGGAAAGGTAGAAATGTGATAGGAGGGCTTGGTTGATTTAAGGAGACGAAGTGGAGTGGGTAGCAGATCTTAGTGACGTGAACGTAGCCCCTTTTTCAAAGTTAGTTGTCCTTGGAGACTGTATTTTCTGCTTCTGTTTACAGTGAAGAAGAAGAAATAAAATGCATGTTGGTTTACTAAATGGACATTCTAGATGTCACTTATTTTTAATTTCATGGGGAAATATATCTTCAGTATGTGTCCCTTCCTAAGAGACAATTACAACTTCATAGCTTTGGAGCACTGAGGAGGCTCCACTGCCCATTTGATTAGATGATTTTAAATCCAGGCAAGTCTGTCTTTGATGTAGTCAGCATCTCACTTGTGCTCACTGGAGAAACCACTTAGTTTTACTTTTTGATTTTGTACATGCTAGTTCTGTGTTTTTAGGATTAAGCCTTTTCTCTTAAAATGCAACGGGCAGACTTGTTTAAGAAACAGGTAAATGTCATTTCCTTTCTGTTCATTCTTCGTTTGTCTTCTCCTGAAACCTTTTTATATCTCTTACACTTCTGATTGTGTCATATATATTTTTTTACTTGTCATTTTGTTCTGATAGCCCAAGAATACTTTCAAGGTAGAGCTCGATTTGTTCAGCCTTGTATTGGTGTTTTTTTTATTTTTTATTTTTTAAGATTTATTTTATTTGCTTGGAGGGAAAAGTAACAGAGTGAGGGAAAGAGACAGAGTGAGAAGGAGATGGCTGCTGCCAGGAGCCCAGAACTCCGTCTGGGCTTTCAGCATGGGAGGCAGGGGCCAAGGGACTGCAACCAAATTGTGCTGCTTTCCCAGGCGCTTTAGGAAGGACCTGGATTGGGAGCAGAGCAGCTGGGGCTCTAACCAGCACTCTGGTAAGGAATGCTGGCAGGAAGTGGCGGCTTACCCTGGTGCACCACAAACCTTAATACAATTTTGGATACATAGTAGATGGAACATTAAAAGAAAATGTTTGAGGGGCCGGCGTGGCGGGTGAAGCCGCATCCACCTGCATTCCACGCGCCAGTTCGAGACCTGGCTGCTGCACTTCCCATCCAGCTCTCTGCTGTGGCCTGGGAAAGCAGAGGAGGATGGCCCAAGTCCTTGGGCCCCTGCACCCACGTGGGAGACTCCGAGGAAGCTCCTGGCTCCTGGCTTTGGATCGGCGCAGCTCTGGCCATTGCAGCCAGTTGGGGAGTGAACCGGCGGATGGAGGATCTCTCTCTCTCTCTGTCTCTCTGTCTGTCTGTCTTTCTGCCTCTCCTTCTCTCAGTGTAACTCTGACTTTCAAATAAATAAATAAATCTTAAAAAAAAAAGAAAATGTTTGAATACAATTGCTGGGTACCATTATGTAGCTGGTTTGGTCACATATTACTCAGACACTCACATTAACCCTTAAATAAAGTGACAGGCAGAGCATAGAGGATTGCATATATTGTTATTTGAACTTTTAGATTAGGTCAACCTACAGAAAAGTCCTGAGAATGATACTAATATGCATGCCCTTAAAACATGTTAGAGGGGGGTTGGTGCTGTGGTGTAGTGGGTAAAGCTGCTGTGTGGTTGCCATCTGCAGTGCTGGCATGCCATATAGGCACCAGTTTGAGTCCTGGCTACTCCACTTCTGATCTAGTTCTCTGCTATGGCCTGGGAAAGCAGTGGAAGATGGCCCAAGTCCTTGGGCCCTTGTACCTACCTGCATGGGAGACCTGGAAGAAGATCCTGGTTCCTGGCTTTGGATTGGCTCAGCTCCAGCTGTTGCGGCCATTTGTGGAGTGAACCAGCAGATGGAATCCCTGCATCTCTCCCTCTCTCACTCTCTGCCTCTGCTTCTCCCTCTCTGTAGCTCCCTTTCAAATAAATAAATCTTTAAAAAAATTTTTTTTGTTTTGACAGGTAGAGTTATAGATAGAGAGAGAGAGACAAAGAGAAAGGTCCTCCCTCCGTTGATTCACTCCCCAAATGGCTGCTACAGCTGGCGCTGCGCCGATCTGAAGCCAGGAGCCAGGAGCTTCTTTGGGTCTCCCACATGGATGCAGGGACCCAAGCACTTGGGCCATCCTCCGCTGCTTTCCCATGTGCATTATCAGGGAGCTGGATCAGAAGTGGAGCAGCCAGGATTTGAACCAGAGCCCATATGGATTGCTGGTGCTGCAGGCCATGGCTTTAACCTGCTGTGCCACAGCGCCCGCCACAGACATGTTATTTTTATTCTTTAATGTTAGATAAAATTCACCAGTGAAACCATCTGGACATGTAGTTTATTTGTGAGAGGTTTTTATTTTTCTTTCATTTCTTTCAAACTATAAGTTCAATTTTTTGAATAGATATAGTAGATATAGCCTTCTTCATGTACAGAGTACAGGTTGTTGACTTCATGCTTGACCACCAGACTGGGGCATGTGCAAAGCTAAGTAGCTGTAGAGAGTCCGCTCATCTGTGTAAGATTCTTTCCTCTCTGGAATTCAGTCCTTTGCCTCCAGGTCTTCAGGTGCCATTTGCTCTCCTCAGGGTGCTGGATTAGGTGCATTACTCAGTTTCCTAGTTTCCACGCTGTGGGTGGTCCTTGTCCTCCAGCCATCTCTTCTTGCCTACAAGTGGATCCTCCTTATGTGGGGTATTTTTGAGTATTCAGTGGTTTGCTCATCATCTTGGAGCTCATTCCTTTTGCAGTTGGCCCTCCTAATTGACTAGGAACATGCCTTAGGCTTAAATTTCGAGAAGACAGGTATTTTTTTTTAACTTTTATTTAATAAATATAAATTTCCAAAGTACAGTTTATGGATTATAATGACTTTTTCCCCCTATAACTTTCCTCCCACTCGCAACCCTCCCATCTCCCATACCCTCTCCCATTCCATTCACTCAAGATTCATTTTCAATTCTCTTTATATACAGAAGATCAATTTAGTATATATTAAGTAAAGATTTCATCAGTTTGCACCCACACAGAACATAAAGTGTAAAATACTGTTTCAGTACTAGTTATAGCATTACTTCACATTGGACAACACATTAAGGACAGATCCCACATGAGAAGTAAGTACACAGTGACTTCTGTTGTTGACTTAACAAATTGACACTCTTGTTTATGGCGTCAGTAATCTCCCTAGGCCCTAGTCCTGAGTTTCCAAGGCTGTAGAAGCCTTTTGAGTTCACCGACTTTGATCTTAATTTAGACAAAGTCAAAGTGGAAGTTCTCTCCTCCCTTCTTTGATGGCCCGTTTTTTTCCACTGGGATCTCACTCACAGAGATCTTTCATTTAGGGTTGTGGTTGTTTTTTTTTTTTGCCAGAGTGTCTTGGCTTTCCATGCCTAAAATTTCCCATGGGCTCTTGAGCCAGATCTGAATGCCTCAAGGGCTGATTCTGAGGCCAGAGTGCTGTTTAGGACATCTGCCATTCTATGAGTCTGCTGTGTATCCCGAAGAAGACAGTTTTTTTAAACTTGCCATTCTATGCTTGTGGAGGATGAAAATATGTGAGGTGAATATTGTAATTAGGGGGGATTTATAGCTCATTGAGTAGCTTGAAACCCAAAAGTCTTCGTAGATTTATTGTAGTCAGATGTGTTTTTATCTGAATTTGTACCTCAGATCCTCCTAGAGATTATTGAACATATACTTGAATTCAAGTCTGTATACCTAGTGCATCAGAATTTTAGGGATGGATGAGTTGGGAAATGTTTTCTTTTTTCTCTCCTCTCCTCTCCTCTCTTTCCCTCCCCTCCCCTCCTCTCCTCTCCTCTTTGTTATTTTTTAAAGATTTATTGGCTTATTTGAAAGAGTTACACAGAGAGACAGGAGAGGTAGCGAGAGAGAGGTCTTCCATTCACTGGTTCACTCCCCAGTGTGCTGCAACAACTGGAGCTGTGCTGATCTGTACCCAGGAGCTTCTTCCAGGTCTCCCACGTAGGTGCAGGGGCCTAAGGACTTGGGCCATCTTCTGCTTTCCCAGGCCATAGCAGAGAGGTGGATCAGAAGTGGAGCAGACGGGTCTCGAACTGGCGCCCATATGGGATGCCAGCACTGCAGGTGGTAGCTTTACCCGGTATGCCACAGCGCTGGCCCCTGGAAATGTTACTTTTCAAATGTGTTTTTAGAGACTGTGATGGAAAACTTATAGCTAAGAATGATAAATTTAGTGGTCTGGAGTTGAATCATGCAAACTTATGATGATTGTCTGCATCTGAGTATTGATAGCTTGAAATTGGTCATAATGTGAGATTTTACACTATAGAAATTGGCAAATATGACAGATCAGCTCATCACCCTGGAGAACATTGACCGTTACAGTAGTTAAGTTTAATAGAGTTGATTGGATGTGAAGTTTAAAACAAACAAACAAACAAACTAAAAAAAAAGCCATGTATGGTAGAATACTGGTATAGTGTGATTACAGATAATAAGAAAAATATTTGGGGATTTATCTATTTGTTTGGTATGAGCCAATGGTAAGGTAAAACTTAAAAGTAGTTAATGTTATATATTAAGTTTTGTAGAACAAAAATTTGTTGATGTTACTGTGTAGGTAATTGATCAGAGTATCCTTTTCTGGAATATTGGGTAAGGTATAGTTACCATATTTTAAAAAAATGAGCAGAGACTAGCATTTTGAGTAGTGGGTTAAGCTGCTACCGGCAAGGCCAGCCACCCATATGGGCACCTGTTCAGTTCCTGGCTACTCCACTTCTGGTCTAACTGCCTGTTGATGCATCTGGGAAAGCTGCAAAGGATGGCCCATGTGCTCAAGCCCCTACTACTCATGTGGGAGGCCTGGATTGAGTTCCTTACTTCCAGCTTCTGCCTGGTCCAGCCCAGGCATTGTGGCCATTTGGGGAGTGAAGCAGCAAATGGGAGATCTCTCTCTCTCTCTCTCTAACTTTGCCTTTCAAATAAATATATAAATAAATCTGTTTTTAAAAAAATGAGTCATCCGTGTATGTGAATGAGTTTGAAAATTGTTGTAAAGGTTATGGTTGAAGAAAAGTTTAATGTGGAGTATTTACAGGAGAGTTCATAATTGTAATAACAAGAAGTATAATTGTTTTATATGATCGTATAAGATAGGATTTGTATCAGTGGCTGTGAAGTGGCAAATTTTATTAAAACTTTCAAGTATTTAAAATTGCCCACGAATTATTAGACTGATGGTGATGTAATGATTTTTGGGATTGGATATCTGCTTCATAAGGGATGTTTGAAAGGATTTCTGCATTTGGAAGGAAGATGGATTAGATCAGTGATTCTTAACTGTGGTTGTACTTAGAATCAACCAAGTAGCATTCAGAAAAAAAAAAAAACACCTTGATATCTAGATTGTATACACTACAAACTGTCTGAATTAGCATTTTAGATATCAGCTCATTTTAAACCTCTTTAGGTCATTATGATGTACAGCAATGTTTGAGAATAAATGGATTAGATAAACTATGATCTATTTTCCAACTTGGGGTTACTACATAATTCTAATATTTTGAGTAGCACTTTATTTTCCTGGAACAGATTTTGAATAGTCTGTATTTGTAAAGTATATATAAATCCTGGGATATATAGATATCCAGAAAGTACACAGAAATAGATTTATTGAATCTGAGAACAGATGTTCTGGTTTTGGAAACACTAGTTAAATGTTTGTGTGATAATTTCATAATGATTAACAATCAAATAATTGAAAGTTCAATGTGTCTAAATAAACCGCATTTTTAAAATTTATGAGACAGAGTGAATATATTTCTAGTTTTATTTCTGATGATTAATATGTGATAATTTGGGTAAAATGTTAATTACTAAAGCTGGGCATTGGGCACTTTGGGACTTATATTTTTTGCTTTAAAATTTTAAAGAAAGCTAAAAAAATAAATGCTAGTCTTATAACATATTGCAAGAAAATGTATAGCTGGTATGTCTTAACATATAACATATTAAGATTGATATTTTCCTCTTTTAAAATTGATTCGTATGTAATTTTTTTGCAGCCATAAAATTTCCAGGAAAAGCAAATTATTAGGGCATTATATTGGATGCTTGGATCAGAGACCCTTCACAAAGCTCTATGAAATTTTCTCTATGAGAATATTAATACCTAAAGTAAGAGAGAGAATGTGGCTTGTATTTGCTAATAATATGTAGAGTCTTCCCTGTGGCCAGAAAATCCCCCTATACACAGAGTTCCGTGACATTAATAATGGTTGTGCTAATTCATGGTTGTTTTTTATGTATGAGTAGACTGTAGGGAATATGCCTTCAAGTGCTGCATTGATGAGTGCAACCCCTGTCCCCAGGGTTAGGGTCCTGTGGGGGAAGCTTCTTCCCGTTCCCCTTCTCTCAAGTCCTCTGCTGCTTCTCTGTGTCTGTCTGCTCTTCCTCGTGCCTCTTTGTCCTCATGCCTGTGTCTGTCCTTGCCTTTCTTTTTCTCCCTGACAGTTTCTCCTCTCCCTCTTTCCTAATTGCGTCTCCCCTTTGTCTGATGCTGTCCTGTATCCCCCCTGTTTATCTGTTCAGCCCTTCCCCCTGCTCCACCTCCCCATCCTCAAGTATTTCCTGTTCTTTGACACTTGGTCCTTCTCTGTCTCACTTTTCCTTTTAGTTTATCTCTGTGGTGCTCCTGTCTGCCCTTTTATCTCCGTTATTTTCTTCCTAGTCATCTCTCTGTCTTTTCCTGTGTGTCTCTTGCTCCCTGACCATCTTTGTTGCTTTTGCCTTTGTCTTTTTGATTTGCTGTCTTCTGTTAGAAGCTCTTTTTGTTGCTCACTGATGTTCCCCCACTCTTACCCGTCCGCTGTTCGCTGTTACTCTCCCTGTATGCCCCTTGCTTCCTCTCTGCTTTGCTTGTTTTCTGTAACTTGTTCAGTTTCTGTCATTTGCCTTAAATAGAATAGTCAGTGCTGATGTAGCCACTATACCTTAGGTAGCCAGACTATGCAGAGAAACCCTGCAGGATGTTTTACGTTTACGAGGGAAATACAACCTTACCTGAAATCTGTTGGAAATTGCTCAAACTACTGGTGCGAACTCCTAGTGTTTTAGGTTTTAAAATATTTTTCAAATTAAGTTTAAACACTTGTATTTGAAAGGCAGAAAGACACACAGAGAAAGATGAAGTCGACCAGATAGACAGAGATCCTCTGTTAGTTTTCTCCCCAAATGCTTCTAACAGTTGGGGCTGGGCCAGGCTGAAGCTGGGAACTTGGAACTCAGTCTGGGTCTCAGTAACAGGTGGCAAGGACCAAGTTCTTGAGCCCCCTTCCGTTGCCTCTCAGGGGGTGCGTTAACAGGAAGCTGGAATCAGGCAGGGCTGGTACTTGAACCCAGGCACTCTGGTACGGCCTTTCAAGTGGTGTCTAACCACTTAGTCAAATGCTTGTGTCTGAGTTAAAACATTTTTTTATTAATATGTAATACTTTACACTTATGGGGTACAGTGCAGTATTTCAATACATATATGCAGCATAAGCTTATCAAATTAGGCAGATAGTATTTTCATTTTTCTTATATTTTCTTTATTTTATTTTTTTAAAAATTTTTTTATTTTTGACAGGCAGAGTGGACAGTGAGAGAGAGAGACAGAGAGAAAGGTCTTCCTTTTGCCATTGGTTCACCCTCCAATGGCTGCCGCGGCCGGCGCGCTGCGGCCGGCGCACCGCGCTCATCCGATGGCAGGAGCCAGGTGCTAGGTGCTTTTTCCTGGTCTCCCTTGGGGTGCAGGGCCCAAGCACCTGGGCCATCCTCCACTGCACTCCTGGGCCATAGCAGAGGGCTGGCCTGGAAGAGGGGCAACCAGGACAGAATCCGGCGCCCCGACCGGGACTAGAACCCGGTGTGTGGTGCCGCAAGGCGGAGGATTAGCCTGTTGAGCCACGGCGCCGGCCCTATATTTTCTTTATCTTTGGAGCCTGTCAAGTCCTATATTCCAGTTCTTTGATAGTGAACTTTAGTCTGTGCAACACTAGAACTTATTTCTTCTGTGGAACTGTGTTTTAGTACCATTATACAATCTCCCTTTATCCGTTCAGCTCCCCTTTCAGCTTCTAGTAATCACTATTCTAAATTCCAATAAACTTTTAAAAACTTCCACAGATGAGAGAAAATGTGAGGTACTTGTCTCTCTGTGTCTGGCTTATTTCACTTAACACAGTGGCTTACAGTACCATTGTTCTGCAAATGTTCTTTTTAATGGTTGAGAAATATTCCATTGTGTATATATGCTAGATTTTTTTTATCCATTCATCCATTGACTGTCAGAGTACCATCCATATTAGAAATTTGAAAGATATGTGGCCAGTGTTGTGGCGCAGTGGGTTAAGATCCTGCTTGGGAAGCCAGCATCCCATATTAAAGTGCTGGTTCAAGTCCCCTGTGTTCTGCTTTCCATCCAGCTCCTTGCTGATGTGCCCAGGAAGGCAGTGGAAGCTGGGCCAAGTACTTGGGCTACTGCCATCCGTATAGGAGACCCAAATGGTGTTCTGGGCTCCTGGCTTTAGCTTGGACCCAGCTCCAGCTGTTGCAGCCATTTGGGGTTGGAAGATCGATCTCCCTCTCTTCTTGGTCTCTGTTTCTCTCTCTCTCTCTTTCTCTCTCTTTCTCTCTCTCTCTCTCTCTCTGCCTATCACATAAATAGATAAATAAATCTTAAAAAATGAACTTTAAAAGAATTGATCAGAGGGTAAAATCAGCATGAAGTGGTTAGATGTCATTTTAATTTAAAAGAAAATTTTTCTATTCTGCTCTGGCTTTGGAGAAATCCAGTTTGTAAAATTTCAAGGTCTTAGATAATTTTATCAACCCATTTTTCCTTTTTTGGTATCTTTGACATAGAGCCAGTAAGTCTAAGAGTGTTGGGTTTGACAGACTAAGTGTAGACTCTGGTAGTTCTTAAATTAGTCTGGAATATAACTTTGGATAGTGGAAGTGAGGAAAGAAATTCTGCCTGCCTTGAATTTTAGCTGTCATTTTGCTCCCGTTTATGTGCATCATAGGTTTAAAGTCATTATTCTAATTTATGTAAGATGTGCCTTTCTAAGACATATTATTAATAGGGCTTATGTTTCATCTTATACAACAAACATTGAAACAGTAAAATTTAAGGAAGAGAGTTTAGCTAGAAGCAGTTGAAATGTTACTTTAATTTATACATCTAGTTATATTTTATTTAGAACTTTCATTAGGTAAGAACTAGTTAAGAAATGAGGCTATGCATTTCATATGTGCCTGTTGTGGTAAATGATCTGATACATAGAGTAACTAAGTTGAACGCAAGTGTAATTTTACCTGATTTGTTTTTAACTGATAATTTATAGTTATTAACCTGGGAGTTGACTGTTCTTTTGAAAAATCTTGCCTAAGAAAGGTAAGTGTTTGACCATCAGAACACTGGTCCTAAAATAGAGTTCAGAGTGTTTTTCAAGTTGACACAGTTGCCTGTCTTGCTTTGCTTTCCTCCTGAAATGATGTTTCCATTTTGGGGATGGGAAGAGCTATGATTATTTATAGACTAGTGTGTTTTAGACAGGTGGTGTGTTTACACAGGTCAGGAGAATTACCAAGTGTCCCCCAAGACCTTTAATGTAAATGCATTTTTATTTTATCATCACTTTTTATGATTAAAAGGATAAAATAACTGGGTAGGGGAAAGGAGAGCATTTTCTTTACTTTTCTATTTTATCATAGCAGGTGTCCTATATATTAGACATTTTTCAGAGTTTTAGGGTTACTGATAACCCACATGGCTTTGTCATTGGAAAATTTTAAATTTTTTTTGTATCTTATTGAAGAGCATATAAATCATAAACATCTTCCCTATCCTTTGCTCTCCTAGTTTTGGCTATTTGATAGTCATTTAAGGAGTCTAAACCTGTAGAAACTTAGAGCATTCATACATTATTGAAACTTTCCATATTATACTCTATAATTCCAGAATTATTATAAAGTAAAAAATAACTGAATATTTCTAAAATTTACATTCGTATCTTTTCTTGAGATTTAATACCATTTTTTTACTTTTAATACATTGATACCTTTTTATACATTTGATACTCCAGTTATTATATTAGGACCATTTTGCTGCAAAAGGCACCAAATCAAATAGCAATAAATGCAATTCTTTCAGTCAGCCTAAATATGCTGGTTTTCTTTAGTAAACTTTACATAAGCAGCTACTTTCACTTTCGTCCTTGTAGTAGGAACTACTTTCATTCCTTTTTGGAACCTCTGCCTCTTGAGAACCTGTTCCGATTTGATTGGAGACTAGATGATCTAATATAGTCCCATTCATAAAGAGACTGATAGTAGTCTCCTCCTTTTTTCTTCCCCTTACAAATTTTTTTTTTTTTTTTTGATAGGCAGAGTGGACAGAGAGAGAGAGAGAGAGAGAGAAAGAAAGGTCTTCCCTTTTCCATTGGTTCATCCCCCAATGGCTGATGTGGCTGGTGCACTGCGCTGATCCGAAGCCAGGAGCCAGGCGCTTCTCCTGGTCTCCCATGGGGTGCAGGGCCCAAGCACTTGGGCCATCCTCCATTGCACTCCCTGGCCACAGCAGAGAGCTGGCCTGGAAGAGGGGCAACTGGGACAGAATCCGGTGCCCCTACTGGGACTAGAACCCGGAGTACCGGCGTGGCAGGCGGAGGATTAGCCTGTTGAGCTGCAGTGCCGGCCCCCCTTACAAATCTTTAATTCCCTCTGGAACCTCTACTCTCTCTCCTGTGTTTATTAAGGACTGGTCGTCCAAAGTCATCTTTTTTAAGATTTGTTTATTTTGAAAGGCAGAGCTACAGAGAGGCAGAGAGAGAGAGAGAGAGAGAGAGAGAGAGAGAGAGAGAGAGAGAGAGAGAGAGAGAGAATCTTCATCCACTGGTTCACTCCCCAAATGGCCACAACGGCCGGAGCTGGGCCAGTCCAAAGCTAGGAGCCAGGAGCTTCCTCTGGGTGTCCCACATGAGTGCAAGCACCCATGAACTTGGGCCATCTTTCACTGCTTTCCCAGGCCATAGCAGAGAGCTGGATTGGAAGTGGAGCAGCTGGGTCTCGAACCCGCATCCACATGGGATGCTGGCACAGGAGGTGGCAGCTTAACCCGCTATGCCATGGTTCTGGCCCTTCAAAGTCATGTTAACTTTTATTCTTCATTATGTTATTTATTATACTGAATTAACAGCTCATTGTTGGATCTTTCAGATGCTTCATTTACGAGGGGAAGCAGTTAGCTTGTCTCTTGAGACATTTGGCTTTTTTATGATCATGTGTAACAGGGCCGAAATCTTTTGTATCTGAATGTTGTGTATGACTGCAAGTGCTCACCAGTCTTTTCTGTTTTGTAAATCCTATTTTACCCTTCTTTCTAAAATCAAAGTGGAACAGAAGGGGTTCTTTCCTGAGTGTTAATACTTGGTTACAGGAATCACATGCCAAATTATGTAGATGGGGTTGTCACAAAAAGTGAAGAAACCATGGTCCTCCTAAGGGGAGAAGTTTCTTGTGTGTAATTCAATGAGATAATGTTATAAGAGAAAAGTGAACCAAGTGCTGTGAGAGTGAGAAGATGACATTCTGTTTTTAGGTAACTTTGAGAGGAGATCAAAGACTATCTAGAGTTGCTGACATTTGAGCAGGGCTTGGAAGCACAGCCATCCATTAGTCACAGTAAGCACAGAACCTTGGGCCCATGACACTTCGAGGGACCTACAAAATATGTTTCTATTTTAATCTGCTTTAAAACCAGAAAAAATATGCATGTATAGTGTTGAATATGTGGTAATGAATCCAGCCAGAATTCATCTTTGTACTAACACAGTTGTAAAATAAAAGTTTTAGTCTTTTTAAGTGAAGGGTGTGGCCTTAGCGGAAGTACCTGGGACTTGCTCAAGTCATGATGCAGCTTGGCTAGAAGGAGAAAGAGAGGTGGCTGTGAGGGGCTAAGATGGGCAAAATCTTGAGCAAGAAATTTATAATTAAATCAGCAACCCATTTTCGGGAACTTAACTACGTGCGGTTTCATTCCTACCTGGGGTGAGTCGGGGAAGCATAGCAGCAGCTGGAGAAACTTCTTAGCCAGGCCTCAGAGGCAGCGTGATGTGCTGCACCTCTGAGAGACGCCGTTGGGCCAGCAACGAAGGGGTCCTTGTGTTGAGAGGCAGAACCTGTGTTACTCTTTCCTCAGTTATCACTTTAATATTTGCTTTTCCGGAAACAAATGATAAGTCACCCATCTTTGGTGATAGACACGTGCGAAATGTGGTGTGGCGAATACATCCTAGTTCCTAAGAAGCACTGCAGGTTTTTGGTTCCACATCTTAACAGACGTGGAATGTACCTCCTGGGTGAAACAAGAAGTGAACATTTCAGGTCCTGACTTTATTCACCAATATTAACTTGCAGAGTCTGTAAGTGGTGCTCAGTGAAGATCCCTGAGAGGTGGCTTATCCATTGAGGCGTAAACTAGAAACACGGGATGAGGCATCACTCGAGTGCTTTATTTCTCACAGGACATTGTGTGAGGCATCTGGGTGTTTCTTGTTAAATATCTTACACACTAACTAATAAGCCATACTCAGGACTTACTGAATAAGAATCTTAGTTGGTGTAGTCTGGAAAATCCATTTTAAACATTATTTTTGAAGGTTCAGAAGTTTGGAAACAAGTAAGTTAGATTTTTTAAAAAATTTTTGTGACTCTGACTAGGCTTCCTGATGAAAGACATTGAGAGAACACAGGGATAGCAAATGAGTGATAATTTTTTTGGAAGGTGAGGAATGTGGAATGATTGGGTGCTAGGTAAAACACTAACGCCTTATCCCCCTGACCTGACTAGAAACGCCCACTTCTGTCTGTCAGTCCTGTACTACTCTGGAGCCTGTCCTGTGCTGTACTGAATCGTTATTTATCCCTGGCCGCTTGCTGTGAGTTGCTCTGCTAAATGATGAGCTTCCAGGAGAAACATGTCTGCATTCTCTTGCAAAAGACTACACATGGTAACTGCTTAATTGTTTTTTATCAAATTAGCTCATTGGGCTTAATTGGATATTGTATCTTTCATTTAGCACTTTTGTTATAAATTAATCTACATTTCCCTGGCATCTCTTAATTTGAGAGGGGATATTGCAAAGTAGCTACAAATGTGGGCTTCCATGTCAGAAACACAGAATTGAAATCCTGTTTCTGCCACTTCATTGCTGTATGGCTGTGGGCAGATTTTGTATTCCCTGAGCCTTAGTGCTCTCACTATGAAATGGTCCTGATACTGTAGGACCTACTGCAGATTATTATAATACAAATTAAATGAAGTATGTCTGAAATATTTAACATAATGCTTAGAATATTCAGCAAACCAGTACTTCCTGAAATGTTGGCCATGACTCCCCACTCTCTTGGGGTTCCTGAGACCCTTTTAGGGGACGCAGGAACTCAATACTATTTACATAATAGCACTAATAATTTGTTTGCCTTGTTTCACTCTCATTTTTTAAAAAAAATTTTATTTTTTTCCCCAAAGAAACTTTTTATTTAGGGAATACATACTTCATGCGTTTCATAAATACAACTTTAGGAATATAGTAATTTTTCCCACCATACTCACATTCCCACCCCCACTCCCACCCTTCACTTCCTTCCTCTCCCATTTTCCACTAAGATCCATTTTCAATTAACTTTATACATAGAAGACCAACTCTATACTAAATAAAGAGTTCAACAATTTGCATGAAAAAAAAAAAAAACAACCCTGCTCCTCAGTCAAGACAAGGGCTGTTCCAAGTTAGTGCGTATTGAAGTTAATTTCACTTGTTTTTGAGAAACTTAATTAACTTTAAAGGAGCACCCAAGAATGATATATCTCTTGTAAGCATTTAGACATAGCTATAACTTATGAGATATAAGAATATCTTCCACTTAATACATTTAAAGAATTAGAAATTACAGTTGTAAAAATAATAATTTTCAATTTCTTGACTTTTCATTTTCCCAAGAGATTTATGGAGTTTTTTTTATCTATGAGTAGATTAGCAAATATGTATTTATTCAACTTGTGTATTCTACAGCAGACTATAAAAATGACTGTGACACAGGTTCTGCTGCCAAGAAGCCATTTAGAAGAGGTGTCAACATTTCTGTGAAAAATTTTGTTTTCTGTTCTCCACACTTTAGCCAAATGAACTTTCCACCTTCCTCTTACATGTGCCATGCCCTATCCTTCTTTGGCAAAAATGTTCTTGTTAAAAATCCAATGCACATATCCTTGCCTTGGTGAATCGTTTTCCACTCTCAAAAGGTTCTTTGTTCTCTGCTCCTATAACATCTCATGTATTGCTTTGGGATTAATTACTTTGCATTAATACATTGGGTTATTCAGATAATTACAGTGGTTATGATATAGCTTCTCACCCTTCTACCTATGCCCAGTTTAGAATTATTAGTATTGATCTGATAGAAATAAAACTTCCAGTAGAAATATGAAGTGAACTACATAATGCAGTTTTAAATTTTCTATGGATGGATATTTTAAGAAATGAAAATAGGTGAAATTAATTTAGCAATATGTTTTGTTTCACTTATGTCCAAGCTATAATCATTTTAATATGTAATTAGCATAAAGATAATTAATGCAGTAGTTTACATGTTTTATATTGTCTCAAAATCTGATGTGCTCTTTATACTTACAGCACATCTGCATTTGAATTGGCTGCCACATTTAAGTATTTGGTAGTTTTTTTAAAACACATATTCTGTTCACTCAGTGACAGCACAGATCTACAGCTTTTAAAGAATTTTTTAAAAAATATTTTATTTATTTATTTGAGAGGTAGAGTTATAGACAGTGAGAGGGAGAGATGGAGAGAAAGGTCCTCCTTCCATTGGTTCACTCCCAGATGGCCGCAACGGCCAGAGCTGTGCCAATCTGAAGCCAGGAGCCAGGAGCTTTCCTCCTGGTCTCCCATGCGGGTGTAGGGACCCAAGGGCTTGGGCATCCTCTACTGCTTCTCCAGGCCATTAGCAGAGAGCTGGACTGGAAGAGGAGCAGCTGAGACTAGAACCAGCGCCCACATGGGATGCCGGCGCTGCAGGCAGAGGATTAACCCACTGCGCCACAGCGCTGGTCCCCTAAAGATTTTTAAATCATATTTTTTAGATTTCTTAAGTTTTGTTTTCAGTATGTCATGTAAAATCTGAGTTGCAACAAAAACATTTTTCCTTTTTACTCTGTGATATTGTTTTTTATGATTATTTTTATTTTACGTAGTAAGTCTAAGTAAGATTTCTAAAAGTTTGTGTATTTTCTCTTACTTTCCTGCTAGGTAGATAATGTTCTCAGTAGGTGACTTTTTTTTTTTTAAAAGGATTTTTTATTTATTTGAAAGGCAGAGTTACCAAGAATAAGAGAGAAAGAGAAAGAGAAAGGGAGAGGAAGAGACAGAGAGAGAGAGAGAGAGGGAGAGAGCGAGCTTCCATCTGCTGGTTCACTCCCCAAGTGGCCACAACGGCCAGAGCTGAGCTGGCCTAAAACTAGGAGCCAGAGCTGCTTCCAGGTCTCCATGTGGGTTCAGGGGCTCAAGGGCCCCATCTTCTGCTGCTTTCCCAGGCACATTAGCCGAGAGCTGAATTGGAAGTGGAGCAGCCAGGACTCAAACTGGTGCTCATATGGGATGCTGGTGCCAAGGCAGAGGCTTTACTTGTTATACCACAGTGCTGGCTCCAGTAGGTGATTTTTTTTTTAATATTTATTTATTTGAGAGGCAAAATTACAGAGAGAGAAAGAGAGAGAGAGAGAGAGAGAGAGATCTTCCATCCACTGGTTCATTCCCCAGATGGCTGCAATGGCTGGAGCTGCACTGATCCAAAGCCAGGAGCTGGGAGCTTTTTCCAGGCCTCCCACATGAGTTCAGGGGCCCAAGCACTTGGTCCATCCTCTGCTGTCTTCCCAGGCCATTAGCAGGGAGCTAGATCAGAAGTGGAGCAGCAGGTACTCTAACCAACGGCTGTATGGGATGCGGGTGACACAGGTGGAAGCCTACCCTACTATATCATAGCACCGGCCCCATAGGTGACTTTTTTTTTTAAAATAATTTTTCAGAGACACAGAGAGAGAGATGTTCAGAGAGAGTGCTCCCAACCCATTGTTTGTTCTCCAAATGCCAACAATGCTGGGAGAGTCAGTTTCTAATGTGCTTTTATTGTGTCTCCATTGAATATGCCTTTTGAAGTGGAGAAATACACTTGATTCGCAATGCATATTGTCAGACAGAATGGTGTCTGTTCTGTTTAATAGTCCAAGTCCATTTGAAATGTCTCATCAAAGAGTGTCTTTGTAAATGATTTTCAACAGATTTGGGTATTGCACTGTGGCTCTCTCCAGACATTTAACTTGTTTAGACATAAGAAAAACTAATTAACACCAGATTGTATAAAAAAGAAAAATATTAGCTAAATAATTAATTCCATGAAATGACATGTATTCCAAACAAAACAGGCAACATCTGTTAATTCAGTTGGGAAGACAAGATTCAGCTTGATCCTTCAAATTTTTAAGTATTGTTCAGAATTTTTACTTCAAGCATGTTTCAAGTACATTTAGTAAGTAATAGTGCCTTGTGCCAGAACCGGAAGTACAGTTATGCATCTTTCAACAAAGGGGTATATTCTGAGACATGTGTTGTTCTGTGTACAGCATAGCGTGTATTCACACAGACCTAGATGGCATTGATTGATGCGGCCTGTTGATGCGATCAAGGGATGAGATGAATGCAAGACAGACGAGGCCGCTGCTGGTGTTCACATGGCATTCTGTTTTACAGTAAAGTTTTTTTTAAAACAAGTAGGAGTACACATCAGAATAATGATTAAATGTTTAGTATGGTGAATATATAAACTATTAACATAGTTGATTATTATGCACTATACATATTTTGTAATTGTATGTGCTGTACTTTCATGCGACTAGCAGTGGAGTGGTTTTGTTCACTCCAGTATCGTCACGCAAACACATGGCTATACTGTCACTAGATTTATAGGAATTGTTTAACTGCATTACAGTCTTATGGGACTATATTATATTTGTGGTCCATTGATGACCAAGACATCATTATATAGTACGTGATTGTATTTTATACATTGATTTGATGGAGAAAGTTGAAATGTGTCATTGTCTTGAACTGTACAATATAATCATAATTAATGTTCTTAATAACTCTGAGGTATTGCACTTTTAAAAATAGACTTGTAACTAAGATAGTAAGGAATAGATTATGTTTAAAATAGTGTCATTATTTCTTCTACTATATTCTAATGATTTGAAAATTTGTAATCCATGTATATGTATGTGCTGATGTTTAATTCCCAAATGCTTAGAGAATTTGCTATTTGTTTTTTAAAATTTATTTCTAATTCTTTTCTGGTTTAGGGAAATAAGCCTTGTGTAATTTAATTCTTTTCAGTTCTGTGAGGCTTCAGTGTCTCAAGTTGTAGTTTATCTTGGTAAATATTCCCTGTGCATAGAAGTATATTTCACTGTTGTTTAAAGGTTAATGAAGTTTACTTGGTTGATGTTGGCACTGAGTTTGTCTGTATTCCTTCTTCTTTTTTTTTTTTTTAAGATTTATTTATTTATTTGAAAGGCAGAGAGAGAGATAGAGAGGCAAAGAGAGAGAGAGAGAGAGAGATGTCTTCCTTCTGTTGGTTCACTCTCCAATTGGCTGCGCCGATCCAAAGCCAGGATCCAGGAGCTTCTTCCTGGGTCTCCCTGCACGAGTGCAGGAGCCCAAGGAGTTGGGCCATCTTCTGCTTTCCCAGGGTACAGCAGAAAGCTGGATTGGAAGTAGAGCAGCCGAGTCTTGAACTGGCACCCGTACGAGATGCCGGCACTACAGGCGGTGGCTTTACCTGCTACACTACAGCGCCAGTCCCCTGTAATTTTTCTTATTTTCTGATTGTTTTGTCAGTGACTGGAAGAGAATTGTTGAAGTCTCTGTGTATAATTGTAGATTTGACTATTTCTTCTTTTAGTTCTGTCTGTTTTTGATTCATGTATTTTGAACCTCAGTTATTAAGTGCATCCACATTTAGGAGTACAAGAGTAATTTTGTAAGCTCATGGAAAAGTGAAATTACAGATACTTAATTAGTGCAAAATGTTTTAATTTCCATGCATAATTTTTTCATAATATGAATTTTTTTAGCTTTTAGAGATGCTTGGATGCATGGATTTCAAAATTTTTATGTACCAAAATAAACTTATCTTTTATGTGATTTCTTGATGAATTGACTTTTTTATTATGTGATGCCTGCTTTTATTCCAGGTAATTTTGCTTGCCTCGAAGACTACTTTTATGTTAATATAACAACATCATCTCCCCTGCCTTCCCACTTTTTAAGAAAATTATTTGAAAAGCAGAGTTACAGAGGAAGAGACAGAGAGAGCATGAGCTTCCATTGCTGGTTCACTTCCCAAATGGCCGCAATGGCTGGGGCTGGGCCGAGACCATGGCTTAATTTGCTGTGCCACAGTGCTGGCCCTTCATCTCCCTTTTTATAAGTGTTTGCATGGTATATCTTTTCCCATGCTTTTCTTGTTTTAAATATTTATTTATCTTCACTGTATTTGAAAGATAGAGACAGAGATTTTCCATTGGCTGCTTAACTCTGCAAATGGTTGTAATAGCCAGACGTGGGCCAAATGTAAGGCAGGAGTCCAGAATTCCTTGCCGGTTGGCCATATCGGTGGCAGAGACTCAAGTACTTGAGCCATCATCTGCTCCCAGGATACACCTTGGCAGGAAATTGAATAAGAAGTGGAGGAGCTGGGAGCTGAATCAGATGCTCTGATATGGAACGCAGGTGTACCAAGCGGTATCCTACCTCCTGTGCCGAACGCCTACCCCCATCCTTTTACTTTTAAACTATTTCTATTGTTATAATTAAGGTAAGTTTTTTTTATAGACAGTTTGTATAGTTGGATCATTTTTTTAATTTAGAAATTTTTTTTAAAGATTTATTTGTTTATTTGAAAGAGTTACACAGAGAGAGGAGAGGCAGAGAGAGAAAGAGGTCTTCATCCACTGGTTCATTCTCCAGTTGGCTGCAACAGCTGGAGCTGCGCCTATCTGAAGCCAGGAGCCAGGAGCTTCTTCCTGGTCTCCCACACAGAGAGGCAGAGGCAGAGGCAGAGAGAGAGAGAGAGAGAGAGAGAGAGAGGTCTTCTATCCGCTGGTTCACTCCCCGAATGGCTGCATCAGCCAGAGCTGGGCTGATCTGAAGCCAGGAGCCAGGAGATTCCTCCAGGTCAACCACATGGATGCAGGGGCCCAAGGACTTGGGCCATCTTCTACTGCTTTCCCAGGCCATAGCAGAGAGCTTTTCATTAAATGTTTTTTTAAAAATTTATTTATTTATTTGAAAGGCAGAGTCATATATTTAGAGACAGAGAGAGAGAGAGAGATTCTCCATCTGGTAGTTCACTGCCCGAATGAATCCATCATCCAGGGCTCGACAGGCCAAAGCCAGGAGCTGGGAGCTTCATCTGGGTCTCCCACCTTCGTGGCAGTGGTACAAACACTTGGAGCATCTGCTGCTTTTCTAGACACATGAGCAGGGAGCTGGATCAGAGTGGAGCAGCGGGGAGAACTGGTGCCCATGTGGGATGTCAGTGTTGCTGGCTGCTACTTAACCTGTTATGCCACAGTACCCGGTGTGAACTAGTCCCCCGCCTTGCCCTGTAACTTTACCTTTCAAGTAAATAAAATAAAAACTTTTTTAAAGCTTATTTTAAATGAATTATTTGAAGATCTTCTTCCTTACATATGAAATCATGGAAAGGATATATTATGAAAAGGATATATTATGAAAAACGGCATGGACTTCAGAATTTTTTTGTACAAAAAATATCTTTTAATTATATTTTCCAATAACTTTCTTGAAGAACCCTTATATAAATCTTACCTTATATGTTTGAAGTGACATGAAACTTGTGTGATTTTCATCTGCTACTATGTGACTACCACGTGTCTGGAGATCTTCAGAGATTTTTACTTTTGTTCTTCTGATGACTATACATGTTGGTTAAACAACTTGGTTGGGGCTTAATTTACTGTAGCTTTAAAAAATCTTTAAAAAAATGGTTTATTTTCATCCACTTCTAAGAACAACACAGTCAGATGGAGACAGATGGAAAGAAATCTTCCATTTGCTGGTTCACTCCCCAAATGGCTGCAACAGTCAGGTCAGGGCCAGACCAAAGCCAGGAACCAAGAAATCTGTTCAAGTCTCCCGTGGCAGGGGCCCAAGCATTGCTCCCTCCCAGGATTCATCAGCAAGAAGCTGATCTGGAAGCAGGACAGCCTGGGCTTGAACCAGAACTCAGATGTGGCCTGTGGGCCTCTCAAGAAGCAGCCTCACCCATTGAGCCTCACCACTTGCAGTGTACAGTCATTTTAACTGAGCTTTGTTCTGTTTTGGCTTAATAAGGCCCAGAAGAAGAAGACTCACCTGCAGGCTGTGCTTTTGAAATGTTTGAATGTATAGTAGAGTTGAACGTTCGATTTTCTTTTTGGAAATACTCACATAGCAATTTCCAAATCACAGACTTCCTGGCTTTGACTAGATCATCATAAACAGCACTAATGTACTTTGCAGGAGTAGATTAGTCCCCCTTATCGGTGGTTTTACATTGCATGGTTTCAGTTACCTGTCGCCAGCTGCAGTCTAGTAATATTAAATGGAAAATCCCAGATGAACAGTTCGTAAGTTTTAAGTTGTGTGCCATTCCAAGTAGCTGGATGAAATCACCCACTTTCCTGCTGCGTCCTGCTTTGCATGTGAATCATTCCTTTGTGCAGAGTATATGCTTGCCTGCTCCTTGGTTACTTAATACCCTTCTTGCTTATCAGATGTGCTGTTTCGGTATCACAGTGCTTGTGTTCAAGTAACCCTTATTTTGCCTAGTACTGGCCCTGAAGCATAGGAGTACTGATGCTGGCAGTTGTGTATACCAAAGAGAAGCCAGGAAGAGCTTTGTTTAAAAGAAAAGGTGTGTGGGGGGGTGGCACTGTGGTGTAGAGCAAAGGCTGCTGCCTGCAGTGCCAGCATCCCATAGGGCACCAGTTTGAGTCCCGGCTGCTCCACTTCCCATGCAGCTCCCTGCTAATGGCCTGGGAAAAGCAGCAGATGATGGCCCAAGTGCCTGGGCCCCTGCTGCCCATGTGGGAGACCAAGATGAAGCTCTTGGCTTCTGGTTTGGGCCTGGCTCTGCCGTGGCTGTTGCGGCCAGGTGGGGAATGAATCAGCGGATGGAAGATCTCTGTCTGTCTGTCTGTCTCTCCCTCGAACTCTGTAACTGTGCCTTTCAAATAAAAAATACATCTTAGAAAAAAAAATAAGATATTTTGAGAGAATTTATGTTCACATAACTTTTGTTACAACATATTTTTGTAATTGTTCTATTTCATTATTAGTTAATCTCTTGATTACCTGATTTATAAATTAAACTATCATAGGTATGTATGTATATATATATAAGAAAAAATACAGTATATGTAGGGCATGGGTACTATGCTTAGTTTCAGGCATCCTCTGAGGAGGAGTATTTTGTAATAAATGCTCCATGGATTAGGAAGTACTTTTGTACTCTAAATTATAAAGGTCAGATTATTGATAATGTTTAGATAAGCACTATGAATCTAGAGTTAAAATTTTTTATAATTTGAAAAAGATTTATTTATTTGAAAAGCAAAACAGAAGGGAGAAAGGAAGTGAGAGACAGGGCGAGAGAGAGAGAGAGAGAGAGAGAGAGAGAGAGAGAGAGAGATGTTCTATTTGCTGGTCCACTCTCCAAATGACCTCAATAGCCAGAGCTGGGCCAGACTGAAACCAGGATCCTGGAACTGCATCCTGGTCTCCCACAAGAGTGGCAGGAACGCAAGAGCTTAGGCCATCCTCAGCTGCCTTCTCAGGTGTATTAGCAGGAAGCTGGGAAAGAATTGGAGCGGCCAAGACTAACTGGCTACTCTGCTTACATCACAGGGGTGGCTTAATTCAGTGTACTACAATGCCAGCCCCCAATTTTTCCTCCCTCTCCCTCTCCCTCTCCCTCTCCCTCTCCCTCTCCCTCTCCCTCTGCCTCTCCCTCTGCCTCTCCCTCTGCCTCTCCCTCTCCCTCTGCCTCTCCCTCTCCCTCTCCCTCTCCCTCTCCCTCTGCCTCTCCCTCTCCCTCTCCCTCTCCCTCTCCCTCTCCCTCTCCCTCTCCCTCTCCCTCTCCCTCTCCCTCTCCCTCTCCCTCTCCCTCTCCCTCTCCCTCTCTCCCTCTCCCTCTGCCTCTGCCTCTGCCTCTCCCTCTGCCTCTCCTTGCCTCTCCTCTCTCTGTGTAACTCTGACTTTCAAATAAATAAATCTTTTTTTTTTTTTAAAGATCTGTTTGTGTCAAATAGAAAGGCAAAGGTACAGAGAGAGGGAGAGATCATCCTAATTGTATAAGTTGATAATGCAACATTAAGCTTTAGAAGTTGTAGGAATATCATGTATTAAAGAAATACTGGTATTAAACCATTTTTAAGAATTAAAGCATAGAAGATAGTTTAGCTGTACATATGTAGGAAAAAAATCCTATAAGTAGCAGATTCTAATCTGGATTTCAATCCTGATTTTGCCACTTGATTGCCCCTTGACACTTTACTTTGAGTCTAACTTTGCTTGGTACAAAATGGTCATTGGAGTGTGACATTTCAAGATTGCTGTGTGTAGGCCTCCAGCACAGGAGCTAACATATTGGGGAATTTAGCAAATAAGTTGAATTTCTACTTGAAAAAATTAAAACAGTTGGAAAGTATTTGTTAAAGTGGTTGTCTTTTAAGAGGCAGTGCTAGAAATAGGACTGCCACTGCTGTTATATTACTAATGAATAAGTGGAAAGAAAAACCATTTTCTTTTTCAAGTCACAATTTTTAAACTCATTTCATCAAATATATGTCATGTTGTGTTATTATCAGTTTGGTTTATATCTATATAATCATCATTCCTGACAGACGGAAATGTTTTCTATTTTTGCTGTTGTCCTAACATAGTGCTAAGTATATGTGCAAGCTCCTATTTACAGTAACACACTGGAAAATATAGCATTGAAGTTGCTCTTTTATTTCTGCTTTTACAGTTGCTGTTCTTACAGTTCTCTAATAGTCCACGCTGTTTCCTGCCACTCAGACTTACCCGTCCTTAGACGTGTCTTTCAAGCCTTTTGGCTGTCTGTTCCTTCTGCCCTCACATCTTTGCAAGGCCAACTCCTACTTCTCACTCAGCTCTCAACTCAGATTTTTCTTCTTATTTTTTAAATTTAAGTCTTTATTTCTGTATTTTAGGTAGTTGATAACTTATGAAGAAAAGCAAATGCACCTAAACTCAAATTTTACATTTCCCTGATTTATCACTTAGACATGCATATGATGTCTTACCTAAAATTTAATAAAAAATACTTAACACGAGAAGAGCTCATTAATCTTCTAAGAATTCAAGTACTCATAAATAGTTTTGCATTAAGGAGAGATTTTTACATAAATAGTATTTTGTTTCTAGAAATTATATGACAAAGAAGCCCAGGATTCCTTAAGTTTCAGTGGCCCTCTGGCCACCTCTTCTAAAGCCATCCTCCTTGTACTTGATATGCTATCATATTACCCAGTTTCATTTCCAGTAGAGCCCTTATTATTTTAAAATGTCCTAATTTATTTAATTGCTTTCCTTTCCTTTCTATGAAATGTAAGTTCCCTAAAAGCAGGATCCCAGTATGTCCCATACTATATAAATGACCACCTGTAAAAAGTTAGTATAGTTTGTTAGTTTACAGAGAGAGGTAGAGACAGAGAGACAGAGAGAGGTCTTCTACTCGCTGGCCCACTCCCCAGATGGCTACAATGGCTGGAGCTGTGCGGATCCAAAGCCAGAAGCCAGGAGCTTCCTCCGGGTCTCCCTTGTGGGTTCAGGGGCCCAAGGACTTGGGCCATCTTGTACTACTTTCCCAGGCCACAGCAGAGAGCTGGATTGGAAGAGGAACAGCCGGGACTAGTACCGGTGCCCATATGGGATGCCGGTGCCTCAGGCCAGGGCTTTAAACCCACTGCGCCACAGCGCCAGCCCCCAAAATGTTTTCTATCAAGGATGAGCAGATTTATATTATAGAAAGATAAGTCAAGATGACATGAAACTCGTTTGTCCTGTAATCTGTCCCTTTTCTTATATTTTAAAATAATGGTAAAGAATGGGCTTCTTTCCCCCAAGTAATTCAGTTTGAAACCCCAGCATGGGGTTTTAGAGCCTGACTCGGATAAGGATAGCATTAGCTTGGTAGTGCAAGCTTGGATAGCTTGGATCACTGCGCCATAGATATTGTTAAAGGGAGAGGATTGATCAAGTAAGCAAATCTGTTGACGTTGTGGGAGCCAGGTTTCTAACTTTATGGTGCTAGGTTGATATTGCAGATGCCGCTGGAATCTCTTGATTTATAGCATATATAGACATGGTTTGTGTGTGTTTCTCCAGCTCTGTCCACTGAAACAGCCTGGAAATCTGCACTCCAATAATAATGAACACATTGGGTGTAAGGTACAGTTTGTAAATATACTAAGTTCTGCTGTAACACTTGTTTTGCAAACAAGTATGATCCAAGAAACATGGGAATACAGTATGAAACAATATTTTGTGTTTATGTATGCATTATTTCTTTGACAAACACTAGGTGAACTAAAAATACTGTACATAGCTGAATCAAGCTGTGTAAGAATACACAAAATGCTTACATGCATACACCTTAAACATCTACAGCTACCTTCGTTTTTTGCTTACGTTATGTGCCACACTCATTCACCTCTGGTATCAGGTGTCTCTAAGTTGATAAAAGTAACCCTCTTGATTACTTGACCACAATTTACAAACTACAAACATTCTGACACCCATTTCCACAGGGAATGTTTCTCTCAAGATAAGTACTGTGTTTATTATAATATTTTTGTATTTTTTAACTTCTAACATGTATAAAACTATGATAACATATTTTCTTAGATTCCTACCTATATTTTAATGTGTCCTGATGAAGGTTGTGAGTTTTGTGCCCCACCCCCACTTTCCTCCAAACCTTGTGGTTTTATTGAATGATTTTGCATCATGCAGTGATTGTTAGGAGCATGTATTCATTCATTCATGCATCACCTTGGAGAACAGATAGAATTCTCTTTACTAAAACAAATCAGAGCCCCTTGGAGAAATGACAGAGTACATGATGGCCCTGGAAAATTTTGTTCTGGGAAATGAAGAAATGCTAGAAGTATTATGGAAACATGTCAGAAGTGACACAGAAGCAAGCTTGAAGCGACTTCCATTGAACACATATGGGATACTGTAAGCCTCAAAGTGAATAATGATTGTAAAAATTAGGATCTCTGGCCGGCGCCGTGGCTCAACAGGCTAATCCTCCGCCTTGCGGCGCCGGCACACCGGGTTCTAGTCCCGGTCGGGGCACCGGATTCTGTCCCGGTTGCCCCTCTTCCAGGCCAGCCCTCTGCTGTGGCCCGGGAGTGCAGTGGAGGATGGCCCAAGTGCTTGGGCCCTGCACCCCATGGGAGACCAGGAAAAAGCACCTAGCACCTGGCTTCTGCCATCGGATGAGCGCGGTGCGCCGGCCGCAGTGCGCCGTCCGGGGCAGCCATTGGAGGGTGAACCAATGGCAAAGGAAGACCTTTCTCTCTGTCTCTTTCTCTCTCTCACTGTCCACTCTGCCTGTCAAAAAAAAAAAAAAAAAAAAATAGGATCTCTAAGTCCATACTGTTATAAATTTTTGAAAAGATTTATTTATCTGAGTGGCAAAGAAAGGGAAAGACAGGGGTCTTTCATCCACTGGTTCACTCCACAAATGGCTGCAGGAAATAGGGGTAGGCCACATTGAAGCTGTGCTGATCTGAAGCCAGGAGCCAGGTGCTTCTTCCTGGTCTCCCATGGGGTGCAGGGCCCAAGCATTTGGGCCATCCTCCACTGCCCTCCGGGGCCACAGCAGAGAGCTGGACTGGAAGAGGAACAACTGGGACTAGAACCCGGCGCCCATATGGGATGCCGGCGCCACAGGTGGAGGATTAACCAAGTGAGCCACAGCGCCGGCCCCCCAAGTGGTGTTTTAACTACTAGAGCAAACACCTTTCCCTCCATGAATTTTGGAAAGCCCTCTCATATGTCTGGCATAACTGTATTTTTTTCCCTGTCTTTCCAGAAGATTTAGTCATTTGGTTGATGATAACATTTGATTTAGATTAATTCCATAATTTTTAAAGAATGTTTTCACATTCATCAGTTCATTGAGAACACTGAGAAATAGTTATTGTAAATAATTAAAAGTGTCAGTTCAAGACCTGGGCTCTGGTCCAATTCCGCCTCTTATTAACTGTGTGTCCTAGGATAAATTTCCTAACTTTTTTCAGGCTTCTTTCTCCATCTTTAAACTGTGGATGCAAATATTACCTGCCCTATGGTTATTAGTGTTAAGGGAGATAATTCACACATTTTGCCTTAGAACATGGTAAACATTCTTTAATATTGCTAGCTATAATTTGATTCTTTAAGTTTCTTATTAGCTCACCAAGGCATATACTATTGCTTTCCTTTTTTTTAGTTTGTCTTTTTTTTTTTTTTTTTAATTTATGTGACAATAGAGTTATAGACAGAGAGAGAGACAGACAGAAAGGTCTTCCTTCCGTTGGTTCACGCCCCAAATGGCCACTATGGCTGGTGCTATGCCGATTGGAAGCTAGGAGCCAGTAAGAGGAAAGAATAGGAAATTAAATAAATTCTTCAGAAACTATGAATAAATTATCACTTTGGGCAATGTGTTATGCATCTTACAATTAATTATATGACTTCTTAAATGCTAGCATTTTCTGAAGAGTTCCTTCTAAAATTGCAAGATACTCATACCCTTTGACTGTAAATATTCTAATAATCAAGTATGAGAAAAAAAATGCATGGGTAGAGTGTTAGTAGCAGTACTAACATTTTAGTAGCCCCTAAAAATGTGAATTCTAGGCCGGTGCTGTGGCTCAACAGGCTAATCCTCCGCCTTGCGGCGCCGGCACACCGGGTTCTAGTCCTGGTCCGGGCGCCGGATTCTGTCCCGGTTGCCCCTCTTCCAGGCCAGCTCTCTGCTGTGGCCCGGGAGTGCAGTGGAGGATGGCCCAAGTTCTTGGGCCCTGCACCCCATGGGACTCCACATCCCATATCAGAGTGGTACTCTAGGTCCTGGCTACTCTGCTTCCCATCCCGCTTCCTGCTCATGCATGCTGGAGGCAGTGGATGATGGCCCAGCTGCATGGACTCCTGCCACCCATCTAGCAGACCTGATGGAGTTCTAGCTTTAGCCTAGTGCAGTGCTTGGGTGATTCTGGCTTTTGGGGAGTGAACCAGTGGATGGGAGCTTGCTTCCCCCAACCCTCTTTCAAGTACATGAAAAATAAAAATAAATTTTCTAAAAATAATGAAAATATATTACCCATTTCACAAGAAACTTGAAAGTTTAAAAGTTTTTGTTTAAATTTAGTGAGTACAGAAGATTGACTCAAAACTAAGATTTGCTGTGGAATTTTGTTTAGGTTGAGAGCTGTATAAATGCTAGAGAGTATATATTATGATCTGTTTGTCGTCTTCTAGAAGGATCTGCTTCATTCATGGAAGATTCTTAGGTTTCTGGACTTTATGTGCCCAAAATAAGCCATCAGAGTTGAAGCTTCTGTGTTAGACCCCCAAGCTCCATAGTAGCATCTAATTCTGTTACTGATTTTTGGGGAATGCCACCTGAGTTTCTGTAGAAAAGATGACAGTGAGAAGGACTTTCGTAATTATTAGCCATTTTACTATGCAGGATGTAGAAGCAAATCACAAATTCACAAAGTTGATTAAAATTTTTAATGTAGGGCTATTGAGTGTGGGGATTATATTAACTTTGCTGTTACAACTAGAGTCTTCAGGTTTCACTGAGTTTGTTCCAACCTCTTAGACGTGTTCGGTTCCTTCCTTTTAGTAATAGAACCATTTCTCAGTGTCCTTAAGCCTCTAAGCTGTAATTCATAGTGATTCTGTGAATCTTACCCAGATTAAAGAACTTTACTTCCCTTTTGTGAATAAAAAGTCTATGAGCAAAGCTTTCAATAAACTCAGAAAAACAGGACTTTTTCACTGGCTGACACTCAATAAGTTTAATCAACTGCAGTGTGCTTGGACTAATTTGTTCCAGGCATTCTGGAACAAGGAAGAATTATTGTGTATGCCCTTCTCGCTACTTAGAGATTTTAGCATTCTGAAACAGTGGTTCTTAACTTACTAAACAAACCATTTTTAAGAATTATGTGGACTGTTGATGCGAATGGAATGGGAGAGGGAGCGAGAGTGGGAGATGGGAGGGTTGCAGGGTTGGAGGGGAAGTTATGGGGGTGGAAAAAGATATTGTAATCCGTAAGCTGTACTTTGGAAATTTATATTTATTAAATAAAAGTTAAAAAAAGAATAATGTGGACTGTCTCCAGGGTCTGTAACATTTTAATGATAGTTTAATTTCTTCATTAATGTGGACACCTATGGTCAAGAATGCTAGTTTTGGGGGTTCTGATTTTGTTTGTGTCTTGGGAATTCTTTTTTAAAAATTTTAAATAGTTTTTATCCTTTTGTAAAGAATTCCCATTGTGTCTTTCTGGAAATTGTATTACTGGTTTATATTACAGTATCCATTTTTCTTAATTTGGAGCTTTTAAACTTTGAACAAAAATTCCAGTTTTCTTTTGAAAGAGTCGGTGAGGTATTAAAATGCATTCAGGGTTAAATGTGAGGGTTATGGAGTTGAAGTTCTGCATGCACAGATAAAAATATGCCCCTCTGTTTGCAACAGAGACAAGTCAGTCAAAAAGGTTGACAAAGCAAAAGCAGGATTAACTAACTTAACTACCTTCCAATCTTGATAGGAACTTGGAATTCTTAAGGGTAATTTTATTTAAGATTAAGGAACCATTAGGATCTCTGATTTACTGACGCTGACATCAGGACTCTGAAAGGAATCTGAGATTGAGGGATGTATAAAGAATCTTGTGATCTTGGCATAAGAGAGCTAAACAATGGTTAGATGAATTGAATATTATTATAATAACTAAGTCACTCGAAGAGAATTTCATTTATTTTTTTAAAGATTTATTTATTTATTTGAAAGAGTTACAGAGAGAGAAGAGAGACAGAAGGAAAGAGAGAGAGAGAGTCTTCCATCTGTTGGTACACTCTCTAATTGGCCACAACGGCTGGAGCTGTGCAGATCTAAAGCCAGGAACCAAGAACTTCCACCTGAATGTCGGTGAAAATTAATTCGCTTCCATGCATGGATGATATATTCTGTTTTAGATGTAGAAATATTTATTAGTTGGATTCTTTCATTGCAAACAATTGAAGCTGAATGACTTAAGTAAAAATGGAATTTATTGAAAGGTATCATGGCAACACATAGAATCCAAGGAATGCAGTAGTTGCATCAACCGGGAAGGAAAAATTAGGTCAACTTTGGTGCTCCCAGTAGTATGGCCAATGGTAATTCTTTTAAGAAAATGTCTCAAATTGACTAGGGCAAAGGATATTTCTGTTAGTTTTTAAGCTAGATAATCTTTCTTTTACATATTTATTTTGGTTTTGAGATTATTATGTTTATATGTAAATACTGCTTAAATTTGATAGTCTTATTATTTTATTCATGTGCATATTTCTGCTGTCATCCTTGGCATAGACTTTTTCTTTGGTGCTCAATAGCATGGAATTAGTGGTTTTAAAGAATTAGTTTCTGAAAGGCTAAATTTTTATCTGTCTAACTCAGTGATTGCACGAGAAGGTTAGAAGTTGTTTATGGTGCAGATAGAAAAATATTCCTGGAAGTTGCTGGAAAAAAGCACTTGGTGTTGACTGGTATGCTGTAGACATCTTTTACCTTGATTGGTAGTCTTAAATGAAGAGTCATTTCCTGTTAACTTAGTATTTGGTGGTGGTGGTGGGGATTGAGAACAGAAGGTCTGTCGTCCACAGACATGATGGAGGGCAAACGTGATGTGACACATCTGCTGTGTCTCTGTGTTTTGGTTTGATTGACTGACTTAATATTTGCTTAAGTCAGAGCAAAGAGATCTGAGTCATTCTTCACCATCTCTGGGTCTTTTTTATCTCACCCCCTTTTTTTTCTTTTAATATTAATCTTATAATTGTTGGTATTTCTGGGATTTGTACTTACTTAGACTAGCTCTCTTTGAACTTGGCCTACTAATTATTGGATTCAAGACATGTTAAACCCATTGTCTTAAGAATAAGGCTACTGAAACAAAAATACCACAGACTAGGGGCTTAAACAACAGAAACTTATTTTCTCACAGTTCTGGAAGCTCAGAGTCCCTGATCAAGGTTGTAGCAGACTTCAAGACGTGTGTCCTTATGTGGCCTTTGCTTTGCGTGTGGTGGAAGAAGGGGAAAGAAAGATGTCTTTGGTGCATCTTCCTCTATAAAGTGTAGACACTAATCCTGTGGGATTAAGGCTCCAATAACCTTAAGGCCTCACTTAACCTGTATTGCCTTTTTTTTTTAAAGATTTATTTTTTATTTATTTGTAAGGTAGTTATAGAGAGAGAGAGGTAGAGATAGTGAGAGAGAGGTCTTCCATCTGCTGGGTTACTTGCCAAATGGCTGCAGCAACCGGGGTTGGACCAGAGCAAAGCCAGGAGCCAGGAGCTTCTTCTGGTTCTTCCACGTGAGTGCAGGGGCCCAAGGACTTGGGTCATCCTCTGCTGCTTTCCCAGGCACATTAGCAGGGAGATGGATCGGAAGCGCAGCATGTAGGACTCAAACCAGCTCCCATGTAGGATGCCGGCACTCCAGACCAGAGCTTTAACCCGCTGCACCACAGCTCCAGCCCCTTATTACTTTTTTAAAGGCCTCACCTTTAAATACAGTCATTTTAGGGATTAGAGATTCAGCATATGAATTTGGGAGAGACACAATGCAGTTCTTTGAGGGGTGGGTATGTGTGGCCCATGGGTTGTGTAAGGCCCACAGAATCATTTGGTCTGGCCCTATCAAGGCAACCACAGGGAGGACTCAAAATTCAGTAAATCTATTGCACACAAATTTTTAAGTTGATAATTTTGTATGGTCCGTGGATGATGTTATAAATATTTAAATGGGCCTTGGCAGAAAGAAGTTTCCCCTCTCCTTAGTCGTCACTTTCATATAGTTAATAGGTAGATTCTCTTTATTTTGTAGTAATAAATAAAGTGATTTTTCTATAAAACTTATTTGCTATTGAAGAGGGGAGAAGTCATGTCATTTTGGCCCTCTGCACCTGTTTCCTCATCTGTACAACATGGAATTTGAGCTACTTGGCGTCTGAACACTGAAATTCTGTGGCTCTGCAATTCATTGTTATGGATTTCTGATATTATTCAGCAGGTAGATTATAGGAAGCATCTTATGATGGAAGTTGAATTCTATAAATCAACATTCTACTAACTTTCTTCATTGAAATGATGTTATTCTAAATACCTGTAGATTCTTTCATCGAAACTTTTCAACTAGCTATGTTGGACAGTGTTTTCCATGTACAGTGTAAAGGTTTGGAAGTAACTTGTTTCTTTTTTTCCCCCAGTTAATACCTTTTATTTATTCAATATAATTTATTTATCCTTTATTAATTATTATTTGACCATTTCACTATAATGGAGTCAAACAGTACAGTAATTTTAGATAGGAATATGTGAGAATCCCTCTCATGCCTACATTTCTTTCAAAGGAGACTTCATAAGTAGCAGTTTGGTTTATGTATCCTTCCAGTCTTCTTTCTGTGAATGCACATATATGTATTAATTTTTAATTAATTTTGCATATAATTTTTAATAAACAGGATCATTTAATATATATTGTTACTTAATTTTTTTCCTCAGTAGTATGTCTTAGAAGCTTTTAATACATACCAGGATTTATGTCTATGATTTAAATTGACTATATAGTATTAAATAATATTATCATAATTTACTTAACCATTTCCTTCTGCTGGACATCAGTTTGTTTTCTTTGTCACTGTTAAAAACATCACTGCAAATCTCTGCATTTATGCAGATTCCTTTATATTTCCTACATTTAGAATTGAAATGACTGAAAATTTTGAAAGCTTCTGCCAAATTTGTCTTCCTAAAAAGCTTTACAGACTTACATTTCATTCAACTGGGAATGAAAATGTTCACTTACCCTGATCATTGCCAAATGATGTGATTTTAAAATCACTCCCAGGCTAATGGTTAAATTTTTTTTTTTTTAGTTTTAAAAGTTGTATTTAAATGTCACCTGGGATATTAAGCATCTTTTTGTTTGCTATCTACTTGTATTTCTCCATGAATTTATCTAATTTGCCCATTTTTCTTGTGGAATCAAATAGCTTTGTATTGTTGACTCTCTTGAGCTCTTTATAGATTCTAGATATTAATCCTTTATCAATTGCATGATTTGGAAATATTTTCTAAAGAGCTCAAGAAACTCAATAACAAAACAGTCCAGTTAAGAAATGGCCAAAGGACTTGAACAGGCATTTTTCAAAAGATTAAATTCAGATGGCCAACAGACACATGAAAAAATGCTCAGGATCACTAGACTTCAGGGAAATTCAAATAAAGACCACAGTGGGGATTTACCTTACCCCAGTTAGAATGGCTATCATATAGAAATCAAAAAACAGTAAAAGCTGGTGAGGATGTGAGGAAAAAGATACCCTAATCCACTTGTTGGTGGGAATGTAAACTAGTACAGCCATTGTGGAAGACAGTATGGGGATTCCTCAAAAAGCTGAAAATAGATCTATCGTATGTGACCCTGCCATCCTGAAATCAGCACATGAAAGAGTTCTCTGTACCCCCATGTTTATTGCAGCTCAATTCACAATAGCTAAGATACAAAATCAACCCAGCTGCTCATCAACCAGTGACTGGGTAAAGAACAAATGGTGTAGCTACACTACGGAATATTATATTGTACTGAGCTGTAAAAAAGAATGAAATACTGTCTTTTACAACAAAGTGAATGTAACTGGAAACCATTATACTTTGTAAAATAAGTCAGTCCCAAAAAGACAAAATATAATGTTTTCCCTGGTCTGTGGTAGCTAATGGAATATAAAAAAATGTAATGTATATGAGTGAAATTGCCATTTTGAGAATTGATTATTGTTTGCAGTCCATGTCTCTACTGTTGAGGAGCAGTGTTTTTATTCTTACTATTTGTTAAATTATTTACTTAGTAGAGGATTAAGTTTAGGATTATAAAATAAACTGAAATTATGTGATTGTAAAAATTAAGAGAAAGGATAAGAAAGGAAGGAGGAGGGAGGGTAGGAGTGTTGGCTGCAGGAAGCCTAGGGTGGGAAATATCCCTGTGCTCCTAAACCTGAAATGTGTTCACCTTGTGTAAATTAAAAGAATCTCTTAGTATTGGTTTATAAGATTTTTCAAAAATGTGCTTTGCATGTAAATCCGTCTCTTTTTTTTAAAAGATTTATTTATTTGTTTGAAAGAGTTCCAGTGTTGAGGAAGATAGAACAAGTGAGCATTTGGACCATCTTCACTTTTCTTTTAAATGTTACATATATTTGGCCGGCGCCGCGGCTCACTAGGCTAATCCTCCACCTGCGGCGCTGCCACACCGGGTTCTAGTCCCAACTGGGGCGCTGGATTCTGTCCTGGTTGCCCCTCTTCCAGTCCAGCTCTCTGCTGTGGCCCAGGAGTGCAGTGGAGGATGGCCCAAGTGCTTGGGCCCTGCACCCGCATGGGAGACCAGGAGAAGCACCTGGCTCCTGGCTTCGGATCAGCGCAATGTGCCAGCCACAGCGCTGGCCGCAGTGGCCATTGGGGGGTGAACCAACGGTAAAGGAAGACCTTTCTCTCTGTCTCTCTCTCTCACTGTCCACTCTGCCTGTCAAAAAAAAAAAAAGTTACATATATGTATTTTCCCTATCTTCTGTTTCTCTTTTTGACTTTGCTTATTGCATCTTATGGAATGGAGATTTTTCATTTTGTGAAAATGTAAATCATTATCTTAATGGGATGAGTGTTCTCTATAGCATTTAAGAGTGGGTTCCCCGTGTAGAATTAGTTACATTTTTGGTACTTTATAATATTTCTTTAACTCCATTTTAGAATGGATGATGATCAGTTGACCCATCCCTTTGTGTTGTGCGGTCCATTCCTTTCTTCACTGATTGAAAGCCGCTCTGTTTTCGTCTGAACTTCCCTAAATAATATAAGCAAATCTATGGGACTTCTGGACTGTATTCTGCTCATTCATTGTGGGTCTCTAATTCTACCAGTTGTGAGCTTCTGCTTGTAGCAGTTGTTCATGTCTTGAAATCCGAGAGGACAAGAACGTTGTCCTTCATCTGGTTTCTTTTGCGCAGCTCTTTGCTGTTTTTATTTATGGCTTTTCCCCTCTTTCTCTCTGTGAGCTATTATTTCTTAGTATTGTTCTAACCTTACTCTGTCCTCTTCTGATTGTTGCTGTTAACTTACATGTGAACTAGGAAACTAGATAGTAGGCTGCTGGTATTTTAGATAAGCCAGTCCCTAAACAGAGGAAATGATGAATTCATAAGAGAGTTGTTCATGGTGGAATGTTCATGCCTTAATACATAAAATGGATTACATGTTTCAGTATTTCAGAGGCCTGAATTTTTTATGTTTCTAAGTTTTTGGCAATATTTTATATAGTCAGTGTTGCTGAATGTGTAATGTCTGTATTACACATTATATAATTCATGTATACTAAAAATTATTTTAAGAGCAGAAACTATATTTAAATCACTTTATGGAACAACTTCATTTCTATCACTTTATCTTAATGAAAGTTGTCTGTAATAGGGAAGCAAAGAAAATATGATCAAGTCCATGCATTGCTTTGGAATTTTTTTATTAACAATAGAGAATAAAATAAAAATATAAAAAGTAGATAGTTAAGGAGAATAAGCTTATTTTAAATCGGCTGTAGGTAAATTCTGTTATGAGAGCAACATCTTTTACCATAGAATTTGCTTTAGTGCATGATCAGCTGTTAAAAAAAAAAAGCTGGGACCTATTTTGTGCCTTTTAAAAGTATTAGTAGCTTTGAGCAGCTACAGCCTTTATTGTAACCTTACATGTGGAACTTAAACTGGCCATCTCTTTTTTACTGTAAAATTAATAGAATATCCTGCATCATGTGCTTAGGTAGAAAGCATGTAAGATAGAGAGTAGGTATTTATAAAAATAAATTTTGTACAGTTTTTTGTTACATTTGTATTAATCAAGTAAAATGAAGATGTGACACGCTTTTTAGAACTTTAAGATTTTGTCTTTAAAATATCGCTGGTACTATGAATATGTACATGTGTGATTGCATATTATTTAGGGAAATACTATTTTCCTTTTCCTAAGGTAGATTATATAAGGGCTTCATGGATTGCACTAAGATTTGGCATATCTGGGAGACAGAAAGGAACCTATACTTTTCTATACATTTCAAGCTTAGAGTGACACAGAGAACCAGAAGTGGAATAGTTGTCTATTATTGTTAGCATCTAGAGAGTTTATTCAGATCTCACTTGAGCAAGAAACATACCACTTTTGGTCTGGAATTTCTGTCTAGACTGGGATTTCTGTCTGGACTGAGATTCAGTAAATTGGTATATTATGTGTCAGCACCCACAAATAGATCCAGCCTACAGAAATATATATTGATTGGCCCATATCATGTTTTTAAAATATCCAGATTTAAGGCTTCTCCTAAAAAACTGGATGATGTGACAGGTGTAGCCCCATATCACTCCATTGGTAGCAACTAGACAGATACATGCTTCTGGTTTGCCAGCGTCCATACCAGTCTTTACCCTGATGTTTTATCAGTTTCCATTTATCACTACACACGTGTAGTTATCAAGTTGGACAACTCATTTATGTTACCTTCCCAGATTCTGAAAGTTTGGAACGTTTAATTTACAGTCATCAGTAGACACTGCTTTCTTTGTGTCTGCCGTAGCTAAAGTACAAATAAGTAGGTATACTCTATATTCATGTCTTTATAGTTTGCTCTTGCAGACTCCTTCCTGGTTACCACATGGGTAGAAGGGCCCCAAACCCGCCTTCCTCCATAGGCTCCAGGTGTGTTAGCAGGAAGCTGCTTCAGAAGTGGAGTTTGAACTTGGCTCCAACCGCCGCACAACACTGACCCGTATTTTTTTTCTTGTAACAGCTAGTCTGCTCCTTGCTGAGTGGTTCCTGCTCAGCTCAGCTCCCAGCACCTGGGCTTTTCCTGGAATACCACTGTCTGTAGTGTTTTTATTCGTTCCAAGTTTTAGAACAATTTCTCTGACATTTAGATCTATTATAGTAAGAGATTTACGGTCAAATTCAATTAAAGAAAGGTTGTGTTCCGTGAAGTGGCATTTGATTAACTGTTTCTTAATGTGTCACGGTTTGTTTTTTTAGAAAAAAATATATATAGTTGTCATCTTGAAGACTAAGAACTGAATAACTTTAATACTTATTTATTTAATTTATTTGAAACACAGGAAGAGGGAGAATAGAAATCTTTCCTCCATTGATTCACTCCCCAAATGCCTGCAACAGCCGAGGCTGGGCCAGGCCAAAACCTAGAACCCAGAATTCAGTCTGAGTCTCTATGTTGGTGGCGGGGCCCAAGTACTTGGGCTAGCCCCTGCTTCCTCCCAGGGTGCACATTATTAAAAGGAAAGTCAGATCGGGAGCAGAGCCAGGACTCAACTCCAAGCACTCTAACCATGGTTGTGGGCATCCAAGGGCATTTTAATGCACTGTGCCACAATGTCCACTTCAGTAACTAATTTTTATTCCCTTAATTTTTTCCATCTGCCTTTGGACATTAAATTTAAATATTGTTTTCCTTGCTTTTTAGTTACAGATGAGGACACGGTAAAGAGGTATTTTGCCAAGTTTGAAGAAAAGTTTTTCCAAACCTGTGAAAAGGAACTTGCCAAAATCAACACATTTTATTCAGGTAAGTGGCCATAAGAAATGATTTCTACTGCTAGGGAAGGAGAAATTATTCCATGTGACTGTTTAAACTTCTGACCAGCATTTTCAGGTTGAGGCTTCTTTTCCTAGCGCTCCTGCTCTTCAGGGCTATTTTGTCGTGGGAGCACATATGGCGCCTAAAGGGTCAGATACCTGATTTTATCACTGCACCTGGTGCTGAGTTTCTGAGGTTTAGTTTATCGGTTACATGATTTTTATACCTTCAGTTGCCAGGAATGCTCATATCTGTCTCTAGAGCACTGTTGTATAGAGTGAGAACTACAGGAGGCCACTGGAGTATGCAAAGAAAATATCAGAACTTCTATTGTTTTGTCTAGCTTTTTTTTTAAAAGATTTTTTTGAAGATTTATTTATTTATTTGAAAGTCGTTTACAGAGAGAGAGAGAGAGGTAGGGAGAGAAAGAGGTCATCGATCTGCTGGTTCACTCCCCAGTTGGTTGCAACAGCCAGAGCTGTGCCAATCTGAAGCCAAGAGCCAGGAGCTTCTTCCGGGTCTCCCACGCAGGTGCAGGGGCCCAAGGACTTGGACCATCTTCTTTGTTTTGTTTTGTTTTTTTTTAAATTTTATTTAATGAACATAAATTTCCAAAGTACAGCTTATGGATTACAATAGCTACCCCCCCATAACTTCTCTCCCACCCACAACACTCCCATCTCCCACTCCCTCTCCCTTTCCATTCACATCAAGATTAATTTTCAATTATCTTTATATACAGAAGATCAATTTAGCATATATTAAGTAAAGATTTCAACAGTTTGCACCCACACAGAAACACAAAGTGTAAAATACTATTTGAGTACTAATTATAGCATTAATTAAACACCTAAGAATAATTGTGTATTAATTACAGAGTTCAACCAATAGTTTTAAGTAGAACATAAAAAATACTAAAAGGGTAAAGTATTAAGTTCTTTTTTTTCTTTTTTTTGTTTGTTATATAGTTATTATTTTTTATTTAATAAATGTGAATTTACAAGCGCAACTTTTGTATTGTTGTGGCTTCCCCCCCAACCCCCTCCCTCCCGCGGCCCTCCCCTCTCCCACTCCCTCTCCCATCCCGCCCTTCATCAAGTTTCATTTTCAGTTACCTTCATATACTGAAGATCAACTTAGTATATACTAAGCAAGGATTTCAACAGGCTGCACTCACACAACCACACAAGGTATAGGGTATTGTTCGACTAGTAGCGTTGTTTTTAAGTTTCATAGTAAAACACATTAAGGACAGCGATCCTACGTGGGGAGCATGTACCCAGTGACTCCTGTTGTTGGTTTAACAATTGGCACTCTTATTTATGACGTTGGGCCATCTACTGATTTCCCAGGCCATAGCAGAGAGCTGGATTGGAAGTGGAGCAGCCGGGACTAGAACCGGTGCCCATATGGGATGCCAGCGCTGTAGGCAGAGGCTTTACCCACTATGCCACAGCGCCAGCCCCAAGATTTATTTATTTATTTGAAGGCAGAGTTACAGAGAGGCAGAAGTAGAGAGAGAGAGAGAGAGAGAGAGAGAGAGAGAGAGGTCAGTCTTCCATCTGCTGGTAAACTCCCCAGATGGCTGCAATGGCTGGAGCTGCGCCAATCTGAAGCCAGGAGCCAGGAGCTTCCTCTGGGTCTCCCACATGGGTGCAGGGGCCCAAAGGACTTGGGCCATCTTTTACTGCTTTCCCAGGCCATAGCAGAGAGCTGGATCGGATGTCGAGCGAACTGGTGCCCATGTGGGATGCTGGCACTGCAGGTGGCACCAGTTTCCCTAGCTTTCTACAACTTCTGGAAGCTGCTCATTAAGGTGTTCTTTCTTTGGGGTGTGTTGGAAGATGGGTGGTGGGAGACGCAGAGTGGTAAGAAGAGTAAACAGAAACTGCCAGGAACCTAACAGATGCTGAATCCAGCATTTTCTTAGCAACTATTAATCTTGCAAATCAGTATTTCAGCATATTTCTACAAATGTGGGTCATCTTCTAAGCCTCCAGTAGTGTACAGAGCATTTGTCCTCTGCCACTTGTACTTGGTGCATCTCCTAGCCTGGTTGCTCACTGAGAACTCAGACTCTGGCTCCCAGTCTAAATCTCTGCCTTCATTTTTATATAACCCTGGTTGACTTCATTTTCTGTGTGGACAGTCTGTTTCAGTTTCATTTCCTCTCTACTTTTGCCACGTACTTGCTCCCTTCTAAAGTAATAAACCCTGGTGTTGACGTTAAGCTTTTTACAGTCCTCCATGTTCATGTCTGTTTTCCGGTCTCACAGAGCTCAGTTTCCTTAACTCTCTGCTTTGATTCCAGTGGATAGTGTCCCTCCAGAGTTAATTTCTTCTCATCAATCATTTTAACCATTCTATCTTCTGTGCTTTTAATTCCTGTTCCTTCATTGCCTTATCTTGAAATTGCCAAGCAAACTCCCACCATTCTAGACTTTACCTTTTTTATGCCTGCCCCCAGGACTCCTTAGGACAATAGCAGAATAGATTGAAACCATTATAGATTTCATTAGTGTACTCTTTTTTTTTTTTTTTAAGATTTATTTATTTATTTAAAAGTCAGAGTTAAACAGAGAGAGGAGAGACAGAGAGAGAGAGAGGTCTTCCATCGATGGTTCACTCCCCAGTTGGCTGCAACGGCCAGAGCTGCGCTGCTCTGAAGCCAGGAGCCTCCTCCGGGTCTCCCATGTGGGTGCAAAGGACCAAAGACTTGGGCCATCTTCCACTGCTTTCCCAGGCCACAGCAGGGAGCTGGATCAGAAGAGGAGCAGCCTGGTCTTGAACCTGTGCCCATATGGGATGCTGGCACTTCAGGCCAGGGCGTTAACCCGCCGCAGCACAAGCCCTTCATTAGTGTTCTTAACTGTGTCCTCAGAGCTATCTGTTTGTCCTAATAAGTATCCTTTTCTGTGCTCTAGAGTGCTTCCTCTAAATATTTATTCTCCATTCCTGCTGTCTTCAGCGTGGTCATTATAGCTACTACTTTACAAATAAAAATAAAATCCATCAACTCCTGTTTTTTGTTTTTGTTTTTGTTTTTGTTTTTTAACAGGCTGTTAGACAGTGAGAGAGACAGAGAGAAAGGTCTTCCTTCCGTTGGTTCACCCCACAAATGGCTGCTACGGCTGGTTCTGTGCTGAACCGAAGTCAGGAGCCAGGTGCTTCCTCCTGGTCTCCCATGCAGGTGCAGGGCCCAAGCACTTGGGCCATCTTCCACTGTCTTCCTGGGCCACAGCAGAGAGCTGGACTGGAAGAGCAGCAACTGGGACAGAACACGCGCCCCAACTGTGGCTAGAACCCGGTGTGCTGGCTCCGTAGTCGGAGGATTAGCCAAGGGAAAAATATACAGGAGATGTTATCAGATGGAGCCCCTTGCTCACACATACCAGATCAGTTACAAAAACACTAGATTGACTTTCTGAGAGAGAGCATTTATTTTTACTACAGTCCAGTAGGAGAAAGAGACAGGTCGTGTCAAGACGCAGATCAGTCTCCCCAGTACAGAGAGAAGATTGGGAATTTATGGAGTTAGGGTAATTGGGGCAGAACTGGGTGAAACAAAGCAACAGAGCATGATAGGTAGAAAGGAAAGGGGTGGGAAATGTCCTTCGAGCATGAGCGTGTACCTTGACAAATCATGTCTTTACGTATCTATCAGATGTTCAAAGGTGGCTATAGAAACGTCATCAGAGCTGTGTCAGTTAGCATTCTAATGGACCATACGGTAACTGTGTGGTCAGTCTGAGCTGATTGGTGCCGGTTCCAGTTACAGGGCTGGTGGGAGCCTGTTCTGTCCAGTTTTCAGGGACCCTGAAAAGAGGACTCTGCAGTATTTTTTTTTCCTTTTTTTTCAGAAACAACTATGATGATATTACAAGTTAGTATGCAACAGGTAGCAAAGAACTATTATGGGCTGTTAATATGTTAGGCAGGCACTGGAAGCTTGCTATTAAGCAAGGTGTGCGTGGAGGGTGGGGGGTCTTTTGTTGTCCAGGGTTTCCAAGGAATTGCAGTGTTCCAGGGACAAAGGTTACTATGAAAAGGAAGTCGAAAGATAAACGAGGGCCTAGCAGTGTAGACAGAGAAGGCGACGGTGAGAAGGAAGAGGCTGCGATCGGGATAGACAGAGAAGGCGACGGTGAGACGGAAGAGGCCACGATCGGGATAGACAGAGAAGGCGACGGTGAGAAGGAAGAGGCTGCGATCGGGACAGACAGAGAAGGCGACCGTGAGAAGGAAGAGGCCGCGATCGAGATAGACAGAGAAGGCGACCGTGAGAAGGAAGAGGCCGCGATCGGGATAGAGAAGGCGACCGTGAGAAGGAAGAGGCCGCGATCGGGATAGACAGAGAAGGCGACGGTGAGAAGGAAGAGGCTGTGATCGGGATAGACAGAGAAGGCGACCGTGAGAAGGAAGAGGCTGCGATCGGGATAGACAGAGAAGGCGACGGTGAGAAGGAAGAGGCCGCGATCGGGATAGACAGAGAAGGCGACCGTGAGAAGGAAGAGGCTGCGATCGGGATGGACAGAGAAGGCGACGGTGAGAAGGAAGAGGCCGCGATCGGGATGGACAGAGAAGGCGACCGTGAGAAGGAAGAGGCTGTGATCGGGATAGACAGAGAAGGCGACGGTGAGACGGAAGAGGCTGTGATCGGGATGGACAGAGAAGGCGACGGTGAGAAGGAAGAGGCTGCGATCGGGATAGACAGAGAAGGCGACCGTGAGAAGGAAGAGGCTGCGATCGGGATAGACAGAGAAGGCGACGGTGAGAAGGAAGAGGCTGCGATCGGGATGGACAGAGAAGGCGACGGTGAGAAGGAAGAGGCTGTGATCGGGATAGACAGAGAAGGCGACCGTGAGAAGGAAGAGGCTGCGATCGGGATAGACAGAGAAGGCGACGGTGAGAAGGAAGAGGCTGCGATCGGGATGGACAGAGAAGGCGACGGTGAGAAGGAAGAGGCCGCGATCGGGATAGACAGAGAAGGCGACGGTGAGAAGGAAGAGGCTGTGATCGGGATAGACAGAGAAGGCGACCGTGAGAAGGAAGAGGCTGCGATCGGGATGGACAGAGAAGGCGACGGTGAGAAGGAAGAGGCCGCGATCGGGATGGACAGAGAAGGCGACGGTGAGACGGAAGAGGCTGTGATGGAGATAGACAGAGAAGGCGACGGTGAGAAGGAAGAGGCTGCGATCGGGATGGACAGAGAAGGCGACGGTGAGACGGAAGAGGCTGTGATGGAGATAGACAGAGAAGGCGACGGTGAGAAGGAAGAGGCTGCGATCGGGATGGACAGAGAAGGCGACGGTGAGAAGGAAGAGGCTGTGATCGGGATAGACAGAGAAGGCGACCGTGAGAAGGAAGAGGCTGCGATCGGGATGGACAGAGAAGGCGACGGTGAGAAGGAAGAGGCTGTGATCGGGATAGACAGAGAAGGCGACCGTGAGAAGGAAGAGGCTGCGATCGGGATAGACAGAGAAGGCGACGGTGAGAAGGAAGAGGCTGCGATCGGGATGGACAGAGAAGGCGACGGTGAGACGGAAGAGGCTGTGATGGAGATAGACAGAGAAGGCGACGGTGAGAAGGAAGAGGCTGCGATCGGGATAGACAGAGAAGGCGACCGTGAGAAGGAAGAGGCTGCGATCGGGATAGACAGAGAAGGCGACCGTGAGAAGGAAGAGGCCGCGATCGGGATGGACAGAGAAGGCGACGGTGAGAAGGAAGAGGCTGCGATCGGGATAGACAGAGAAGGCGACGGTGAGAAGGAAGAGGCCGCGATCGGGATAGACAGAGAAGGCGACGGTGAGAAGGAAGAGGCCGCGATCGGGATGGACAGAGAAGGCGACGGTGAGAAGGAAGAGGCCGTGATGGAGATAGACAGAGAAGGCGACGGTGAGAAGGAAGAGGCTGCGATCGGGATAGACAGAGAAGGCGACCGTGAGAAGGAAGAGGCTGCGATCGGGATGGACAGAGAAGGCGACCGTGAGAAGGAAGAGGCCGCGATCGGGATGGACAGAGAAGGCGACGGTGAGAAGGAAGAGGCTGCGATCGGGATAGACAGAGAAGGCGACGGTGAGAAGGAAGAGGCCGCGATCGGGACAGACAGAGAAGGCGACCGTGAGAAGGAAGAGGCCGCGATCGGGATGGACAGAGAAGGCGACGGTGAGAAGGAAGAGGCTGCGATCGGGATGGACAGAGAAGGCGACGGTGAGAAGGAAGAGGCTGCGATCGGGATGGACAGAGAAGGCGACCGTGAGAAGGAAGAGGCCGCGATCGGGATGGACAGAGAAGGCGACGGTGAGAAGGAAGAGGCTGCGATCGGGATAGACAGAGAAGGCGACCGTGAGACGGAAGAGGCCGCGATCGGGATGGACAGAGAAGGCGACGGTGAGAAGGAAGAGGCTGTGATCGGGATGGACAGAGAAGGCGACGGTGAGAAGGAAGAGGCCGCGATCGGGACAGACAGAGAAGGCGACGGTGAGAAGGAAGAGGCTGCGATCGGGATAGACAGAGAAGGCGACCGTGAGAAGGAAGAGGCTGCGATCGGGATGGACAGAGAAGGCGACGGTGAGACGGAAGAGGCTGTGATCGGGACAGACAGAGAAGGCGACGGTGAGAAGGAAGAGGCTGCGATCGGGATAGACAGAGAAGGCGACGGTGAGAAGGAAGAGGCCGCGATCGGGATAGACAGAGAAGGCGACGGTGAGAAGGAAGAGGCTGCGATCGGGATAGACAGAGAAGGCGACCGTGAGAAGGAAGAGGCTGCGATCGGGATGGACAGAGAAGGCGACCGTGAGAAGGAAGAGGCTGTGATCGGGATGGACAGAGAAGGCGACGGTGAGATGGAAGAGGCCGCGATCGGGATGGACAGAGAAGGCGACGGTGAGATGGAAGAGGCTGTGATCGGGATAGACAGAGAAGGCGACGGTGAGAAGGAAGAGGCTGCGATCGGGATGGACAGAGAAGGCGACGGTGAGAAGGAAGAGGCCGCGATCGGGATAGACAGAGAAGGCGACCGTGAGAAGGAAGAGGCTGCGATCGGGATAGACAGAGAAGGCGACGGTGAGAAGGAAGAGGCTGCGATCGGGATAGACAGAGAAGGCGACCGTGAGAAGGAAGAGGCTGCGATCGGGATGGACAGAGAAGGCGACCGTGAGAAGGAAGAGGCTGCGATCGGGATGGACAGAGAAGGCGACGGTGAGAAGGAAGAGGCTGCGATCGGGATAGACAGAGAAGGCGACGGTGAGAAGGAAGAGGCTGTGATGGAGATAGACAGAGAAGGCGACGGTGAGAAGGAAGAGGCTGCGATCGGGATAGACAGAGAAGGCGACCGTGAGACGGAAGAGGCTGCGATCGGGATGGACAGAGAAGGCGACGGTGAGAAGGAAGAGGCTGTGATCGGGATGGACAGAGAAGGCGACCGTGAGAAGGAAGAGGCTGCGATCGGGACAGACAGAGAAGGCGACCGTGAGACGGAAGAGGCTGCGATCGGGACAGACAGAGAAGGCGACGGTGAGAAGGAAGAGGCTGCGATCGAGAGGGCATTTGAGATGGAAGGAACGTTTAGACTGAGAAAGCCTTTGACCAAGATCATAGATGAAATACATGAAATCGAGTTTATTAGTATTTTCCTTTTGTTTAAATTTTTTGTATAATGAATTGTATATATGTATGGGCTACAGTGTGATATTTCAGTACATGTACCAATCAATCACAACATTTCCCCTTGTTTGGCATTTTAGTAGGAGGCTTGGAACTTCTTATATTTGTTGAGGTATCTTCTGGATTATTGTGAACTCCACTCTCCCTGCTCTGCTGTGTAATGCTAGGAATGGATTTCTTGGATCTAACTCTGATTTGGTAGCCATTATCTAAACTCCTTCTGTCTTCCCCATCTCTTGCAACCTGTAGTAATCACCATTCTGTGTTAAGGTTGAGTTGTTTCTTTAGTTCCCACATTTGAGGGAGAATATACTATATCTGTCTTTCTGTGAGTGGCTTATTTCACCTAACATGATATCCTCTCGATCTATCCATTTTGCTACAGATGACAGTATTTCTTTCTTTTTTTTTTTATGGCTGAATAACATTCCATTGTGTATATATACCATATTTTCTTTTTGTTTATTGAATGATGGACACCTTGGTTGATTTCCATATTTTGGCTATTTTGAAAAGTGCTATTGAATTTTGGCTAATTTTGCTATTTGGAATAAACTTTGTGGAATGGATATGTCTTCGATTCCATGTCTTTTGGATATATAGCTAGTATTGGGATTGCTGGATCATATGGTAGCTTTACTTCTAGTTAAAAAAAAAATTCATACTATTTTCCATCATAGCCTGTACTAATTTACATTCCCACCAACAGTGTATGTGAGTTCCTGTTTGTCCACATCCTCTCCAGCTTTTGTCACTCTGTGTCCGTTTTCTAATAACCATTTTAACGGTATACAGTAGTATCATTGTGGTTTTGATTTGCAGTTACCCAATGGCTGGTGATAGTGAGCATTTTTAAGTATAATTGTTGTCTATTTATATTTCTCTTTTTGAGAACTATCTATTTAGGTCCTTTCTCCATTTCTTAACTGGAATTTTAAATTATTATTCTGAATATTAATACTTTGTCAGACAAGTGGCTTGCAACTATTTTCTCTGTGGTACGGGAACTACTGAGTTTGACATAATCCCTTTTGTATAATTGTGTTGTGGTTTTCTGTGCTTTTGGGGTCTTATCCAAAAAATTATTGTCTGCACCAGTGTCTTGAGGTGTTTTTGCTGTGTTTTCGTGTAGCAGTTTCATAGTTTTAGGTCTTAATGTAGGTTCTTGATTCATCTTGAGTTGATTCTTATGTATATGAGAGGTAGGGGTCTAATTTTATTCTTCTACAAATGTATACCCAGTATTGCTATTTATTAAAAAGACTATCCTTCCTTCAACATATGTTCTTGGCACCTTTGTCAAAAATCAGTTGACTGTATCTACATGGATGAATTTCTGAGTTCCCTAATGACTTCCATTGATATATGTGTTGGTCTTTATGCCAGTACCATACTGTTTTAATTACTATACCTTTGTTGTATGTTTTGAAATCAAGTATTCTGATGCATCTTCCCCACCTGCTACTTCAGGATTACTTGGGCAATTCTTGAGTCTTTTGTGGTGATGAGTATTTTTCTTTTTACTGTGATGTTTTTTGGAAGGATCTTTAAGTCCAACTCTAAATGGATGATTTACATCATGAAAAATGAATAGGATTGATAGTATCTCCTTGGTTTCAAAGACAAATAAATAGTAGTCAGCAGTGGATACTTGTATATACTGTTAATATTTTTGAGGTCCACTAAAATCTATACTGTGAATTAATACATGTATATGAGAAGGTACTTCAAAAATTCATGGAAGATAGAATAAAAATGCAAGTTTATTAAAACTGCATGAATTTCAATTTCTGAGTATGTTTGAGCATGTATGTATGAATATACAAATATATTTAAATAATATAACTTTTTTCACAAGACAGCATTTATTCTTATACTACTTGTAGTATATTCCTGTTTTCTATTTCTTTTTTTTTTTAATTTTATTTTTATTTATTTGACAGGTAGAGTTCTAGACAGTGAGAGAGAGAGAGAGACAGAGACAGAGACAGAGAGAAAGGTCTTCCTTACATTGGTTCCCTCTCCAAATAGCTGCTATGGCCAGTGCTGCGCCAATCTGAAGCCAGGAGCCAGGTGCTTCTCCTGGTCTCCCATGGGGTGCAGGGCCCAAGCACTTGGGCCATCCTCCACTGCCCTCCCGGGCCACAGCAGAGAGCTGGACTGGAAAACGAGCAACCGGGAATAGAACCCGGCGCCCATATGGGATGCTGGCACCGCAGGCGGAGGATAAACCAAGTGAGCCACGGCGCCAGCCCTCTATTTCTTTCTGATTTTTAAAAAATACTGATTATGGTTCACTAATTGGTTTTAAAGTCCTGTATTTGGTTCTAACCCTCAGAATAAAAAGAAATGGTTTATTAGACTAGCTCACCTCTCAAGAATCATCTTAGCCTGGCATTTGTTACGCATGTGGGTGCTGTCTTAGTGAGTGCTCCGGGTGTTGGCAGGACTGTCAGGACGTGTCTCTGATGTCGTCACAGAGTAGGTGCACACTGAGAGTCTTCAGACTGCTTTTTGCGAGGTCAGCAAGTGATGAGCAAACATGAAGACATGATTGACAGAAATAGAATCTGGCGCTCGTCTTAGACAGGATCATTTTTCTCCTTACTTAGCTGCAGATTGTCTGTAGACTGCAATCCTCAGACACTAGGCCACATGGAAAACTATAAATAATACAGAGGTGAGTTCAGCTGATCAGCTCACCTCTACCTACTTACATCTCACAAGTTATTGAGTAAACATGGTCAATTTGTAAGATAAACTCCTGACTGAAACCTGTAAATACTTGAAATAAATTGCTGTAGTATTGTGTGTCTATTTCTAATCACACCAAAACTCTGCAATGAAAATACTATTATCTACAATTTACATTTGAATTTTTGAGCCTTTTTTTCTTAGACGTGTACCTTTTAACATTCCCTATCCTCCATGCTTTTTTTTTTTTACCATCCTTTTGACTTTATTTATTTTTTGACTTTAATTCTGATTTCTAATTCATTTTTAACAGATTCAGTGTGATTTGTAGATACAATTCTAAGAACATAATGATATTCCCTTCCTCTTTTCTGCTCTCTCCCTCCCACTCTCCTTCCTTCTTCCTTTCTCTCTTTTTTTAAGTTTTTGAGATAACATATTTTAAATTCACATTACAATAAAAAGGCTTGATACTTCACTGAATAAGGGGTTTAACAAGTAAAAAGCAAAAAGATCCTAGTTTAGTGAGAATACTGATAACAGATATAAACAATAATTGCATGGGAAATACCAATTCATCCATATATAGTAAATTTCAAAGTAATCACAGATCACTAAAACTATAGTAGTGTACCATTCTTAACCATTGGTTTGACAAAGATAAAAAGCAAAGTTTTACAAAACTATATTTGCAGCAGTACTGATACATATAAACATTTCTTTCCTCCCTCCCTCCCTCCCTCCCTCCCTCCCTCCCTCCCTCCCTTCCTCCCTTCCTTCCTTCCTTCCTTCTTTCCTTCCTTCCTTCCTTCCTTCCTTCCTTCTCCCACATATGAGGAAGAACATGTGGTATTTGTCTATCTGGGTCTGACTTATTTCATTCAACATGAAGTCCTCTAGTTGCATGCATTTCGCTGCACATGATAGAATTCCCTTGTTTCTTGTAGCTGAATAACATCCCCTCGTGTATATATGCCACATTTTCTTTATCCATTCATCTGATGATGAACATCTTGTTTGATTCTGCTTTGTGGCTGTTGTGAACAGTGCTGCCGTAAACGTGGTGGTGCAGGTATCTCTTTGATTCATTGTGTTCATTGTGTTCAAGTGCATTGGGTATATACCCACTAGTGGGATTGCTGGATCATATGACAAGTCTGTTTCTAGTTTTTAAAGAAATCTCCACGCTGTTTTCCACTTTGCATGTCCACCAGCAGTGTAAAGTGTTCCCCTTTGCCACATCCTCATCAGCATTTGTTACTCTCCGCGTTTTGGATTTTAGCTCTTCTGCCAGGTTAGATGATACTGAGAGCAGGTTACTTTTCAGTCCTCTAGGATTCTACATGTTAGAAGGCAGAAGCTATTTTAGTATTCAGAAGAGTTGATACAGCTATTTTATTGCTTTCTTTTTTATTATATATTTTTGTTTAGCAAGAAATTGGCAATTATTTAGATTTATGGATAAAAATCTTTGAATATCTGAAGACCATGGGAGGAGAGAGGAAGTTTGAAAATGGGAGACCCTTTGTAGTAGAAACATTGCTAATACCTGTTGTAGAGCCAGCGCCACGGCTCACTAGGCTAATCCTCTGCCTGCGGCTCGGTTGGGGTGCTGGATTCTGTCCTGGTTGCCCCTCTTCCAGTCCAGCTCTCTGCTGTGGCCCAGGAGGGCAGTGGAGGATGGCCCAAGTTCTTGGGCCCTGCACCCGCATGGGAGGCCAGGAGAAGCACCTGGCTCCTGGCTTCGGATCAGCGCAGTGCACTGGCCTCAGTGTGCTGGCTGCAGCAGCCATTGGGTGGTGAACCAACAGAAAAGGAAGACCTTTCTCTCTGTCTCTATCTCTCTCTCTCACTGCCCACTCTGCCTGTAAAGAAACAAAACAAAACAAAACAAAAAAACTGTTGTAGAAGACTACTAGGTCTCTAGTATTTGGGACTTAAAATTTCAAGTGGTAAGAATTCCAAATAAAAACAGTGTAACAAATGGATATAAACTAACAAAATTAACTACCTTGAATCATCTATGATGGGTTTTTGTTCTTTTTCATGTTTTTTGATTGTTTTATTTATTTTCACTACTTGGAAGGCAGAGTTACAGAGATGATAAAGAGAAAGAGAAAAGAGAGAGCGAGTGAGCAAGTGAATGAGCTTCCATCTGCTGGTTCATTCCTCAAATGCCTACAATAGCCAGGATGGGGTCAGGCCAAGGCCAGGAGTCAGGAACTCCATCTGGGTCTTCCATTTAGGTGATGGGGCCCAAGCACCTGAGCTCTCATCTGCTGCCTCCCAGGATGCATTAGTAGGAAAGATCCCAGTGGGAGAGCGAGGGTTCAATGGAATGCGGACATTGCAAGCTGAAGCTTAAACCATTGTGCACCAAAACGCCCAACTCTGGGTCAGCGTTCTCATAAACTTACTTTGTATTCCAAATAACACGAAACATGAATGCCCAGAAAGATCTTTTACCTGTTCGTTTGTTTAACAAACATGTTTTGAGCATGCTGCAAATTCTGTTCAATTTATGATGGGGGTTACTTCCCCATGAACCCATCATAATTAAGTCATAGGTTAGTCCTATCCACCTTGAATGTGCACAGAGCACTTACTTTATCCTACAGTTGGGCAAAATCATTTGTTACAAAGTTTATTTAATAATCAAGTGTTGAATGTCTGATAGCATTTTGGGATAAAAATATTCAATAAATTATGACTACACTAGGCATTGTTTAACTTTGTGTTGGTGTGCCAAACTGGGAGCTGTTGTTCCCTGCCAACATCAAGTATTACAAGAGAGAGTATTGTACTGTATTTCACTTCCCCAGGAAAACATCAAAATTGAAAAAAGATGAGGCTGGCATTGTGGCATAGTAGGTTAACCCTCTGCCTGTGGCACCAGCGTCCCGTATGGGTGCCAGTTTGAGTCCTAGTTGTCCACTTCTGGTACAGCTTCCTGCTAACCAGCCTGGGAAAGCAGTAGAAGATGGCCCAAGTACTTGGGCCCCTGCACCCACGTGGGAGACCTGGAAGAAGCTCTGGGCTCCTGGCTTTGGCCTGGCCCAGCCTCGGCCATTGTGGCCGTTGGGGGAGTGAATCAGTGGATGGAAGATCTCTCTCTTCCTCTGTCTCTGCCTCTCAATTAAATAAACAATTATTCTACTGTATGCATAGCACTTTAGCACATTGTAAAATTAAAAAATAAAAAGTCAAAACATCATAAGTTGGGGACTGCTTTACATGCAAGTTCTTTGTGAGACAAAGATGAAGGTAATACTCTAAACAAAAATTTGTAAGAAGATGTTAATAACAGCATTATTTATATACTTGATAATTAGAAGCAAAATATCAGATATCTACCAGCTGATGAATATTTAAACAAAATATGTATATCTATATGATGAAATATTTAGCAAATAAGAACAAATAGCATACTTATGTTATGCTATAAATTGGATAAACCTCAAAATCATTTTGCTAAGTTAAAACAGCCAGACACAAAAGACTACATAGTGTATGTTTCCTATATGTGAAATGTTCAAAAAAGGCCAGTCTACAGAGATAAGAAAATTATCAGTGTTTGCCTTGGGTAGGGAGGTGGAAGGAAGTGGCACAATGGAAGTATTTGGGGTGATGGAAATATTATAAAATTGAATTTTGGTGATGATTGCACAACTCAATAAATTTACCAAAAATCAGTGAGTTGCATATTTACGGTTAAATTCTGTTTTATAAATTATAATTCAAAGAGTATGTTAAAATAATTTTTTATAAAAAACACAAAATTTACAAAACCATTGCATTCAGAGGTCAAAGTTTAAGCAAACATATAAACAAAAAGTTCAAGTCTAAGTTGTGCTCCTGATTCCAGCTTCCTGCTGATGTTCTTGGGAGGCAGCAGTTATGGCTCAAGCCATGGATCCCTGCCACCCACGTGGAGACCTGGATTGGCTTCCTAGCTCCTGGCTTCATCCTGCCTCAGCTCCAGCCATTGAGGGTATTTGGAGAGTGAACCATCTTGGGAAGTAGGCTCTCTGTCTGTCCCTGTCTCTTTTTCCCTCTCAAATAAATAAACAAATAAATAAAATTCTGAGAGACAAGAGTTGTTAGGAAAGAAGGACTTCATATAGATAGCATTGATTGAGATTAACCTTGCATAATGAATAAGGAGTTTGCCAGATAAAAAGTAATTTATATTTTGATTCACTGCTGGCACATAGCAAGTAACAAATCCTTCTTTCTTTTGCATCTTGGACTTCTTTTTTTTTTTTTTTAATTTATTTTACTGTATTTGAAAGGAAGAGTTACTGGAAGGGAGGATGAGAGAGAAAGGGCGAGCGGGAGAGAATTAATGAATTTTCATCTACTGGTTCACTCTCCAAATAGCCGCAACAGCTAGGGCTAGGCCATGCCCAGTCAGGAGCCTGGAACTCCATCAGGATCGCCTACCTGGGTGGCAAGGGCCCAAATACTTGGCCATCTTCTGCTGCCCTCCTGGGCTTAATAGCAGGGAACTGGATCAGAAGTGGAGTAGCCAGTACTTGAATCAGCGCTCACATGGGATGCCAGATCCCAGGCAGCAGCTTAACCCACTGTGCGACAACGCCAGCCATTTGTTTCTTGGACCTCTTCCTTTTCTTTTTCTCAAAGGTTTATTTTTATTTATTTGAAAGGCACAGTTGGAGAGAGCTTTCATCTTTTGGTTTACTCCTTAAATGGCCACAATGGCTAGGGATGAGATAGACTGAGGCCAGGAGCCAGGAGCTTCTTCCAGGCCTCCCTTGTGGGTAGAGTGGTCCTCTGCTACTTTCCTAGACACATTAGCAGGGAACTGGATCAGAAGAGGAGCAGATGGAACTCCAGCCAGCACCCATGTGTGATGCGGGTGTCGCAGACGATGCTTTACCCACTGTGCCACAATGCTAGCCCCTCTTGGACTTCTTTTCCTTTAAATATACATGTCATGAGAAATACAAATGTGTTGACAATTCTAACTGAGGAAAATAAATAATTAGCAATTCAGGTATTAATTCTTCAACAAGTTTGTCATTCACATACATTAGTATGATATTCTGGTTCTGTTAATTAATTAGAGTAATTTATGGTTGACCTTGGATAAGTTCTTGTAGTCTTTCATTATATATATTTGTGCATACTGTATATGGCATTTTTTCAAATGGCTACTAAATGGTTAGGACATAAATACTTTAGTTATTTGTATCTAACTACATAAAAAACGGAAGGATTAAGAGTTTCTTTTGGCCTGAGAGCTTCATGAAAAAATTACCAAGACACTAAGTGTACCATGAACCCAGAGAAAAGCTAGGAGGTTTAGACTGTTCTTCATCATGAGGATGAGACCCACACATTTGCAATGGAAATGCTTAATTGTTTGAAAAGAAATGAGATTTGAAAACATCTTAATTGCTGTTTCTTACAATATGAAAGACTATAAAGAAATTCCAACAGACTCTCACTGGAGTGCTGTATAAAACATGCAGAATAAACAGGCAAATTGTAAAAAGTATTTTTATGAATACTAAAGGCATAAAAGAAGGTACCAGAACCATAAGCCACTCTGTTCAGATAGACAGATGAGTTAAATGGGTGAGCAGTCAGCATCCCTTTGTTTTTCATGTCTATAGGAGTAGCACTAACCCTTGAAGTTTTCTTTTTTCAGCTTAATGTTTTACTTATTTTTTAGATAACATTTTACATTTATGTTATAGTCAAACACTTAATGCTCCACTACATATTTTTAATTTACATTATAGTCTAAGGCTTAATGCTGCACTAAATAGTTCAGCAAACAAAAAGTAAAAAGGGCGTGGTATGACAGGAAAATAGACAAGGGCTGTAAGGATGATCAGATGCAAAGACGATCAGATGCAAAGACGTCCAACTGAACTCCTAGGAAGTAAGCGTTCAGATAGTCCCAGAATCATCAAAACTAGTGGTAACAGTTCTTAACAGTTTGACAAGTATTTAAAGCAAAGTTTGATGAAATACTGTATTTACTGCAAAACTGATACACACAGCATTTCTTTTTTTTGTTTTGCTTTCTTTTTAAAATTTTAGTTCCCAAATATAAAGTAGAATGTGGTATTTGTCTTTCTGTGTCGGACTTATTTCATTCAACATGATGTCCTCTATTTCCAGCCATTTTGTTGCAAATGATAGAATTTCATTTTTTTTAATAGCTGAATAATATTCCATTGTATTTTTTCTCTCCATTCATCTGATAATGGAAACCTTAGTGGCTTTTATATTTTGTCTATTGTCAGTGATGTTATAATAAACATGGTGAAGCAGGTAACTTTGATACAATGAGTTCGTGTCTTTTGGGTGTTTGGCCAGTAGTGAGTTTGCTGAATCATGTGGAAGATTTATATCTAAGGTTTTTTTTTTTTTTTAAACAGGTAGAGTTAGACAGTGAGAGAGAGAGACAGAGAGAAAGGTCTTCTTTCCGTTGGTTCACCACCCACATGACCACAACGGCTGGCGTGCTACGTTGATCTGAAGCCAGGAGCCAGGTGCTCCTCCTGGTCTCCCATGTGGGTGCAGGGCCCAAGCACTTGGGCCATCCTCCACTGCCTTCCCAGGCCACAGCAGAGAGCTGGACTGGAAGAGGAGCAACTGGGACAGAATCTGGCATCCCAACTGGGACTAGAATCCAGTGTGCCAGTGCCGCAGGCGGAAAATTAGCCTAGTGAGCTGCAGTGCCCCCCCCCCCTTTAAAGATTTATTTATTTGAAAGTCTGAGTTAGAGAGAGAAAGAAAGAGAGAGAGTCTTCCATCCACTGGTTCATTCCCCAAATGGCCATAACAGGCAGAGCAGGGCCAGGCTGAAGCCAGAGCCGGGCTTTCTGCTGGTTTCCCACATGGGTGACAGGTACCTAAATACCAGGGCCATCTTCTGCTGCTTTTCCCAGGCCATTAGCAGGCAGCTGGAGTGGAAGTGGAGCAGCCAGGAATCAAATTGGCACCCAACCTGGGATGCTGGCATTAGGTGGCAGCTTAACCCACTATGCCACAGCATTCACCTTATCTAATTTTAAAGACATCTCCATGCTGTTTTCCACAGTGGCTTCGCTAAGTTGCCTTCCTACCAACAGTGTATTAGAGTTCCTCTTTCTTAACATCCTTGCCCACATTTTGTTCTCTGTCTCCTGGATAACAACCATTCTGATAGGGATAAAGTAATAGGTCATTGTGATTTTGATGTGCTGCAGTTTTATCTTGATAGATGTCTAGGAACTTCTACTTAGCCTTTTGTACTGTAGTGTTCCTCACCTCTGGGTTAGGATTGTTGTAGAGATTCTACCAGTGGTCCAGTATGTCTATCCCAATTATTTGTTCTGGACTTGAGAAAGTAATTGTAGAGTAGGCAGGTGAATCCATTACATAAAACCTGAGCTAATACTCCATCTGTCACCTGAACACTGTAAACATGAAGTTTGACTTGACCACAGTGGTATTTGTAGTCTCCAGAAGTTTGTGTCACTTCAGAGCTGTAGTAGGCATGATTCTAAGATCACCTCCAAAGTCCTTTCCTCATGCTATTATACACGGATTTTTCTCCCAGTTATTCAGTGAAACACTAACCTAGATTCTCACATATGTAATTAAGGTCTCAAATCAGTTGACTTTAAGAAAGAGAGATTAACTCATGAAGATTCTTGGTAAGGAACTGAGCTATTCCTGGGGGAAAGAGATTCAAAGAAGGAGAAGGACTTGACATGAGGAAGTTTTTCCACTGCTCTCTGTGAAGATGGAGAAGGCCACGAAAGGTCTCTAGGAGCTAAAAGCAGACCCCAGATGACATCTGATAAGGAAGTGGGGACCTCAAGCTTATAGCTACAAAGAGCTGAGTGCAGGGCCCAAGCATGATATACCCACGTGACCTTGCAAGAGAAACCCAAGCATCCCAGGTAACACCTTGACTTTAGCCATTCGAGAGCCCAACAGAGAGCCTAGCCATGCCATCCTTAGGTTTCTGATGTACACAGCTGTGGCTAATAAGCAGGGTTGAAGCCACTAAGTGTATATTTTGTATGCAGCAGTATACAAAAGCCAGTATCTAATAATGCTTGAAAAGTCTGGATAGTTCCTGTACCCCAGTGCTCAGCCATTCTGATAAATGGCCACCAGGCTCTTGAGGAAGCATTGGAAAAAGATTTACAGGATACACTTGTGGCAGTGCTGCAAAAACCATCCACAAGGGAGCTTGGTATGTGCTTCATTTGATTTTCTAGGAATGTGAACTTGTAGATCTGGAAGTTAGATGAGAGGTTGTCACTCTTCCTTTGTGGTGACTGAAATCAAGTGTTTGGTCACTTTGTCATTTACACCAGTCAAGCAGTGTTCTGATAGGTTGCCCGTTTATTTCATAGCCTGATCAGTGAACCACAGTTGAAGTCTCTGTGGGTTAAAACATGTGATGCTAGACGGAGAGCTGTGCCCTTTGCAGTAAGTGCACCCACCTTGTTGTGATGGTTAAGTGCTGTGATCTGACCCTTTTGTTCCAGGGTCTTTTCATCTCACTGAAATCACAACATCCATCTTAGTGAATACCATCACATGGCCAGTTCAGTCTGCAGTGGAGAGCGAACAGCTCTTCAAGACGCAGGTGTTTTCCTCACTAATGTTCGTTTTTGTATGAATTAATGAAGGGAGTGTTTTCTGGGCCTCAGGAATGTTGTTGGTATTGGAGGTGGGGAAGGAGAAGGGTGAGAGTGGTGTCACCCCAGATATCTGGACCTACAACAGTTCATGAAACTCATTTGGAAAGAAGATTGGAAACATGATTTTGGTTTTGATTAAAATTTCAAGTCAGATTATAATAAAGAAATAAAGAGATTATGAAAGGTAAGAAATGATAGTCATGTACTGATGGATAGAGGTGGATCTTGATAGGAAGCATCCTGTAGAAATTATTTCTGTAGGGGCTGAAGCTGTAGTGTAGTGAGTTAAGCTGCGCCTTGTGACACTGGCATCCCATAATGGAGTATTGGTTTAAATTTGGTAGGAGATGATGGTGAGGGAGATTGGAATAGAGTTCCTGGCTCCTAGTTTTCTCCTGGCCCAGACATGGCTGTTCCAGCCATTTGGAGAGTGAACCAGTAGATGGAAGATTGGTATCTCCCTCTCTTTCTGTGTCTGTTTCTTGCCTTTCATCTAGAGTTCTGCCTTTCAAATAAATAAATTTTTAAAAATAATTTCTCTAAGAAAAAGCAAGCAGTGAATCATGAAGAAGTAATGCCAGACAGGACAAAAATACTAAAGATAAAATAGTATAATATAACCACATACAACAAGGAATGGGAGACCATCAAGAAATAATGAGCTGTTAATGCTTTGTGATTGTATCAGTTTTTTGGGTGCTGTATTCTTTTTTTATTTTACATTTCTTTTTTTTTTACTTTTTTTTTTTTTTTTTTTTGCCAGGCAGAGTTAGACAGTGAGAGAGAGAGTTAGAGACAGTGAGAGAGAGACAGAGAGAAAAGTCTTTCTTCCGTTGGTTCACTCCTCTAATGGCCGCTACGGCCAATGCTGCGCTGATCCGAAGCCAGAAGCCAGGTACTTCCTCCTGGTCTCCCATGCGGGTGCAGGGACCCAAGCAATTGGGCCATCCTCTTCTGCCCTCCTGGGCCATAGCGGAGAGCTGGACTGGAATAGGAGCAACCGGGACAGAATCCGACGCCCCAACCGGGACTAGAACCCAGGGTGCCAGCGCCACAGGTGAAGAATTAGCTAAGTGAGCCACAGCACTGACCTCCCTTGACATTTTCTATGCTTCACTTTTATTTTTTCTTTACTATACTTTAGGAGAGAGTTGATATTATCTTTATTTCATCAACGAAAGACTCCAAATGGTTTACAGAAAAATGAAGTTAAAATCATTCAGTGATTTAATGAGGCAAAAAAAAGGAGCCCAAATTAGCCTGGTTCCAGTGAACCAGATTGTGACCATGAAAGAAAAGTTGTTTAAAGCACAGTCATCCCTCTGTATCCCTGAGTTCCACATCTCTGGATTCAACCAACTGTAGATTGTGAACATTTGGGATAAAAATGGTGTTGGTATTGAACATGCATAGACATTTTTTCATTGTCATTATTCCCTAAATAACACAGTATAACAAATGTTTACATAGCATTTATATTTTGGTAGATACTGTGAGTAATCTAGAGTGTGCAGGAGGATGTGCATAGATTGCGTGCAGATACTATGCCATTTTATGTAAGGGATTTTAGCATCTATAGGTTTTGCATCCTGGAGCCAATCCCCCATGTATACAAAGGAACCACTGTTGAAAGTCCTGCAAAAGTTCACAGAAAAATTGAATTTAGATAAATTTATTTTGATTCAAAAATTTTTGAAAGACTTGCATGGCGTTTTAATAGTATATTTTCATTTTCCATGATCTTCTTGCAGACCTCTTGTATAAGCACAATAGAAATACATAAGTATTCACCTATACTTAGTATTGCAGATAAAAATATTTGCTAATCTTTTTTTCTTGAACATGTGTATTGGAGAAATAATAAAATGGAGTGAGAGATACAGCCAACTAAAAATTTAAACCCCAATTCTAATCTTGTTTCTGTACTAAGGTGTATAATTTTTTTTTATTTGACATGTAGAGTTATAGACAGTGAGAGAGAGAGAAAAACAGACAGACAGACAGAGAGAAAGGTCTTCCTTCCTTTGGTTCACTCCCCAAATGGCCACCACAGCCGGCGCTGCACCGATCGGAAGCCAGGAGCCAGATGCTTCTTCCTGGTCTCCCATGCAGGTGTAGGGGTCCGAGCACCTGGGCCATCCTCCACTGCCCTTCCGGGCCACAGCAGAGATCTAGACTGGAAGAGGAGCAACTGGGACTAGAACCCAGTGTCCACATGGAATGCTGACACCACAGGTGAGCCATGGTGCTGGCCCTACTAAGGTGTAAAATTAAAAATGTTTAGAGGGCTGACACTGTGGTGTAGCTGGTAAAGGCACTGCTTGCAGTGTTGGCCTCCCATATGCGTGCCAGTTCAAATCCTAGCTGCTCCACTTTCAATCCATTTCTCTGCTATGGCCTGGGAAGGCAGTAGAAGATGGGCCAAGTCCTTGGGCCCCTGCACCTGCGTGGGAGACTAAGAAGAAGCTCCTGGTTCCCAGCTTTGGATCAGTGCAATTCTGGCCATTGCAGTCATCTGGAGAGAGAACCAGCAGATGGAAGACTTATTTGCCTCTCTGAATTCTGCTTTTCAAATAAATAAATACATCTTTTAAAAAATGTTTAATAGCTTTTTAAAAAAATTGAAATATTCACACAGCATAACATTTGCCCTCTAACTAATTAGGAAATTACTTTATTTCAGAGGCAGAGGATAGACAAACAGTGAGTGAGTTTCAGTCCACACTGGTTTACTCCCAAAATGGCTGTAACAGCTGGGGCTAGGCCAGGCTGACGGCCGGGGCGTCTTCCTGGTCTTCTCTGTGGTACCCAACTACTTCACCACCACCTACTGACTCCCAGGGTGGATATTAGTGGGAAGCTGGAATTGGGAGCAGAGTTGGAACTCAAACCCAGGCATTCCACCTCAGCATTCACCCTTTTGAAGTTCTACAAAGTTTGTACAACCATCATCCATATCTGGTTACAGAACATTTTCATCAGTCCCTTTCAGCAGTCACTCCTCATTGCACTCTCCCCCAGCCCCTGGCAACCACTAAGCTACTTCCTGATTCTGTGGATTTCCCTGTTTTGGACATTTACATAGAATCATACATATGAGGTGCGTCGTGTCTCCTTTCACTTAGTATCTTCAAGATTCATCCACATTGTAGCATGAAGCAGTACTCGTTCTGTTTTGTGGCTGATACTCCATTGTGTATTTGCATGTGTGCACACCATGTTGTCTTACATACCAGTCGTTGGCCTGGCTTTCTGCTGTCTGGCTGTATTTCTGGGTACAGCTTTAGTGTGAGCACGTGTCTTCAGTTCTGTTAGGTGTGGACCTAGGAGAGAATCACTGAGTCCTATTGTACTCTGTGTGTAACCGTTTGGAAACTGCCAAAATGTTTTCCAAGATCCAAAGTGCTGTACCATTTTATTTTCACTTTTAGTAGCTCTTTGCATTTGATTTCTTCTTCTGAAAAAAAAAAAGGAAAGGTTACCTTAGAAATTTTGTGGGTTAGGGGAGTGTGAGGTAAAATAAAAGGAGGATGTTACACAAAAATATTTTTTGCATCTAGTTCTGAATATTACTTGTAACATTTTTTCTTAGAAATTCTACAGAAGCAAATTAGAACAATTAGTAAAAAAGGCAGAGGACAGTGAGGATTTTTTAATATAGATTTTAAAAATTTTACTTGAAAATTTTATTTGAATGAGAGAGACAGATGTCTTCCATCTGCTTGTTCACCTCCTATATGCCTGCAACAGCTGGGACCTAGCCTGGCCAGAGTTGGAAATTAGGAACTCCATCTGCGTCTCCCACGTGAGTGACAGGAACCCAAGTACTTGAGCAGTCACCTGCTACCTCCCAGGGTGCACTTAGCAGAAAAATGGAGGTGGAACTTGAGCCAGGCACTACAGTATGGGATGTGGGAGTCCCAGTCAGCTTTTTAACCACTGCCCTGTTGAAAACTTTTTTTTTTAAAACATTTTACTTATTTTTTATTTGACAGGTAGAGTTATAGACAGTGAGAGAGAGAGAGAGACAGAAAGGGCTTCCTTCTGTTGGTTCACCCCCCAAATGGCCGCTATGGCTGCTGTTGCACCAATCTGAAACCGGGAGCCAGGTGCTTCTTTCTGGTCTCCCATGGGGTGCAGGGACCCAAGCACTTGGGCCATCCTCCACTGCCCTCCCAGGCCATAGCAGAGAGCTGGACTGGAAGAGGAGCAACCGGGACTAGAACCTGGCACCCATATGGGATGCCGGCGCCGCAGGCGGAGGATAAACCAAGTGAGCCACGGCGCCGCCCTTCGTTGAAATCTTTGATCACCTTTTTATCTTACTGATTGGACAATCTTATTTTCTTACAGAGAAGCTCGCAGAGGCTCAGCGCAGGTTTGCCACACTTCAGAATGAGCTGCAGTCATCCCTGGATGCGCAGAAAGAAACTGCTGGTGTTACTACGCTGCGACAACGTCGAAAACCAGTCTTCCACCTGTCCCACGAGGAGCGTGTCCAACACAGGAATATTAAAGACCTGAAACTGGCCTTCAGCGAGTTCTACCTCAGTCTTATCCTGCTGCAGAACTACCAGGTAATGCGGTTTTTACCCAGGTGAGCGGCTCCTTGAAGTAACTGTGCAGTCCCTGGAGCTGGAGTTACCTGGAGCTCTCAGATGGGTCCATGGAAAAGGGTGATGAGCATGTCGTCGTTGGGATTCACACGCCCTCACTGGCTAACAAACACGTGTCAGAGGCAGCAAACAGTGCTCACAGGACTTCTGTTTTTGAAGATTAATTTTCTGAAAATTTCTGAATTGGGATAGCTTTATAGAGCAGCCATTTTTGTTCTGTTTTTTACAGCAACTCTGATAATGCTGAAGAGAAATAAGAAATAATACATACTTACCAAGTCATTGCTGGCATTGTAAGAACTTTTATATTCCTTCTAGGCAATAGCAACATTTTTCCAAAAGCAGATGGATTGTTACAGTTCCTTCAATGAACATTAATAAAAGATCTGGACTTTTTAATGTGCCACTAAAACAACCTTTCCAACTTTATTCTTGGCAGGCTGCAGGATGGCTGTTTTGTTGTTGTTGTTGTTTAAAGATCTTGAGAAAACAGAAATCAGGATATGGCAAATGTGTATAAGGACTTAAATCTAGGCCATTATATCTATCACTCAGCGTTTCTAAAACTTCAGTTTTTCTAAATTACAGAGATATAGGACATTTATTCATTTTTTGTTCCTTACATGTTTCTTGACATAGTTAAATTTATTGGGAATTTAATTGAAAGCTATTTAAATAGGTAAATACAACTTCCTTATCTTTATGAGTTGATATACTGTTTTTTTTTTCATTTTATTCTTTTGATTATTACTTAAATGAGTGGTTAGGATCATCATAGGATGATATATCATATAAAAAGCTAAATTATGCTATAAAAGCAATACCTGGGATATACAAATTTCAAAATTAAGAGCAACTAAAGTTTTATATCTGTAATAACTATATAAATTGTTAATATATGTATTTCCATCTTCCTCTTTGAATAATTCAGTTTTTTCCTTTGGTAATTTAAGAGTTATTCAGATACAAACTCAGGGGGAGATAAATTTAATAGAAAACTAACATTATAAAATATATATATAATATAATGATACATTCCTTTTCTTTGAACTTCATCTATGGTTTTATAGTTTAAAATGTATTTCTATAAAGAGAACAGATTTCATTATTTCATATATACAGTTTTAAGAACACGATGCCTCCCATCCTCTACAATTTTTAATTTAAGTTTTATAATTTAATTTTAAGGGAAACAATATATTCCACTTTCCTTTAATGCTTTAAAAACGTTAACATTTCTTAGTTCATTAGCTCTGTGCTTGTGTGTTACAGAGAAATTCCCTGTTAAATTCACTATCATTTTGCTTTGTATCATTATAAAATACTCCTTGGGAAAGCAATAATAGTTTTTAGCTATAAAAATTGTGTTCTATCCCATGTTTTTTGGGTTTATTCTGTAAGAATGTATTATTCTGTAAGAATGTGTTTCTTTTGAGAATGAGAGAAGAAGATTGATTAAAAACTGCCTCTAAGTTATGACACATGCATTCCAAGTTCAGTGAAGTATGAGGGAAAATTATAAAGAAGCAAGCAAGGCCTATTTGCAGTGAGTGCCAAATTTTTTGCTGATAGGGATATTTGATCAGTCATCTTAGGAGACCTCTGGTTTGTAATTTAACTTTGCAAGTTCATGGCTTCCTACTTTTTTGTAAAGCCTGATAGAATTTGATACTGTAAAGAAGTATGGTATAATTTTTAAAAGATTTATTTGAAAGGCAGAGTAAGAGAGTGAGGGGGACAGAGATCTTCCATTTGCTGGTTCACTCCCCAAATGTCCACAACAGCAAGATCTGGGCTGATCCAAAACCAAGAGCTAGGAGCTTCTTCTGGGTCTCTCAGGTGTAGGGGTCCAAACACTTGGGCTATCTTCCGCTGCTTTCCCAGGTGCATTAGCAAGGAGCTGGATCGGAAATGGAGTGGCCAGGACTCAAACTAGTGCTCCAGAAGTATGGTATTTTGTTGTAGAAACTGAGTTAAAATGGGGGTTCCTAGCCATCATCAGCTGAACCAAAATGTAATCACTTATTCCTTTCTTCTGATTGACCACACACCACTATCCACAAAGTGAGAAGGAATGGAAGGAGAATGTCATTTAAGAGAATGGTGATCTTCTGTTTTCCTTGCTGATACTTACATGCCTGCGTGGTAGGGGAGAAAAAGCACATCTATGCTAGTCCATCAAAAAGCAGAGAAATAAATAAATATATTCAGTGTGTGGTACATGCATGACCTTTTCTGGAAGTGATCTTTACACAGCAGCATTGCATCTCCCAGTGTATTCAGTTTTTGTCTAGTCAGTTAGTGCTTATTGGTTTTCATCTTTGGTGGTGGAGATTTTATGGCTGTGTTTTTCATTTCTTCCTGTAGAATCTGAATTTTACAGGATTTCGAAAAATCCTTAAAAAGCATGACAAGATCCTGGAAACATCTCGTGGAGCAGATTGGCGAGTGGCTCATGTAGAAGTAGCCCCATTTTATACATGCAAGAAAATTAACCAGCTCATCTCTGAAACTGAGGTATAATAATCCCACTTATCAACCATGTATCTGCAGTCACATTCATGTCTTATTTTTAAAGAAATACTTCCTCATTCCTATTCTCCAAGTAGTTGGTAGCTTTCAATACATATAGTCTTTTTTTTTAATTCAATTTTTATTTATTTGAAAGGCAGAGTTACAGAGAGAAAGATCTTCCATCTAGTGTTTCACACTCCAAATGGCCACCACAGCTGGGATTGGGCCAGGAGTTTCCTCTGGGTCTCCCATGTGGGTGCAGAAGTAGAGCAGTAAGGACTCAAACCGGTGCTCCTATGGGATGCTAGCACTGCAGATGGCAGCTTAACCTGCTGCGCCACCATGCTGGCCTCTCAATACAATAGTCATATGATTTTTTTTCTTTTGCTTTGTCAGTGTAAACTCATCAAGAGAGTATCACAAAACAGTGTATACAAATGTTGCATAATTATTAATACAAGATTCAAATTTAGTATCACTCATTTCATAATTTAATACTTATCTTTCTAGGCTGTAGTGACCAATGAACTTGAAGATGGTGACAGACAAAAGGCTATGAAGCGTTTACGTGTTCCCCCTTTGGGAGCTGCTCAGGTTAGTATTATGTCCAGTGGTTTGTTTGCTTTTGCCTATGTAATAATCAGCATAATCTGTTTAGCTGGTTTCATAACCTTAAAGCAAGAATTTCAGACACATTTTATAAGTAGTTGTTACTGTTATTATTTTAGTTTTATAAAATACGATGCCAGATTTCTGTTCATAATGAATTATAAGGTCACCCCAACTTTCTCTTTTTAACTTGCCTTTATTCCCTCTCTTGTTTATTTTTAATGATGTACTAGTTTTAGTTTCTCAAAATGATTACTTTTTAAGTGATACAGTGTATTCATATGTGTTGGACTGCTATATAACATTGTCTAAAATCTATCAGTTATACCAAAAAAAAGACTCTATTAAAACTCTATTAGGTAATATCTTCTGTATCATAAATAAATTTCAATAAATTTACAGGGACTTAAATTATACAAGATATATTCTTTGACTACAGTGGAACTGAAATCAGTAACAGAAAGAGCTTCTATAACCTAATAAGAAGTGTGTATGAAAAATCTATAATTAATAGCATATTTAATGGTAAAACACTGAATACTTTCTCCCTAAGGCTATGAACCAAAAAGGATATTTTCTCTTACCACTTCTGTTCAACATTGTGCTGCTGAGTGTAGCCATCATTGTAAAATAAGAAAAAGAAATAAATGGCATTTAGATTAGAAATGATGAAAACTTCTGAGATTTTTCTGTCATTGACAGTGATGATCTTTGTAGAAAATCCATTGAGTCTGTGAGTTTATAATCACTAATAAGAACTAATAAAAGAGCTCTTTGTAGAATACAGGATAAACATTCTAAAATCAATTGTGCATTTTTATAATAGAAAGAACAGTTGGAAATAGAAACAGTGTTATTTATAATACCATGAAAATATGAAATATGTAGGGATAATTCTGACAAAAGATGTCCAAGACATTTATAGTAAAAACTACAAAATATTGTTGAATTGAATACACCTTGAAGCTTAAGTATTATATGATTCTATATTTAGAATCCAAAAGACTCTACTAAGAGACTATTGGAACTCTGTGAGAGTTTGGTAAAATGGCCGGATATAAAATTAACACACAAAAATCAATAGCCTTTGTATATACAGTCAATGCCATGGCTGAGAAAGAACTTCTAAATTCTATCCCATTCACAATAGCTGCGAAACAAATACCTTGGAATAAATTTATCCAAGAACGTTAAAGATCTCTACAATGAAAATGACAAAACATTAAAGAAAGAAATAGAACAAGACACAAAAAAAATGGAAAAAATTTTCATTTTCATGGATTGTAAGAAGCAATATCATCAAAATTTCCATATCACCAAAAGTAATTTACAGATTCATTGTGATTCCAATCAAAATACCAAGGACATTCTTCTCAGACCTAGAAAAAATGATGCTAAACTTGATATGGAAACACAAGAGGCTCCAAATAGCTAAAGCAATCTTATACAATGAAAACAAAGCTGGAGGCACCACAATACCAGATTTTAAGACATACTACAGGGCAGTTATAATCAAAACAGCCTGGTACTGGTACAAAAACAGATGGATAGACCAATGGAACAGAATAGAAACGCCAGAAATCAATCCAAGTATTTACATCCAACTTATATTTGTTTTTTTTAAAGGATTTATTTATTTTTATTTGAAAGTCAGCTACACAGAGGAGAGAGAGAGAGAGAGAGGTCCTCCATCCGATGGTTCATTCCCCAATTAGCTCCAATGGCTAGAGCTGTGCCGATCCAGAGCCAGGAGCCAGGAGCTTCTTCCGGGTCTCCATGTGGGTGCAGGGGCCAAAGAACTTGGGCCATCCTCCACTGGTTTCCCAGACCATAGCAGAGAGCTGGATCAGAAGTGGAGCAGCTGGGACTCGAACCAGTGCCCATATGAATGCCAGCACTCCAGGCCAGGGCGTTAACCTGCTGCACCACAGCGCTGGCCCAACTTATATTTGACCAAGGAGTCAAAACCAATCCCTGGAACGTGGACAGTCTGTTCAACAAATGGTGCTAGGAAAACTGGATTTCTACATGCAGAAGTATGAAGCAGGACCCCCACCTTACATCTTACACGAAAATCCATTCAAAATGGATTAAAGACCCAATACCTGATACTATCAAATTATTTGAGAATAGTGGCGAACCCCTGCAAGACATTGGCCTAGGCAAAGACTAGTTGGAAAAGACCCCAGAAGCATAGATAATCAAAGCCAAGATTAACAAATGGGATTGCATCAAGCTGAGAAGCTTCTGTACCACAAAACAAACACTCAGCAAGATGAAGAGGCAACCTACAGAATGGGAGAAAATATCTAAACTGTGAAGCTGATAAAGGATTAATTTCTGAAATCTATAAAGAGCTCAAACTCAACAACAGTAACACAGAATCCAGTTAAGAAATTGGCAAAGGACTTGAACAAGCATTTTTCAAAGGATGAAATTCAGATGACCAATAGACACATGAAAAAATGCTCAGGATCACGAACTATCATAATCATAATCACAATGAGGTTTCACCTCACCCCAGTCTGAATGTTCTCATACAGAAATCAAAAAACAGTAAATGCTGGCAATGGTATGGGGTAAGAGGTACCGTAATCCACCGTTGGTGAGAATGTAGACTGGTACAACCATTGTGGAGGACAGTATGGAGTTACATCAGAAAGCTGAAAATAGATATCCTGTATGACCCAGCAGTCACACTTCAGGGAATTTACCCAAACAAAATGAAATCAGTGTATGAGGGAATTATCTGTACCGCCTTGTTTATTGCAGCTCAGTTCACAATAGCTAAGGTATGGAATCAACCCAGATGTCCATCAATTGATGATGGATAAAGAAATTATGGGATGCATACACTCTGGAATATTACTCAGCTGTAAAAAAAAAAAGAAAGAAATCCTGTATTTTGTAACAAAATGGATACAACTGGAAACCATTATACTTAGTGAAATAAGCCAGCCCCCAAAACACAAATACCATAAGTTTCCCTGATCTGTGCTAACCAATAGAGTACCTGAAATGTAATGTATAGGAGTGAAATGGACATTTTGAGATTCGATGATTGTTTGCAGCCCTTGAATCTACTGTTGAGGAACAATCTTTTTTTCTTCACACTATTTGTTGAACTCTTTACTTAGTGTAGGGTTAACCTTATGAGTATAAAGTTAACTGAAAATAGATCTTTGTAAAGATCAAGAGTGGGAATAGGAGAGGAAGGAGGAAGAAGGGTGGGAACATGGGTGGGAGGGAAGGCAGGGTGGGATGTTACTAAGTTACTATGTTACTAAGTCTGTTTATATGAAGTACATAAAATTTGTATACCTTGAATAAAATTAATAAAAACATGTAGATGAGTATACTGAATAAACCAATTTTATTTTTTAAAATATGGTTTATCTATTTATTTGAAATACAGAGTTACAGAGAGAGAGAGAGAGAGAGTTAGAGAGAGAGAGAGATCTCCCCAAATGTCTGGGGTCAGACTGAAGCCTGGAGTCCTGAGCTTCTTCCCTGTCTCCTACATGGGTGCAGGGGCCCAAGCACTTGTGCCATCTTCTGCTTTCCCAGGTGCATTAGCAGGGAGCTGGATTGGAATTGGAACTGGGTCTGGAACTGGTGTATATCTGCTATGCCTCAATGCCGAACCCAACCTGATATTTAAATATTGCTTCCTAAATTGATATTTATATAAAATACAATGCAACTCAGAAATCTCAAAATTTTTTTTATTGCTGAGCTGATTCTAAACTGTATGTGAAAATGCAGAGGACCTAGAATAGAATAGAATAGGTCCTGAGCAACTTTGGAACAGCTAAATTGAAAGATGGGAAGTAACTGATAGCAGGGCTGGCACTGTAGCTTAGCAGGTAAAGCCTGCTGGTTCAAGTCCCAGCTGCTCTCTGCTAATGAGACAGGGAAAGCAGAGGAAGATGGCCCAAGTACCTGGGCCTCTGCACCCATGTGAGATCTGGAAGAATCTCTTGGCTTGTGGCTTCAAATTGATCTGGTTCTAGCCATTGACTCTGCCATTTGCAGAGGGAATCAGCACATGGAAGATTCCCTCCCTTACCCCAACTCTGCCTTTCAAATAAACAAACAAATCTTAAAAAGAAAAGAAATACCTAATATCAAAACTTAGTAATAGGGGCTGGCGCCATGGCACAGTAGGTTAATCCTCTGCCTGCAGCGCCGGCATCCCATATGGGCACTGATTCTTACCTGGCTGTTCTTCCGATCTGGCTCTTTGCTATGGCCTGGAAAAGCAGTAGAAGATGGCTCAAGTCCTTGGGCCCCTGCACCAGTGTGGGAGACCGGAAGAAGCTCCTGGCTCCTGGCTTCAGATTGGCGCAGCTCCGGCCATTGCAGCCATTTTGGGAATGAACCAGCAGAAGGAAGAGCTTTCTCTCTGTCTTTCCCTCTGTCTGTAACTCTACCTCTCAAATAAATAAATAAAACTCTAAAAAAAAAAAACCCCTTTATTATTAGAGCTATAGTACTCTTGACAGTGTGGTACTAATGCCAAGATAAGTATATAATCAATGGAACAGAATAGAGTTCAAAAGTAGACTAACATTTATGGGCAAGTAATTTTCAGTACACATATATGACAAATCAGTGGAGAAAAAGTATTTTGAACAAGTGATGCTATAATAGTTGTATTCAATATGCCCTAGCACCATAGTTTTTATTCATACTTCACCCCATATAATTCTGAATGTGCCATATCCCCAAATGTAGTCTAAACCTGCACATCCTAGTGACTGTTGGTTACTCAGGGAATTCTTAGCAGGGTCAGTATTGTGGCACAGCAGGTTAAACCACCACTTGCAGTACTAGTACCCCATGCAGAGTGCTAGTTCAAGTCCTAGTTGCTCTGTTTCTGATCCAGCTTCCTACAGCTGTGCCCAAGGATGCAGCAGAAGTTAGCTCAAGTACTTGGGTTGGCTGCCACCTATGTGAGATGTGGAGGGAGTTCCTGGCTCCTGGCTTCAGCCTGACCCTGACCGGACTTTCTCCTCCTTCTCCTCCTTCTCCTCCTTCTCCTCCTTCTCCTCCTTCTCCCTTCTTCCTTCTTCCTTTTTTTTTTTTGTTGTTGTTTAAGATTATTTGTTTGAAAGAGTTAGAGAGAGAGCGATCTTTCATCCACCTGTTCACTCCTCAGGTGGCTGTAATGTCCAGGGCTGGGCCAGGCCAGAATCAGGAGCTTCTTCCAGGTCTCCACTTGGGTAATAGGAGCCTAAGCACTTGGGCCACCTTCTGCTGTTTTCCCAGGCCATTAGCAGAGAGCTGTATTGGAAACGGAGCAACCAGCACTTGTTTGAGACGCTGGTATTGCAAGCAGCAGTTTAACCCACTACACCACAACACTGCCCCAAAAGCTTCCTATTCTTCAAAAGATGCTAAGAGAATTAATGAAAAGCGTTAGGAGAAGATATTTATAAAACATATCTGATAAAGAACTTGTATCAAGAATGTATAAAGAGAGGCCAGTGCTGTGGCGCAGTGGGTTAAAGTCCTGGCCTACTGTGCTAGCATCCTATTTGGGTGCCGGTTCGAGTCCTGGCTGTTCCACTTCTGATCCAGCTCTCTGCTATGGGCTGGGAAAGCAGTAGAAGATGGCCCAACTGCTTGGGCCCCTGCACCCACGTGGGAGATCTGAAAGAAGCTCCTGGTTTCAGATCACCTCAGCTCTGGCTAATGTAGCCATTTGGGGTATGAATCAGTGGATGGAAGACCTCTCTCTGACTCTACCTCTCTCTGAACTCTGTCTTTAAAATAAATGAAATAATCTTTAAAAAATAATAATTCATTCATCTGCAGTCCAGACTAGTTTACTGTGTGGATGCTATAAAAAAAGAATTTATAAAGAATTTCATTACTCAATAATAAGCAAACAACCCAAATTAAAAATAAGCCGGGGGGGGGGGGGGTAAATAGGAACTTTATCAAGTACATATAGGTAAAAATGTTAGCATGTGACAAGATGCTCAGTATCATTATGTAGTAGGAAAATGCAAATTAAACCAGTAATGCTATAATACCTATTAAAACAGCTAAAATTTAAAAAGTAATCATAATAAATATTGGAGGAACAAGAGTTCTCATTTCATATGCTGTGGTGCAATGTAAAATGGTATAACCACTACACTTTTTATTTTTTAAAATTTTATTTATTTGAGAGGCAGAGTTACAGACAGAGAGAGGGGGAGACAGAGAAAAAGTTCTTCCATCCACTGGTTCACTCCCCAAATGGCCTCAACTGCTGGAGCTGGGCTGATTTGAAGCCAGGAGCTTCCTCTGGGTCTCCCACACGGTTGCAGGGGCCCAAGCATTTGGGGGCATCCTCTACTGCTTTCCCAGGCCACAGCAGAGAGCTGGATCTCAAGAGGAATAGCCAGGACTTGAACCAGCACCCATATGGGATGATGGCTCCATGGGTGGAGGCTTAGCCTACTACGCCACAGTGTTGGCCCCCCACTACTACACTTTTAACATATGATCTGTTGTACTCCTAAATATTTACCTAAGTGTAAGCATATGTCCATATAAAGGCTGATACATAAACATTCATAGCAGCTTTATTTGTAAGAAGCTAAAACTGGTTAAAAATCCAAATGTCCATTAATACGTGAATGATAAACAATTTGTGATATATCCATATAATGATTTAATATTCAGCAATAAAGCAATACTTATTGATAATGCAGCAGCATGGATGACTCTCAGATGCCTCATGCTGTCAGAAGGAATGCAGACACAAAAAGTGTAACAAGTATAATTCTTGTGATTCCACCTACCCAAGGGTTGGAAAATGCAAACTAATATATTGTGACAAAGCATACATCAGAGCTAGAGTAGTATGGTTTGAAAGGAAAGGCTAAGAAGAGGCATGAGGAGATTCTTGGAAGTCATGGGTATGTTCATTGTCTTGATTATGGTGGTGGTTTCATAGATAAATTGTACCCAGTCAGTTTAAAAAATAAAGCAGTTTTTTTTTTTTTTTTTTTGACAGGCAGAGTTAGCCAGTGAGAGAGAGAGAGGAGAGACAGAGAGAAAGGTCTTCCTTCTATTGGCTCACCCTCCAAATGGCCGCTACTGCCAGCACACTGTGCCGATCTGAAGCCAGGAGCCAGGTGCTTCCTCCTGGTCTCCCATGCGGGTGCAGGGCCCAAGCACTTGGGCCATCCTCCACTGCCTTCCTGGACCACAGCAGAGAGCTGGACTGGAAGAGGAGCAACTGGGACAGAATCTGGTGCCCCGACCAGGACTAGAACCTGGGGTGCTGGTGCCACCGGCGGAGGGTTAGCCTAGTGAGCTGCGGTGTTGGCCAGCAGTTTTTAAAATAGGCATATCATAGTCAAACTTCGTAACTTAAAGAAAATTTTTAAAACAAAAATAAATTATATACTTAAAGTATGTATTTATTATAATTAGTTATTTCTGAATAAAACTGCTAATAACCTATTTTAAAAGATGTGTGTATTTAGGAATGTATGTAGAGGTATTAAGGTAAAGAAAGCATGGGAATGGTTATCTGTAAGGTGGGCAGGTTTTCGGATCAGGGAGCTGTAGAGACTTCAGAGCTCATGGGCGTATTCTGCTTCTAAAGAAGAGTACTAGGTACTGTGTAGTGCTCTGTTATTATTCATTTCTGCCATTCTGAGTTCACTGGTATACATTTTTTTAGTGTATGTGATAAATTATGCAATTTTTGAAACTAAAGATAATTTGTTTAAAATAACATTACCATCTTCCTCTGGATGTTTTCAATCTGATATCTTTTATTGTTAATAATTGATAAGAAAGATTGAGTCTCAATATTTTTGAAAGATTTTTAGAAAACATTTAAAATACCTGAAATATAGTACCACCTCTAATAGAAATAAAAATTTTTATAACATTCATTATATTTAAGTCCATAAGATTATCTTTCTTCATGTGTGTCATCCCTTTTAATTTTTTAAAGTTTATTATTTATTTGAAAGGCAAAGTGAGAGAGAGAGATTTTCTACCTGTTGGTGTTGGTTCACTTTCCATATGGAAAAAATAGCAGGGATTTGGCCTTGCAGAACTCAGGAGTCTGGAACCGCATCTGGATCTCCCACATGAATGGCAGAGGCCCAGCTACTTGAGCCATTTCTGCTGCCTCCTCAGTGGCAGGTTAACAGGAAACTGCCTAAGTGGAGGAGGGGCTTTATCCCTGACGCTTCCCCACACAGTGGCTTTAACCTGCTGCACCACATACCCCAGGCCCCTTCATGGTTAAAATCTAAGACACTTCGTTTTGTTTATTTTAGAAAACAGTAGTTTTTAAAATCACTTTCTATGTAAAACATTAAATCATAACAGAAAAATATTTTTTAAACTTAACAAAGTCTGGAAATTCTTATTTTGTGACTGATTTTCCAGTCCCTGGAGAATATACTTTATCTTGAAAGGTTCATTTAGATTGCACCAGGAGGCAGGCAGTGGCTATGCTACTGCTTGAGATGCCCACATCCCGTACCAGAGTGCCTTGGCTCAGGTCCTGGCTGTGCTGGGAGTTCCGGCGTCTTGTTGATGCCATGCTGGAGGCAGCAGGACATGGCTCCCAGTCTCGTCCCTGCCACCCATGTGAGAGATCCCGCTTTCCATTCTGGGTTGGTGCATTTGACTCGGCCCACCCTTGACTGTTACAAGCAATTAAAGAATGACCCAGTGGATGACAGAAATCTTTCTGTCTTAGTCTGTCTTTTTCTCTATGCCTTTCAAATATATAAAAATAATAAATTAATTTAAAAATTACTACAAAATAAATCCTGACAGAAAATAAGTGTTCTTATTTTTACTATTAACTCTAGTATTCATAGTACAAAGTGCAAACTTTGAGTAACAGTGACTCAGAAAATTTAGAGATGTATACATTGTAAAAATTAAATTGTTTTTTAAATTTCTCCTCTACAAAAAAATTAGTGTGCCTATAATTTTGTGCCTAAGATTTTAATCTTATTTTGAGACTCAGGTTTCTCTATAGAATCCAATTAACTGGCAACTCTATTACAGTTATTATGCGATGATGAAAGATAGATGATTCTGTGGTTCAGATTTATAGAAATTCAGACCATAAAATAAAATGTTCATGCTAGAACTTTGAGGCTCTATACTACTATTATATTATAACATTTTGACCTATACCCAAAGTGCTGTTTTTCTGTTCACAGCCTGCACCAGCATGGACTACTTTTAGAGTTGGTCTGTTTTGTGGAATATTCATTGTACTGAATATTACTCTTGTGCTTGCCGGTAAGTAGTTTAAATTTTGGATTATTTTTATATATTAATGTGACTTTGTTATCTTCTGTCCATCTATAATGAATCAAACATGCATCTGTGAAAGCTGTCGAAAGGAGTTAGTTTTTGGTTTTTATAAATGATGTGGGGCTTTTTGTTTATTCTTTTTCCTTCTTTGGATATGGTCATACTTTAAAGCATTGCTAGTGTGTGATTTATTCATCACTTTCCAGCTTTTATGTGCTGTTTCAGGCTTTTTAGAATTCAGTTATCAAGAACTTCAGCTTCTTTGATCATAGTTGAGGATAAATAATTTGTTACAAAATTCATTCACTAAAAATCATTGACTTTGCTTATTGGAGACCCTAACATTCTTTTCAGAATATATTGACAGTTACTTTGCATATTGTCTTAAGAAAGCTTGATTATATAATTTTGTAGTCTATGGAAGTTAGAAAGAAGGAGGAAGGAGGAAGGATTGCTAGGAGCGTTAGTGTTTCCCCATGGAGAAATAATGTAACAGCAAAAGGTAGGCATGATCTTACTTAACTCTCTGCAAAATTTAACATACTTCTTGGCAGCATTTCACATTGTTGATCACTATTTCTTGAAACACTTTTATCTATGGCTTTTTTTTCTGGGAAATCCATGCTCTGCTGGTTTTCCCCTTAAGTTTCACCAGCAGTTCTTTCCCAGGATCCTTTGCTAGCCATACCTTTGTGACATTGAGATGTTGAGGAGTACTAGCAGGCTCAGTCCTTGAGTTTTCTGTCTGCATTCATTTCCTCCCTAGGCAATCTTATTCAAGCCTATTGCTATAAATACCATCTGTATGCTAATGCTACCCAGTGCGTACCCTCTCTCCGCTGAATGACATTTGATTAAGACATCTCAGACTTGGATATACAAAAGAACCCTTGATTTTTACCCCTACATATGCTTTGTCCTCTATAGGACACCATCTTTCATCCCATTTCTCAGTCTAAAAACTTCCAGCCTCTCTTTTCCTCGTACTCCATCTCCAGTCCTTCAGCAAATCCTGTTGCTCTGTCTTCAGAATGTGCCCTAAATCTGATCACTCCTCAGCCCTCTACCAATCCCGTCTTTGTCTGAGCAGCCATTTCTTGTTCAGCATGCCACAGTAGTCTTCTGAACCTCTCTCCCTGCATTCACTCTTGGCTCCTTACGTTGTGGGTTAAGGGGCCTCCCAGTGGGGCTTGTTCCAGGCTCTTCCCTCCCCGTGTGAAAGAGTTCAAGGAAGAAGCTTAAAGGTGTACAGGAAAGCAAGATTTATTTAAAGGGCCAGTACACACTCAGACCTGAGTGTGGTGAACTTTTCATGAGAAAGGAAGAACTGCTGCCTTCACCAAAAACGGACTTGCCCCTTTACAGAGAAGGGGGTAGAGCCCTAATTCAGTGCTCACATGGGAAGAGTTGGAGGCAGAGCTTGAGTGACACTTGGATCCATGTTCCTATTTGGGGGGATCTCAGAAGTGTTATGGTGTCTCCATGTGGGGCTTGAGCACACACATGGTCATCTCTAGGGAACGTGTCTCAGTATGTGATGGAAAGGAAGGCTCAGGTGCATAATGGAGAATGGGTGTTGAGGGCCTGAAGTCACATTGCATAGGCATGGAAGGAGATGGGGTTTAGAGCAGTCAAGCTGTGGCCCAGATGCTGCTGGCAATCTCCCAGCTCCTCTTTGCTTCCTAGCTACCTCCCTGCCCACATCACTGACAACCACTAGTGAACTCCTTACCATGGCTTACAAGACCCCACAGGATCTCACCTTCCATCTCCAAGGGCATTCTTACTTCATATCCTCTCATCCTCCCCCACACTCTGCAACCACACTTGTGTGATTGCTATTCCTTGAATACACCAAATCCATTCTCGTGTAAGACATTGCCTTCCCCAAGATGTGTGCAGGGCTTGCTCTCTTACTTTATTCATAAAGGTCTCTTATCCAAATGCTACCCCTTCAGAAAGGCCTTTCCTGATCACCTTGCCCTAAAATAGTCTATTCTGCCCTTTTTTTTTTGTCTTTTCAACCTACATTAGTTTTCCTCAGAGTGCTTATAATCAAATAACATTATATTGTGTACTTATGTTTCCTGTTACTATTTTCCCACTGGAATGCAAACTTTTTGATTCCAAACTTTTTGATTCCCAGGCTCTTGTTTCTCCTATCTACCATTATACCTCCAGCACCTAGAATACTTCCTAGACTATAGTAGGGGCTCACAAAATACTTGAGAAGTTTGTATGGTTGGAAAAGAAGGAAAAAGATGAAAATAAGTGATAGACAGGAAATGAAATGTACAAATGACAAAAGACAGAACAGAGTCTCAAATCTTGCAGATAAGAACTTTTAAGCACAGATAATCTTTACCTCAAGAATGTATATAATTATGCTCATGATTATAACTGTGAATCATTAAGAAAAGATTAATTTCTGCATGGTGACATCTGAAAAGAAATGTGATTTAGACACATGTTACTTTATTTATTTAGATATTTTACTTGAAAGACAAAGTGGGAAAGGAAGAGAAATATTCCAACTGCTGGGTCAGTCCCCAAATGGCTTCAAAGGTAGCCCTAGCTGAAACCGGGAACCCAGAATTCCATATGGTCTCCAACATGCGTGGCAGAGGCCCAGGCACTTGGGTCATTGTCCACTGCTGTCATAGGTGCATTATCAGGAGCTGAATCAGAAGCTTAGTAGCTTGGGGTCAAACCTGTGCTCTGGTAGAGGATGCTGGGATCCCAAGCAGTGGCTTCACCCACTGTGCCACAATGCTAGCCCCAGACTGCAAAGAAAGGCGGTTTATAAATAGATGGTGCCATGTAATACCCACTATATTTTGTTTTGGACTTTTAGTGATCATAATAATGCTCAAACAGAGGCGGCTTTTCTCATTGACATGCTTGTCTCTATTGCAGGGATGATGAATTTTGCATTTTTATTTCAGTTCTCTAACATAGTGCAAAGCATATAGCAGATGTCTGAGAAATAAGTTACTGAACTCATTATTCCTCATAAATATTTTTCTTAAGGCTGTAACTTGTGCATTATGAAATTATAGCTCAAGTCGTAATGGTTTTTAGAGAGCATATGAATTTTACATAATTAACTATGTTTTTGTATTTTCCTTCCCACCGCTACTAAAAACCAACTTTATTGTTGTCCACTCTAACTTCATGGTTCCTACGGATAGTATTCATGATCATATTGTAAATATACTCATATTTATTTAGGGTGAATACATTTTACTTATATAGCATATATGGAAATTCTCCAATAAGAAATCTTTGACCTAGATTATCTAGCCAATTGTTGTGGAAAAAAACAGGTCTTCCTTGGTTTTAGTCCCAGCTCTAGCAGTTTTAGCTTTAAGGACAAAACTTAACTTCTCTGAAACAGTTTCCTTGTCTGCTAAATGAACTTAAATATCCTTTTTTTTTTTTAAAAAAAAAAAAGATTTATTTATTTGAAAGTCAGAGTTACACAGAGAGAAGGAGAGGAGAGAGAGAGAGAGAGAAAGAGAGAGAGAGAGATCTTCCATCTGCTGGTTCACTCCTCATTTGACTGCAATGCCTGGAGCTGTGCCATTCTGAAGCCAGGAGCAAGGAGCTTCTTCTGGGTCTCCCATGTGGGTGCAGGGGCCCAAGGACGTGGGCCATCTTCTACTACTTTCCCAGGCCACAGCAGAGAGCTGGATCAGAAGTGGAACAACCAGGACTTGAACTGGCGCCCATATGGGATGCTGGCACTGCAGGCAGTGGCTTTACCCACTACACTACAGCATCGACCCTAAATATCTTAAATTTTCAGAATTGCTTTAGAAATCATTGATTGATTCAATAAGTAAGTTTTATGGATCTCATGATTATTCTTGATACTCTTGAGTCTTAAGGTAGAAAAGAATCCCTTTCCTTTTGAAATTTATTAGCCCATAAAGATTAAGGCACATATTAAAATAATAATGATATTGCTAGCTTTGGGATCTGCAGGGAGAGAAGACCCACACTTCTGGGAATGGAGAGTCCCTACCCGCACTTCCGGGAATGAAAAGTCCTTGTCAGGGTCCCTGCAGGTACCTAAAGGTCAACCAATGGGCTCGGAGTGGAATTCCAATGAAAGCTTGTAAATTAATTGATTCATCTGGCTGGGAAGTTTTGTTACGCGCCAGACACCTTGCAGATATACTGTAAGAAGGTGTTAAATGTTCTAAGCAGTTCAAAGGAATAAGTGGTTACTTTCAATGAACAGCACCAGAGAAGGGTTTATGGAAGAAATGGCATTATGTAAGATGTTGATGGAATGAAAGGCATTCTAAGGGAAGGGGACAGAAGAGCAAAGAGATTTAGTTGGTCTGGGGGGAGAAGGAGAAGGAAGAGGGAGTAGGTTAATTTATATCTTTTATTTTCAAGATAGGAGTGTGGTGTTAGCGTCATCATCATTAAATCAGACTTAAGAAAAAATAAACATTTTTATGTGAATTAATTTAAGAAAATTTGCATACTAGTCTTAGGAGTATACATTGTTACAATTTCTGTGGAAAATAATTTGGTAGTATATTAAAAGATGTAAATACGTTCACTGTTTTAAAAGAGTCAGGACAAATTGAGACATACTTTCCTTAGTAAATATGGACTGTTTTGTGAGAAGACTGATCTACTATTTAACATGTGTGGTTTATGCACTTGGTATTATGCATTATATTCTCTCACCTCAGAACCCTTTACTTGATCTTTGTGTGCACTGGGGTGGGAGTGGATAAATATTGTTAAATCCAGCTCTCTATCCTTATTTATCTCCCAGTGGGTGCTCAAAGATAAATGTTGAGAGTCAGAGAAAACACAGCAGTAGTAATGCATGTACGAGCATGATTTTTTTCCCCAAACATTCACATAAAAATGTGCATAATTGCTGCGGTTGCTCAAGGGGACATGGCCTGATGTTTAGTAATTTGCCTGAAAATCACATATTCTAGATACTCAGTTTCATGACAATGTACAGTTGTCTGCTTTGACTTTTTTTTTGGACTTGTTTCCTTGACAGATTACTAGCAAAATTTAATTTAATACAATTGAAATATATCAAGTTCATTTATTGGTTTGATTATTTAGAGTGGATATAAGGGTGTGAAAATAGGTACTTTCCTATTTAGTATTTAGTAGTAAGAGAATGAATTGTTAGAATCTCTTTGGAGAATAATGTGTTTATATTTACAATCAATTTGATTAGGCAATTTTCTTTCTTCTTTTTTTCTTTTAAGATTTTTTTTTTTTGAAAGGTAGAGTTAGAGAAAGGAGAGGTAGAGAGAGAGAGGTCTTCCATCTGCTGGTTCACTCCCCAAATGGCTGCAATGGCCAGAGTTGGGCCCATCCAAAGCCAGGAGCCAGGAGCTTCTTCTGGGTCTCTCATGCAGGTGCAGGGGCCCAACCACTTGGGCCATGTTCTGCGGATTTCCTAGGCGCATTATAATGCAGGGAGCTGGACTGGAAGTGGAGCAGCCTGGACAGAAACCAGCGCCCATATGGGATGCCAACACTGCAGGCAGTGACTTTACCCACTGTGCCACAGCACAGGCCCCAGGCAATTTTATTTCTTACAGTAACTACAATACTTGTACATTGGTGTAAAGATATGTATGCAAGGAGAGTACTTACTGGCATTTTATTTATAATAGCAAAAACTTAAAAAACCTCTCAAATACCCACCAGCTGAGAATGTTTAGGTAAATTACATTATCCCTATACAATGGAATAGCAAGGACATATTAAGATGAGTGGTGTAGTGGTGTGGATGAAGTGGGCACAGTGCTTTGGAGAACTATTTAGCATATTTACCAAAACTGAACGTATACTAACCTATGACCCAGCTCTTATAGAATGCCTATATACAGTTTCCACCAAAAGACATGTGTGAGAATGTTGAAATTACAGTACTGTTTGTGATTATTCCCTATCTGGAAACAACCCAGATGTTCATCAGTATTAGAGCTAATCAGTACTAATAAATTTTAAAATACTTGTACCTAGTGAAGATAGTATATAATTATGAGAATGAATCCACACACTAGAACATGAATGAATCTCACAAATATGTAACAGAAGACAGCAGACACAGAGTCTTTATTACATGATTCTATTTATGTAGAGTTCAAACAACAGGTAAAACTTTATGTTAGAGATTAGGATATGCATACCTGGGGGGTGGGTAACAACTGGAAGGAGGGTACGTGGGGGAGGATTTTTGGATGCTGCTGCTATTTTTTGTTCTATGTGCTAATTCACTTCATCATTTTCATCATACTGTATATTTATGATCTATCCACTTTTCTATATGTGTATAACACCTGAAAGTTTACATTAGAGGTGTGTGTTGTGCACAGTGGATTAAGCTGCTGCTTGGAATGCTGGCATCCCTTAAAAGTGCCTGGTTCAAGTACCACCTACTCTGCTTCTCTAGCTTCTGGCTGACACACGTGGGGAGCATCAGATGATGGCCTAAGTAATTGATTCCCTGCTACACACATAGAAGACCAGGTGGAGTTTCTTGGCTCCTGTCATCAGCCTTGTCCAGCCCTGGCTGTAGTGGGCTTTAAAAAAAAAAAAAAAAAGGCTACATTTGAAAATGTTGGAACCTTCTCTGCTTTTTAATTCTATCTATTATTATTACCAGACATTTGATCTTATTTATATGTTCCCTTTAACGGTTAATCCTATTTGATCACTTTAACACATAAGATGGCATTTTTACCACCCAGCTTAATGAGATTTGGGGTCCAAGGGTAAGTTTTTAAACTGTGCCCTTAGAATTAAGTCAGTAGGAATGTATGCAGAACTATACAACTTTACAGTTAAAAACTTCCTCCTCCACTCTTATTTTTTACTGAGATCTGTTTTCAGTTGACTTTATACACAAATGATTAGCTCTATGTTAAGTAAAGAGTTCAGCAAATAGTATGAAAAAGAAGAAAAAATACTGTTCTTCGACAGTCAAGACAAGGGCTGTTCAAGTCATGGCTTCTCAAAGTGTCAATTTCACTTTTACACTTTAGGTGCTCTATTAGTTATCACAGATCAAGGAGAGCATATGGTATTTGTCCCTTTGAGACTGGCTTATTTCACTAAGTATGATTTTTCCAGACTTAACCATTTTATTGCAAATGACCAGATTTCATTTGTTTTAACTGCTGTGTAATATTCCATAGAGTACATATCTCATAATTTCTTTATCCAGTCTTCAGTTGATGGGCATTTTGGTTGATTGCATATCTTAGCTATTGTGAATTGAGCTGCAGTAAACACGGGGTACAGATAACGCTTTCCTATGCTGATTATATTTCCCTTGGGTAAATTCCCAGGAATGGAATGGCTGGGTCATAGGGTAGGTCTGTATTCAGATTTCTGAGGTATCTCCAAACTGATTTCCATAGTGGTTTTACCAGTTAACATTCCCACCAAGAGTGGGTTAGGGTACCTTTTTCCCACATCCTCACCATCATTTGTTGTTTGTTGATTTCTGTATGAAAGCCATTCTAACTGGGGTGAGGTGAAACCTCATTGTGGTTTTGATTCGCATCTCCCTGATGGCCAGGGATCCTAAACATTTTTTCATGTGTCTTTTGGCCATTTGGATTTCCTCTTTTGAAAAATATGTTTGAAAAATATCTGCCCATTTCTTAACTGGGTTTCTTGTTTTGTTGTGGAGTTTTGTGATCTCTTTATATATTCTGGGAAAGCAGGGGAAGATGGCCCAAGTCCCTAGGTTCCTGCTAACCACGTGGGAGACCTGGAAGAAGCTCCTGGTGTCAGCCTGGCCCAGCCCAGGTGCTGCCATTTGGGAGTGCACCAGTGGACAGATGATTCTCTCTCTCCCTCTCTCTCTCCCTCTCTCTCTCCCTCCCTTCCTCCCTCTGCCCCTCCCTCCTTTCTCCTCCCTCCTCTCTCCTCTCTCTCCTCTCTCTCTCCTTCTCTCAATGTAACTCTGACTTTCAAATAAATAAATCTTTAAAAAAAAGAGTCGATTCATATTATAGCATGTGACAGTGCTCCTTTCTTTTATGGCTAACATCCCATTTTAGGAGCATACCACAATTTTTGTATTTGTTAATTCATTGACGGACATTTGGATTGTTTCTCCTTTTTGACTTTCACGAATGGTGCTGCTGATATGGATTTGAGTGCCTCTTTAACTTCTTGGGAAACTGCCAAGCTAGAGGCTGCAGTATTTTCCATTTCTACCAGAAATCTGTGAAGGTTCTATTTTCTGCATATTCTCTTCAAGGCTTGTTATTTTTTGAGTTTTTTTTTTTTTAATCCATCCAAGTGAGTATGAGGTGACATCTTGTTTGAATTAGCATTTCTCTATTGACTGATCATATTAATCATCTTTTTTTTTTTTTTTTTTGGCCAGGCAGAGTTAGACATTGAGAGAGAGAGACAGAGAGAGAGAGAGAGAGAGAGTTATAGACAGTGAGAGAGAGACAGAGAGAAAGGTCTTCCGTTCGTTGGTTCACTCCTCTAATGGCCGATACGGCCGGCACTATGCCGATCTGAAGCCAGGAACCGGGTACTTCCTCCTGGTCTCCCATGCGGGTGCAGGGCCCAAGCACTTGGGCCATCCTCCACTGCCTTCCTGGGCCACAGCAGTGAGCTGGACTGGAAGAGGAGCAACCAGGACTAGAACCCGGCGCCTCAACTGGGAATAGAACCTGGGGTGCTGGTGCCACAGGTGGAGGATTAGGCAAATAAGCTACAGCACCGGCCGTATTAATCATCTTTATACTTATTTGTTGGTCATTTGCATGTTTTTTGTGGGCAAATATCTATACAAGTCCTTTGCTCATTTATAATTGGATTGTTTGTCTTTTTTTTTTTTTTAAGATTTATTTTATTTATTTGAAAGAGTTAGAGAGGCAGAGACAGAGAGTTCTTCCATCCACTGGTTCACTCCCCAGATGACTGCAATGGCCAAGCTGCGCTGATCCGAAGCCAGGAGCTTCCTCTGGGTCTCCCACGTGGGTGCGGAGGCCCAAGGACTTGGGCCATCTTCCACTGCTTTCCCAGGCCTTAGCAGAGAGCTGGATCAGAAGAGGGGCAGCCAGGACTAGAACCAGCACCCATATGGGATGTTGGCACTTCAGGCCAGGACTTTAACCCACTGCTCCACAGCACCGGCTCCTTTTTTCTTTAAACTTATTTTATTTATTTGAAAGGAAGAGTGATAAGAGAGAGGGAGAGAAAGAGGTCTTTCATCTTTTGGTTCACTCCTCAAATGGTTGCAATGGCGTGAGACAGGTGAACCCAAGAGCCAGAAATTCCATCCTGGTCTTACAAGAGGGTGACACGGACTCATGTATTTGGGCTATCTTCTACTGCTTTCCCTGGAGTATTCCAGGGAGCTGGATTGGAAGTGGAGCAGCTAGGACTTGAACGGGCGGTTGCATGAGATGCTGGCATGGCAGCTTAACCTACCGTGCCAAAACTCCAGCCACCTGGTTGTCTGTTCATTGTTAAGTTATATGAATTCTTTACCTATTCTGGACGCTAGGCCCTTATCAGGTATATGAGGGTACTTAAAAAAGATCATGGAAAAGGGGCTGGCACTGTGGCATGGTGGGCTGAGCCTTCACCTGTGGCACCCACATGCCATATTGGCACTGGTTCATATCTCGGCTGCTCCTCTAACGATTCAGCCCTCTGCTATGGCCTGGGAAAGCAGTGGAAGATGACCCAAGTGCTTGGGCCCTGGCACCTGCCTGAGAGACCTGGAAGAAGCTTCTGGCTTCTTTCTTTGGATCGGCCCAGCTCTAGCTGTTGTGGCCATTTGAAGAGTGAACCAGTGGATGGAAGAAGACCTTTCTACTTGTCTCTCCCTCTCTCTCTCTCTAACTTTCTCATAAATAAATTAAAAAATCTTTAAAAAAAAGTTCATGGAAAAAATGAATTGTGAGTAAATTATGCATGGATTTCAAACTTTTTTGGCACCACAGTCAGCATTTCTTTTAATTCCATTTTCCTGTGAACATTTTGGTGTGCTGTCATATGATATGCAATTCTTTTCTTCCGTCATATAGAGTATCTTTTCACTTTCTTGATATAGTTCATTGATATACAAAAATTTTTAATGTTGTTGAAGTGCAATTTAGCTATTTTTCTTTTTTTTGTATATATTTTTGTTGTCATATCTAAGGACCCATTGCTAAATCCAAGGTCTTCAGTATTTACTCCTTGTTTTTCTAAGAGTTTTGTCATGTTAATTCATATATTGTGGTTTTCAACCAGTTGTGAACTAATTTTTGTATATGATGCGAGATAGAGCATCCAGCTTCGCTTTCTGCGTGTGGTTATCCAGTTGCCTCAACTCTAGTTGCTGAAGACAATGTTTTTTTTTTTTTTTTATCTGAATTTTCTCAGAACTTTTTAAAACTAATTGACTGAGATATGTGAGTTTATTTCTGAATTCTCAGTCACATTCCATTCATCTGTATTATATTTATATAATACATCTGTATATAATTCATCTGTTTATATTCCTGTGCCACACTACTTAGATTGATATAGCTTTGTAGTAAGTCTTAAAACTGCAAAGTATGAATTCTCCAACTTTGTTGCTTTTCATCATTGTTTTGGCTGTTTGAGACTTTTTATAATTTCCTAAATTCCCTGTAATTTTAGAATTGATTTTCAATTTCTGTTAACAAAAAAAAAGAAAGGCATTGATTGGAGTACATTAAATTTGTGGATTGCTTTTTATGTTATTGCCATCTTAACAGTAGCAAATAAATCTCCCAACCTCTGACATGAGATTTCTTGAAATAAATTTAAGTCATTGTTAATTGCTTTCTGTAATATGTTTTAGTTTTCAATGTGCAAGCCTTTCACTCCCTTGATTAAAGTTATTCCAGGGTGTTTTATTCTTTTGGATGCTGGTATATACAAATACAACTGAATTTTGAGTGTTGACCTTGTATTCTGCCTCTACTGAATTTACAAACTCTTAGAGTTTGCTTGTGGATTGTTTGGGATTTGTATTTATCTGAATGTTGTAATGTATCTATGACTTTCCCTTGGAAATCAAGATACAGAACTTTAATTTTCCATTGATAACATTCTAACTAGTCTTACTTCCAGATTTGCTACCTTGTAGTCTGTTCTCCACATAATAGCTAGAGTGACCCTTTAAAAGGAGTAATCCAATCATGTCACTTAAGTGCAAAACCTTATGCCAGATTGCACATCAAAATAACAGCTTAACTTAACAAAGTACTATACACCCCTATTTGATCTGCCACTGCTGAGTCAACACTTTACCTCCTGTTCATTCCAGTCATAGTGTCCTTGGCCTTCATCCTGCTCCTGTTCCTGGACCAACCTAACTTAGGGCCCTTTGTGCTTTCCCTGTACCTAGAATCCTTTTCTTCCAGTTTTTCTGATGATTTATTCTCTACTTCCTTAAGATGTCAACAGATGTCATCTCCTTAGAGTCTTCATGGGCCGTCATACATAAAATGGCTTCTAATACAGCATTTTATCTCCTACCTTATTTTTTTTTTCAAATCTCTTAATACTGTTTGACATTATAAAGCATAGAATTTTTTTTAAAGATTTTCTTTTATTTATTTGAAAGTGTTAAAGAGAGAGGTAGAGAGAAAAATGACTTGGATACTAAACTGTAAACCTGATACTCAAGGCTGAGATGTTTGAACATTTTTATTGGAGAGCTATTGAATCATGATTCTGAACATTTGTGTGGGCAGTGGAATTGAGTGTGCTTAGCGGTGTGAATTTTGGAGCAAAACTCTCTGGGTTCAAATCCTGGCTCTGCCTTAGACTAACTTAATAACCCTGAGCAGATTACTTAACCTCTGTGCTCTGGCTTCCTTGTGAATCAAGTGAGATAGTTTTTAACTCATTGAGTCATTTGTTTTGATTAAATGAATTATTATACGTAAAAATACAGAGAATGATACTTAGGGATAGTAAGTAGTTTATGAATGTTAACAATCATTATTTATGAAACATTTAAATTTTCACAGGGCTTTTATGTGTACTGTTTCTTTTCATTCTCACAGCAACTCTGTGAGGTAGGTATTACTTTGTGTAGTCTACTGGTCAAGAAAACAAAGCCAAAAAGGTTTGACATGATGGCATTCCCCTGCTGACCGCTGGTGTTACGTTTCTAAGTCATTTCCCCATGACGCTCTCTGTCACCTCAGGAATGAAGGGACGAGTGGAATAGCATGCTACAAGTCTCCTCTTAGTAAACGTATTCTAGTGGTTGAAGAAAGCGAAGAACCTGGAGCCAAGGTTATCAGGCTTTGAAATAATATGGGTGTAGGTTTTATTTTGAAAAAAACTTCTTGTGCCAGGACTACATCATTGAGAATGGAAAGATGACTAAAGGAGACATTCTGGATTTTTTAACTAACCATTGGATTAATATTCTTTCAGCTGTATTTAAACTTGAAACAAATAGAAGTATATGGCCCTTGATAAGAATATATCGGGGTGGCTTTCTTCTGATCGAATTCCTTTTTCTGCTGGGCATCAACACTTATGGTTGGAGACAGGCTGGAGTGAACCATGTGCTCATCTTTGAACTCAATCCAAGAAGCAATCTGTCTCATCAGCATCTCTTTGAGGTAATCAGGGCAAAACAAACTCTCATGAATGTAGTTTGCATTAGCTGGATAGTTGGCTTAGTGGGTACTGGCATCATCTTCTACTTGAAGAGGACTATTGGCTTCATAATGAATAACTTTTATGTTTGTTTTATTAATTATATTTCTGACTAATGGCAGAAAATTGAAGTAACGGCCTTTTTTCTTTTTGTCTCTTCCACCCTTTACCAGATTGCTGGATTCTTGGGGATACTATGGTGCCTGAGCCTGCTGGCATGCTTCTTTGCTCCAATTAGTGTCATCCCCACTTACGTGTATCCACTTGCTCTTTATGGATTTATGTTTTTCTTTCTTATCAACCCCACCAAAACTTTTTATTATAAATCCAGGTTTTGGCTGCTCAAATTGCTGGTAAGTTGAGATACTTGTATAGCATTTTTAAACTGTTGGTCATTTGGCTTCCTCTGAGATGACATGAAGGCTGCTGGCTGTTCACATTGAAGCTCCAGGGACTAAGAATACACTGTGAAGAATACACCTGAAGTTGTGTGGGGCAGCTGGGAAAAGTATTCATGCTTTCTTTCCCTCCCAAAATGGAGTATGAAATGGCCAAATATTGGAAGGATTTTATAAATTGTATAACCATTTATTTCTTCATTATGCTGTTATTTAACTGGCTATGATAAATAAAAATTTGTAGATTTTTTTTAAAAAGTGGTGAAACTATTTCTATTTCCTGTTAAATTAGTGCTAGGATAGTCAACTAAGTATTTTAAGAAAGATTGGTTTTTTCAAAGGGGTAGGAATACCCTGCCAGGTAACCAAATTTGAGAAACTGACTTTGATTTTTGCTTATTATAATTTCCCTTTTTTCTTCTATTTTAAGTTGTTTCTTAATGATCTCAGAATTATTCAGAATCAGCAGTAAGATACAGCTGTGAAAATGATAGCCATATCTTTTGTGATTTTTTTTTTTAAAGATTTTTTTGTTTGAAAGGCAGAGTGACAGGGAGAAAGCGAGGAGAGGGAGAAGAAGAGGAGGGAGAGAAGGAGACAGAGACAGAGAGAGAAAGAAATCTTTTCTGTCTTCTGGTTCACTCCCCAGATGGCTGGGGCAGTTGAGGGCAGGCCAGTTGCAAGCCAGGAGCTTCCATGGGTCTCTGTGGGTCTCCCATGTGAGTGGCACGGCCCAGCTATCTTCCGATATGTCCCAGCTGTGTTATCATGGAGCTGAGTCAGGAGTGGACAACCAGGACTCTAACTGGCTCTGGGAAGGGATTCCACTGTTGAAGGTGGCAGCTTAACCTGCTGTGCCACAATGCCAGTCTCTTGTTATTGTTTTAAGATTTTTCTGGGAGGGCTTTTCTGTCTACTCCTAAGTTAAGCTCATGATTTTTTTTTTTTTTTTTAAGATTTATTTATTTACTTCAGAGGCAGAGTTACAGACTGAGAGGGAGAGACAGAGAGAGAGAGCTCTTCCTCTGCTGGTTCACTCCCCACATGGCTGCGCTGGCTGGAATTGGGCCAATCTAGAACCTTCAGGATTCAGGAGCTTCTTCTGGGTACCCTACAAGGGTGCAGGGCCCAAGGATTTGAGCCGTCTTCCACTGCTTTCCCAGGCCATCAGCGGGGAGCTAGATTGCAAGTGGAGCAGCCAGGACTTGAACCAGTGCCCATATGAGATGCCTGTGCTGCAGGCGGATGCTTAACCTACTACACAACAGCGCTGGCACCTGTGTTCATAAAATTTTAAGATTATGAATTATAGCTAACAATAAAGATCAGTGATTTAATTGCTCAGTCTCTATAAACTTTTCAGAATTGCCACAATTAATTTTCTGTTTTTTCTCCACCATGTAAGTACACTTCCTTGAAACTGTAGTTTTATTTCGTTGTCCTTTTAAAAAATTTTTAAAGATTTATTTTATTTATTTAAAAGTCAGAGTTATAGAGAGAAAGGGAGAAACAGAGAGAGAGAAGTCTTCCATCTGCTGGTTCATCTTACAAATAGGCTCAACCGCCAGGACTGGGCCAGACTGAAGCCAGGAGCCAGGAGCTTCCTTGGGGTCTCCCACATGGGTGCAGGAGGCCAAGGACTTGAGCTATCTTATGCTGCTTTTCCAGATGAAATAGCAGGGGCTGGATTACAAGTGGAGCAGCCAGGGGCTGGGTTGTGGCGTAATGGGTTAAAGCCCTAGCCTACAATGCTGGCATCCCATATGGGCACCGGTTTGAGTCCCAGCTGCTCCTCTTCCTATCCAGCTCTCTGCTATGGCCTGGGAAAGCAGTAGAAGATGGCCCAAGTCCTTGCGCCCGGCACCCATGTGGGAGACCTGGAAGAAGCTCCTGGCTCCTGGCTTTGGCTCAGCCTCAGCTCTGGCCCTTGAGGTCATTTGGGGAGTGAACCAGTGGAATGGAAGACTCTCTCTCTCTCTCCTACCTCTCTCTGTAACTCTGTCTTTCAAATAAATAAAATAAATATTTAAAAAAACAAAAACAAACAAGTGGAGCAGCCAAGACTAGAACCAGCTCCTATATGCAATGCCTGCTGGAGTTGCAGGCGGCAGCTTTACCTTCTAGGACACACCGGCCCATTTCTTTGTCCTTTTGTATATTCTTTAAGATTAGTTGGGGCCTGGTGTGGCTAAAGCTGCCACCTGTATTGCCGGCATCCCTTATGCTAGTCCCGGCTGCTTTATTACCAATCCAGCTCTCTGCTATGGCCTGGGAAAGCAGTAGAAGGTGGCTCAAGTGTTAGGGCCCCTGCACCCATGTGCAGGAGACCCAAAAGAAGCTCCTGGTTCCTGGCTTCGGATGGGTACAGCTCCAGCCATTGTGACCAAGTAGGGAGTGAACCAGCAGATGGAAGACCTCTTTCTCTCTTTCTTCCTCACCTTTTCTCTGTGTAACTCTTAATTTCAAATAAATAAATTCAAAAAAAGGATTAGTAGGTTTTTTTTCAGTAACACATGACAATCCTTTTTAAACTAAAGATTTAAAATATGGCTTTCCTATTAAAAAAAAGTATAGTAAGAACTCAACAAATAAAGGGTATTTTACGTTCCAGCACAGGTTAGTATTTATACCAATCAAGAAAAGAAAATAAGGGTAGGTGTTGTGGCACAACAGGTTAAGCCACCGCTTGCCACCACTGTTAAGTGCCAGGTCCTGCCTCTGCTGCCCATCTAGCTTCCTGCTAATGTCCACCCTGGAAGGCAGCAGGTGACGGGGTCAAGTGCTTTTGTCCTTGAAACTGTCATGGGAGACCCAGGTGGAATTCCAGACTCCTGACTTTGACTTAGCTTACCTCTGGCTGTTGGGAACACATGGGAAGTGAACTAGAACATGGGAGATTGATTACTCTTTCTATCACTCTTCCTTGCCAAGAAATGAAAAATAAATGAAATAAATAATTTTTTAACAAAGAAAATAAAATGATCCAAATCTCTATGACTTTTCTTTTCTGAAATTGATGGAATTTTGTGTTTCTTTTTTTTTTTTTAAAGAATTATTTATTTTCCAAGTCAGAGTTACAGAGAGAATGGGAGAAACAGAGAGAGATCTTCTGTCTGCTGGTTCACTCAGCAGATGGCCATATAGCCAGCTGCAGGGCCAGGCCACAGTCAGGAGCCAGGAGTGTCATCTGAGTCTCCCATGTGGTTGCAGGGGCCCACATATTTGGGCCATCTTCCACTGCTTTCCCAGGCACATTAGCAGGAAGCTGGATCGGAAGTTGAGCAGCGAGGGCTTGAACCAGTGCCCATATGGGATTCTGGTATTGCAGGCAGTGGCTTTACCCACTGTGCCACAAAGCCGGGCCCTGGTTTCTATTTTTTGTTGAATCTCACCTGACATCAAGATTTTTATTACAAAATTAAGACTTTACCTCTTCCAATTTCATTTGGGAAAGAGAAAAAAACAAAATAAACAAATGAGCAAACATGTATGTTCCCTTTAAGTGTAGTACCACTAGACCTAACTTTGGGTTTGATTTCTGAACTTAAATGAGCAAGAGTGTTTTCATCAGTCATAAGGAAACCACCCCCTTTAATACATTTTGTCATTACCTAGCATGCTTGCCTTTTAGAAGGAAGTTGTTTTTGAAGACAGAAGTAATATTTGAGCCATCGTTTCTCTCTTGAGGTTTATACTGAAAAAAAAAAGCATTGCCAGTTACAGTATTAGATTACTTTTCTTATTTGAGATTATAGGTCATTTTATTACTGGATTTGTTTTATAACCATGTTATTTGCATGAAAATAGAGTATTCTTCAGACCCTAAGGCAATATCTTTAAGATTATAAATAGCTATTGTTTTCTGCCACAATTAATGTGAAACATTTAGAAAAGTTATTTTTAAAGCAGATTTTAGAAGACTGAGGAGAACATTCAGATATTAGCATGATTATTAGATCATTACAGGATAATGTAGTTGTGTAAGTGTGTGCTAAATGAACATTTCCCCAGTGCATCCTTCTCTGCTTAAACAGCAAGCTGTGATTCATGCATGATCAGTTACTCATTAGCACAATGATTCCCCAGTGAGTAGAAATATATCTGTGTATCTGCTGTGTATTGTTAATAGATAAAGACTTGTTGGGGCCAGCGCTGTGGCGCAGTGGTGCAGTGGGCTAACGCCCTGGCCTGAACCGCTGGCATCCCATGGGTGCTGGTTCGAGTCCTGGCTGCTCCACTTCTGATCCAGCTCTCTGCTATGACCTGGGAAAGCAGTAGAAGATGGCCCATGTCCTTGGGCCCCTGCACCCACCTGGGAGACCTGGAGGAAGCTCCTGGCTCCTGGCTTTGGATTGGCCCAGCTCCTACGCATTGCTGTCATCTGGGGGGTGAGCCATAGGATGGAAGACCTCTTTCTCTCTCTGCCTCGCCTCTTTCTGTGTAACTCTGACTTTCAAATAATCTTTAAAAAATAGATAAAGACTTGTTGATGAGCTAGGCCGGCAAAAATGATACAGGCAGGAATAATAGAATAAAGCACTATCAGAAGCAGTGAAGTAAAGAAGCATTGTGTTTTGTAATAATAGTCATAAACAAGAAAAATGTGATCATTTAGAGACAATTTCATATTAGTTGACCTGTTATAGGCTTATTTTAATTAAAATCTCACTGCAAAAACTTGCCCTTAGATTTATTTCTAGTGAGTTAAGAATGTTTATGCTCTAGTTAAGTTTGTCTGATAGCATATATATATATATATATATATGTTTGTGTTTGTGTATATATATGTATATATATGCGTATGTATATATATGTATATATACACACACACACACATTTATGTTTCAGGAGACAGAGAGATGAGAAAGAGTGAGAGAACTCCCATCTACCGGTTTCACAACTGGGCTGGGTGGAATCCAAGAGCCAGAAACACAATCCTCCCCACATGCCTCCCACATGGTGACAGGAACTCAATTACTTGAGCCGTCACCACAGCCTCCCAGATTTTGTGCAGGAAACTAGAGCCAGGACTTGAGCCTGAGCATTCTAGTTTAGAACACAAGCATCCTAACTGCTCAGCCAAATGCCTGCACCTCTGACACAGTTTTTTAAAGCCTCCTCCTTACATAAAACTACATTTCCGCCTACCTCAAATTTGAGTGGGAAAAGCTCATGTATCCTTGGCTGTAGTGGTAGGCATTAAATACTGTCTATATCGTTATTTATATTGGAATCGATTGAATTGATACATGCTACCCTTCTTCCCCCAAAAGCATAGTACTTTTTATAAAAACTGATTTATTTTGATATCAATATTCTGTCAGGATTCATTAGATCGGTTGGCCTCTTACCAATCAGTTGAAAATCCAGATGGGAAGTATTAAGAGTGCCTCAAGAGTGCCTTAAATTTTCTAATCAAAATGTCTAGATTATTCTTTTTTTTTTTTTTTTTGACAGGCAGAGTGGACAGTGAGAGAGAGAAAGAGACAGAGAAAAAGGTCTTCCTTTGCCGTTGGTTCACCCTCCAATGGCCGCCACGGCCGGCGCATTGCGGCCGGCGCACCGCGCTCATCCGATGGCAGGAGCCAGGTGCCAGGTGCTTTTCCTGATCTCCCATGGGGTGCAGGGCCCAAGCACTTGGGCCATCCTCCACTGTACTCCCAGGCCACAGCAGAGAGCTGGCCTGGAAGAGGGGCAACCAGGACAGAATCCGGTGCCCCAACCGGGACTAGAACCCGTTGTGCCGTTGCTACAAGGTGGAGGAGTAGCCTATTGAGCCGTGGCGCCGGCCTAGATTATTCTTAAAAATGGGCTAGTTAAGCTTTTAAAATTAGAATCTTTTACTTAGTAATTTAGAAACCAGTTTTTAACCAATATTTTCCTTAGTTTTATAGTAAAAGTTTTATACCTTTCTGTTCTAAAAATACAGGAGAAGTGGGGCCAGCATTTCAGTACAGTTTTTTAAACCCCTGCTTGCCCCTGTGGCATGCCATATTGAAGTACAGGTTTGAGTCCAGGCTACTCCACTTTCAATCCATCTTCCTAAATAATGTGCCTGGAAATGCAACGAAAGATGGCCCAATTACTTGGGTCTCTGCCATTCATATGGGAGAACAGGATGAAGTTCTTGGCTCCTGGCTTAGGCGTGGCCCAGACATGGCTGTTGTAGTCATTTGGGGAGTAAACCAGCAGATAAAAGATCTCTGTATCTGTCCCTCTCTCTCCATCTGTCTTTCAAATAAATAAGTTAATCTTATTTATAAAAAAGAGAGACATGTTCTCATTTAACAATGCACTTTATAATTTATTTAATTTTTTAATAACCCATAATATTTGAACTTCTTTCAGTCCTTGTTTTATGAATGAGATACCTATCTTCAGATAGGCATAAATAATTTGCTTAAGGGCATACAGCCAGTAAGTTATAGAGATGGGATATGAACACACGTAGCCTGGCTCCATAATCTGTACTTTTAAATATTTCTGTTTAACAGTTAGACCTGTTAGTCACTCTTCTAAAATCTCTAACTTTGATGTTGTAGATCAACATAATGTTATATAAAAATCAAATTTGGAAAGAATATGTTTTTCATAGGCTTCTAAACAGTAGAATTTAAAACTTCCTCTTCTTAGCTATTTATCTGTATTCTTTGTACAGATCTGGCATCTCTAATCCAAAATCTGAAATGTTCAAAATCCCCAAATTTTTGAGTGCTGACTTGACACCAGAGTTGGAAATTCCACACCATACCTAATATGATGGGTCACAGTCAAAAAAACAGGTGCATTAAAACTATTGTGTAAAATTACTTTCAGGCTGTGTATATAAAATGCATAAATGAGTTTTGTGTTTAATTTTCATTCCTAACCCCAAGATATCTCATTACATATATGTAAATATTACAAAATCTGAAATTTGGAACACTTCTGATCCCAACATTTTGGATTTGGGGACACTGGACCTGTATATACTACAGGGGCAGGTGTTTAGCACAGTAGTTAAGACATCAATTGGGGTGCTCACATCCCATATCAAAGTGCCTGGATTTGCGTCCCAGCTCTACTTCTGAGTCTAGCTTTCTACTAATGTACACCATGGGGGGCAGCATATGATGGCTCAAGTTACCTGGGTCCCAGCCACTCACATAGGAGACCTGGATTGAGTTCCAGGCTCCTGACTTCAGTTTGACACAGTTCCAGGCATTGTGGTCATTTGGGGAGTGAACCAGTGAATGGAAGATGTTTGTCTGTTTCTCTGCCTTTCAAATAAAATGAAAAATTAAGGGGAAAAAAAAACTGTAATAATGTGATAGTGGCTTGTTTTGTGTATGTGATAAAACATCAGATATCCAGAAATTGTTTCTAGCTATTATAATGCTATTACTTCAAGAGTTATTACCATTTTAATTAAAATCACAAGATAGAAATGTAGAATTGGAAACATATTAGCCAGAATAAAACAAGGAGGACAGAAGAGTGATGTAGAGGATTTTCACTCAGCAGGGGGATTCAGATAAATCTAAAGTAAATTTGACTGCGTGTAAATATCAGGAAATTAAGTATGATATGTTTGTGTTCTGCCTCTTGCTCTACCTCTGATAAAGCTGCTTTGTTCCCTTTTCTATATTTCCAATGTATTTTATATGTATCACTATAATAGCACTTACTGTATGTGATTAAAATTATCTTTAGGTATTTATTTGGCCAACTCGATACAGGTTTTTAAGAGTATTGACATTTTATTTCTGTACCTCCACAGATATGTAGTGAATAATGAATCTTTGTTAAATGCATGAGTGATTATTATTATATTTGTTCCTTCATTAGTCTTCAAAAAGTTTATGGAAAATGGGAATTAGGAAAAAACTGCTTGGATTTTAATGTTTCTTGCACCAAACTAAAAAACCCCTTATCTTTTAATTCCGTTTTTCAGGAACTTTTGTGTTACACATGACAAGATTTGCTTCTCTGTTTTCATCTTCTCCTTTCTGTAAACTTTCCTTTTCTTTTTATTTTCATTCCATTCCCTTTCCTAGTCACATCCTTTCTTGCTATTTAATGCATTATCTTCCTCTTTAGCTCTTATAGAGATTTTCTGTATCAGCCTGGTTTTTTAAGGATGGAGTTGGCAGAGTGAAGGAATAAGAGTAGTTCAATGCCAATTGAAAATTAGAAGAAATTTGCCTTAGGCTACCAACTTTACAAAAGTCTGTGATTGGAGATTGAGTTAGTTCTTGGTCCTTTGGTATTACATACTAAGTTGTCCTCTTATCTCTATGAATGCTTTAAGTTCATTCTGCATCCTAGAGTTTCTTAAAATATGAGATTTGCCAGAACCTTTGCATGCATGAGTAACTAAGATCAGCCTGGCCCAAGCAGTTTGCTGTACCTGTAGCTTGTGGTTGCAAAAGATACAGCTTGTCTCTCTGGTCTGTTGGGCTTACTCAGAGTATGGGACTGACCAGGAGACTGAGCCATGCAACCAAAACACATCAGGTCCAGAAAATAACTTCTCAACACCTGGATTATATCCTGTGGGCACTAGTATACCTTTCAGTGTTCCATAGTAGCATCTGTCATCCATAGTTGGCACTGAGAATTGATCCTGAAATATTGGAAATATCTAGAGAAAGAATAGAAAGAACTAGCCATGTCTGAGAGAGACAGCCATAGACTCCCAAGTTGAATATATCTACTTATTTAGCTAGATGGCCATGAAGCTAGATGTTTAGACTTAATTTCTCAAACCTGCTAGTTAGTCAGAATTTTTTGTTTCTAGAGTCTGTTTTCTTTTGTATAAGATAGACAGAGCCTGAGAGAATGAGGATTAAAGCTGCCTTCATCCATCTTTACTTCATATAAAGCCTTGTCAAGGTAGTCTGCCCAATTTGAGCCTATTTCTGATGATTACATTAGTATCTAAATCTTCCTTCTGTGTAATGCCAGGATTGTTCACTGCAGTGGTAAACAGGGTTCGACAAATTCTCTTGGGCTCAGTTTGTGTAGGTTTTCTATAAAATGGGCACACATACACATACACACATAGTATCTAGCTCATGGAATTGTTAGGAGGATTGAGTTAATACATGCATAAGCACTGAGGAAAGTAAACTCTGGGTAAATGCTCAGTACATTCAGTCTTAAAACATTTATCATTGTTCTCAGAACAATGAGAAAGAGGGCTGATTTTTGTGGTACAGTTTCTTTTTTTTTTTTTTTTTTGGTGACAGGCAGAGTGGACAGTGAGAGAGAGAGACAGAGAGAAAGGTCTTCCTTTGCCGTTGGTTCACCCTCCAATGGCTGCCACAGATGGCGCACTGCGGCCGGCGCACCGCGCTCATCCGATGGCAGGAGCCAGGTGCTAGGTGCTTTTCCCTGGTCTCCCATGGGGTGCAGGGCCCAAGCACTTGGGCCATCCTCCACTGCACTCCTGGGCCACAGCAGAGGGCTGGCCTGGAAGAGGGGCAACCGGGACAGAATCCGGAGCCCCGACCGGGACTAGAACCCGGTGTGCCGGCGCCGCAAGGCGGAGGATTAGCCTGTTGAGCCACGGCGCCGGCTATGGTACAGTTTCAAGATGAACATAGTCATCACCATGGCATTAGTGAAATGCAAGTGACTTGGTTAGACAATCAAATATGTTTTAGAGTATGCCATCTTTCCCTTCTTTGTAGGCAAAGATGAGTTTTGTATCCAGTTAGCCAAGATGGAAGAACATTCTAGAAATTATTATGGCACTTGCCTGTCCAGCAAAATTTAAGAGCTTAAATGTTAGACTTTCTCTCAGTACTTAACCTTCTACACAGTCTCCCTGCTTTTCACTTAAATTCTCCCACCTCTTTGCTTTCCGTTTTTTAATTATGGCTGTTTCTGCCTTCCCTTCCCCTTTTCCATGGTTGAACTTTCTTAGTGTTACTTTTCTTAGTTATCCCTTCCATACATAACTACTAGTTCTCAGCCAAGCCACTGTTGCCAGGTCTCTGTGTTGGTCTGTGGTTGGTTCAGTGGTTTCTATTTTATCAACTAAAGCAATCATGTTGAATTCTGAGACACAAGTTAGCAAAGTTTAATTTGACTTTTCTTGTTTCTAACTCTTCTGATTTTTTTTCCCTCTCAGTTTCGAGTATTTACAGCCCCGTTCCATAAAGTAGGCTTTGCTGATTTCTGGCTGGCTGATCAGCTGAATAGCCTGTCAGTGATACTGATGGACCTCGAATATATGATCTGCTTCTACAGTTTTGAGCTCAAATGGGATAAAAGTATGGGCCTGTTGCCAAATGATACAAAAGGTAGGATACAAATTTGCCACCATAAACTAAGAAATACTGGGAATGATAACTGGGAAAGGGAATAAGGTCATGGTGAAGGCTCTTCCTATAATATTATAAACTTAATTAAATGTACTTGGCTTTGTGTTAGAATTCTTTTAATCTGAAATAATTTGGGTTTTAAATTATGTGTTATGATTTTAGCCATCCATTTGCCAAAAGATTTATAACTTAGGCTTAAAGAATTCTAAAACTGTTTTTCAGGTGGCAGTTGTATCACAAATGCTTTTCATTCCAGTGTTTTGTCATCACAGTTTTGCTCTATAATGTTATGAAGTTATTATAACATTATCAAAATACTAATTATTTAGAATTAGATGAAGTGCTTTGAGAAAGTCAGTATAGATTACTTTTTTTTAAAAAAGATTTATTTATTTATTTGAACATCAGAGCTATAGAGAGAAGGAGGGAGAGACAGAGAGATCTTCCATTTTCTGGTTCATTCCCCAAATGAGGGCTGCAATGGCTGGGTTTGGGCCAGGCCGTATGGAGCCAGGAGCCAGGAGCCTCCTCCAGGTCTCCCATGTGGGTCTCAGGGGTCCAAGCATATGGGCTATTGTCTGCCGCTTTTCCCAGGCCATTGGCAGGCAGCTGGATCTCAAGTGGAGCAGCTGGGACACGAACTTGTACCCCTGTGGGATGCTGGCATCATAAGCAGTGGCTTTCCTCACTGTGCCATAATGCTGGCCCCTGGATTCCTTTATTTATTTATTTTTTTTGACAGGCAGAGTGGACAGTGAGAGAGAGACAGAGAGAAAGGTCTTCCTATGCTGTTGGTTCACCCTCCAATGGCCGCTGTGGCCGGCGCGCTGCGCCCGGCGCACCGCGCTAATGCAAAGGCAGAAGCCAGGTGCTTCTCCTGGTCTCCCATTGGGTGCAGGGCCCAAGCACTTGGGCCATCCTCCACTGCACTCCCGGGCCACAGCAGAGGGCTGGCCTGGAAGAAGGGCAACCAGGACAGAATCTGGCGCCCCAACCAGGACTGGAACCCGTTGTGCCAGCGCTGCAAGGTGGAGGATTAGCCTATTGAGCCGTGACGCTGGTTCTAGATTACTTTTTAATTCTTATTTGAGATTTTGTTTTTCTCTGATTCTGTTTTACCATCATCACAAAAACCTAATTTAGCTGAATCACATACAATTTGACTTACCCAAGTCAAGGATGAAGCCAAGTCTGACACATTTTCATTGGTTGACAGTGGTTCACATGCTGTTGTAGGTTAATTGCATTGTAGTATCTAACCAGAATTCAAAGAAAAACTCATTCACCAGCTCCATTCCTATTATTAAAAAACACAAAGTCCATTCTTAGTTTAAAGTAAAGGAGGATCAGAGGGATAGTGTGTTTTAGTGTCTTGGAATTCCTGAAATTGTCTGGAGTCACCGGTGGTAACTTGTTTTCCTCTTTGATTTATACAAGCATTTTCTGATTGCCTTGTAGTTTTTGCACACTCCAAAGAAGGGATCCTGGACAGACACCCAGAAGTCTGAGAGGGCCCTCCCTCCTTGACCTAGCAGCCACCAGAAGCTTGGAAATGTAGCAATCGAAAGGGGGCCTTTACCTTTTTTGGACGTGCTAGTGGTTATACTGTGTGGCTAAATTCTATGAACAAGTTTTTTTTAACTGTGATTTTTTCTTTGAAATCTCCACAGAACCAGAAGTTTGCCACAAATACACATACGGGGTGCGAGCCATTGTCCAGTGCATTCCTGCTTGGCTGCGCTTCATCCAGTGCCTGCGCCGATACCGAGACACAAGGAGGGCCTTCCCCCATTTGGTGAACGCGGGCAAGTACTCCACGACGTTCTTCACGGTGACCTTCGCAGCCCTGTACAGCACCCACAAAGGTACTCCTGCCGCCGGGGAGGTTCCTCTGACCGCTTTCTTAACTCTGCTTGCTTTCCTATTGGTTGTGCTTTTTTCGTCCCTGAAGTTCCATTTCTCTCAGTTACACCAGTTTGTTCTTGAACATGATTTTAGTCTAATTCTGATATTTACTGACAAGCACTATTGAAAAGAAGCATAGTCATCCACAATAGGAAGGATGTGTGATAATTTTAAAATTTTGAATTACATTTAATAGGTTCAATCTATGGATACCTTGGGTTTTCATTTTTTTTTTATACTTCTTTGTTCATTAATGAGGTTGAGAAATAGCTAGGTGAAAAAGATTCCCTCTGGCAATCAAGTATATTTTTAATCTCTTTCCTTACCAAGTAGTAAGGATTGTTTCCAGCCCATTTAACTGCAAATTGAGTTCTCTGATCTCTCTAGCTTCTCATCTCCATGGCAACCTGTTATTACTTGAAACTGCTTTTCTGTTGAGAAGAGAAAAAAGCTTTTAAGTTCTGAGCCACATGAAGTCACTCCTTTTGAATTTTTAACCTTTCCCCAAGAACTGTCAATCATCCATCTTCTTTCCTTTTACTAATGCATTCCTTCTTTGTCTATTTAAATCAATACAAGCTCACCTCTTAGATGCTGTACTTTCTTATCTGTAGGTAATAAAGAAATGTTTCTAATTGAGATTATTTCAATATTTTAAATAAAAATACTTTAGTAAGAATTTTTCAGTGATTTTACTTTTTTAATTGAGAGGCTATATTTTAGTAGCCTCACTAACTAGCCAGTGCTGCAGATTGCTGAAGTAAGCCCGATGGCCATGAAAGATTCAGGCCTTGTTTTAAACCTTGAGATTTAGTTCACAGGAACACTGTTTACTGCAGATTCTGCTGGTAGAACTGTATCGATGAATGTAGCCAGTAATTTTACTACCAGCTATGCATTCTCAGGTACTTTAATTAAGTCCCTCAGTGCAGGAAACAAATCCCCAGTTTCTGTAATATTAGCTCTTGTTACTGGTTAAAATTAGGCCTGGGCTACATGACACTGGACAGCCAATGCACCAGGAGATGATGTTACTGAAAGCTTGGTCCCTGTCCCCAGTGCCGAATCAAAATAAGGAGGACAGTGTTGGCGGGTAAAGGGAAGGAGATGTAATCTCTCAGTAGGTGAGGAGGTAGCAGGCTTCCCTGTCTCCAGAACAGCTGTCCTGCTGGATGAGGGTGCTTTGGGGCTTCTACGAAGGCACCAGGGAAAGGAGAGTCAGGAATGAGGGGAGCTGCGCAGTAGGGGCCTGGTCGGAGTCACAGTGGTTATTTGGTCTGGTTGTGTGTTCAGCTGGTGTCCAAGTTCCCAATTGGTCAGCAATGCTGTGCATTTCAGGGAATTTTTATGAAGCCCGGTGCTTTGTGTTCTGGGCCTAGAATTCCCCTGCCCGGGCCTGGAAGTCCCCTAACAAAACCCCTCGAGATATTACCAGTCATCAGGGTGTGACCTCATGCATTTTGTGATTAGAACCTCATGGCTGGATTCACTGAGTTAATTTTAGTGTGAGCAGAAGGCAGGGCAGGGACACTCCAAAGGAAGGAGAGTGTCTGGAGTTTGAATTTAAGGCACTGTTGAGGGCTCAGTTTCAAAGGGGTTGATTCAAGGGAACAGGTTTATTCAGGAGGCCATTTGAGAGAAGAGTAGACTTGTTTAGTCCCAGGTATGCTGTTTCCAATTTGCAGGTTAACAGGAGGACTATAAACCGAAAAAAGGGAGTTGGAGGAAATTGTCCAACAGGTTTCTAGGGTCTGTGCTGACACCACCTAAGGTTGGCTGTTTTTTGCTGGTTGTAAATTCTTCCCTAATCTAGAATCTACTGTTCTAGCCATCTCCCTGCAATCAGTTCCTGTAATTATTAGGTCTGCATCTGCTTGAGCGAACGTTTTGATCAGCCACAAGATTTGCAGCTATCTTTTGTTGATTAATGTGTGAAAGGGAATGGAAAATGTACTTTTTTCCTTTTTCTTTCTCTCTTTCTCTCTCTTTTTTTTTTTTTTTTTTACAATTACAGTTGAAATTGTTGGCTTGTCACAAGGTTAGAATGTGAAAAGGAAGATGTATTCATTATGGTTACACTTTGATTCAGTCATGTATCATAATTATGATTGGTACTGGATAATTGTGAATTGATTTGATAGTTTGTATTTTATGACATCTTTTACGAAGTTTTTAAAAAAACCCTTCACTTTTCTCCTGTTTGTAAAAATGAGTACTGTATTTTTGATTATTTTAGAACAAAATATACCTTTAGTACTGATACCCTTCTGTGAGAGGCTGACTGTCTGAATTCTTCAAATCTGTGAACAGTCCAAATTTAACAAGCAAATTCTGGAGAAGTGGAGGTTTGAATGTTACTGTGGTCTTAGAATATTTTGTGCTAGTGTCCCCCTTAACAGAGTTTTATAAACTGTATTACCTTGTGATATTTTTATGTTTGTAGCTGAAATGTTACATCTGAATAATTATCAACAATATCCTTTCCAGAAGTATATTTTAAATACTTGTATTTTAAAGCAAATGGCTAAATTTTTCTACTAAATATATCCAGATAGTCTGAGTAAGAAACAGTTTTGCAATCAGGCAGCATATCTGAGAGCTCTTGTCCCGCATGTATGCCAGTGGAAACAAGAATGATTTAAGCTGTCAATAGGAAGGAATTTTAATGGGTTGTACAAGTCAGTAACAAGGGATCATGTGATGAGATACCTAGCTCCCTGTGTAAAGAAGTGTTACCAGTTTTAACAGAGTTTGTTTTCAGGGAAATCATGCATATTCGTTAAGTTTTTTTGATGTTCTGGGAAGAATTGTCCCTAATTAAAAAAGGGCAGGCACATATATGCTCACTACGTTATCATGCATGTTACATGCATCCCTTGTTCAGTGGGGGATGGATATTTAGTATTAGAGTCATGGGTTTGGGGCTTTCTACATCAGAAAGATGAGTCTAAATAACCTATTGTGGGGATTGGGATCCCCAGCCATACTTAGTCCACACTACTTGTCTCCCAGTAAGAGCTGAAGTCAAAGCAGAGACACAAAGTGCAAGAATATATCTTATCCAATCAGTTGTGGTTCTTGTCTGCTTGTGAGAATGCCTAGTTATTTTCAGCTCTAGCTTAGTCAAGGTGAGCTTATCTTTAGGATAGGGATTTTAGTTTGATACTTAATTGTGATTTATTTTTAAAAATAACAGGGGCTGGTGCCGTGGCTCACTTGGTTAATCCTCCGCCTGCAGCACCAGCATCCCATATGGGCACCGGGTTCTAGTCCCGGTTGCTCCTCTTCCAGTCCAGCTGTCTGCGGTGACCCAGGAGGGCAGTGGAGGATGTCCCAGGTGCTTGGGCCCCTGCACCCACATGGGAGACCAGGAGGAAGCACCTGGCTCCTGGCTTTGGATCGGCACAGCGCCGGCCGTAGTGGCCATTTAGGGGGTGAACCAACGGAAGGAAGACCTTTCTCTCTGTCTCTCTCTCACTGTCTATGACTCTACCTGTCAAATAAAAAAAAAACACAGTTATACAAATAAAATACATTTGTTTTACATACTGGTATTTTACTAGTATTTTTACTTTATGTTTTAGTCAGTTTCTTCTGCAAATTCCATATATAAATTGAAATTAAAGTATTATTTGTTTCCTGTCATGTGAGGTACTGAGATTTTGATTTTTTTTTCTTTACTGGGTTATAATTATCATTACCTTATTTATTACCTACAGTTGATCAAATGTATTACAAATTTTATTACACATAAACATTTTTTACTGAAATAAATTGATATTATTACTGTCCTTTTTTCTATTTTATATGAGTACACTGAGAACATCTGTTAATATAGCTCATCTCATGGATGAGAATGAATGGAAATTTGTTATCATGTCAACTTGATTTCTTAGAGGAATTATGAATTATATGGCAAAAATTGCATAATGGTTTATTGTCAGTAATTATTTTTAGTGATCAAGTTTCCTTTGTTGAAAACAGTTAAAAATAAACTGAATGAAGCAGAGAGTTGAATATAAACTGAATGAAAAAGGATTTGTTGCCCAGTCATTACAGTAATTAACTCTCAGTTTCTGGAAAATAGACCATCATATAATTACTAATTTGTTGTTTACCATAAAATACTCAGATTACAGGTGGAAATTAAAAACATTATGTAGTTCAATACAAATTTAGCATTGTAGTTTTTTAATGAAATACTTCTAAACACATTCTGTAAATATACTTGTTGAAAAAAATCTTGGAGTACAAATTACACTCATCTAGTAAATGGAGAATATTTCCAGTATACCAGTTGAAGAGGAAAAACTTTTTCCTTTACCCTCTTAAGGTAAAGAAAAGAGAGAGAGAGACCTTGCAAATTAAACTGACAAAAGGTAGATTAATAGGAGAGAGAATTTATTATGTATTAAGAGGTCTTCATGGAAAATAAGTGAATCCCCAAAGAAGTGGTTAGGCCAGGGACTTAAATGCCATTTTTACAAAGAGGGGATAAATTGTGGAAAATAAACAAATAGAGTTGGGGGCTTTGGGCATCTAGGGTCAGTAAATATATGGAGGAAGTAAAGAAAGAAAGTTATAATGCACACTCAACTGGGTACCTTCTACACTGATAAGAGTCATCTCTAGTAATTAGGAATTCTACTCTTCCTGGTATGGAAGAGAGATACACCTTTACAAATGGAAATTTGTGTTATTTTTATAAAGGGAATTTATGCTCTATTTTTAGACAGAAATGGGTAGAGATCTTGCTTTTGTTGTTTCTCAGTTGCCTTCAACTCAAAATAATCCTCATGCCAATGTAGCATAATTTGGAGTGACACTCTGATCTTTGGTTCCTAATTAGGAAACCAGTGACATTTGTATATACTTCCCTTCCCTGTGTTAACACCTCACTGCTTTGTTCTCATTCTGAATTAGGTGACTGAGTAGCTGTGTAGATAGACAAGCAGAGCTCATGCATTTAGAAAGCATTTTAAAAAAAAAGATTTGTTTATTTATGTGAGAGGTGGAGTTAGAGACAGAGAGAGGTCTTCCATCTGCTGGTTCATCCCCCAGATGGCTGCAACAATCAGAGATGAGCTGATCTAAAGCCAGGAGCCAGCAGTTTCTTCCTAGTCTCCCTTGGGTGCAGGGGCCCAAGCATTTGGGCCATCTTCTGTTGCTTTCCTAGGTCATCTGCAGGGACCTGGGTTGGAAGTCGAGCAGCTGAGATTTGAACTGGCACCCATATGGGATATTGGCACAATAGGTAGAGGCTTAACCTACTGCGCCACAGCACCAGCCCCTAGAAAGCGTTTATTAAGAATATTCTAGGGGCTGGTGCTTTGGTGCAGTGGGTTAAGGCCCTGGTCTGAGGCGCCGGCATCCCATATGGGCACCGGTTCTAGTCCTGACTGCTCCTCTTCCAATCCAGCTCTCTGCTATGGCCTGGGATAGCAGTGGAGGATGGCCCAAGTCCTTGGGCCTCTGTACCCACGTGGGAGACCCGGAGGAGGCTCCTGGCTCCTGACTTTGGCGCAGCTCCAGCCATTGTGGCCATCTGGGGAGTGAACCAGCGGATGGAAGACCTCTCTCTCTGTCTCTCTCTCTCTGTGTAACTCTGTCTTTCAAATAAATAATTTTTTTTAAAAAAGAATATTCTATATAATAGGCCTGCTAGGCACTAAAAATATAGTAACAAACAAAACAGTTCTTGGTGTCAATGGTTCTTTAATCTAGCAGGGAATGCACAGACAAGTAAAAAGATACTGAGTTATTAATTGGTTGACAACAAGGCAAAACAATGCTACAGAACTATACACTTAGACATAATTTTGTTTCTACTACTTTTTTTTTTTTTTAAGGCGGCATTAAAATCTAGTATAAAGAAGATAGGCAGGGTACAGAAAGAATACAAGTCTCTAACCCGGCCTCTTAGGCTTTCCACTCGGCTGGGAGAAGACATCTCTGAGGTTAAATCTAGACTGTAGCTTCTTGTTGAAGTTCAGGATTCTGTTTATCCCTTTGTATGCCTAGCTCACTGCCATGTCATTTGTGAGTGGTGGTATGATACTGTATACCAGTTCTCTTCTTCAGCCTGGCGCCCCCAAAGATACATCTTTGAAGTGGAAGTTATCCTATCTATTCTGTTCACTTCACAGGTGTATTGCCAGGATTAAGTACGAGAGTGTACATGAAATCTTCTTAGAGAAGCTAACGTGTTACATAAATGGGATTTATGATGAAATGAAATATAGTTCCCATTGTAGCTCTAGCTGTATGTACACCTTCCACTAGAGAGAGTCTTTTTAAGGGAAACCCTTATGTTTACCTTGGGTAGGGGTTTTCTCAAGGCAAGTATCAGAAAGAAGTGTGGTTGTTGTTTTTAAAAAAATACTTTTTATATTTGCTACATATTAAGTATTTATGACACTAAATATTTTTGCCAAAATGCCTAAAACGGGGAAAATTAGAAAGACACTTCAGAAAGGCCATTGATGGAAAATTTGACATTGAACGATGATCATGATTTCTGTTGTATTCTTGGACAATATTCCAAGAGAAGAGGCATCGGGAAACAAACTATAGAAATAATCATTGAGTTAAAAGAATACGTGCATTATGGGTAATTGGGTAGACACTGTTCTGTTAAATGTGTGTGTGCTATTGCAAAAGTTCGATAAGGAAAGAAGTAAAATGTAACAAGGCAGCATGATGTTATTCAGACTCAGAGATCTGAGTCTTTCCTAAACCAGCCTGGAAAGGTCACCATAGTAACAGCATTATATTAGGGAAAACTTCAAGTTTATTTCACAGGTTATGTCTTATAGTTTTTACACATGCTTTGTAAAAATGGGAAATAAGAGTTAATTATGCACTTAGAATCGTTATTTAGAAGGTGAGGGAGGAGGTTTAGGTAGACCATTTTGGGGAGTGTGATAATATTTAGGGAGTACGGTAATATTCCAGTCAGCACTCACTTGTTGGTCTAAAGATGGAAACTCAATTTGAAATATTTCATTGTATTTTATTTCCATAATTCCTTTTAGAAACAAAAGAATTTAGCTAGTGTCCAACCTCTCTGTATTTTAAAAATTCATGTTTTATTAAATAACTGAATTTGAAGCTGATTCCTTGCAAATGTCTTGTAGGAACTGGGATTGGAGGAGGCAGCAAAGTGTTCTAAATGGTTTCTGTGTGTCCTTGAGGTTTCTTGGCTTTGGTGAGGAAAAGCCTGTGGGGGGTACAATCACAGAAAAGGCCATTTTGTTGTTCTTTCTAATGGGTCATTGAGGGAAAGCATTTCATTACATTTTCTGTTTTAAAGTACTCATAAATTTTTAGTGAATTTAGCTCTTTGCAAATTTCTGAGGGGAGGAAAAAAAAACTTTTTTTTTTTTTTTTTGACAGGCAGAGTGGACAGTGAGAGAGAAAGACAGAGAGAAAGGTCTTCCTTTGCCGTTGGTTCACCCTCCAATGGCTGCCGCGGATGGCGCGCTGCCGCCGGCGCACCGCACTCATCCGATGGCAGGAGCCAGGTGCTAGGTGCTTTTTCCTGGTCTCCGATGGGGTGCAGGGCCCAAGCACCTGGGCCATCCTCCACTGCACTCCCGGGCCACAGCAGAGGGCTGGCCTGGAAGAGGGGCAACCGGGACAGAATCCGGCGCCCTGACCGGGACTAGAACCCGGTGTGCCGGCGCCGCAAGGCGGAGGATTAGCCTGTTGAGCCACGGCGCCGGCCGGAAAAAAAAAAAAAAAACTTTAAAATACTTTACCCCAGACTTCTTTTTATTATTATCATTATTATTACCATTTGTTATTAAACTTTTAGAAAAAAGAGATTTTCTCTGCACACTTAAAGTTGAGATTATTTAATCTGTGTGGCGATGGCTTTCCAGCATCCAGGTCCTTTCTTATCTTCTCCTGTTTTAACCTTCTCCCAGGGGTACTGTGCCTCTGACCGGGATTCCTCGGCAGTGGCTCAGTGCCTGTGTCGGCAGTGGTTCAGTGCCTGCGTCACAGTAGTCATTTCATTGTTTCCATTAGCACACTCAGTTCTGGAGCGCTTCCTCTCCGGGTTGGGGCTGGTTTACTGCGTTTTTTCTACTCTGAATAATGGCCTGTTTTGCCAGAATTAACAAATATTAGTCTCATTATGTTACAGTAGAAATAGTAAGTATTTTGTAAATTCTCTAGGGAAGTTCTCATTTTTTAAAAAATATATATACAAAATTTAAAAACACTTATTTGGATAAATGTTCTTGTTCTTGGCTTACTGAAAGTAGCTTGAATCTTTAACCCTTTTGAACTTGATACATTCTGCTGTGATTTCCCTAGCCTAATAATGCAGAACAGAAATTCGCTTATAATTCATCTTGATGTATTGGCTCACCACTTGCTAATGCCATAAGGCTACATTACACACATAGGATAGTTTTTTATTATTTGATTATTAATTTTACTTTAATTTAACAAATATTTAATGATTGATTTTTATCTCCTTCACATCGTACTAATTCTAAATGCTTTTATAATTTTATCTTAAATTGCTTTAAAAATATTAGTTATAACTTATAAATTAAGCTTCCTTTTATCTTCTTTGTTACTTAAAGAAATGTCTAAGGCCGGCGCCTTGGCTCAACAGGCTAATCCTCTGCCTAGCGGTGCCGGCACACCGGGTTCTAGTCCCAGTCAGGGCGCCGGATTCTGTCCCGGTTGCCCCTCTTCCAGGCCAGCTCTCTGCTGTGGCCAGGGAGTGCAGTGGAGGATGGCCCAAGTGCTTGGGCCCTGCACCCCATGGGAGACCAGGAAAAGCACTTGTCACCTGGCTCCTGCCTTCGGATCAGCGCAGTGTGCCAGCCACGGCGGCCATTGGAGGGTGAACCAACGGCAAAAGGAAGACCTTTCTCTCTGTCTCTCTCTCTCACTGTCCACTCTGCCTGTCAAAAAAAAAAAATTAAAAAAAAAAGAAATGGCTAAGAAAAAGGACACATAAGCTCACACCCTAATCTATTCTGATTATCTTTCTTTAGTCATCTGTATTTTTTTGAAGATTTATTTAAAAGGTAGAGTTACAGAGAGAGAGAGAAAGTACCAGTCTTCCATTCCCTGGTTCACTCCTCAAATGGCTGCATTGTGCAAGAATAGGCCAGGCCAAAGCCAGAGACTGGAACTCTTCCAGGTTTCCCATGTGGGTGGCTGGGGCCCACGCACTTGGGCCATCTTCCACTGCCTTCCCAGGTGCATTAGCAGAGAGCTGGATGGGAAGTGGGACAACCAGGACATACGGGATGCTGGTGTTACAGGTGGTGGCTTCTGTATTTTCTTTTTTTTTTTTTCCTTTTCAATTCTCTTTATATACAGAAGATCAGTTTAGTACATATTACATAAAGATTTCAACAGTTTGCCCTCACATCAGGACACAAAGTGAAAAATACTGTTGGAGTACTAGTTATAGTATTAATTCACAATGTACAGCATATTAAGGACAGAGATCCTACATGCTATTTTTTTTAAAAAATTGATTATCTATGCAATTTCCAATTTAACACCAAGTTTTTAATCATTTTCAATTATCTTTATATACAGAAGATCGATTCAGTATATACTAAGTAAAAATTTCATCAGTTTACACCCACACAGAAACACAAAGTGTAAAAATACTGTTTCAGTACTAGTTATAGCATTACTTTACATTGGACAACACATTAAGGACAGATCCCTCATGAGACGTAAGTACACAGTGACTCCTGAAGTTGATTTAACAATTTGACACTCTTGTTTATGGTGTCAGGAATCTCCCTAGGCTCTAGTCATGAGTTTCCAAGGCTATGGAAGCCTTTAGGGTTCGCCGACTTCGATCTTATGCTGACAGGGTCATAGTCAAAGTGGAAGTTCTCTCCTCCCTTCAGAGAAAGGTACCTCCTTCTTTGATGGCCTCGTTCTTTCCACTGGGATCTCACTCGCAGAGATCTTTCATTTAGGTCTTCTGTTTTTTCCAGAGTGTCTTGGCTTTCCATGCCTAAATTACTCTTATAACAGATAGATGTCATTAGCACTACTATACAAATTAGTTTTCCTTGGAAACATTCATGCACAAAAGTTTATAATCAGTCTATACCATTTTATTTCTTATAAGTTGGGAGAGGATCTATGATGTTTAAAATGAGCAAAGTTGATGATAGAATTAAAAAGGAGAAAATGATCCAACATGGGAAGCGGGATACACAGCAGACTCATAGAATGGTAGATGCCTGCCCTAAATGGCAGATGTCATTCTGGCCTCAGAGTCAGCCCTTAAGGCATTCGGATCTGGCTGAAAAGCCCATGAGAGTTTCTCAGGCATGGAAAGTCAAGACACTGTGGCAAAAACAAACAAACAAACAAACAAAACAAAACACCACAAACCAACCTGAATGAAAGGGAAATGTGAGGGAGATCCCAGCGGAAAGAATGGGCCATCAAAGAAGGAGGTACCTTTCTCTGAAGGGAGGAGAGAACTTCCACTTTGATTATGGCCTTGTCTAAATAAAGTTGGAGTTTGTGAACTCAAGAGGCTTCCATATCCTAGGCAGCTCATGACAAGAGCCTCGGGTGATTAGTGACATCATAAATAAGAGTATCAATTGTTAAATCAACAACAGGAGTCACTGTGCACTTGCTCCCCATGTAGAATCTCTGTCCTTAATGTGTTGAACTATGTGAATTAACGGTAAAACTAGTCTTCAAACAGTACTTTATACCTTGTGTGTCTATGTGGGTGCAAACTGTTGAAATCTTTACTTAGTATATACTAAGTTGATCTTCTGTATATAAAGATTATTACAAATTAATCTTGATGAAAAATGGGATGGGATAGGAAGTAGGAGATGGGATGGTTTGCAAGTGGGAGGGTCGTTATAGGGGGAAAAACCGCTATAATCCAAAAGTTGTACTTTCGAAAGTTATTAAATAAAAGTTTAAAACAGAATCAAAAGGTAAAAAACAAAAAATGAGCAAAGTTGAGAATTATCTATGAATTTAGTTTTTAAAACAATTTCTCTAATTAGAAATTTAAAGACAATTGCTTAAGAAGTTTTTAATTTTCATTTTAATTTGTATACTTATGTTGCATATAATTTTTCATGAAAATGTTATTGGTAAAAAGTATAAACATCCAGGAACATTGCTGTGTCTATAAGTATTTCCAGCAAAAAAAAAAAAAAAAGGAAAAGAAAATGAAGACATTTGCTATAAGGCTGTGAATTCCTGCTAAGTGCTGTACATGGTACTCCAGGGAATAATAATAGATTATTATATATAATAGAAATATAAGGTTATTATGTGAATCTCTTTCCTTCAGGGTTTTATAATACTCTTAAGTGGACTCATCAAATATCGGTACATAAGAAACCAACTCAGAATTAGCTTAAAACTACTCTGATTTATTCTCTTATGTTTCTGCAGGTCAGCTGGGATTGGCAGAACTAGCAGGGTTCATTTGATTAGCACTGCTGTAGCCTGATGTTTCGGCTGGCCGTGGCTCTCACTGTGGGTTGGTTTTGGGCCTGGTCTCTGTGTGTTTGTCTTGAGGCCCCTTCTGACTCATTTACTCAGGGGAAGCTCTTCACATGGCACAGGCAAAACCAAATGCTGTTGCATAAATACATTTTAAGCTTCTACTTACTTCACATCATCTGGCCTCTTGTTTTCCCAAAGCAAGTCACATGTATAGACCTGAAGAGTCTTTCCATCCTGAAACCATACAACATATCAAACCCAACATCACTGAGGCATAAAAGGGTAAAAGGGTACTTCAAAAAAATTCATGAAAAATAGAATTAAAAAGATAAGTTTATTGCAAAAAATATTTTAAATTCATGCACAGATTTTTCATAAAATATATATGCATGGATTTTTCATAATATATATGCATGGATTTCAAAAATATTTGCACAAAATATGCTTACCTTTTAATTTCATTTCCACAAACTTTTTAAAAAGCATTTGTATACTCATATCATGGAAGCAATGATAGGCAGAAAGGAAGTGAATTTTTTTTTTTTTTGCTTTATAATCAGGAAATAATTTAAACTGATTTTTTAAAAAAATTTATTTATTTATTTGAAAGTCAGAGTTACACAGAGAGAGAAGGAGAGGCAGAGAGAGAGAGAGGTCTTCCACCCGCTGCTTCACTCCCTAATTGGCCGCAATGGCCAGAGCTTCGCTGATCTGAAGCCAGGAGCCAGGAGCTTCTTCCAGGTCTTCCAACGGGTGCAGGGGCCCAAGCACTTGGGCCATTGTCCACTGCTTTCCCAGGCCATAGCAGAGAGCTGAATCTGAAATGGAGCAGCCTGGACTCGAACCGGCACCCATATGAGATGCCAACACTGCAGGTGGTGGTTTTACCCACTGTGCCACAGCACTGGCCCCCAAAACTGATTTTTTTAATAGGCAAAGGACATAAACAGATAATTTTGCATAGTAAATAAACATGACTAATAAACATGAAAAATGTTAAGTCAGGGGTTGGCATCGTAGCCCAGCAGCCCACTTGGGACATTTATATCCCATCTCAGAGTGCACACTTTGAGCCCTGGCACTTCTGCTTCCCACCTAACTTCCTGTTAGTACATCCTGGGAGTCAGCAGATGATCACGCAAGTGCCTGGGCCCCTGCCATCCAGGTGAGAGACCATGATGAAGTTCCGGGCTCCTGGCGATTGTGGGCGTTTGGAGAGTGAACACTGATGGAAGACTCTTCGACAACCCTGCTCCCCTACCCTGTCACTCTGCCATTCAAGTAGAGGAGAATAAACATTAAAAAAATTAGTCAACTAAATGATGATGCTTGTTGCTGGCATAGATATGGAGAGATGAACTCTCATTCTGCTGATACAGCATAAATTGGTAAGCAATGTGATATTTCTGTTAAGAGTTCTAAAATTATTTGTACCTCTCTTTCCATAGCTTTTTCCTGAGTAGAGTAGTGGGCAGGAATGAGTGTATCTACGTGTAATATACTAAAAATCAGAAATCTATAAATGTCCAACTAATAGGAACTATCTTATGTAAAATAACTGTGTGGCAAGTGAAATATTATACAGTTGGTTCTCAAAAGTAACATAAAGCCTACAAATAATAAAGATTAATAATTAATAATATTATTGAAATCTAATATTTACTGAATACTTCTGTGGATCAGACACTTTTAAACTTTTAACATGTGTTAATTCATTTAATGCCCGCAACAACCCTAAAAAGCATTAAAGTCAAAAATGGACAGAAGTTAAAATAGCATTTTATTAAAGAAGTATTGAAGTTGGGAAAAAGTGATCTCCATATTAGAACTGAGCTCAATTCTTAGTACAGCCTGAACAAGAGGTAACTTACAGCCAGGGAACACAGTGAAAGTCTATAGATGGAAAATGACTTCAAGGAAACTTGAGGGGTAAGGAGGGATTCTTGTTGAAGGCAGACTAAGGTCATCAGATATCAAAGGTGATTGATTCTCTGTGGCTGGGTAGCAAGATTCTTGCTGCAACTGGGTGAGTCCAGAGTTGGGGTCTAGAGGTCTTGCAGGAGTATAACTGGAGTTAAGTCAAACATTGAGTCTTTGTCATAGCTAACCAATGGATCTTCATTTTTCAGGTGAAGAAATTGAAAACAGTGGTTGAGTTACCTGCTACAGTCATATAGCTAGGAAGCTGAAAAACCTAGGATATGAATCAGAATACAGACTGTATAGTTCCGAAATCAAGTAACTAGTGGGTGACAAAGCTAGAATTCATGCCTTCTAAGTTTATTGAAAGCTCTAAGCTGTTCCCAGTAATGCACTGTTAAGCTGGTAGTAAACAAAACCACAATGATCAGACAGGGCAGTAAAAATCATTACAGGTGCCAAAAAATTTGTTTTGGGGAAAGCACAAAGGTACATGAAAATTTTTACAACAAAGAAATTTTTTATACTACAACTAGTATTCTTTTATTTATTGCAAAAGTAGTGCTGCTAATAGATAGAAGGGAAAATTAAAACATCTACCTCTGATTTAAATATCTTATTGATATGTAGCATGTACAGGGCTTTCTCTAAATAAATATACTTTTTAGTTGCCTCTGAATAATACTCAAGAGCATATTTCTTTTAAAGGCATAATTGGACTTTTTGCAACTCACCAGGAAGTCTTGTCACAGGAAATGAGTATCTACCAAACAGAGTGGAACAGTGAGTGCTCACATCACATTTCATAGCTCATATAAAAAGATAAATCACTGCATCACTAAAAAGTAGTTGGTCAAAGTCAAGGACCTTTACGTAGTCATCTTCCTTCTCACTTACGGATGGACTAATTCTGTTTCCTTCCTCAACTGAAAAAAAGTTTGATATTTGAAATCCATTTTTAAGGCCTCCCATTCAACTTACTTTTGCGAAAGTGGAATTTCTTCACCCGGAGAGCCAGCTGTCTCCATCAGCTCAGTGTAGCAAGTTCTGTGCCGGGAGACCTGAGGACACAGTCTTAATGAAAGGAACTTCTCCTGTTGGCAGCAAGAACACGGACTTTGGAATCAGGCAGATTAACACCAGTGAACATAGCCACTTACTAATTATGTAACCCTGAGAAAGTGACTAGACTTTGATTAAACATTAGTAAAACTGGGGTAATAGTTCCTACCTTGTAAGCTTATTGTGAGTATTCAGTTAAGGAAGCATGTGAAAACTGGTGGTAATTTGTTGATACACTCTCCATGTTCTGTGATGAACATGTACATAGTGAAAGCTCATATGTGTGACCACAGAGGGGGAGTGATTCAAAATAATTCTGAGTAAACATCTGGATTTTATTTTCAGGAAGCTATAAATTAACAAAATAATGCAAGGAGATGCAGAAAATCTAAATTTTAGACTAACAGCTGTTGAGGGAATAAGGAAAGTTGTCTTCAGTGTGTCAGATGGCCAAAGAGTTCTCAAGTTAAGCTTTGTGATACCTTCCAAAATGGCAAAGAATAGTTTCTGCCAGTTAAGCTGCTCAAAAACGTAATAAGGAAAACATCTTACCTCTTTTTACAAAACCACACACACACACACACACACACACACACACACACACACATACAGACACAGGAAAGTATTTCTTCAGAAGATCATACTCAATAAAACCACAATCTAGTATTACTTACAAATATGAGGGTACTTCAAAAAAATGGAAAATGGAGTTAGCATAGTCTTTAAATTATTCACATTTGCTGTGAATTCTCTGTAAACTTTTTGAAGATTCCTTGTGTTCACAGAAAAATTTTTAGTTAAGCAGAACCATGTAGTGTAGTAAAAAAGTAACATGACATGTCTGAGGTATGTTAGGAATATAAATATGGTTAAATATTAGGAAAGCCTTAAAAATTGGATTTCAGGGCCACCATTGTGGTGTAGCCAGTTAAACACTGCGGATGATGCTGGCATCCCACATGGGCACCAGTTTGAGTCCTGGCTGCTCCACTTCCAACTCAGCTCCCTGATAATGTGACTGGGAAAGCAGCATAAGGCCATAGCAGAGAGCTGGATCTGAAGTGGAGCAGCTGGGTCTTGAACCGGTGCCCATGTGGGATGCCAGCACTGCAGGCAGCGGCTTTACCCACTACGCCACAGTTCTGGCCCCTGTCGTTTTTCTTATCATTATTATTATATTAGAAAATGAAAAGAAAATAAGAATATTAAAATTTTTCAGGTGATAAGCATTTGGCACAGCAGTGTAGATGCCACTTGGGACATCTACATCCCATATCAAAGTGCGTGAGTTTCCATCGTAGTACTACTCCTAATTCTAGCTTCCTGCTACTGTGCAGTACGTGAGTTTCCATCGTAGTGCTGCTCCTAATTCTAGCTTCCTGCTACTGTGCACCCTGGGAGGCGGCAGGTGCAAGCTGGACCCTGCCACGCATGTTGGATGTCCAGATTGAGTTCCCAGCTCCTGGCTGTGGCCTGACCCAGCTGTGGTGGTTACAAACACTTGGGAAGTGAAGTGGCAGATAGGAGATATTCTGTCTTCTTTCCTTCTTCTCTCTCCCTCTCCCTTCCCTCCCATTCTGTTCTACTGCTTGTCGAATAAAAAAGTGTTTTTTAAAGAAATAAATAAAAAATTAATAAAAACACTTCAGCTTTTATAATTTGATGTTCTTACTTTACCTATTTATCAGTTTTTTATGCAAGGCATACAGATTTCTTCTCCTTTATATTAGGGAAAAGTCATTTTCATTTTTAACAAAACAAAAATAGGTTGGACTAGACTTTCTGAAGCCCTTTCAGCTTTTTTTTAAAAGGATTTATTTGTTTATTTATTTTGAAAGTCAAGAATTAGAGAGAGAGAGAGAGAGAGAGAAAGAGAGAGAATCGATCGATCTTCCATTTGCTGGATGACTCCCCACAGGCCACAGTGGCCAGTGCTGGGCCAGGCCAAAACCAGAAGCCAGGAGCCAGGAGCTTTATTTGGGTCTCTCGTGTGGGTGGCAGGGGCTCAAACAGCTGGGCTGTGTGTGCTTTTTCAGCCACATTAGCAAGGAGCTAGATGAGAAGTGGAGCACCCGAGACAGGAACTGGAGCCCACGTGGGATGCTGGCATCACAGGCCGTGACTTTACCTGCTGTGCCACCACACTGGCCCTGCCCCCTTCAGATCTTTACATTCTATTGTTCTAAAAGAATTATTTGCAAATATGTCACATGTTGACAGATAGATTTTCATTTAGAAACTGGTATGAATTCTGAAAGTAGAAGAGATATTCTCACTTTGCTTACCAAGTCACAGGGTAGTAAGTAGGAAAACTAGTATTCTTAGTTTCTGAATTCATTCCTTTTTTTCCACTCTAAAGTAGAGAGACAGACAGCATGCTATCAAGCTCCTCACATTTTGGCATCTATTCGATGCTTGCTGCCTCCTGTCATACTGGTGGGAAGACTTAGACAGTCAAGTTGTGAGTGGTAGAGAGGCAGGAAGCTGCCAGATGGGCATGGGTGTGGATCAGTGAATCTTGAGCATGTTACCTGATAATAGTGACACAAGGCGGTTTTCAGTAAATAAGGGTAAAATTCTTTAAGGAGGTATGAGAAAGCAGGGCATGGACAGATGAGAAGTCACTGTTCTAATGGAGGTCTGCCCACACCATGTCAAGAAAGGGGACCTAAAAATTTCCTCCCAGCAAAGATTTTATCTTTCTCTCCATCAGCTTTTATTCTACTTGAAGCCATTAAAGACTATTTAAATTTTTTATGTTTAATTGAATTTCAAAGTAAGTTGTTATTGCAATTCTTGAGGTGGTTCCTAGAACATTTGACTTTGATCCTTTTGGTAAGTTTGGGATAATACAGGATTTATTTCTTCAAATACCAACTTTGAAAGAAAAAGTGTCATGTGAAGGTTTGTATAGAAAGTCTTCACAGCCTGGGGCTGTTGCACTCTGAGGTTAAGAATGGTTCCGGGGATGGGTGCTGTGGTGCAGTTGACTTACACTGCTGCTTGGAACACCCACATCACATATTAGAGCTGGCTCAAGTCCCAGCTACACCACCTCCAACCCAGCGTCTGCCAGTGCGCCTGGAAGGCAGCAGATGATAGCCTAAGCACGTAGGTTCCTGCCACCCGTGAGGGAGACCAAGATGGAGTTTCAGATTCCTGGCTTCAGCCTGGCCCATCCCCGACTGTTGTGGCCATTTGGAGATGGAATGTCTCCTCTAATCCCTCTCCTTCTCCAATAAAATGAGAAAATAACAAAATAATTTCTTAAAAACCATGAAGACCTAAGGAAACTGTATGTTAAATGCCGCCTGCAGTGCCAGTATCCCATATGGGCACCGGTTCTAGTCCCGGCTGCTCCTCTTCCGATCTAGCTCTCTGCTGTGGCCTGGGAAAGCAGTGGAAGATGGTCCTTGGGTCCCTGCACCCGTGTGGGAGACCTGGAAGAACCTTCTGGCCTGGCTTCAGATCAGTGCAGCTCCAGCCGTTGTGGCCATCTGGGCAGTGAACCAGTGGGTGGGATGGAAAACTTTTCTCTCTCTGTACCTCTGCCTCTCTGTAATAACTATGCCTTTCAAATAAATAAATACATCTTTAAAATATGTTGGTCCTAGAAGGCAAAAGTGACGGCTCATTGGTTAGTTTCCTGCCATCTTTTTAGGTTACCTGGATTGATTATCCAGCTCCTGGCTTCAGCCCCAGTGCCATCCCAGCCAACGCAAGCATTTGGGAAGTGAACTAGTAAATGAGAGCTCCTCTCTTCCTCTGCCTCTCAAATGAATAAACACAAATGTAAAAGAATTGTTTCAGATGGCTTTTTCAGGTTTGATGTGTTATACATGGGTTGCAAGAACCCAGGTACTTGGGCCATCAAGCACTACCAGGAGCTTCTTCTAGGTCTCCCACATGGGTGGCAGGGACCTATGCACTTGGACCATTTTTTGCTGCTTTCCCAGGCCATTAGCAGGGAACCAGATCAGAAGTGGAGCAGCTGGAACACAAACCAGTGCCCATACTGGATAGCTGCGTCACAGGCAGTTACTTAACCCGCCACATCACAGTGCCAGCCCCCAGAGGATTCCTGCTGTGAAATCCACTCCCAGTCAAGTTGCTTCCCCTTGACAGGGAAGGGTAATTTTATTCCCAGCTGCTTTTAAGGTTTGTTTTAGTTTTTCTTTTTAAAAATATTTTTATTTACTTATTCAAAAGGCAGACCAACAGCAGAGAAAGGAGAGACAGATCTAAGATTTTTTTCTTAGTCTTTTCCAGAAGTTCAGCACAGTGTGTTTTGCAGTGGGTTTCTTGGAGATGGCTCTGCTGGAAGCTTACTCAGCTTCTTGAGTCTGTATTGGTGTCTCTTGCCAGTTTGGGGGAGTGATCAGTTATTACTGCTTCTGGTCCTCTCTCAGATCCTTCCCTTTTGTATGGTCTCACAGATCCTTGAGTTTCAGTCCATTTTCTTGTTCAATCTGTTTTCTCTCTGTTGTTCAAATTGCATAGTTTTTGTTGTTCTGTCTTCCAGTTTGCTGTTTCATTCCCTGTCATCTCTATTCTGCTATTAACACTATCTGCTGAACTTGTATTTCAGTTATTGTATTTTTCAGTTCCGACATTCCCATTTGGTTATTTGGTTCTTCTTAGTGTGTCCTGCTTCTTTGCTGAGACTGTTTGCAGAGGCATTTCTATCTTGGCTGCCTTAAAATCTTTGCCCAATAATTCTAACATCTCTGTCATCTCAGTTTTGATACCTATTGATTTTCTCTTTCTAGTCAGCATGAAATTGTTCTGGTTATTTGTGTGACTGATTTTCTATTGAAACCTGAACAGCTTGGGTATTATGTTATGAGGCTGAGACATATAAACACACACGTCTTAATCATCTTTTGGATTCAGAACATTTCCTGCTTTTGCATGGTCGCACCAGCTGCTAACAGTGCGCTTTGGCAGCATTTCCTCCTTTGTCACAAATACTAGTGCGTTTGTGTGATTATTTGAGTATTTTATTGTATTTTGTCTATGTTTCTTGAAATGAGTGAGAAGTATAAATGATGCTACACAGAATTTTTTAAATGCCTCATAAATCTTACATAGTTAAGGATGGAAATCATTAATTATACAGAAAGCAGCAGCTTGTTAAGTATCAATATGGCACTCATTGGATTTAAAGAGTTCAGCTGTGTTTTGTTCTAAAGGGGAAAAAACAAAGAATGCCAGAAATATGTCATCAAAAACTGTGCCTGAACCACAAAGGAAGGTATAATAAGGGGTTTCCTTTTATTTATTTTTAGCTTTCAGGAAACAATATATTATAAATCTGTTAATTGACTTTTTCATGTTCAACTTTATATATGTTTTCAGGGACACATATGTGTGGGTGGCCCAAAAACTATGTTGCATTCCCCAATGTTTGTTAGGTGATAGGTGTGCAGAAAATGCAAGAATGAGGAAGGCACAGCTTTTTCTCTCAATTTACTTTTGCAAATATTAAGCCTCTACTGTGTATATAATAGTGAGCATGCGCTAGAAAAATGCTGATATGAGAACTTTCCCTGAAAGACAGTACAGTTTTGTGGAAAAGATAAATACACATGCACACAGTTTGCTCTACTGTAAAGTTCATTTTGAAAGTCTTAAAAGAGGCCGGTGCCGCGGCTCACTAGGCTAATTAATCCTCCGCCTGTGGCGCCGGCACCCCGGGTTCTAGTCCCTGTTGGGGCGCCGGATTCTGTCCTGGTTGCCCCTCTTCCAGTCCAGCTCTCTGCTGTGGCCCGGGAGTGCAGTGGAGGATGGCCCAAGTGCTTGGGCCCTGCACCCCATGGGAGACCAGGAGAGGCACCTGGCTCCTGGCTTTTTGGGGGGTGAACCAATGGCAAAGGAAGACCTTTCTCTCTGTCTCTCTTTCTCTCTCACTGTCTAACTCTGCCTGTCCAAAAAAAAAAAGTCTTCAAGGAAAAAGAAAAATATGTTTGTATACGTAATAAAAAACAATGGAAGCACAAGCAAAATGAAAAGAATTTCACAGGAGGGATGTGGTGGAATGAGGTGAAAGTTCATGCCAAGATGGCCACTGACAACAGAAACTGCCTGGCAGCAGGCCGTGATTGGATGGCTTCGGAATCCACATGACAACAGAGGAAACCACATGACAACAGAGCCTGACTGATGGCAGGCCATGATTGGATGGTTTCAGAAACTGCCTGGCAACAAGAGCCTGACTGGCAACAGGCTGTGATTGGTTGGGGCATAGACCACCCCTTAAACGGATTGGCTGGTCTTGGCTATATAAGCTGTTGTAATAATTCCAATAAACGAGTCTCCAGGCTGCTCAACTCAGGCCTGCTTTCCCCGGACTCCCGGGGTCTGTGTGGTGACTCCGTGCCTCTTGCCCCCACCACGCTGCTCCTCTCAGAAACGAATCCACTGCAACATTGTTGCGAAATCAACTGCAACAGAGGGAGAGCTTAACTTCTTTCTAAACATACATATGTGATTTTGTCCTGTGTCAACTTATGCTATTTTTATCAGCCTCAGAAATGTTAGCTTGAAAGGGCCTTTTATGATAACTTTCATTGCTTTCTTCAAGTTCAACTCTGCCTTTCCCTTTTTTTTTTTTTTTTAAGATTTTATTTATTTATTTGAGAAGCAGAGGCAAAGAGAATCTTCCATCTGCTGGTTCACTCCCGCAGTGGCCACAATGGCTGGAGCTGTGCCCATCCAAAGCAGGAGCTTCTTCCAGATCTCCCACATGGGTGCAGGGGCCCAAGGACTTGTGCCATCTTGTACTTCTTTCCGAGGCCACAGCAGAGAGCTGGATCAAAGCGGAGCAGCCGGCACTCCAACCAGCACCCACATGGGATGCTGGCACTGCAGGCGGCAGCTTTACCCACTATGCTATAGTGCTGGCCCCTCCCTTTTCCTTTTTATTCTTATAGACCATTTCGTGTCTTACTTTCTTGAGAAAGTTGAGAAAGTTTGGTCTCCTACCTTAGAATGGGATTTGGCCTAGCAGTTCGGACTCTGATTAAGATACTTGGCTTCAATATCCAACTCCAGCTCCTGCCACCCACATGCAATACCTGGACTGAGTTCTGGGCTGCTGGCTTCAACCTGGGACAGTTCCAGCTGTTGTGGGCATTTGGGGGAGCAAACCAGTGGATGGGAGCTGCGTGTGGGTGTGTGTATGTATGAGTGCCTCCACCCAATAACATTGTGTCCTTGGGAGGGATATACATTGAAAACAGAGTCTCATACCCTAGAAAGACTTTGTTATCCTCAGTTAGCCATCTGGTTTGTCTGCTTTCCTTTTCTCATTTCTGCTTCTCAAACAGTAGTTGGTCCTGTCTCCATTGCTATGGTCACAATGATTTTATAAGATAATAAAGCATATTTACAGAGGCAGACATTTGGTGCAGTGATTGGCTTGCTGCTGGGATGCCCACAGGCCACATCAGAGTGCCTGATTCAAGTCCTGGCGCTCCTGCCTCTGATGAGGCTTCCTGCTAGCGTGCATGCACACTGGGCGGCAGCAGGTGAAGGCGTAGGCTTGCGGACACTGTGTGAACCAGTACATGGAAGATCTTTGTCTTTCTGCCTTTCAGAGAAAATGAAAATAAATGAATAAAAATTTTAAGCAACATAGTCACAAATCTTGAAATCATATACAAGTATAGGATTAGAATTTATACTTTTATTTTTTTGAAAGGCAGAGTGAAAGATCTTCCGTCTGTCCACTGGTTCACTCTCCAGATGGCTGCGACAGCCAGGCTGGGCCGGGCTGACGCCAGGAGCAGGGATTCATCTGAGTTTCCCATGTGGGCATGTGCTGCTTCCCAGGCACATTAGGAAGAACTCGGATCTGAAGCAGAGGCAGACTCAATCCCGGGTTCTCCTTGGGATGCAGACATCCCAAGTGGTGGTGGCTTAACAAGTATGCCACAATGCCTGCCTCAGAGTCTTTACTTTGAAAGGAATAAGAAGATCTGTAACATGAAAGAGAGCTTCCTCTCTTTGGATCTTGGTCTGGGAAAGACAAATGCAGCCATGTTTAGTCAAATGTGCTGTGATTCCTTTCGTAGATAGAAGACTTCCTATTTCTCATTGTATGCTTGTCCTTTTCATAGAAGCAGTTTTTCTTACTTTTTGTGGTTCCAGAGATATGGGGAGGGAGAAAGAAAGAGAGAGAGAGAAGGAGGGAGGGAGGGAGGGAATATATCAGTCTTTAATCTGCTGGTTCACTTCCCAAATGGATGCAACAGATAGGGCTGAGCCAGGCCAAAGCTAGGAGCCAGGAACTCCACCTGAATCTCTTGCATGGATGTCAGAGACCCAAGCATTTGGACCATCATCCACTGCCTTTCTATGTACACTGGCAGGAAGCTGGATTGACAGCTGGGGAGCCAGGACTCAGATAGGCTCACTGATATGGGATGTGAGGGCCCTGAGTGATGGCTTAACTCACAGCACGTGAATACCCACCCTGGAAAATTTTCAAATATCCCCAGTGTAACTCTTCAGCTGTGTGTGTGGCTGTTTCCTTAGCATTACCCAGTTACCGACTTTGAGACCTTCTTTCCCTGAGTACTATCTAAAGGAATTCTGTAAGTCTGTCATATCACCCCATCCCATTTTCTTTATGGGACTTTTCACTGTCTGAAACCATCTTGTTTATTTGTATATCTGCTAGAGGCAGGAAATCTGTATGTCTGTTAGTAAGATTCACTGCTATGTACCTGGTACCTAGAATAATATCTGCTAAGTAGCAAGTACTCATTTGTTGAATGCATTTATGGTTTATACTCTGGTCAGAATGTTTCTCTTTTCCCCTTAAGCCCTTTCAAGATTCAGCCCAACCAGAACCCCCAGGAGACTTTTCCTGGGCACTTCTCCCAAAAGCCTGCCTTCTGACTGTTTCTCACCATATGATTTTACAGTTGTACGTTTCTGGTCTACTTTCTCTCTCCTTTTTAGACTTAGCACTTGATGAAGCTTCAGCCAATCCCTGGAATATACCTACTTATCCAGTAGACAGTTGGTGTGTGTTTGAACATATGGACAAGCAAATTTTTCTTGGGAGCTAATCTAAAGTACTATATCTGTATAACAAATAATGCAGCTCATAGTATGTGTTCTGTAAATGTTGAATGAATAACAGAATTTTAGTATAGTATTTTATTGTAAAAATAACATAGCAACAGTAAATGGTTATTTAAGTCATTTAAGATGTAACCACTCTAACAATAACTGTTTCCTTAGCCTATTCCTTTTGTCTTTTTTTAAAAATTATATAAGCAAAATATTCATAGGTATGTATCACTACAAAGGTGAACTTCAAATAATACAGAAATACCTGAAGTTTAAAGTGAATTCCTTTAATATTAACTTCCCTCATGTGAGATAACCTCTTCTTGTCTGTTTCTATGAGTGTAATTTTATATACAGTATGAACAGTAACATATGTGTAGTTTTTACATTTTACTCTTCCACACTGTTTTAGAAATACTTTTACTGTTACTTTGGAACTGTTTTTCATTTTTCGGTTGAAATAGAGAAACAGTTGTTTCTAGTATGAGAAGCTCTTGGATGAGGATTCCTATTTCTGGTTTCCCTGTCTATCCTTAGGTCTAATGAGTTCTGTTTTTGTCTCAGTCATTTTAAGAGTATGACATCTTCACTAGTCACAAAATTGGGAAGAAGCAGAGTTTGGATTAAAACCCAAATATCCTAACTTCAAACCCAGTTATCTTTCTACTTATTAACTGGCTCTCTGAATTTCAGTTTCTTTAACTGTAAAATGGAAATAATAATACCTATCCTGTCTGCCTGAAATAGTCTAAAAATCAAGGGAATATTCATAGATATTAAACTTATGTAAGATAAACCCTTCGAATATTAAAAATATGCTGAATCAGAACTGCATTCCAGGGGCCAGTGCTGTGGCATAGGGAATTAAACCACTATGTGCCGCACAGGCATCCCCTATGGGCACTGGTTCAATTCCCAGCTGCTCCACTTCTGATCCAGCTCTGCTCGTGCACCCAGGAAAGCAGCAGCAGATAGCCCAAGTGCTTGGGCCCCTGCACCCATGTGGGAGACCTGGAAGAAGCTCCTGGCTCCTGGCTTCGGATTTGCCCAGCTGCAGCTGTTAGAGCCATTTGGGGAGTGAAACGACGACTGGAAAATCCCTACCCACTCACACCCCGCCCCCTGTAACTCAGCCTTTCAAATAAATAAGTAAATATTTTAAAACGTGCATCCCATACATCTAATTAACCACACCTCATGGCTTAGCGACACGGCACACTGAGGAGTATGGACTGTCCCCCTTGTGAGTGTGTGGCTAAGAGCTGCTGCGCTGCCTCTGCCCAGCAGTAACTAGTGTGCTGGCATGATTCAGCACAGCATTGCACTGCCTGTCGCTGACCCAGAAGACACTCAAGATTTAGCATTTGAAGTACGATTGCCTACTGGATGTGGATGGCTTTTTCACCGTGGAGTCAGAAAATCATTTAATCAAACCAGCAGAAGTCAGATACTGTCTGTATATCCATTCATTGCTCAGAAAACAGTATTAATCTCATAATTCAGTGGTTTAATTTTTATTTTTAGGTTTTAGGAATAGAGTTAGAATTTGCTAGATATTAAACTTGGTTATAGTTAAGCTTACCTCTACAGGTTTGGGCTTTGTTCAATCTATTTTGTTTGTTTTCCTACTTAATTTCAGATGAAGAACTAGTAAAATATTATTAGACTGAAAAGACTTTAGATGAAAAGAAAACTGTTCACTTTCTCTCTTCACATGGTGTCACATTTTTCTTATAGAAAATATCCTTCCTAAAACTTTTTTTTTAACTTTTATTTAGAATATAAATTTCCAAAGTACTACTTATGGATTACAATGGCTCACCCCCATACTTTCCCTCTCCCCCCGCAACCCTCCCCCCTTACCCGCTCCCTCTCCCCTTTCATTCGCATCCAGATTCATTTTCAATTCTCTTTGTATACAGAGATCAGTTTAGTATGTGTTAAGTAAAGATTTCGACCATTTGCCCTTATATAGCAACACAAAGTGAAATATACTATTTGAGTACTCGTTATAGCCCTTCCTAAAACTTAATTCACAATAATTTCAACATGTAATTTTTTCTGGTTTCTCACATAGGAGTTTCCTGACATAATATTTTGCTTTATTATTGCTGCAGTGACTGTGGATATAAAGCTGTATGAGAAATTTATTTTTACTTTTTTAGGTTTTTTGTTTAATGGTAAATACCATAAATATTTCCATTATGTGTTATGCATCTATTGTGGCAGGTATATAAAAGAGAAAAGCTTAGCATAGAATAGCAATGACTTCATTTTCTGTGATTCTGAACATCACGGAAGTGGGCTACCAGGACTAACCAAGAGAGAATAAGATATAATTGCTTGCCTAAAGTAATAAAAATCTTTCCAGTGCATCTCCTGAATACCAATGAAGGCAGATGACTCCAAGGAGAGACATTCTTCATTTGAGAAATAAGAAAGATCAAATAAGGGTAGTAATTAATTGAGACCAAAATGCAGCATTCATAGACCAGATATATACTGAGAATTGTTTCAGAAGGTCCATAAGGTAAAATATTACTCTTCTCTGAAATACTCTGAAAGAATATGTTTGTTTAAAATATGCTAAATCCTCACGTGTATCTCAGACACTTCACAGAAATAGCATAGACTTAGAAAAGAGGGAGATGCTTCGTCCACTCTACCATTTTAACAGTTATACTCTAAGGACAGGAATTACATTTATATCTTGGAAGAGGTACCTGAAAATGAGCACATTGCTTTTAGTTCAATTATTAATTCCCTCTTTATTTAACTTTTTTTGCTTTTTATAAAATAATTTATACTTGATCATTTCTTTAGTAATTAGTAAAGAAGGAAAGAAAATTAGCTTTCAGTAATAAAACTTGATTACTGTAGTCACTTGAGATATACTCATTTTGCTACTCCTACTAAATGTGTCTATTACTCTTCTCATAGTCTCACTTTTACTAACATTTAAAATAAAATCTTACTGTTGGGGAAATTAAATAATATGTGTAAAGTACTTAACACATACTAAGCTTCCAGTTTTAAAAAAGCTACTAGTATAATTCACAGTTACATTGCTTGTCATTTCTGAGTGGTCTTGTTTTGGGAATTTGAAAGAAGTGAATTTTACTGAGTTGCTGAATTTGCTTTATTAAACCTTAGTAGGTGAATGTACAGCAACTTTTTAAATGAGACCATGCTGCTAGGTACTTTTGAATGGTACTACTTAGGTACACTCTGAATCTGAGTACAAAATGAAAAAAAAAAAATGTCAGAACGCATCCGACTGTACTGAGATAGAGAACTTTTAAACTGATAATTCATATAACACAGTATTTCATTATAAATGTTCAACCCAATTTGCTTTTTTTTTTTTTTTAGCAAAAAGGATTTATTTATTTGAGAGGTAGAGTTACAGGTATAGAGAGGGAGAGGGAGAGGGAGAGGGAGAGGGAGAGGGAGAGAGAGAGAGAGAGAGAGAGAGAGAGAGAGAGGTTCAATCCAGTGGCTCACTCCCCACTGCAGCTGCAGCTTCTTCCTGGTCTCCCACATGGGTGCAGGGTCCCAAGCACTTGGGCCATCCTCTGCTGCTTTCCCAGGCCATTAGGAGGGAACTGGATTGGAAATGGAGCAGCTGGTTCTGGAACTGGTGCCCATATGGGATGCCGGCACTGTAGGCAGCTGCTTTACCCTCTACGCCACAGCACTAGCCCCCAATTTGCTTTTAATGAAGAAAAGTGTTTGTGGAAATAGTTTAAACCTGAAAATATGTTTATATATAAGCTGGGCTGTCAGTTAGAGTCACTTGTGCACCATTTTAAAATACCAGTTTCTTTTTTCTACTACTATCCTTCTAAGAAAAGAAGCAAAACAGTCATGCACTGATATGTTTAACAGACCAGGTCTTAAGTGGAGTGTGGGGATGGAGGGCCCTGACTTGTAGTGTTTGCAGATTCCAGTGGTGTAAATAATTTCCATCATAGTCTATGTTAAGCTATAAAGACGGTAACATTGAATATGGAGTTGGGAAAAGATTTATACCAAAATAATTAGGAAGTGATGAGTTTTAATACTTTGTTTTTAATATAGCTAAGTGTAAATTTATGTAATTTAATTTCATTAATGAATGTAACAAGTTTCCAGAATTTCTGAAAATTTGACAAATCAGCCAATACCTAGTTTCTAAATACAGATCTGATCCTAAGGTACAAGCAGCACTGTACAGTCAGAGTTTGCAATGTCTTTTCTAGCCTCATTTCAAATCATACTGATTTCCTTACATTCTCTGTATGTCACCTATTTTAACTGTAGGTTACTTGCAGCTTCTCGAAACACCTTATGCTTTTCTGTCCCCCATGATGCCTCCTTACCTTCCTTCAGCCATAGCGATGTGCCTCATCTGCCTGATGTTGCAGTACTACTTATTGATTTTTCTAGAAATAACTAAGATGCTGTTTCCTCTTAGTTCCCACCGTGGGAAACATTCCCATTTCTTGATGTTCTCATAGCACTTCATTTTACTTCATTGTGACCTCAAACTTATTGTCAATAACTAAATTTTGTTTCATTCACTAGGTTATAAATTTCTGATGGGGCCTTGGAATCATACTGTACTTAGCATATTAATAACCTGAAGGTGGTTGTCAGCATTTGTTTATTTTAATAGGAAGGACTATGGATAATACCTTCTGTTGCTGTCTATACCTTTGGGAAGCAGACCAAAATGTAAACTTTTTCTGAATGAGATACTTTGTGCCTTTTTCCTGGTGACTCAGAACCATACTAGCACTTACATACCAGTATCCTGCACCTGTAGCACACATACATCATTGTGCATGACTCTGGAACTTACCAAAGAATAATTTTATTAGAGAATATTTTTCATAAGAGTGAAAAACATTAAATTGTACAGTTATATTTGCAAATTGTTTTATTCTGATTTCAGTGTACTTTATGATATTCTCAACATAAGACGAGCTTATTATATTGCCACTCCTAAGTCAAAATAGGCTATAATTTATATCAACAGGTACTCTCTCAAAGAAGCAAAAATAATCATGATTTGCTTTGTGAATTGAGAGACATTTGCTTCCACATACTCTTTCAGGGTACATTCCTCATCAATCTGTTACTTTCTATCATTTTATCTAGACTGCCTTCACAGTGAGTATTAGCAAGATCCAAATGTATGAAGGAAATGTTTTAAATTGAAAGCAATCCAAGATTTCTTAAACAAATACAGCACATTCCTTGTTAGTGGTTTTTCGGGGATTTTTCTTTTTTTCATCTTTTACCCTAAGCTGCCACCTGATGGCCAAAAATTAAAATGACAAGTTTTTGTATAATACTCAAACCTCCAGGGGCCGGTGTTGGGTAGTGGGTAAAGCCACTGGCTGCGACATTGGCATCCCATATGGGTGCTGATTTCTTCCCAGCTGCTCCACCTCTCATCCAGCCCCCTGCTATGGCCTGGGGAATGCAGTGGAAGATGCCCAAGTCCTTGGGACCTGCCACGTGGGAGACCCGGAACTCCTGGCTCCTGACCCTAGCCTGGCTAAGCACTGGCCACTGTGATCATCTGGGGAGTGAACCAGCAGATGGAAGCTCGCTCTCTCCCTCTCTGTCTCTCTCTCCCTCTTTCTTTGTAACTCTTACTTTCAAAATAAATAAATAAATCTTTTTTAGAAAGAGAGAAAAAAAAAAAAAGGACATACATTGTGGCATAGCAGGTAAAGCTGCTGCCTGTGATGCCAGCATCCCATACGGGCACTGGTTCAAGTCCTGGCCTCTCCACTTCCAGTCCAGCTCCCTGCTAATGGCCTGGGAAAAGCAGCGGAAGATGACTTGTGTTTGGACCCCTGCCACCCTTGTGGAATACCCAGATGAAGTGCCTGACTCAGTCCTGTTCATTGGGACTGTCTAGGGAGTGAACCAGCATGTCAAAGATCTCTCTCTCTCTCTCTCTCTCTCTCTCTGTAACTCTGACTTTCAGATAAATAAGTCAATCTTTAAAAAACAAATGAACAACAACAACAAAAAAAAAAACCAAAACTTGGGACCTGTGCTTTCCCATAGGGGGTAAAGCCATTGCCTACAGTGCTGGCATCCCATATGAGCACTGGTTTGAGTCCCGGTTGCTCCACTACCAATCCAGCCCTCTGCTATGGCCTAGGAAAGCAGTAGAAGATGGCCCAAGTCCTTGGGCCCCAGCACCCGCGTGGCAGACCTAGAAGAAGCGCCTGGCTCCTGGCTTTGGGTCGGCCCACATCTGGCCACTGCAGCCATTTGAGGAGTGAACCGGTGGATGGAAGACTTCTCTCTCTCTCTCTACCTCTGCTTATTTATAACTCTGTTTTTCAAATAAATAAATACATCTTAAAAAAAAAAAGTAAAACTGTCACAATTATTTGAACTTTTATGTATTTAGAGTGAAGACTCCAAAACTCCAAATGTGCATTTGTACAAATATTTTGTACTCAATAAATATTTGAGGATCACTTTGGACTTTGGGGGAATCATCTTTATTATTTAACCTTTTTAGACAGTGATCCTTTAAAAATGTCTTTACAGATCCTCTTTCTGTATGGAGCTCTGCGAAGAGTCTGTTTTTCAATTAGATTTATTTGATGAAAAATTTTACTTAAGTCTAATAATTGCCTCTTTTCCCTTTTCTTTCTTCAGAACGAGGTCACTCAGACACCATGGTGTTCTTCTACCTGTGGATTGTCTTTTGTATCATCAGTTCCTGCTACACCCTCATCTGGGATCTGAAGATGGACTGGGGTCTCTTCGATAAGAATGCTGGAGAAAACACTTTTCTCCGGGAGGAGATTGTGTACCCCCAAAAAGTATGTGCAAGGAATGTTTGTGTTTGATAAAAGTTACTTGTATCACTGACTAAATCTTACTGCAATACAGATTCAACCTCTAATTATATTAACCCAATATAATTACCCAAAGTACTAATTTGTTCAGTCAGCAAAAATGGATTAGGTATTTACTATATGTTAGGCTTTACAGGAGATAAAAACAAAGTACCAGGGAGACCTTAAACTATAATCTAAATAGATAATTTAAATAAATTACTACACAGTGTTATAAACAACCCAACAGAAAAATAACAGTATGATTTGCGATTTGTTTTTGAGCATGGCATTCCCTCCTTTGTGTAAATGCCTGTTCCTCCAGTTTGTGGTACTCTCCCTAGGAAGCCTTGATTTTTCCTGTCATGCTTGGCCATTAGTCCCTATCCTTTTTTACCCTACATAAACTCTGCAGTCATTGCGTTATCTTCTAGTTATCTGTTTAGATGTCTATATCTGTCACTGTCCATCATAGTTCCTGATATGTAGTACACTTAATGAAATGAATGACTAAATATTTTGGCTGAATGAGCAGTATTATGAATTCACAAAAGTAAGGAAGTGCCTGACTCAAGTTGGGTGCATCAGAAAGCCTTCCACTTGGATTTATTTCAACCAGTGTCATAATCAAATGCCAATTCAATGAGAAAATATAGGTACTTCTTCAGAAATTATTTTAAGGATTTTGTATACGTGAATAAAAAAGTGAGAGGCCAAGTTAAAAAGTCAAAAGACCAAAAGTATCTTTACACAAATGTTTTAGTTAAGGATGAACGCTCTGATTAGACCTTAAAGGAAATTGAACAACAAACTGAGAATCCTGATATGTGAATTCTGATTCTAGCTCTCCCTCTAACTAGCCATTTAGCTTTAGGCACTCATACTACAGTGAATTCTCTTTTGTAAGGTAAGGGTGTTATAGTAGATTATCTTCTAATTTTTTTTTCCCAGTTCTAAAATTCTATGATAAGGAAGGAAGATATAGATTGGATAAATCATATTTTACAGTTTCTCAAAATATTGCAAATCCTTAAAAATATATTTTGTAAAGTGTGAGAATGTTGCTGAGTAGGAGAGGCTATTTGCAAGAGTGAGGAGTGAAGACAGGAGAGTGCTGACTGATATGTAGAGTCACTTCAGGTAAGCAAATGAAGAGGGAGATAGGGCATTCATCATTAATGATCTTTTACTTACATTATATAATAATCCTAGTGTGAAAACTTAGAATATATGACCAAGACAGTACACATTTTTATGAAGCTCATTTGAGAAGAAAATCAGTCACTGGAGATAGTGGTTACAAGATGAGATAAGCAGGCCCTTCCATGCTTACCAGATTGTGTGCCATACAGTTGCTTGAGAGCTGTGACACACGTTTCCTGCTGTGGGGACTGCACGGAGGAACTGTGTGTAGCTTTACAGAAATGCTAATCCATTCCCCCTTTTAAACAGTTCTAACTTACTGGTTTCTATGTAATCAAATTAGTGAATAGAAGCTTTAACTAGTCTCTTTGTTATTACATACTTTTATGACCCTGCAATATAAAGTGTATGTTTTCCCACATTATAATTTGCAAATTTATAAGAAGAATTTTCTGGATCACCACACCTCTTTTCATTGTTTTATTTTTTGAAAGGTAGAGTGACAGAGAGGAGAGCGAGAGATGGTTGTAATAGCTGGAACTGGGCCAGGCTGAAGCTAGGAGCCAGTAACCCCATCTGTTTCTCCCATGTAGGTGCCAGGAACCCAAGTACTTGGGCCATCTTCAGCTGTCTTCCCAGGGGCATTAGCAGGAAGCTGGATCTGAAGTAGAGCAGCCAGGACTCAGACTGGTACTCTGATACAGGATACTAACATCATAAGCAGGGCCTTAACACCTGTTGCACCACAGCCTTGGCCCTCTTTTTACTTTATTTTATTATTTTTTAAAGATTTATTTATTTATTTGAAAGGCAGAGTTACAGAGAGAAAGAGAAATCTTCCATCCACTGGTTTGCTCCCCAATGGCTACAGAGGTGGGGCTGGGCCAGGCAAGCCTTGAGCCTGGAGCTCCATCCAGGTGTCTGGTGGGAGTGCCAAGAGCCCAGGCGCTGCTTTGCTCAGGTGCATTAGCAGGGAGCTGGGTCCACGTGGAGCAGCAGGGCTAGAACTGGCACCCATAGGGGATCCTGGCATCACAGACAGAGAGGCTTTACCTACTGTGCCACAGTGCCAGCTCCCTTTTTATTTTAAAAAGGCAAATATTGGAATCAGATTCATTTAAGCTTGAAAAGTATTCCTGAAATCCAGTGGACCTTCAATAAAAATTAAGAACACATTAGGCCGGCACCATGGCTCACTAGGCTAATCCTCTGCCTGCAGTGCCGGCACCCTGGGTTCTAGTCCCAGTTGGGGCGCCAAATTCTGTCCTGGTTGCTCCTCTTCCAGTCCAGCTCTCTGCTGTGGCCCAGGAAGGCAGTGGAGGATGGCCCAAGTGCTTGGGCCCTGCACCCCATGGGAGACCAGGAAAAGCACCTGGCTCCTGCCATCGGATCAACGTGGTGTGCCGGCCACAGCATGCTGGCCATGGCGGCCATTGGAGGGTGAACCAACGGCAAAGGAAGACCTTTCTCTCTATCTCTCTCTCACTGTCCACTCTGCCTGTCCAAAAAATAAAAAAAAAAAAAAGAACACATTGGGTGGGCATTTGGTGCAGTGGTAGAATACTTAACATCCTCCATTGGCATGCCCAGGCTCAAGTCCTAGCTGTGCTCCCGTTTCCAACTTCCTGCTAATGTGCACCCAAGGAGGCAGCAAGCAGTTTGGTCTCTGCCACTCAGAGGGGAAACCCAGATGGAGTTCCAGACTCCTGGCTTCAGCCTGGCCCAGCCTCGGTTGGTGCAGGTATTGGAGGACAGAACCAGCAGAAGCTGTCTCTTCTCTTTGTCTCAACACCTTCTGAATAAATAAAAATTAAGAGCACAGCCATATAAACCTTAAAATCAGTTACTGGGGCCAATGTCGTGGCACAACGAGGTAAGCCACTGCCTACAACACTGGAATTCTCTATGTGAATCACAGCTGCTCCATTTCTGATCCAGCTTCCTGCCTTGTGCCTAGGAAAGCAGTGAAAGATGGCCCAAGTGGTTGGACCCCTTCCACTCATGTGAGAGACCCAGATGTAATTCCAGGCTCCTGGCTTTAGCCTGGCCCAGTTCCAATTGTGTTGTAGCCATTAATAAAATCTGTAGCCATTAATAAAATCTTTTTTAAAAAGAAAAAAAGCAACAACAACAGTTCTTAGTGAATAAATATGCATAATTTTGAGCAGGACATTCCAGGCCCAGGAACCATTTTTATTATCTCCATATTCAAACTTCACTTTTCTATATCAATTCCCACATCCATCAACCACAGACTACTTTTTTTTTTTTATTTATGTATTTGGAAGAGTTAGAGATCTACTGGGTCACTCCCCAAATATTTGGCCACAATGTCCCAGGCTAGGCCAGGCCAAAGCCAGGAGCCAGGGACTTCATCCAGATCTCTCCTGTCAGTAAAGGGGCCCAAGCACCTGGGCTATCCTCCACTGCCGTCCCAGCCATTACTAGAGAGTTGGACCAGAAGCGGAAGAGCCAGAACTTAAAGTAGCGCCCATCTAGGATGCTGACATCAGAGGCAGAGGCTTTACTCACTGTTCCACAGCACCAGCCCCTAGACTGACTGTTAAAAGCATGTTTAGGCCTCATAATAAGTACATTGAATGTGGATTTATGAAAAAATTGCATTATCACCATATTAGGAGGATGCAGACCGGAACAGGAAGATTTATCAATGTCTTAAAACCCTCTTAGTAACCCTAATAAAATATTTTATAAGTAGAAGTCAATAGATAGTTTAAAATTGACTACAAGATAGAGTAGCATGCATATCTTATTTAAAAATAAAGAGGATAAAAAGTAGAAGAAATAAAGTGAAAATTTTTGTCTCAAGAATAAAAGAGAAAGTAGTAAAGGGGCTACTTTTTAAAAAATTAATAGCCCTCTAACAGTGACGAGTACTGCTTTGTTAAATTAGTTTAAATAAAACCAGTGTTATGGCTTAATACATAAATATTCTGGTTCCAAAAAGATATCACAAACTTTAAATACATACATTTAAAAAGCTAATTTCCTAGAGGTTAGACAAACAAAACCATGCATTGCAGTTCTGGTCTGCTGCCAGTTCATGTACTTCAAACTTGTAGTAGCTAAAACTCGACTCCTAAATTGTCTGTACTCTTACCTGGAGGTATGAGTTAGAACATTCCTAAGTTCCACCGTGTGCGATAGCCACGCTTTAGGTCATTCACTGATGTCAGGAAGCAAGGCAAGAAGCAGGTGTTCTGGCCCAGCACGTTAAGGCCCTTCCTGGGACACTGCATCCTGTGTCTGAGTGCCTGGGATTGAGTCCTGCCTCTGCTTCCAGTCCAGCTTTGTGCAAATGCTCTTGGGAGGCAGCCACTGATGACCCGAGGTCTTGGGTTCTTGCCCCGCACTTGGAAGACTTGAATAGACTTCCAGACTCCTAGCTTAGCCTGGTCTAGCCCTGGTTGTTGTGGGCATTCCAGGAATGAACCAGCAGATGGAAATCCCTCTTTCTGTCTACCTTTCAGATGAAATAAATAAATAAGTGCAAATAGCACAGTTAATAAATCTTCTAATCTTTTCTTTTTTTAAAAAAATTATTTATTTTTTACTTGAGAGTCAGAGTTAACACAAAGAGAGAAGAGGCAGAGAGAGAGAGGTCTTCCATCCGATGGTTCACTCCCCAGTTGGTCTGCTTATCTTTTCTAATGTTAGCTCTTTGGTCATTAGCTATCATATACCTGTTAGAATATGTTTCAGTCCGTGATCCCATCTGGCTCATAATTTCTGGAGAAGCCTCATATTAAAATAAGGGGATGAAGTGTATTTGTTAAATGATCACTCAAATTCAGTAATACTTCATTTTGAATATTGTACCATTTCAGAAAAAATGAAATTGGTGCAAATATTTTTTAAAAAAAGATTTATTTATTTGAAAGAGTTACACAGAAAGAGAAAGAGAGGCAGAGAGAGAGAGAAAGAGAGGTCTTCCATCTGCTGGTTCACTCCCCAGATGGCTGCAACGGTCAGAGCTGCACCAATCCGAAGTGAGGAGCCAAGAGCTTCTGCCGGGTCACCCACGTGGGTGCAGGGGCCCAAGGACTTGAGCCATCTTCTCTGCTTTCCCAAGCCATAGCAGAGAGCTGGAATGGAAGTGGATGTGGGACTGGAGCCCATATGGGATGCTGGCACTGTAGGCGGCGGCTTTACCTGCTAAGCCACAGTACCAGCACTGGAAATATCCTTAAAATACAGTATGTACTTCTCCCCCAAATTAAATATATATCTTTTTCCTCTTGAACCTGTGCTTATTGGTGAGAAATTTGTGAATCTTGGTGATAGAAGCACTTATTTTTGAGACGTGTGGTCGGGAGCCTACTCAATCTGTTTGTCATTCCTCAGGCCTACTACTACTGTGCCATCATAGAGGATGTGATACTGCGCTTTGCCTGGACCATCCAGATCTCCATCACCTCCACGTCTCTGATGCCTCATTCTGGAGACATCATTGCCACTGTCTTTGCACCCCTTGAAGTTTTCCGGTGAGCAAATTGCTGAAAAGTTTATCAAAGATTCTTCTTACCTGAATGATGCCATAGTACTTACAGATTAGTTTATGATAACATACAAGGGTAATTACAAACGTGGAAAAGTGGAATTAAAAAATAATTATAGGCCCCTCCCTCCCTCCCTCCCTACCTCCTTCTCTATAATTCTGCTTTTCAAATAAATAAATCTTTTTTAAAAACCAACAAAGTTAAAATAGCTATTGATGGTGATTTATATGCTGTTTTAGAATTGGGCCCCGTTGGAAAGGTGGTAAGTAAACATTGGGAGGTAAAAAAGCTTAATTTAGAACAGAAATTAAAATCTCTTGAAAATCAGTTTTTACAGTTTGGTAGTCCGAATTATTCAGCCCAATGATGCCGACAAAAATTTTGATAAAGTGGTTTCAGAAATCTCAGAGCATCAACCATCTGACAAGGTAGCCGGTAACCTAAATGAAAGCAGGAACCCCTTTGCCTTCATGACTTGAAAACAGTCAAGATCGGTCATCCTGGCTCTCCTTTCTCTGGCTTCAGTCTCCTTGGCCCACCTCGTGGCTGCCCATTTTGTATTGATGCCTGCCTTCTCTCAGGCTCTCTAGATATATTTCTGGAAGGGCACTGTGTGGAAACTTGAGAATAAAGTCAGTCAGCAGCATGCATTTGAAAGGCGTGACCTATCTTCTCTTGAGTGCAGGGACCATCAATCAAAACCCTGTTCTGATCAATGACGTGTACAGTCATGCCAGCCTGCCGGCATGAGGCCCACTTGGCCAAGCTCTTCAAAGCTCCTGAACACTATGTCTCTGAGTAAGGCCAGAAGCTGAATTTGCAATTGTGATGGAAGATTTTGCTGGTGTTGTGGAACAGCAGGTAAAGCCACCACTTGACACTGGCATCCCATATTGGAGTGCTGATTCAAGTCCTGGCTGCTGCTGTTTCCTCTCCAGGTCCCTGCTACTCTCCCTGGGAAAGCAATGGAAGATTACCCAAGTGCTTGGGTCCTGCCACCATGTGGGAGACCCTGATGGAGTTCCTGGCTTCTGCCTGGTCCAGCCCTGGCTGTTGTGGCCATTTGGGAATTGAAGCAGCAGTTGGGAGGTCATTCTGTTTGTGTCTCCGCCTGTTTCTCTGTCACTCTGTTTTTCAAATAACAAATACATCTTTTTAAGTATATAACTCAGTAAGTTAGAAAAAAATCTAAAAATTGTAAATCAGACCCAAAGCAAAGTGGGAGGAAGGAAATACAAAAACAGAAAATAAAGAAATAGAAAACAAAGTTAGAAAATATTAACAAAGCCAAAATTAGTTTTTTTAAGAAGACTAATATTACTGATAAAATGCTTGGTTGTGGGGGGTGGCGCTGTGGTACACTAGGTTAAATGTCCACCTGCAGTGCCAGCATCCCATCTGGGCACTGGTTCACATCCTGGCTGTTCCTCTTCCAATCTAGCTGTCTGTTTATGGCCTGCGAAAGCAGTGGAGGATGGCCCAAGTGCTTGAGCCCCTGCACCCGCATGGGAGACCCAGACAAAGCTCTTGGCTCCTGGCTTCAGATTGGCCCAGCTCTGCCTTTGGGCCATTTGAGGAATGGACCAGCAGATGGAAGACCTCACTCTCTGTCTCTCCTTCTCTCTCTCTGTAACTCTGCCTGTCAAATAAATAAATAAATCTTAAAAATATAAATAAAATTTTTAAAGTGCTTGGTTAGACTGATCAAACTAAAAAGGAAAGAAGGCACAAATTACAAATATCAGAAATCCTAGAGTTTTTTTAAGAAATAAGACAATGAGTATTATGTTCAACGTTATGCCATAAATTTAAAAATCTCAATAAAATGAAAAAACTATAAAAAGCACAGCTTACCAAAACCTGTAATGAAGAAATAGAAAATCTGATCAACTTCTGTTAAAACAATTAAACCCATATTAAAATACTTCCCACAAAGAACATTCTAGGTCCAGGGAATTCTTCCAAATTTTCAAGGAAAGAATATTATCAATTTTATATAAAATTTCTAAAGAGAAAGGACAATAAAGAGAGTGCTTCCTAACTTGTTTTATGCAACCAGCATGACTGTGATTTCTGAATCTACAAAGATGCCAGAAATCATCAGTCTGTTTCATGTATAGAGTTGCAAAAATCCTAAGCAAAATATTAGCTGATTAGTCCAACAGTATATAAAAAGGGTAATATATCACAAATCAGGTTCATTTTAGAAACAATAAGGTTAACGTCCAACAATCATGTATAACTTAACCACATTAATTGAATAAAAGGGAAACAGGAAAGTATAATATATGTAGAAAAGATAATTGCTAACAGTATCTGCTCCTGAGAAAAATAGGTATTTTCTGTAAACAAGCAAACAAACATAATCTTGATCATATTCAGCAGTTAAATACTTTAAGTTTTCCCTCAAGGTCATCCATGAGACAAGTATGAGTTCTGTTACCACGGTTGTTTTACATTATACTGCGAGTGTCATTCATGAAATAAGGAAAATTCATAGAATTCATAGAAGATGCATTTTGTGTAAAAACTTTTTGTGGATTTCCAAAAATTTTTGCAACACAATAAATATGTTTTAATTCCATTTTCTATGAACTTGAACTTTTTTTTTTTTTTTTTTTGACAGGCAGAGTGGACAGTGAGAGAGAGAGACAGAGAGAAAGGTCTTCCTTTTGCCGTTGGTTCACCCTCCAGTGGCTGCCGCGGTTGGTGCGCTGCGGCCGGTGCACCGCGCTCATCCAATGGCAGGAGCCAGGTGCCAGGTGCTTTTCCTGGTCTCCCATGGGGTGCAGGGCCCAAGCACCTGGGCCATCCTCCACTGCACTCCCGGGCCACAGCAGAGAGCTGGCCTGGAAGAGGGGCAACTGGGACAGAATCCAGCGCCCCGACCGGGACTAGAACCCGGTGTGCTGGCGCCGCAAGGCGGAGGATTAGCCTGTTGAGCCACGGTGCCGGCCAAACTTGAACTTTTTGAAGTTAAGACGTTATCGAAGTGGGCGTTGTGGTCCAGGGGGTTAGCTGCTGCTGTGACAACGGCATCCCTGTCATGGTGCTGATACCGGTTTTTCCTGGCTGCTCCACTTCCAATCTAGCTTCCTGATAATGCACCTGGAAAGGCAGTGGAAGATGGCCCAAGTGCCTGAGCCCCTGGCACCCTTGTAGGCAGCCAGGATGGAGTTCCTGGCTCCTGGCTTCAGCCTATGCTAGACCTGGCCACTGCAACCATTTGGGGAGTGACTCAGCAGATTGAAAATGTCTCTCCTCTCTCTCTCTCACTCTGCCTTTCAAAGAAATAAATTTTTTTAAAAAATGATAATATAAGGCTAGACAAATAGTCCACTGGAACAGATGAAGAAGTCTAGAAACAGATCCAGATATATATTTGATTTATGTCAAAGATAATTATGTAACAGTGGAGAAAGAGATGTTTTGTTTATTTTAAATATTTTATTTATTTGAGAAGTAAAGTTACAGACAGAGGGAGAGACAGAAAGGTCTTCCATCCACTTGTTCACTCCCCAGATGCCCACAATGGCTGGAGCTGAGCCAGTCTGAAGCCAGGAGCCAGGAGCCTCCTCCAGATGCAGGGCCCAAGCACCTGGGCCATCCTCCACTGCACTCCCGGGCCACAGCAGGGAGCTGGACCGGAAGAAGAGCAGCCGGGGCTCCAGCTGTGCCATATGGGATGCCGGTGCCGCAGGCAGTGTCCTAGGCCACCATGCCACAGTGCCAGCCCTAGAGGCGTTCTAATAGATGAGTCAGCTGTGTGTCCATATAGAGAAGAAAAATGAATCCTACTTGTGATGTATGTGAAACTGTTTTTAGATGGATGGCAGAGCTAAATATGAAAGGCCAATTAATAAACTCTCCAGAAGTGAAAATTAGAGTCGGGCCTAAAGGTGACTACAGGACGTGATGATGGGCTTTGTATCTCTGGATGATAATTACACAGTGTGATCAGTTTCTGACAACTAAACTGTACACTTAGGATTCGCATGCTTTTCTACATTTAATGCCATCTTTTAATTAAAATGTTTATTTAAAATACAAAGGATTGCCTTCAGAAAAGTGGCAGACTGACAGCTGACTTCTCAGCGCCAGCAATTAAAGTGAGAATTCATTCAAATGAAGTCTTCAGAGAAACTAGCTGCCTACCTAGAACTCTACCCAGGGAAATCGCTCTCACAGATGAGACGATACAAGGATATTTTCAGATAGGCACACAGCATTCCTCTGAGTGAGGATGCACAGACACTTCCCAGTCCAATAACATAGCTGCTGGAAAGAGCAAGACAGACCTGAAAGATAAAGGGGGATCAGAAATGTCTCCAGACCGTCTGCTCAGCTCACTTACCCTGCCTGACTCTGGCACCATCCCTCCCCCCAGCCAGTTCTCTTGCTTCATAAACTTAGAAAAGAAAAAAACTCTAGTTAAAAATTCCATTCTTTTTTACTCAAACTGTCTCTAAAAAAAATTTATTTGCTTAATAATAGAATCCAAGTTCTCTCACTCATTTTTTAAAATCTCCTTGACTCTGTCCCCTTGAAATGCCTGTTTCTTTCTGCTGTCCCTTACAGCAAACTCAAGAAGTGTCTGCACTTGCTATCTCCATTCTCACTTCTCTCCCATTCTCTCTTTCTTTCTAAAGATCTATTATTTATTTGAAAGGCAGAATTACAGAGAGGCAGAGGCAGAGAGAGAGATCTTCTGTCCACTGGTTCACTCCCCAAATGGCACAGCAGCTGGAGCTGGGCCGATTCAAAGCCAGGAGCTTCTTCCACGTCTCCTTCATGGGTGCAGGGGTCCAAGCACTAGAGGCCATCTTCTACTGCTTTCCCAGGCCATAGCAGAGAGCTGGATCTGACGTGGAACAGCTGGGTCTCAAATTCAAACCCGTATGGGATGTGAGCATTGCTTAACCTGCAATGCCACAGCGCTGCCCCACCCCCCATTCTCTTTAATGCAACTGAAAATTTGCAAATTATCTGTAATAGTAATAATAGTAGCAGAAAACACTGGCATGCCTGCTCTGTATCTAGTACTGTCCTAAGCTCCTTACACTTATTTATAAATCCTCACAGTAATCTTGAGATAGGTACTGTTGTTATGCCTTTGACTGATGACGCTGAAGCACAGGCTGAGTAACCCATCCAAGGCCATTGCAGCTAGTAAGAGGTGGGGCCGTGATCTTAGATTATATTGCCTTAGATTATGTGCTCATAGATCCTGTTGCCTCTCTGCTATGCTAAATCTCATGCTCAGTTCTCTGTACTTCTCCCCAGGCGTTTGCTTTTACATTGTCTCACGTGCTGGTCTTCCTCAATCCCTTTACTGGTCCTTCTTTTCTTATCGGACTGTGAGTTTTGGGGTTTTCCAGGGTTTACTCCTTAGTCTCTGATCCCTCCTCCAGTTACAGTGATCCTAAACGGTGATCTGAAATACTGTCTTTAGCCATTTCCAACCCTGCACCCTTGAACTGCAGACTCATGTCCTCCTGTTTACTGAATTCTCCACAGAATGTCTGACAAGTAGCTCTGTCCACAGAAACCATGCTGTCCTCTGATCTTGGTTAATAGCATCATCATTCCCCAAGACCAACCACTCTAGAGACTGCTCAGTCCCTCGTCCTGCTTGATGTGTCCCATAGTGTCTGTCATTGCCCACTGCATTGCCTACTGTGCCGCTAGAACTTACTCTCTGTGAAGACAAAGGCTTTATCTGCTTTCTCCATTGTGTTTCCTCCTTACAGTAGAAATTCAGTAAATATGTGTTGAACAGAGTGGGAGAATGAGCCTTCAAACACTGCATTCAGGAGTCCTTTCTCATTTGCTTCCCCACCAACCCCTACACTGCTTTCCCTGATTTATTTTAATAACCTAGCCTTTAATTCCTCATTTTTGTTTCCATGAGTGGACACCTGGTATTTGGGTAGGTTATAGGTAGTAATATTATGTCCAGATTTTACAAGTAATCTGTGTGCTGTGCCCCATCTTGCTCAGGCGTTTTGTGTGGAACTTCTTTCGCCTGGAGAACGAACATCTGAATAACTGTGGTGAGTTCCGTGCTGTGCGGGACATCTCTGTGGCCCCTCTGAATGCAGACGATCAGACACTCCTGGAGCAGATGATGGACCAGGAAGATGGGGTTCGGAACCGGCAGAAGAACCGGTCATGGAAGTACAACCAGAGCATATCCCTGCGCCGACCTCGCCTCGCTTCTCAGTATGTACTGCTTCCACTTCGTTAGGGCGTATGTCCTTTGGGCTTTAGCATCGTATAACATTTATCCTAGGAAGCTTATCAAGTTAGACCAAATAAATTGCTGATATTCAACTATTTTCCAGCTATAGAAAGTAATAGTAAACTGTAATTTCATATGGATCCTACCTAGATTTTTAAATCTGAACATTTAGTGAGTATGGATAACAGAAGGGCCAAAAAATGACTCCAGTTACATGAGGATTTTTTTCTTTTTTATGTCAGCATTTTTTAAATTAATGAATTAATTAATTTTTATTTAGCAAATATAAAGTACAGTTTATGGATTACAATGGCTTCCCCCATAATTTCCCTCCCACTCACACCCCTCCCATCTCCCACTCCCTCTCCCATTCCATTCACATCAAGATTCATTTTCACTTATCTTTATATACAGAAGATCGATTTAATATATATTAAGTAAAGAATTCATCAGTCTGCACCCACACAGAAACACAAAGTGTAAAATACTATTTCAATACTAGTTATAGCATTACTTCACATTGGACAACATATTAAGGACAGATCCTACATGAGAAGTAAGTACACAGTGACTCCTGTTGTTGACTTAACAATTTACCACTCTTGTTTATGGCGTCAGGAATCTCCCTAGGCTCTAGTCATGAGTTTCCAAGGCTATGGAAGCCTTTTGAGTTCGCTGACTTCGATCTTATTCCGACAGGGTCATAGTCAAAGTGGAAGTTCTCCCTTCAGAGAAAGGTACCTCCTTCTTTGATGGCCCCGTTCTTTCCACTGGGATCTCACTCGCAGAGATCTTTCATTTAGGTCTTTTTTTTTTTTTTTCCCAGAGTGTCTTGGCTTTCCATACCTAAAATACTCTCATGGGCTCTTCAGCCATATCCGAATGCCTTAAGGGCTGATTCTGAGGCCAGAGTGCTATTTAGGACGTCTGCCATTCTATGAGTCTGCTGTGTATCCCGCTTCCCATGTTGGATCGTTCTCTCCCTTTTTGATTCTAACAGTTTGTATTAGCAGACACTAGTCTTGTTTGTATGATCCCTTTGACTCTTAGACCTATCAGTGTGATCAATTGTGAACTGAAATTGATCACTTGGACTAGTGAGATGGCCTTGGTACATGCCACCTTGATGGGATTGTATTGGAATCCCCTGGCACGTTTCTAACTCCACCATTTGGGGCAAGTCCAGTTGAGCATGTCCCAAATTGTACATCTCCTCCCTCTCTTATTCCCACTCTTATATTTAACACTTTTCAGTTAAAATTTAAACACCTAAGAATAATTGTGTGTTAATTGCAGAGTTCAACCACTAGTACTAGAACAAAACAGAGAAAAAATACTAAAATGGATAAAGTATTACATTGTACATCAGCAGTCAGCACAACAGCTGATCAAGTCACTGTTTCTCATAGTGTCTATTTCACTTCAACAGGTTTCCCCTTTGATGCTCAGTTAGTTGTCGCTGATCAGGGAGAACATCTGATATTTGTCTCTTTGGGACTGGCTTAATTCACTCAGCGTAATGTTTTCCAGATTCCTCCATCTTGTTGCAAATGACCTACATGAGGAATTTTAACAGTGAAACTCCTGGAATCAGGGAGCAGATGGGTGGTTATTACACTGAAGGGAGGGGAAGTGAGGACGAGATGATAGGCAAGCATCAAGTTCCAGCTAGGAGTGACAGGTTGTGGAGATGTGCTCCCAGCATTGTGTCTCACTGGACAGTATCATACTGTTCACTGAAAATGTTGTTCTGACAGTAGACAGCATTTTAAATGTTCCTGCTTGGGGCTGGCACTGTGGCACAGCAAGTCAAGCTGCCATCTGCAGTACTGGCATCCCACATGCGCCCCGGCTCGATTCCCGGTTGCTCCACTACTGCTCCAGCGCCCCACTAATGCACCTGAGAAAGCAGTCAAAAGACAGCCCAATTTCTTGGGACCCTGCACCCATGGGAGAGACGCAGACAAAATTTCTGGCTCTCGGCTTCAGCCTGACCCAGTCCCAGACGTTGCAGAATTTGGAACCAGTGGATGGTTCAGAAAACAAATAAAAATAAATGTTTTTGCCTGAATAAATTTTTTTAACTTTTATTTAGAATATAAATTTCCAAGGTACATCTTATGGATTACAATGATTTCCCCACCCATAATAACTTCCCTCCCACCCGTAACCCTCCCCCTTTACCCGCTCCCTCTCCCCTTTCATTCGCATCAAGAGTCATCTTCAATTCTCTTTGTATACAGAAGATCGATTTAGTATCTGTTAAGTAAAGATTTCAACAGTTTGCCCCCACATAGCAACACAAAGTGAAAAATACTGTTGGAGTACTAGTTATAGCATTAAACTACAATGTACAGCACATTAAGGACAGAGGTCCTACATGAATAAAATTTTTAAATGGGTATATTTCTGATCTTGGTACTATTCCTGTGAGAATATCTTAAGGAGCACATAAAATAAGTGTCATTAATACATACTTACTAATTTGGCATTGTAGGTACAATGGGAAAAAGTCTAGTTGGAGAATTGTTTCCTTGAGTCTTCAGTATTTTATATGCAGATAATTCTAAATTTATAAGCTTTAGAAATTGGTATAACCATCTATATAACCTTGTAACCTTATAGCCTTATATAACCTTATAACTTGTATATGACTTTATAGCCATCCATATAACCTTTACCAGATTACTTAATTTCTATATTGTATCCCTTATCTGTAAATTGGAATTAATTTTTTTGGGGGGACCAGGCAGAGTTAGACAGTGAGAGAGAGAGAGAGAGAGAGAGAGAGAGAGTTAGTTAGTTAGTTATAGACAGTGAAAGAGAGACAGAGAGAAAGGTCTTCTTTCCGTTGGTTCACCCCCTTAATGGCTGCTATGGCCGGCGCTGTGCTGATCCAAAGCCAGGAGCTGGGTACTTCCTCCTGGTCTCCCACCTGGGCCATCTTCCACTGCCCTCCTGGGCCACAGCAGAGAGCTGGAGTGGAAGAGGAGCAACCGGGACTAGTACCTGATGCCCCAACCGGGACTAGAACTCGGGGTGCCAGCGCCACAGGTGGAGGATTAGCCAAGTGAGCCACGACGCCGGCTTGGAATTAATGTGGTTCTTACTCATAGGATGGTTAAGTAAATTAAATGCTTATTACATGAGATTTACACTAGTTCTTTCACAGAAAGGGCTTAATAAATACGTTGTTACTTTTATCTTTTTACTAAATACCTACAGTGATATTTTAACAGTATTTTTATGTTACTGATTTCTAAAAGTATTAATACACGTAGAATATTTCGTGGCTGCATTTGAAATTTGAGAACAGTACATTGGAATGAAGGAGACTTAAACAAGTTCTCGTAATGATAAGGGAATGTTTGAGTAGACTAGAGACATAGTAAAGACATAAAAGTGGAAATGAGTGGCAGAAAGAAAGAGTTTAGAAATGTAATGACCAAAATTTAGCTGAATAGAGTCCAATTATAAAAAGCTGAGACATGCGAGCTTGATCTTACAGGCAGGAAGGGTTCACAGGGTATTTTTGTTCATCAAAGAATGACATTATCAAAGTAGTGTATTAGGAAGTTAGTGGAACTGTGCAGGATATATTAGGAAAGGGGAACCCACAGGCCAGAAACCCAGGTGGAAGGCTGTGCAGTGTTTGTCAGTATGTGACAGTGAAGATTCAGATTAAATGCTTAAAAAGGAAAAAAAAAAAAACAGACTAAGCGCAATGTAAGGAGACATTTTAGAGGAAATAAAAAACAGGAGGTGATGGTAATTCACAGGATTTAGGGAACCAGGAATAGAATTTGCTGAAGCTTGTCTCCTTCTGAAGAGAAAAACACAGCAAAGAACCTAGTCCTGGGGAAGAGGAACAAGAATAAGAAAAGGAGCAAGGGTGGCCAGCAGGCAGTGGGAGGAGCATCAGAACCAAGCATCACGGAACTTGAGGCTGGAAGAGAAGCTGTGTGGGGGCCCTTGTCTGCTTTTACCAGCAGAGGGCAATCTACACATACACTATTTCAGCTTAGAAGCAAGGGGGCTTTGGGCAGGAGGGTTTTGTGTTTAATTTCAGGTGTTTAGTGGAAAAATGCTGGGAGACTAGATTTCCAGCCAGAGGAAGATTTTTGTAATGCAGCATGTCACATACAACAGAGGGAGAAGGTATCTAAATTAACAACAGCTGATGCTGTATGACTCGTGCAACCTTTAGTACATCCTTAACCTTTCCAAAAGTCAGGTCAAGTAGGAGTAGCAATTCCTGTTTCACAGATACTACTTCCACTTCATAGCGCACATGAGTGGCAGAATATTTCATATTGTTGTTGATTTATATTTATTTTCATCCACCGGAAAGGCAAAGGCAGAGAAAGAGAGATCTTACATCCTCTGGGTCCTTCCGCAAATGCCTGCAGGAGCCATGGCTGGGCCAGGCCGAAGCCACAAGCCCAGAACTGCATCTGGGTCTCACATGTATGTGGCTGAGGCGTCATCTGCCGCCTCCCAGGTTGTGTTTGGAAGCAGAGTAACTGGGACTGGAACCAGCTCTCTGATAGGGGATGTAGGTGTCCCAAGTGCCCACCCTGCAAAATATTTGTTACCCAATCCCATTTTTTTGTCCAGTACAACATCTTAAACAGATGTGTTATTCTGTGAGACCCCCGGTTTTATCTTTGCAGAGTTGCGGTGGTAGATAGCGGACAGTGAGCTGAAGCATCCCTCCCTGCCATGTCAGCCAGCTCTTTGTAGCTGGCTTCTCTCGCGAACCTCCCTGTTCTGTGTGATCCTGTGTCAGTGACCTGGAAGACAGCAAGTCATGCCTCTCCTCAGGCCATCCTTTCTGCTGGCCAGTTCTCCTAGTCATAGTAGGAGAAACAGTATTTCTTCCTTCTTCATGACAGTTCCTTTTATTTCTTTGGTATGTTGTTGATGCTTTTTATACCCGTTTTCTCACTTGGTGTGCAGACCATCTCCAGGAGGTGCAAGTGGTTCTAAGTGAAACAGAGCACTCGCTGTGGCAGCACATTTACTGAATTCAGTGACATGGGTGTTGGTGGCACTGCTTTGCAGAGGTGGCAATGGGTGCCTGCAGGGAAAAGAGATGCCATAAAGGCAGTCAGTGCTCAGGCTCACGTCTCTCCTTTCTGCAGGACCTGGCCCTGCTCCGAGCTTGTTTTGTTTGTTTACTTTCCTCTGGTTGCAGGCTGGTTTGCTAGTATTTTTCCAGTGTCACCTGAAACGGAGTCTACAGCTGCAGGAGTAGTTCAGTGTAGGACCTGTGCTTAACAGTGGGAAGATCAGAAATGCACCTGGTGCCGTGAAATGTGCTTGTCTTAGTAATGTGCTTTCCCCCATTACCGCCAGATCCAAGGCTCGCGACACGAAGGTATTGATAGAAGACACAGACGACGAAGCTAACACTTGACTTCTCCGACGTCTAGACTAACATTCTGGGTTTTCCTACTCGACACTTCTTTCCTCGACCAACGCAACCTCTACTACCTTCCCAGCTGAAAACCGGAGAAAACGCCTCACACTTCCGAGCTCTTCCAGATCGGATCCTGTGGACTCCAAACAGGCTCACTGTGTTTCTTTTCTTTTCTTCTGGTTTAATTTTAATTTTCTATTTTTAAAACAAATACTTCATTTTGCCAATCAGAGGACATTTTAAGGAACAAAAACATAGTCTCTCATGGATTGTTTACAATCACAAGGACACAGATACCGACCACGATGAAGATCAGGCACTGCAAGGACCCTCTGATGGGATGGTACCGAGATGTCTCGGCTTCCGCTTCGTCCGGTTTTGACTGGTTGAAACTGGACACTGGTTTTTTAAATTTGTCAGTTTCTGTGGAGAATTATTTGCTTTCCTTCATACCCAGCGCAAAGGCACTGGCTGCACTTGCAGGAAAAGAGCAGCTTAGAGCAGTGCCTGCACTCATGAAGCTACTTTTTAATTTGATGTGACTTTCTTATTTTGGGGAGGGGTGCTGGGTGGGTGGGAAATATGATGTATTTGTTACGTACAGTTTTCTCATTATTTATAAACTGACGGCAAGAGAATGCTGTCACTGCAGTGAGGACGATGGCAGTCAGAGGAGACGGGGACTGATGCCGGATGGCATCGCTGGGTCAGCCTGCGCACCATGCTCAGGAGACAGTCTGCACCGGGTTCATGTGTTCGGCGCTTTTATTTTAAGCCAAAGTTTCATTATTCATTTTTTAGTTGTTGCTACTTTAGAGTCCTGAGCATCTTTCATACCTGAGCATCCCACACATACCATACCACCAACTGAAATTGTAAGGGGTGCTGATACTTTAAGGAACAGATGTGGAATACATTTGCCCGTATTACAACTGTAACAACAGAAGTTACAAATTCAGTGTTTGGGGAATTACAGTGTAATCTGTACAAACTCCAAATTAGAAACTAGCTACTTCAGAGACTCTCCACACCCTCAGTTGGTCAGTCTTTCTTCTGTGTTCAACCACGTAAAGTCAGAATTTGATCAAATTAAGTCTCTTGTGGGGAAGTTGTGTTTTTGAGCACATAGAACAAATTATCGTTACTCCTTCATTACCCTGGTATAAAAGATTTGGACAGCCATTTCCCTCAGCAGTTTTAAAGGGTGAACATTACATTTCCTGCCTTCTGTGCTTTAAAAAAATCTACTTTTTAAAAATATTGAGTGTCTAAACTTGGTCATACATAGAAGGTATACTGCCTAGAAATTTCAGACTATACAATCCCCATTTTTTTTGTTTCATTTATTTCCTTAGTTTCTAAAGTCAACCAAATGAGCCCCAAAGCCGTAAGGGGTTTTACTTTCCTGACCCAGATGAATATTCCAGAATTAAATCAGCAGATGCATGAAGGTAAATTGACCTCTGTTGTTTCAGCTTGATTTTAAAGGGAGGAATGAAGCAGTGAAGGGACAGCTGTTAGCACTTGTGTAATCTTCAACCTTGTGGTCACTGCCCTCTCACACCCCTCTTCTCATGAGCTCTTCCCCCTTGGATCCAAGTCTTACTACGTCCCTGTCGTAATTCCAGATTATATTAAAGTGACTGTTACTACCAAAACTCTACCAATTAACCGACAGGTAGTTTCTTTTTAAAGGGGTTTCTTATTTCTTTATTCTGACAAACTTCCAAAATTTGTTCCCTTTCTGAATCGAGGTTTTTGTTTTTGAAAAAATCATAACACTTTGGTAACTTCTATTGCTTTTTTGTATTTTGCCAAGCATATATTCCTTGGCCCAAAACTGAAGGGGAAACGTTTATTCTTTTTTTGTTGTTGTTTAAATAAATTGAGTCATTTATAATAATCAGTGGTAAAATTTAGTGACCCATGGTAGAGTAAAGGTTGCATTATTCCTTCCTAGGTTCTTTTTTCCTTAACTGTTCTAGTTTTTGTACTTTAGAACTATGAGGGAAAGTTCACTGGCCTGTCACGAAATAGGAGTGACCTTTTATTCCTGAGTTGTACAGAGAAGTCCAGTGGGTCAGTCATTTCTTATGCAAATAAAACTGGTGACACTGATATGTGTCCAGAGCCATTTGAATTGTCAACCTCCTTCTCTGTTGGTGGCTCTGTGAGGTGAAACATCCAGAATCCTACAGTTGGCATCTGATGTTTGAACTCCCCAGTGCTTTTACATCCTGTGTCCTGTGACACTTTGGTCTTTTTCACCTGCTATGATTCTAGGTCCTTATCAGCATTAACTTTCCGTAGAGACCACAGTGGGATGGATTCCTTTTCTGACGATTTCCTGCCTGCATACTCAATTGAAAAATGAGACTCCTATAACTTTTAGTTGACCATGAAAGATACTCAAACATATTTAAGCGCACAGCTGTATGTTCTTAAAGTTACAAAGAGAAAAGAGGGCTTTTTCTTATCGAAAACATTTGAGAAACAGTATACATTGGAACTTTTTCCATGGAACAAAGCAGTGAACACACTGATCTCCTCAGCTTTATAACACCTAGCAGCTGTGAAGGCTGGGTCCCTCCTGAGGTTTTATGAGTCTTCCATGCACTGAAAGTCTCAAGAGAACCCTCAGAAATGAGTGTCAGAGTCACTTTAAAGGAACATCAACCACACTGAAGGTAAACTTCATCTGATTCTGGATTTAGAAACTCCAGTTTTATTTGTATTCAAGAATCACTCAACTTTATCTTCTTAATAGAAGCTGAAATACTCCCAAGAGAATAAAATTTATTTTTCATTTTCTAGTAATGTGGAAAACATTGATACGTGTAGAGAAACTAGAAGACAAACGTGAGTCTGCTCTTCATGCACAAATGAGCTCCTGTATTTAAGACTGCCTATATCATAATGAATCAATTAGTGACCTCATAGAGAATGAAATAATCGAGATGAAGGCATCATGAATTGGGTTATAATGCAGGAAGGTCATTTGTAAGATTGGAAAAACATTGAAAATCCATGTGCAACTTGGTTTTCCTGCATTTTATCATTAGGCTCCTTAAGCAACTAGCCTACCTTCCAGTTCAGGAGTCATGCTGTGAACAGCAACCTGTTTAGATCCTTTGAGAAAGAGAAAGAGATCTGGCTCCCAGGACCCCTGACTTCCCAGTATTGTAAACGTGAGAGTACTGCAATTTGAGCTGAGTTTTACTGGAAGTAACTTACTGAGTTGGGTGTCTTTCCACACTCCAAGTAACTAGAGAAGGCAGTGCATCCAGTTCTGCACAGGTGAACTAAGCAAGGTAATAGGAACAAGTAACCTGGGTCATACAGGCAGGAGATGGACAGACACTGAGTGGAAGAAAAGTGAATTGGTGGGGGGCTACTAGAGAAGAGCAAGAAGATTGGGGCCGAGGAGCCCAGAGCGGTTAGGAAAGCATGTGAACTTCTAGAAGAGTAGAAGGGGGATCCTCGGGCAGGAGAGACCTGCCTTTTATTCTTATTTTCCCCCTTCAACATTGCATTACTCAGAAAACAGTTCCCAAATGCATTTTTCTAAGCCATGACCAGAAGACTTTATTTCTAATGTAAAGAATTTAGAAAAAATCCTATTTATTATTGGAAAATAATACCCATAGTATTCCTCCTTCAGTCGAAGAATTGGGATTCTTGGAAATGATTTCATTTTACTTACTAAACATTTCAGATTGCTGGTACTGTTTTCTCTTAGTGGATTTTAATAGTTTCCATGAAATTTGCCTATCCCTCTCAAAAAACAAGTATTTTCTTCCTAACATAATCAAATCTTGAAAATTAAGATAATTTCTCAATTAAAAATGTCATTTTGATTGTTTGGCTCTCTCAGCTACAGAAATCACCATACTTCTGTCAAGTTTACTGAGAAATCAGTGTCATAGATGAGGGCTGTGGTGACCAGGTGAAGACAGCAGTCCTGGGAAGAATGAATCCCATTTATCAGTTCGGTTCGTTTTTTTTCTGGCTGGTCTAAATTTTTCTTGCATTTGATCATTAACTAAAGCAAGAAGAGTTGAAAATTGTAATTATCTGCATTTCAGACGTTAGTCTTGATAGAGAGTCTTAAAATTTCTCAGAATTTTACATTGTATTGTAAGTCTAGACAACGCTAGAGCCTATGGTCACATGGGGTAGAGCTGGGTAGAGCTAAAGGAGTTTGTGTTTTCAGTGTTCCAGACCAACCACTTAACCAGCCTTCACCATGCTCTGCTTACAACTGTGAAGACCTGGAGCAGTTTAGGTTAAGCGATACAAGAGGCTGGGGAGCAGAAGGGAGCCTGTAGATTGGTGTGGCTCGTAGTAATTTTTGTGTGAATTGTCCAGACTCTGATACTGAGTTGCCCTCAGAAGCAACCTTCCAGAATCTATTTGCTTAATTATGGAGGGAGAAGAAGTGAGAGAGACAGAATCAGTTTCCCCTGAAGTGAGGAGAACCCTTATACTCATTTTCCACTGAAGTGGGTTTCCTTGTCGTACACCTTTGGTTTATTATTGAATCACTGTCTGGTGCCATCAACCTAAGAGGACAATCAAAATTATCTGTTGTTCGCCTTGGATTCCGTGTGTCCTCCTGATACACCTTCAGACCCGTCACTGGATGAGACGTCCACTCTGCTGCTGTGCTCCTTCCTCTGTCCTTCGCTCTGTCCAGCCACGAGCCTGTGGCAGGACGCGGACTTCAGGGAGGAGCAGGCTTCCTAATCATTGTCTCTGAGGGCCCTGCCTTCCCATCCTGGAGCCACACCAGCGTGGTGGGAGTAGGGAGAACAATCGTGAGAAATCCCAAAGTCACTGTTCACGATAATTGTTATTCTTTTGAACTGTGAAGTAAAACTGTGAGAAACTTACATTTCGGTTGAAAAGGAACTGAACTCTTAAACTTTATCACATTGTGAAGATTAATTTTTTGCCATTTTCAGGATTAGCACAGACCCCTGTATCAATGAAGAATACTGAGGCAGGGAATGGGGTGAGACATGTTTTTCTTTTCGGACTCCCTCCCTCCACTTCTGTTCCCCTCACCCTGCTCCCCCATGCCGTGTTGATCAAACGATGCTGTTTTATGAACCCTGAGCCGTGCTCTCAGGAGTAGCTGGATTGTGGTTAGTCCTCTGGGTGCTTCTTCCTTTCCCGTTCTCCTTCCTTGCTTTCTTACTCTCCACTCTGGTAAATGGAAAAGGTGACGTCAGAGAACTGACACTTGCTTGGATTCCTGTTGTATCTGTGACTATGCTATTAGCTGTCTCCTTTTTCCTCTTCTATGGGTAGAATTCTTATGCCATGTGGACTTCCCTTCTTGATAAGTAGTTCAATGCACAATGTGGTACTGTTTTATAGTTTCTAGATGGTTGTACAAAGCAAAAAGTTAATGTGGTTATGTGTTTTTAAAAGCAAATAAGTGATTGGTTACAAAACTGTCCTTTTTTCATTATTACAAGCTCTCTGTTTTCCAACAGTCTTCTGGCTCCTTTGTCACTGGTGAATGGTCTGTGTGACTGTGCTTCCCTTCGGGGTGTCTTGGCTCTCTGAACATGGCTCCCCATGGTACTAACTGGTATGTGGGTTTAGGACAACAGACTACAATGGTGAATTTTTTTTAAAAAAAACTTTTACTAAGTAAAAATAACTGTAAGTGACCTGTTCTTTAGGTGAGATATGGGGTATGACATGAAAGCAATGGGACTGATACAATAAGCCTTTATTTTTTTAATCCACACAGAGAATCTCAAATAGAGGAAACGGTAGTTCCAGTTCCATGGAGGGCTGGGCACTGGTTATCACTGTGGAACTCCGTGGTACTTTCTGCAGACTTCCTGGATTAATGATTAAGTTTTATGTATATTGAGGGAAAAGATGAGGGTGATGCTAAGATTGAAAATACAAGAGAAAAAAATGGTCTGCTGTCTAAAGCATTAGTGCCCTTTCACTTTGAGTACCACAAGCTCTGGTCTTCACTCTCCTTCTCTGTAGCCTAAGTCTGAACAGGCTAATTAAAGCGTTCCCATGCAAAGGTCAAGTTGGACTGTGTACATGTATGAGTCACCAGATAACTCAACACCCCGTCCACAGTCTGACAATGCCTACAGTACTCGTTTTCTATTTTCCAGATAGATAGCATCTTGGTTACACAGGGACTCATGAATCAGTTTCATTTGTTTATCAAGAGACAAAGACCCTAAGCAGTTGGGATTCTAGGAGGCCACTCTCCTTTTTTTCCCATCTTAGGCATATCCAGCATCTTAGGGCTTTTAGTGTCCTGTATCTTTATATGGGTAATTTCTATTAAATCTTCTTTAAGCTTATGAGAATAATGACCAATTTTACACTTCCCAAATCACTTCTTTTCCTAATTTTCCACATTTTTCTTTAGGGGGATTGCGGAGTTGTTATATTTTCCCCCCTTTGGTAAAATTCTTTTAAATCTTTAAAAAACTCGTCATAATTATATTCCATAATCTGTTCCCAAGCAGAGCAGCAACAACAAAAACTGGTATTCACTTCATTTCATAGAACCAGCATACGCCTGGTGCCAACCTGGACAGAACTAACACTCAGTAAAGGAAACGATGGCCCCATCTCATGTATGAACGCAGACACACATCTGAAAGAAGTGCCAGCACATCCGTCTCTTAGTGCCGCTGCCGGGGTTGTGACATGCAGGGCTAAGTCTGCCTTTCTGAGGCCACGCCGCCCTGAATGCGCCCCAGCTCACCGGATCTCCAAAGCTACGCGGGTCGGGCCCGGGGGTTCTCGTGTGTGTAAAAGGTTAATTTAGTGTGTGTTTATTGAGCTCCTATCAGGCTTGGCATTACCCTAGTGGTTTTAATTTCGGTATGACTTTTACAACAAGAAAGGAAATGGGACACTTTTCCCTGATCTACCTATCAGAAGCCACTGCCCTGTCAGTTTTCTGCTGCTGGGACCAGCGTTGTGGCATAGCAGGTAAAGCCACCAGCTGCAACACTAGCATCCCGTATGGTTCCCAGGTCAAGTCCTGGCTGGTCTCGCTCCCTGCTAGTGCACCTGGGGAAGCAGAAAAGACCTACGTTCTTGGGCCCCTGCACCCATGTGGGAGACCTGGAAGAAGCTCCTGGCTTTGGCCTGGCACAGCCATGGCTGTTTCCACTATTGGAGAGTAAACCAGTGAATGGAACATCCATCCATTCATTCATTCTCTCTGTCTCCCTGTCCTTCTCCCTCCCTGTAATTCTGACTTTAAAATAAAGAAGTTTTCTTTAAAAGACTCATGGATACATTACTCTATGTTTAAAATTTTTTCTGACACCAAAACCTGTCCTTATAATCTTATAGTTTACTTAATGAAGTATAATTGAGGTCTCATTTGAATGGTTATATTTTCTTTAAAAAATACATTTTTTGGAAGAGTAACACAGAAAGTCTTCCATCTGCTAATTGACTCCCCAATGGCTGCAGCTCCATCCAGGTCTCGCATATGGGTGCAGGGGCCTAAGCACTTGGCCTCTTCCACTGTTTCTCAGATGCATTAGCAGGGAGCTGGATCAGAGTGGGGCAGCTGGGCTCTGTTCACAGAGCCTTACCCTGCGGGGCCAAAATGCAGGTCCTGTCTTTCTGATCCTTGTGTGAAAACATAGTTCTGATGACAGCTAACCTAACAGGTTTGTGTTCTTCTTGTGGGTGTTCTGTGTTATCCCGAGAGAAGGGACAGACTTCCCCAAGGGCAGAGTGACCACAGCACGTGAGGGACATCAGTCCCATTGCTAGAGGAGAAAAGTGAGGATCAGGTGAGTAGCCCTGGATGCGACCACAATGACTAAGCTGGGATTAGGACCCAGATCTGACTGGTTCTGCAGCCTGTGTTCTCTCTTCCGCCAAATCTAGGTTTGTAAATTACTGTGTCTTTCTCAAGTTACAGCTGGTCAGGTTAGAATACAACCATTTCAAAGAAAGTCAACACCCTCCTCCTACCCACAAAATGTGTGCATGGGCTCTTCAAAAGGTTCATGGGAAATGCATATTAAGGCAAAACTCTGCATGGGTTCTCACAGTGCCGTCAGCGTGAGCAGCTGCCCCAGGCCCCTGCCACCGGCCAGCCTCCACACCCTGGGCTTCCACACTGTCTTGTCTTTTTGACTCAATGCCACCTTTCAGATAAAGCTTATGTTTCTCATCTCTGGGGTCTCCTGTCATGAAATCCTGCCAGGTTCCAAAAACTGAAGATTGGTGCCGATGAGCGAAGGAGTGACAAGTTCCCTCAGGCCCCTGGGAACTGCCTGCCCCATGTGCCAGCCAGGGGACCCTGTGTACCATTCCCCAGAGACGCCCATTCCCCTGGTCTAGGTGTCCCCAGGAGAAACTGTGTCTGCCTCTGGGGGGCGCCAAGGTGCCCTGGCCTTCGCGAACTTTACCCATCCCTTCACCTCCACAGTATTTTATCTGGCATCACATTGAGCCACTTTGTGCATTTGGCCCAGGGACCTCACAGCTCCCAGGCTGGAGAGTAATCACAAGTGTTAGCGCGAGGTGCAGGGTGCGTGGGTCAGGTGTGGATGAACCTGCTGGAGGCAGGATTCCTCGGCTGGGGCTCCCATGGGAAAACATCATGAAGCCAGGGCCTGGTGGTGAGCAGGAACCAAATATATCATGAACGAGTGCGTGAATGCATGCGTGTGCACCCAGCGAGAGGACGGTGAGGGGCAGCCTGCCCAGGCGCAGGCTTAGAAACACGGCACGCTGGCAGAACAGGTGGCCCAGCGTGGGCCTGCCTCCCCTCCCCTCTGGTCGGCACGGCCACTCGTGGCTTGGGCGTCTTGAGCTCTCGTCGGGCCCCTGCTGTGGGACGGGACGCTGGGTGTCGTCCTACAGACGCCCACCTGTGTGAGTGAGGCGGTGCCATGTGCAATTCCGCCTGCCCCTTGTGGACTTGGTAAGGGGGCTGGAGGGACGCTGGGTGTCGTCCTACAGACGCCCACCTGTGTGAGTGAGGCGGTGCCATGTGCAGTTCCGCCTGCCCCTTGTGGACTTGGTAAGGGGGCTGGAGGGACGCTGGGTGTCGTCCTACAGACGCCCACCTGTGTGAGTGTGGCGGTGCCATGTGCAATTCCGCCTGCCCCTTGTGGACTTGGTAAGGGGCTGGAGGGACGCTGGGTGTCGTCCTACAGACGCCCACCTGTGTGAGTGAGGCGGTGCCATGTGCAATTCCGCCTGCCCCTTGTGGACTTGGTAAGGGGGCTGGAGGGACGCTGGGTGTCGTCCTACAGACGCCCACCTGTGTGAGTGAGGCGGTGCCATGTGCAGTTCCGCCTGCCCCTTGTGGACTTGGTAAGGGGGCTGGAGGGACGCTGGGTGTCGTCCTACAGACGCCCACCTGTGTGAGTGAGGCGGTGCCATGTGCAATTCCGCCTGCCCCTTGTGGACTTGGTAAGGGGGCTGGAGGGACGCGGGGTGTCGTCCTACAGACGCCCACCTGTGTGAGTGAGGCGGTGCCATGTGCAATTCCGCCTGCCCCTTGTGGACTTGGTAAGGGGGCTGGAGGGACGCTGGGTGTCGTCCTACAGACGCCCACCTGTGTGAGTGAGGCGGTGCCATGTGCAGTTCCGCCTGCCCCTTGTGGACTTGGTAAGGGGGCTGGAGGGACGCTGGGTGTCGTCCTACAGACGCCCACCTGTGTGAGTGAGGCGGTGCCATGTGCAATTCCGCCTGCCCCTTGTGGACTTGGTAAGGGGGCTGGAGGGACGCGGGGTGTCGTCCTACAGACGCCCACCTGTGTGAGTGAGGCGGTGCCATGTGCAGTTCCGCCTGCCCCTTGTGGACTTGGTAAGGGGGCTGGAGGGACGCTGGGTGTCGTCCTACAGACGCCCACCTGTGTGAGTGAGGCGGTGCCATGTGCAGTTCCGCCTGCCCCTTGTGGACTTGGTAAGGGGGCTGGAGGGACGCTGGGTGTCGTCCTACAGACGCCCACCTGTGTGAGTGTGGCGGTGCCATGTGCAATTCCGCCTGCCCCTTGTGGACTTGGTAAGGGGCTGGAGGGACGCTGGGTGTCGTCCTACAGACGCCCACCTGTGTGAGTGAGGCGGTGCCATGTGCAGTTCCACCTGCTCTTGTGGACTTGGTAAGGGGCTGGAGGGACGCTGGGTGTCGTCCTACAGATGCCCACCTGTGTGAGTGAGGCGGTGCCATGTGCAGTTCCGCCTGCTCTCGTGGACTTGGTAAGGGGCTGGAGGTGTTAGTGTACAGTCCAGGCTGAAGAGGAAGGGGCTCCTGCCTCGGAGCTCAGGGATGTGGCCCTCCCTCCCCGGGCTTCAGGAAGAGGAGGCAGCTGTGAGACTGGGCTGGACTCACTGTGGACACCTGGGCAGGGGCGTCCGAGACGGCTACTCCAGTAAACACACAGGTGACCAAAAAAGCAAAACAGGGCGGGCACCTATCCTAGCAGTTAAAACACCAGTTGAGAACTTAATGTCAGGGCTGGCGCTGTGGCGCACCGGGTTAATGCCCCGGCCTGCAGTGCCCGCATCTCATATGGGCGCCCGTTCAAGACCTGGCTGCTCTACTTCCGATGCAGCTCTCTGCAATGGCCTGGGAAAGCAGTGGAAGTGGAGGATGGCCCAAGTCCTTGAGCCCCTGCACCCGTGTGGGACACCCAGAAGCTCCTGGCTCCTGATCGGTGCAGCTCAGGCTGTTGCGCCAGTTGGAAAGACCTCTCTCTGTGTCTCTCCTCTCTCTGTATAACTCTTTCAAATAAATAAACAAATCTTAAAAAGAACTTAACGTCACATGTCAGAGTACTGGGGTTCAGCCTCCCTTGTAGGCGAGCAGAGGCAGAGTCCTGAGGTGGCAGCCACTGCTGTTGAAGCAGCTGTGGACACTGAAATGACAACACAGATTTGAGCAGGACGAGCTTAGCTGACACAGCAGCCAAAAGGAAAGCGGGCATGGGCTCCAATTCTGAAAGAAGTGGACTGTGGGTAAAATGCCATCAGCAGTGCGTGCTGCGGAGACATACTTGCCAAGAGGAAGACAACTGATGTGACCAGCTTCGCTGCTGTTTTCATGACTTTCCACAACTACCCAAATTTCAGCAACCATTGCCCTGATCAATTAACAGCTGGCGACACTGAGGTAAGAGCTCCCCACCAGGAAAAAAGATCGCAGCTCCCTGAAAGTTAAAGTGATCCCCAGCATGTTTTAGCAATGAAGTATTTTTAAAATTAAAAAATACACAAGTTGGGTTTTTTTAGAATAATGCTATCACATACTTAATGATCTACAAGATATTCTAAATATAATTTGCATGCATGGGGAAACTGAAATAATCATGTGAAACTTCATTGTAGTGGTCTGAACGAAAACCCACAAGGGGTCTGAGGAGGCTGAAGGCCTGGGTTAGCAGTTTGGGTCAGGGTGAGTCCAAAGTTCAGATTCCCACAACATCTCAGGACAGGGACGCAGTACGGCCAGGCTCTGTCACCATGTGACATGGGTGTCCTTTAGTCCAGTTCCCAACAGGGTCCTCCTTCCCACTGGTAACCTCATCAGCATGGTCTGTTCCGTTCCCAAGTTTGCCAGCTGGTCCTCTGAGTCCCTGTGAGAACATTCCGGAACACCTAGCTCCAGCCTTTCCAGGCTTTCGCTAGCCTGCTCCTCCAGGCGGCCCACCTCCCCAGCAAACCAGCACCACCAGCCCCTCTGCAGCTTCAGCCATAGAGAGTGGCACCGACCCCACTTCTCAGCACCAATTTTCTGTATCAGTCCGCTTTCTGTCACTGTAACTAAAATGCCCGAGAGAAGCGAATTGGAAAAGAAAGGCTCATTCCAGCTTTGCAGCTGGGCGGTGCAGCCTCAGGCGGCCCCACCAGCTGGTGCCTGGTGACTGATTACCAAGGCCAGCACAGAGGAAAGATCCAATAGGAGCCAGGCTGCAGAGAACAGCCAGGCTGCAGAGAACAGCAAGGCAGAACGTGAACTCAAGCAATCAACCATCTGATAAGAACCACCCTCCGAAGGCCAACCCCTGCAATGACCTAAAGAACCCCCGGCCAGAGCCATCTCAGACGCCATGGTGACATCAGACCTCAACCCTCAATCCATCACCCACCGCGATGGAGGCCTCTGAGCTTGGACACCTGCATGGATCTGGGGGAGACAACGCAAGCTCTGGATGCCTACTCTCCAGAGGTCTCTAACGCAGCTTAGGTCTCTGTATCCGGTGAAGATTCAAGTTCACGAGTGCAGCACACACGGTATCTCTGGAGACGTGTGCTCTGACCCATGTTTCTCAGAGCTGTCCGGGCACACGTGCATTCTTGGACAGCACCCTGGACAAGACCTTGTCACAGCACTGGCGGCTGACAAAGAGCGCGGTTTGCTAGGAAATCTATGCACCGGCATATTTTAAGAACCGTGTGCTGTCATGTTTTCAAGAGGCCCCAAATGCTGTCAGTGGTGTGAGGTGTGGACTCCTGGGAAGCGCGTGGAAGGGCCTCGGAGAAGCTCATCACAGAGCCCACGGGTGGCAGAGCTTTCGCTTCACCAAGGAAGCACGGGGCGCAGCACAGCCTGCAAGAAGCGTGCTGATTTACGTCTCTTTAAAAGGCCTCGACACTGTCCTGAGTCCCTGTAAGCAGTGGTAAGAAATGATTGCACAGGGCCATGGAGACCTAGTCCCCTGCAGAAGCCACAGCTCCATGAGTTCTGGGAACTAGGAAGACACAGAGTAGAAGGCATCTTTAAAGCATTCTTGGGCCCGGTGCTGTGGCACAGCGGATAAAGCCACTGCCTGCAGCGCCAGCATCCCATATGGGCACAGGTTTGAGTCCTGGCTGCTCCACTTCCGATCCAGCTCTCTGCTATGGCCTGGGAAAGCAGTAGAAGATGACCCAAGTTCTTAGGCCCCTGCACCCATGTGGGAGACCCAGAGGAAGCTCTGACTCCTGGCTTTGGATTGGCCCAGTGCTAGCTGTTGTGGCCATTTGGGGAGTGAACCAACAGATGGAAGACCTCTCTCTCTCTCTGCCTCTCCTTCTCTCTCTAACTGTGACTTTCAAATAAATAAATAAATCTTTAAAACAAACAAACAAAAAGCATTATCTTCTGATTCATGTTTCAAGGGGGCCGCATATACTGCCTATAATGAGCCTGTACAACCCTTACTGTGATCCTCCCCCACACCTGTAACTTTTACCCTTACCCCTAGCTCTATCCCTCAATCGAACCACCTAACCACAGTTTTTCGCTCTTAGCTCCCAATCTACAACTCAAACCCCCAACTCCTATTCTGTAAATCCTAATTCCTAAGCCCTAAATGTATCACTCTAACCTCTAATCGTTATGTTCCCAATATCCTAAAACTAGCCCCATCCCAAACCAACCCCCAATCCACTACCAAATCAAGGACATAAGATCACAATGAAAAAAAAAATGACAAGATACACACCTCTTGTAGAGATGTGATAATCCATGCCGTAACAGCAACATGAAACCAACAGCCCCTGGATTATTACGTCGGAACCATGTAGCTGTCCTGGTGGGGGGTTAAGTGATGCTTACCTGAGTCTGGGGTAAAATACAATGGAGTGTTTCCTGTGGAGGTGTGAATACGGTAAAGCAGTAACTATTGGGGAATCTGAGGGGAGGGTTGGGGTACTTTGTGTCACCACTCTAAGCCTCCTGTAGGCTTGAAATTCTTTGGAAGTAAATTATGTTTTAAAACAACATGTCAATACCTTTCAGAAAAGCAGAGATTACATTTACTTCAAAACCCAGTCCGCCCTCGGACTCGCACACACAGCCCGGCCCGGCCTGACCCCGGCACCCCCGTGCGCACCCGCCCTCGGACTCGCACACTCAGCCCTGACCTGACCCCGGCTCCCCCGTGCGCCCCCGCCCTCGGACTCGCACACACAGCCCTGACCTGACCCCCCCCCCGTGCGCCCCCGCCCTCGGACTCGCACACTCAGCCTGACCTGACCTGACCCGGCTCCCCCGTGCGCCCCCGCCCTCGGACTCGCACACTCAGCCCTGACCTGACCCCGGCTCCCCCGTGCGCCCCCGCCCTCGGACTCGCACACTCAGCCCTGACCTGACCCGGCTCCCCCGTGCGCCCCCGCCCTCGGACTCGCACACTCAGCCCTGACCTGACCCGGCTCCCCCGTGCGCCCCCGCCCTCGGACTCGCACACACAGCCCTGACCTGACCCCGGCTCCCCCGTGCGCCCCCGCCCTCGGACTCGCACACTCAGCCCTGACCTGACCCCGGCTCCCCCGTGCGCCCCCGCCCTCGGACTCGCACACTCAGCCCTGACCGACCTGACCCCCCTCCCCCGTGCGCCCCCGCCCTCGGACTCGCACACTCAGCCCTGACCTGACCTGACCCGGCTCCCCCGTGCGCCCCCGCCCTCGGACTCGCACACTCAGCCCTGACCTGACCTGACCCCGGCTCCCCCGTGCGCCCCCGCCCTCGGACTCCCACACTCAGCCCGGCCTGGCCTGACCCCGGCCCCCCTCCCCCGTGCGCCCCCGCCCTCGGACTCGCACACACAGCCCTGACCTGACCCCCCCCCCGTGCGCCCCCGCCCTCGGACTCGCACACTCAGCCCTGACCTGACCTGACCCCCCCCCGTGCGCCCCCGCCCTCGGACTCGCACACTCAGCCCTGACCTGACCCCCCCCCCCCGTGCGCCCCCGCCCTCGGACTCGCACACTCAGCCCTGACCTGACCTGACCCCCCCCCCGTGCGCCCCCGCCCTCGGACTCGCACACTCAGCCCTGACCTGACCTGACCCCCCCCCGTGCGCCCCCGCCCTCGGACTCGCACACACAGCCCTGACCTGACCCCCCCCCCCGTGCGCCCCCGCCCTCGGACTCGCACACTCAGCCCTGACCTGACCTGACCCCCCACCGTGCGCCCCCGCCCTCGGACTCGCACACTCAGCCCTGACCTGACCCCGGCTCCCCCGTGCGCCCCCGCCCTCGGACTCGCACACTCAGCCTGACCTGACCCCGGCTCCCCCGTGCGCCCCCGCCCTCGGACTCGCACACTCAGCCCTGACCTGACCCGGCTCCCCCGTGCGCCCCCGCCCTCGGACTCCCACACTCAGCCCGGCCTGGCCTGACCCAGGCCCCCCTCCCCCGTGCGCCCCCGCCCTCGGACTCGCACACTCAGCCCTGACCTGACCCCCCCCCCGTGCGCCCCCGCCCTCGGACTCGCACACTCAGCCCTGACCTGACCTGACCCGGCTCCCCCGTGCGCCCCCGCCCTCGGACTCGCACACTCAGCCTGACCTGACCCCCCCCCCCCGTGCGCCCCCGCCCTCGGACTCGCACACTCAGCCCTGACCTGACCTGACCCGGCTCCCCCGTGCGCCCCCGCCCTCGGACTCGCACACACAGCCCTGACCTGACCCCCCCCCCCGTGCGCCCCCGCCCTCGGACTCGCACACTCAGCCCTGACCTGACCTGACCCGGCTCCCCCGTGCGCCCCCGCCCTCGGACTCGCACACTCAGCCCTGACCTGACCCCGCCCCCCCCCGTGCGCCCCCGCCCTCGGACTCGCACACTCAGCCCTGACCTGACCTGACCCCGGCTCCCCCCCCGTGCGCCCCCGCCCTCGGACTCGCACACTCAGCCCTGACCTGACCTGACCCCGGCCCCCCCCCCCCGTGCGCCCCCGCCCTCGGACTCGCACACTCAGCCCTGACCTGACCCCCCCCCCGTGCGCCCCCGCCCTCGGACTCGCACACTCAGCCCTGACCTGACCTGACCCGGCTCCCCCGTGCGCCCCCGCCCTCGGACTCGCACACTCAGCCCTGACCTGACCTGACCCGGCTCCCCCGTGCGCCCCCGCCCTCGGACTCGCACACTCAGCCCTGACCTGACCTGACCCGGCTCCCCCGTGCGCCCCCGCCCTCGGACTCGCACACTCAGCACTGACCTGACCTGACCCCCCCCCCGTGCGCCCCCGCCCTCGGACTCGCACACTCAGCCCTGACCTGACCCGGCTCCCCCGTGCGCCCCCGCCCTCGGACTCGCACACTCAGCCCTGACCTGACCCCCCCCCCCCGTGCGCCCCCGCCCTCGGACTCGCACACTCAGCCCTGACCTGACCCCGGCCCCCCCCGTGCGCCCCCGCCCTCGGACTCGCACACTCAGCCCTGACCTGACCTGACCCCCCCCCCGTGCGCCCCCGCCCTCGGACTCGCACACTCAGCCCGGCCTGACCCCCCTCCCCCGTGCGCCCCCGCCCTCGGACTCGCACACTCAGCCCTGACCTGACCTGACCCGGCTCCCCCGTGCGCCCCCGCCCTCGGACTCGCACACTCAGCCCTGACCTGACCTGACCCGGCTCCCCCGTGCGCCCCCGCCCTCGGACTCGCACACTCAGCCCTGACCTGACCCCCCCCCCGTGCGCCCCCGCCCTCGGACTCGCACACTCAGCCCTGACCTGACCTGACCCGGCTCCCCCGTGCGCCCCCGCCCTCGGACTCGCACACTCAGCCCTGACCTGACCACCCCCCCCGTGCGCCCCCGCCCTCGGACTCGCACACTCAGCCCTGACCTGACCCCCCCCCCGTGCGCCCCCGCCCTCGGACTCGCACACTCAGCCCTGACCTGACCCCGGCCCCCCTCCCCCGTGCGCCCCCGCCCTCGGACTCGCACACACAGCCCTGACCTGACCCCGGCCCCCCTCCCCCGTGCGCCCCCGCCCTCGGACTCGCACACTCAGCCTGACCTGACCCCGGCTCCCCCGTGCGCCCCCGCCCTCGGACTCGCACACTCAGCCCTGACCTGACACCCCCCCCCGTGCGCCCCCGCCCTCGGACTCGCACACTCAGCCCTGACCTGACCCGGCTCCCGCGTGCGCCCCCGCCCTCGGACTCGCACACTCAGCCCTGACCTGACCCCCCCCCGTGCGCCCCCGCCCTCGGACTCGCACACTCAGCCCTGACCTGACCCCCCCCCCCGTGCGCCCCCGCCCTCGGACTCGCACACTCAGCCCTGACCTGACCTGACCCCCCCCGTGCGCCCCCGCCCTCGGACTCGCACACTCAGCCCTGACCTGACCTGACCCGGCTCCCCCGTGCGCCCCCGCCCTCGGACTCGCACACTCAGCCCTGACCTGACCTGACCCCCCCCCGTGCGCCCCCGCCCTCGGACTCGCACACTCAGCCCTGACCTGACCTGACCCGGCTCCCCCGTGCGCCCCCGCCCTCGGACTCGCACACTCAGCCCTGACCTGACCTGACCCGGCTCCCCCGTGCGCCCCCGCCCTCGGACTCCCACACTCAGCCGTGACGTGAACTGACCTGACCCCCCCGTGCGCCCCCGCCCTCGGACTCGCACACTCAGCCCTGGCGTGACCTGACCCGGCTCCCCCGTGCACCCCCGCCCTCGGACTCGCACACTCAGCCCTGACCTGACCCCCCCCCCGTGCGCCCCCGCCCTCGGACTCGCACACTCAGCCCTGACCTGACCCCCCCCCCGTGCGCCCCCGCCCTCGGACTCGCACACACAGCCCTGACCTGACCTGACCCCCCCCCGTGCGCCCCCGCCCTCGGACTCGCACACACAGCCCTGACCTGACCTGACCCCCCCCCGTGCGCCCCCGCCCTCGGACTCGCACACTCAGCCCTGACCTGACCCGGCTCCCCCGCCCTCGGACTCGCACACTCAGCCCTGACCTGACCTGACCCGGCTCCCCCGTGCGCCCCCGCCCTCGGACTCGCACACTCAGCCCTGACCTGACCTGACCTGACCCCCCCGTGCGCCCCCGCCCTCGGACTCGCACACTCAGCCCTGACCTGACCTGACCCGGCTCCCCCGTGCGCCCCCGCCCTCGGACTCGCACACTCAGCCCTGACCTGACCTGACCCCCCCCCCCGTGCGCCCCCGCCCTCGGACTCGCACACTCAGCCCTGACCTGACCCGGCTCCCCCCCCCCCGTGCGCCCCCGCCCTCGGACTCGCACACTCAGCCCTGACCTGACCCCGGCTCCCCCGTGCGCCCCCGCCCTCGGACTCGCACACTCAGCCCGGCCTGACCCCCCCCCCGTGCGCCCCCGCCCTCGGACTCGCACACTCAGCCCTGACCTGACCCCGGCTCCCCCGTGCGCCCCCGCCCTCGGACTCGCACACTCAGCCCTGACCTGACCCCGGCTCCCCCGTGCGCCCCCGCCCTCGGACTCGCACACTCAGCCCTGACCTGACCTGACCCGGCTCTCCCGTGCGCCCCCGCCCTCGGACTCGCACACACAGCCCTGACCTGACCCCCCCCCCCGTGCGCCCCCGCCCTCGGACTCGCACACTCAGCCCGGCCTGACCTGACCTGACCCCCCCCCCGTGCGCCCCCGCCCTCGGACTCGCACACTCAGCCGTGACCTGACCTGACCTGACCCCCCCGTGCGCCCCCGCCCTCGGACTCGCACACTCAGCCCTGACCTGACCTGACCTGACCCCCCCCCGTGCGCCCCCGCCCTCGGACTCGCACACTCAGCCCTGACCTGACCCCCCCCCGTGCGCCCCCGCCCTCGGACTCGCACACTCAGCCCTGACCTGACCTGACCCGCCCCCCCGTGCGCCCCCGCCCTCGGACTCGCACACACAGCCCTGACCTGACCTGACCCGGCTCCCCCGTGCGCCCCCGCCCTCGGACTCGCACACTCAGCCCTGACCTGACCCCCCCCCCCCCGTGCGCCCCCGCCCTCGGACTCGCACACTCAGCCCTGACCTGACCCCGGCCCCCCCCTCGTGCGCCCCCGCCCTCGGACTCGCACACTCAGCCCTGACCTGACCCCGGCTCTCCCGTGCGCCCCCGCCCTCGGACTCGCACACTCAGCCCTGACCTGACCTGACCCCCCCCGTGCGCCCCCGCCCTCGGACTCGCACACTCAGCCCGGCCTGACCTGACCCGGCTCCCCCGTGCGCCCCCGCCCTCGGACTCGCACACTCAGCCCTGACCTGACCTGACCCCCCCCCCCCCGTGCGCCCCCGCCCTCGGACTCGCACACACAGCCCTGACCTGACCTGACCCCGTGCGCCCCCGCCCTCGGACTCGCACACTCAGCCCTGACCTGACCCCGGCTCCCCCGTGCGCCCCCGCCCTCGGACTCGCACACTCAGCCCTGACCTGACCTGACCCCCCCCCCCGTGCGCCCCCGCCCTCGGACTCGCACACACAGCCCTGACCTGAACTGACCCGGCTCCCCCGTGCGCCCCCGCCCTCGGACTCGCACACTCAGCCCTGACCTGACCTGACCTGACCCCGGCTCCCCCGCCCTCGGACTCGCACACTCAGCCCTGACCTGACCCCCCCCCGTGCGCCCCCGCCCTCGGACTCGCACACTCAGCCCTGACCTGACCCCCCCCCGTGCGCCCCCGCCATCGGACTCGCACACTCAGCCCTGACCTGACCCCGTGCGCCCCCGCCCTCGGAATCGCACACTCAGCCCTGACCTGACCCCCCCCCCGTGCGCCCCCGCCCTCGGACTCGCACACTCAGCCCTGACCTGACCCCCCCCCGTGCGCCCCCGCCATCGGACTCGCACACACAGCCCTGACCTGACCTGACCCCGTGCGCCCCCGCCCTCGGACTCGCACACTCAGCCCTGACCTGACCCCCCCCCCCCGTGCGCCCCCGCCCTCGGACTCGCACACTCAGCCCTGACCTGACCCCCCCCCGTGCGCCCCCGCCCTCGGACTCGCACACTCAGCCCTGACCTGACCCGGCTCTCCCGTGCGCCCCCGCCCTCGGACTCGCACACTCAGCCCTGACCTGACCCCCCCCCCCGTGCGCCCCCGCCCTCGGACTCGCACACTCAGCCCTGACCTGACCCCCCCCCCGTGCGCCCCCGCCCTCGGACTCGCACACTCAGCCCTGACCTGACCCGGCCCCCCCCGTGCGCCCCCGCCCTCGGACTCGCACACTCAGCCCTGACCTGACCCCCCCCGTGCGCCCCCGCCCTCGGACTCGCACACTCAGCCCTGACCTGACCCGGCTCTCCCGTGCGCCCCCGCCCTCGGACTCGCACACTCAGCCCTGACCTGACCCCCCCCCCCGTGCGCCCCCGCCCTCGGACTCGCACACTCAGCCCTGACCTGACCCCCCCCCCCGTGCGCCCCCGCCCTCGGACTCGCACACTCAGCCCTGACCTGACCCGGCCCCCCCCGTGCGCCCCCGCCCTCGGACTCGCACACTCAGCCCTGACCTGACCCCGGCTCCCCCCCGTGCGCCCCCGCCCTCGGACTCGCACACTCAGCCCTGACCTGACCCGGCTCCCCCGTGCGCCCCCGCCCTCGGACTCGCACACTCAGCCCTGACCTGACCTGACCCCGGCCCCCCGTGCGCCCCCGCCCTCGGACTCGCACACTCAGCCCTGACCTGACCCCGGCCCCCCCCGTGCGCCCCCGCCCTCGGACTCGCACACTCAGCCCTGACCTGACCCCGGCTCCCCCGTGCGCCCCCGCCCTCGGACTCGCACACTCAGCCCTGACCTGACCTGACCCCGGCCCCCCGTGCGCCCCCGCCCTCGGACTCGCACACTCAGCCCTGACCTGACCCCGGCCCCCCCCGTGCGCCCCCGCCCTCGGACTCGCACACTCAGCCCTGACCTGACCTGACCCCGGCCCCCCGTGCGCCCCCGCCCTCGGACTCGCACACTCAGCCCTGACCTGACCCCGGCCCCCCCCGTGCGCCCCCGCCCTCGGACTCGCACACTCAGCCCTGACCTGACCCCGGCTCCCCCCCGTGCGCCCCCGCCCTCGGACTCGCACACTCAGCCCTGACCTGACCCGGCTCCCCCGTGCGCCCCCGCCCTCGGACTCGCACACTCAGCCCTGACCTGACCTGACCCCGGCCCCCCCGCCCTCGGACTCGCACACTCAGCTGTCCCTGTCCCTCGCCCCCGTCCCAGGCCTCCGGCCCCGGGCGCACTCACCTGCGGGAGCGTCCCCCTCGGGCCCTGCCCCTGGCCGCCCGAGTTTGAACCAGGAGGCCACTTTCTCATGGCGCTCCCCGCAGGGCGGCTTCCGGGGCCAGGTTGGGTCTAAATTATTGTCCAGACTTTGACTGAGGATTCTGAATACGGGCCCAAACACGGCATGCAGGGCGATCAGCTTTACTTATAAAGCTTTATTTCAGGAAAGTGGGCCAGGGATCGAGAACTATCAGACAAGGAAAAGAACGAGAACTTCCGCTCTGCTTCGCTTTTTAAGCGCTTTAGAAACCGGAAGTGCCTACTGGCTCCACCCCCCACGTCCGGTAAGAGGCGGTACTTCCGGCGGTGGGGTCCCCTGATTGACAGGTAGTTGAACAAGGCAGCACGGAGCCAAGGAGACACAGCTTCGGGCTCATGGCCTTAACATTATTTAAGGTTTCCCGCATCACTGGGACTAGAGGCGTGCGCCCTGCCCCGAAGGCGTGCAAGTGTTGCTCCTGTGAGTGATTTTGAATTTTTTTATCTAAGGTATTGCCGCAGTGGGCGCCAGGGTTGTTCTTGGCGAAGAGGCCCGAGACCTGAGAGTGAGCGCCCCATAACCCTGCATCCGCGAAACGGGCGCGGTAGCCCAGCGGGGCGTACCTAAGGGGTGCAGCAGGACGCCAGACGTCAGGGCACGGGACCTCAGGACGGCTCATGAAACACTGGACTCTCTCGGCGCCATGTCTGCCCCATTCAGCTACCAGCAAAATGCTGTTTGTAGTTAATTGATGTATTGGAAAGAGAGAGCGAGAGAGAGGTCTTCCATCCGCTGGGTCACTCTGAAAATGGCCGCAACGGCCTGAGCTGGGCCCGACCAAAGCCGGGTGCTCCTCCTGGTCTCCCATGGGGCGCAGGGCCCAGCACTGGGGCCATCCTCCACTGCCCTCCCGGGCCACAGCAGAGAGCTGAACAGGAAGAGGGGCAGCCGGGACTCGAACCATATGCGAAGCCGGCGCTGCAGGCGGAGGCTGAGCCCACTGCCCCGCACACTGTAGCACCCGCCCGCCCGCACTCCGAACGTGCTGGGCTGCGCCGCCCAGGTGTCCCTGCAGCGTTTCCCCAAGAAGGTGCCGGGCCGCGGAGCCGTGGGGGCCGCCGGTGCCCGCGTTTGGCTGTGTCCTCGTGCGCACGGGCTCTGCTCCTGGCCCCCAGCAGCCCTGGGCCTGCTCTCCCGGGGACCACCAGGGCTCCTTGGGTGTCCGTCACTGCCCCCGCAGTCTGTGCGCAGAGTAGACCTCCGCCTGCCTGTGTCCTCACACTCCGTCCTCCTGGTTACGACTCGGCACCAGTGGCCAGCACCAGACGTGGGGTGACGTCATTGCCCACCCTGTGACGCCGAGGGCGAGGCTGTGCAGTGTGCTCAGGGTCTCCGGGGGGCAGACGAAGTCTTGGGTGAGAGGGTCTCAGCGCTTAATCCTGCTCTCTGCTGTCGCTTTCTTTTGTAATAAATAAGCTGGTTTTAATTTTTTTAACAGTGCATTTACGTTCACGCACTTGGAAGCGAGCGAGGGAGAGACAGGTGGCGGCTTTACTGGATACGCCACAATGCCGGCGACAGAGAGAGAGAGTTTCCATCTGCTGGTTCACTCCCCAGGTGGTTGCAATGACCAGGGCTGGGCCAGGCCGAAGCCGGGAGCCTGGAGCTCCATCCTGGTCTCCCACCAGCACGGCGGGGGTCCAAGCACTTGCTTCATCCTTAGTTGCGTCTCCAAACACATTAGCAGGGGACAGAATGGAGCAGCCGGCGCTCACAGGGCATGCCTGTGTTCCAGGCAGCCGCTTAACCCACTGCCCCACAGCCCTGGGCCAGGAGCATGGTTTTGGCTGAAAAGCCTGTTGTGTTTCTTAGTTCTGTTTCTCTCTGTGTAATGGTACAGGGACTCCTCTTCCTCTCTTGCTGTTGTGAGGATTCCAGTTCATTATTGTTTTTGCTTTTCATGCTGGTTGCCACAGTGTACTTTTGTTTTTTAAAAAGAATTTATTTATGTGAAAGGCAGAGTTTGTTGTGAGGAGAGGGAGAGGGAAAGGGAGAGAGACAGAGACAAGACGGAGAGGGGTCCTCAGTTTGCCAGTCCATTTCCCAAATGGCTGCACCTGCATGTACGCACCCTGGGGGCAGGGGTGATGGCTCAACTACTTGGATCACTAATGTGTGAGACTCAGGTGGAGATCGCAGCGCCTGGCTTCAGCTTGACCTGGCCTCTGCCATTCTGGGCATTTAGGGAGTGAATCAGTGCATGGGAGATCTGACTTTCCCTCTCTCTGTCTCTCTGCCTTTTAAATAAAAATAAATAAAAAATTTAAAAGAGAGTGTACTTAAGGTTTTGTCTTTGATCTTTCATATTCCCCTTTAAAAACAAAATATTTGTTTCATTTATCTGAAAGGCGGAGTTACGTTACAAAGGGGAGGGGGAACAGAGAGAGAGAGATCTATCTTGCCTCTGCTAGTTCACTCCCCAAATGGCCGCAACGGCTGGAGCTGGGCTGATCCAAAGCCGGGAGCCGGAAGCTTCATCTGCCTCTCCCACGTGGGTGCAGGGGCCTAAGGACTTGGGTCATCTTCTACTGCTTTCCCAGGCCACAGCAGAGCTGGTTCGGAAGTGGAGCAGCCAGGACTTGAACCGGCGCCCATATGGGATGCCAGCACTGCAGATTGCAGCTTTACCTGCTCTGCCAAAACACCAGCCCCCTACACTTCCTTTTAAGTGTGGTTGTTTTACCTTTGTTGTTGTTACTATTAATCCTTATTGATAACATTTCCTTCTGAATATAGGACTAGTGCCTTTGTTATGTTATTTTCTAAAAACTTACATTGCATGTCAACTCTGTGTCAGGCAAGTTTTCGGAGGCCAAAAAAAAGTGAAAAAGGGGAAAAAAGTAATAAGGGATTGGCTCTGCTCCCAGGGAGACAGCCCAGAACTTTCCCTGGATGCCTTTGACCCTGTGATGCTACCATCCGACCACTAGCTTATGCCATACATCAATATAATTTTTATGTGATTATCTTTTTGAATTTTAGTCTTATTGACTTTCAAATTAAATTTTATGTTCTCTGAAGTCAGTAATAGCACGTATGACCTCTTAACATCTTTACAGAATCCACATTTCTCCACACAATTGGAGCTTATAAATATTTCTTTATTGAGTTGTTTTTTCTGATGATACTCTAGTCAAATAAACTTGAGCTATTTCTGTCTAGTAGATAGATATCTATAATATGAGGTACCAGACATTTAATTTTTTTTAAAATTTATTTTATTTATTTGAATGGCAGAGTGATAGGGGGCCAGGGGGAGGAGAGAGAGAGAGAGATAAATTTTCCATCTGCTGGTTCACGCCCCAGATGGCCACAATGGCCAGGGCTGTGCCAGGCTGAAGTTAGGAGCCAGGAGCTTCACCCAGGTCTTCCACATGGGTGCAGGAGTCCAAGCCCTTTCACCATTTTCTGCTACATTTCCCAGGTCTTTAGCAGGGAGCTGGATCAGAAGTGGAGCAGCTGGGCCTCGAACTGGTGCCCATTTGGGATGTCAGCACTGCAGCCAGTGGCTTCACTGGCTGTGCCACATGACAGCCCCTTCTTGCGCTACTTTTCAAGTCAGGCTGGATTTCATTTTCCTCTTGTTAGACACTAAAACAAGTATTTCCTCCCTCTTGAGGGTAGTTGTGTGCTCTTTTAAAATTGACCTGGAGTATAAAGACATAATAAAAAAGGATTTAAGTTAATAAGAATTCATTAATTTTATTGTTAGTAGCCGACTAACAATACAGAACAATGTCCTGTGATTTGGAGGGCTTTGGGATTAGTTTTTGTTTTAACTGATCAACAATGCATGACAAGCTGAAGCAGTGAAAATATAAATTGTGGAGTTTAAAACCTTCAGACATTCAAGTGGCTGTGTTTAGGATCGTGGCTTTTCTTCCTTCTAAACCTAAGCAGCACATGTCTTAAATTACTGTCCCAGGTCGAGAATCGCATATAAAAGGCAACTGTGAATTGATCTTGTTTGTCTAGGATTTATTGGGTTCTCTTGGGGTTTAACAGTCTAAATTTATAATCAAAACATTCAGAGTTTCCCAGAAGAACTATAAACCAAGCTTATAAATTTATAGCAGCAATGGTTATACAAGATCCCCAGGGCTGCAACGGAGGGGCTTTGAACATGCAGTGGCCTAGAACCAAGCCAGAGCGTGTGTTTTGAAGACACTTGCTCCCCTGTGCAACACAACCATTTTTGTGTATAACTTCTCCTTAATGAGTCCCAACACAGCGTGGTCAGCTGGGTTCCAGTGCCTGCTTTGGATGCTAAAATGACTTCATTCATTTTAATTGCATTTTGAGAAGCATCATAGAATTACAAACTCACAGTCAAAAAAAGAGATGACAAGTTTATAGCCTGAGTCTGTAGGCAAACAGGAATGGGTGCTTTAGCAAATGGGATACAGCATTCCAGCTTGACTAGATTTGGAGCAAAAATAATCATGCTTGGTAAATCCAATTTCAGAATCACTAAATATTTATCCTTTTTCTAAGGGTGAAGCTTTTGTTATCTCAGATAATATTTGCAAGCAGAGTTATATGAGGACTTGATTTAGATGGAGGCTGTAAGTCTACCGCTGGTAATAACAGTCAGTTTAAGAGGCCAGCTTGCCTTGTCTAAGATCTCGCATCAAGGACTGTTACTGATGCCTTCTGGACTTCCTCTAATTGTCTTCCACACAGATATTTGTGACTTATTCGCTTGCAAATTTATAGCACCAGTGCTGTGTATTCAAAAAGAATGTTTTAGTTGAGTTGAGAATTCTTGTGTCGCTCTGTTGCTCTCCACTTGTAAATTGGTTCATGTGGATTGAGATGCTTACATGGTGACTGTCATTCCCACCGTTTACTGTCTCGGGACGAGACTGATGGAGGCCACACTGCAGGCGATGAAGGGATTCACCAGCAGTTGGAGAGCAGTGAGCAGAGTTAGATGTAGCAAATACACAGCCGAGAGCAGCAGGCCTGCAGGACAGCGGGAAGCCGACAGCTGAGGGATTGCCGGGGGCAAGGGGCTTCTCATCACCAGTTCCTGCTTATTGCTGGGGACTTTCACTAGGGGCCTCCTTGTTGCCTGGGGCCCAGGTGCCCTCCACTCCCCCCTCCCACTGAGAGATCAACAGTGACAAACTTTGGCCGTTTAGGTTGGGTCTCATCTTCTCTAACTGCTGGGCAGAGATGTTGGTTTGCTTTGCCTAACATGGGGGTGGGGGTGTCCTGGGGTCCTGGCGGTAGGAATCCAGCAGGTGGTGGAGCCTCAGGGAATAGGCGTGATCTGCTCCATATAAATTGCTGTGTTATCCAGGGGACTGCTGGTGGCTTCGTCTGGAGGAATCTGATGTTTAAGGGGCTGAAACCTTTGTGGCATTGCTGTTTGGACATGGATTTGCCGTATGCTGGAGGATGTAAGCTGAACTAGCTTATTCAAAAGAGGAGGCCTGAGAGTTAGGGGAAGGAGGAGAGAGATAGAGGGCTTAGTAGGGGCGGCGGCGGTGTGTGTGTGGGGGATGGAAGCCGCGTTCTCCACCCGGGGAGCTCAGAACCCAGGCCTAGGGCTTTTCATTCTCTTCTAACCTCAGCCAACCTCAGCCCACACAACACTCAACTCCTGCAGACCTTATGCAGCATTCTTAGATTACCTAAGTTATTTCTCCTACCCTTTTCTCTCCAGTCTAGAGTAACGCAGTCATCTTATTGTAGGACTGAATTTCATACACAGTGCCTTTCCTTATCCAAAAATTATCTTTCCTTAACCTTCCGTGCCCAGAATACATTGTCATGCTTATTGCTTCCTTCCTATTTCACTTTCCTGTCTGCAGGCACCTTTAATTTACATTTCAAAATAGTCATTTAAAAAGACCTAAATGAAGAGAAGCACTTTTAGTAAGATTATATATACACAGAACACAATGAATATTGTGTCTTTTTCTGAATTATTTGTCTTCCTGGCCAGCAAACGTAGGCACAAATGTATGTTAAGAATTCTGGGGGGCCGGCGCCATGGCTCACTTGGCTAATCCTCCACCTGCAGTGCCGGCATCCCATATGGGCACTGGGCTCTAGTCCCGGCTGCTCCTCTTCCAGTCCAGCTCTCTGCTGTGGCCTGGGAAGGCAGTGGAGGATGGCCCAAGTGCTTGGGCCCCTGCACCTGCATGGGAGACCAGGAGGAGACACCTGGCTCCTGGCTTTGGATCGGCGCAGCGCTGGCCATGTCGGCCATTTTGGGGGTGAACCAGCGGAAGGAAGACCTTTCTCTCTCTCTCTCTAACACTACCTGTCAAATAAATAAATAAATAAATAAATCTTTTTTTTTTTTTTTAAATAAATCTGAAAGGCCGACACCATGGCTCAATAGGCTAATCCTCTGCCTGTGGCGCCAGCATCCTAGGTTCTAGTCCCAGTCGGGGTGCCAGATTCTGTCCCTGTTGCCCCTCTTCCAGTCCAGCTCTCTGCTGTGGCCTGGGAGTGCAGTGGAAGATGGCCCAAGTTCTTGGGCCCTGCGCCCACATGGGAGACCAGGAGAAGCACCTGGCTCCTGGCTTTGGATCAGTGCGGTGCGCTGGCCACAGAGGCCATTGCAGGGTGAACCAATGGAAAAGGAAGACCTTTCTCTCTGTCTCTCTCTCACTGTCCACTCTGCCTGTCCAAAAAAAAAAAAAAAAAAAAAGAATTCTGAAAATATCTTCACTCTCCCCCCTTTTCTGTCTTTTTTTTTTTTTTAAGATTTATTTATTTATTTTAAAGTCAGAGTTACACAGAGAGAGGAGAGGCAGAGAGAAACACAGAGAGGGTCTTCCGTCCGCTGGTTCACTCCCCAGTTGGTCACAATGGCTGGAGCTGCACCGATCCAAAGCCAGGAGCCAGTAGCTTCTTCCGGGTCTCCCACATGGGTGCAGGGGCCCAAGGACCTGGGCCACCTTCTACTGCTTTCCCAGGCCACAGCAGAGAGCTGGATCGGAAGTGGAGCAGCCGGAACAGTTTTTTTTTCCCCAGTTTTTTTTTTTTTTTCTCCTCAGAGTCCTAGAAAGACTTATCTATGGAGTCCACCGATCTTGAGGCAGTCAGACACCTGTTGTTCAGAAACATTGGTTAATCTGATTGCAGATGTTCTTAGAGAAGAACTGGAACTGTGGCTGACAGGAGACTTAGCACGGTCATGGTTAAAATTGCACATCTCTACAACGTCGAGACCTGAAAGGGACAGATGGAGATCCTGAGGGCCAGGCCACCTGGACCGAGGAGTGAAATGTGGTGTAAGAAACCAGGAGTGTCTGAATGTGTGGCCCCTGTGTCTGCCAACAACTCCATGTGGTACCCACCACAGCCAGCGAGACCCAGGGCTCAGCCATGGAGATGGGAAATGTGGGTGGGAAAAATCTTACCTACTTCTGTGGCTGGGCTTCCCCACGTAGTCAGAACCAGGACAGCAGCGAATACAAGAGACTGCAGCACAGACTTGAAGCTGGGGGACCGTGTCCCAGCTGAGCTTTGCTAAAGCGCTAGAGCTCCGGTTCTGGAAGTCTGTGTCGGGGACACGTGGAAAACCACACACATCTTTTTTGGGTTGGGGGTTAGACTGATCCCTATTCAGGCGATTGACCCAGAGGCAGAAACCCTGGCAACATGGCCTGAGGAATGCTGGGGTAAGCCATTTCCGGGTCATCCCTCCAGGAAGGAGACACTCAATGTAAACAGGGCCCTTCACTGGGATGCCCACCGGCTGCAGCGTGCCCTGGGTGCTTCCTTATTGCTGGGGATTTTCACTGGGGGCCTCCACAATGATGAATTAACCAACATGCCTTTAAGTCATGGATAATCATCCTTTACTGAGTATGTGTGTGTGACTAAGTTTTGTAAAATCATGGATCTGTGTGCCCAGAAATCACGACTGTTTTAAGGATTTATCAGAGGCTTGACCAGACTCTTGTCTCCGAAGTCAATTACTGGACTGTAGAACCAGGTACCTGTAGAAATTCTTCACCTCTTGAGCCCCAGTCCTGTGCCTTCCACTTGTGCTTAGACAGCCTGTTTCCTTGGCTCCATTTTCACGGCTGCCCAAATGCATGCAGCTTTGCTTGGACACCTCCCCTCCTCACCTTGACTTACCCTCTTTTTCATGCAGGAGCAGGTGAACTTGGACTTGGGAACAAGGTGAGGGGCCTGCGGGATGGGTGGGCTGTTAGCTAGAGGTCAGGTCATCTTGTGTACGGTTTGTTTTCTATGTGGAATTTCTCTGCAGATGGGAAAACTCGCTGATGTTTCTGGATTGAGGGGAGAGGGGCTGGAACCCCAGGAGGGAAGGAGTCACTTGGGAGGGGATGAAAGGCTCAGGATATATTTTGTGATGTGTGCTCCATTCTGATCAGTTGGTTGGCATTTGCTATTTCTGTTTTCTACTTTGCATGCACATTCCCACTTCCTCTGCTGTGAGGGGCAGAAGGGCATCTTAGAGTTGGTAGACGCGGGGCGTTTTTCCTTGCTGTCATGCACAGGTGTTAGGAGGTCTGCCTATACCCACCTGTCTCGTCGCTTGTGTCATGTTGTGTAGGTCCCTTTGTGATTTCACCTTAGCCAGTGCTTAGTTTCATAGTGGTGGATGGCAGTGGGGGACAATGCCTGGTGTAAAAGTCACCCAGATGTCCAGGAATTGGGACTACATTTTGTATAGCAATGAAATACATTTCTGTGAATAGCATCCAAAGTCTTTAGTCTAAAAGACTCAGATGTTGGGAGCCTGCTAAATTAGGGTGAGTGCTATGCAAAATCTGTCCATATTCGATTTACGACTTGGGGGAGAAGGAGCCTGTTGTCAGAGAGATTCTTTAGATTTAGCATCCAGGTCATCAGTGGCAGAAGGAAATGAAACGGAAATGAATCACTGATGTTGAAAACTATGGAAGATTTGAAAGGCACAGAACACTGACAGAATTCTTCTTGTCCTCAAATGTCAAACATAGGAATAAGAGCACTTAATAAAATTGTCTCACTTTTCTGTTATGGTTCTTAGTACCAGAGGCTGTAAACCATCTGGATTTCAGAGGAATCAAAAAGTAAAGACGCGAATGAGTGACCAACTGGGAATTTTATTTCTAAACTAATTTGCTCACAGTGAAGCTGATGCCAGGAGCTGCTGCTCACTCTGAGTTTTTCTGGCCGTGTCTGGGAGTCAGCAGGGAGTCAGATTGGCATCCTGAAGAATGCATTATGGTTAGTTAGCAAGAGCAGGTTTAGAAGAGAGAATAACGAAGAATCAAGTATAAGTTACGTTAGCAGTTGGTGAGAAATCCTGCTCACTGGTTTAGACTCAATCATTTGCAGCTTCATGTTTGGTCTGAGATGAAAAATGTCTTTGGGTGGTTGTTAAGGTAGGCCCTTTGCTTTTGGTGCTACCCTGGGTGTTTCTGTAACAGCGCCCTGGGTTTGGCATCTTTTTTCCGGGAACCTTAAAAAACACACTATGCTTTTTTTTTTTTTTTTTTTAACAGGCAGAGTGGACAGTGAGAGAGAGACAGAGAGAAAGGTCTTCCTTTGCCGTTGGTTCGCCCTACAATGGCCGCTGCGGCTGGCGCGCTGCGGCCAGTGCACTGCGCTGATCCGATGGCAAGAACCAGGTGCTTCTCCTGGTCTCCCATGGGGTGCAGGGCCCAAGCACTTGGGCCATCCTCCACTGCACTCCCGGGCCACAGCAGAGAGCTGGCCTGGAAGAGGGGCAACCGGGACAGACTCCGGCGCCCTGACCAGGACTAGAATCCCGTGTGCCAGCGCCGCAAGGCAGAGGATTAGCCTAGTGAGCCGGGGGGCTGGCCCACACTATGCTTTTGATTTGTTATTTTGTTGATCAGAATTGAAAACTGTGTTGCAAGAGCAAACTGTGAGTATATTATCAAAGGCCTTCAAGACAAAAAAGAGGCAAGTGTAACTTATTCTAGGTAGCAGGCTGTGTCCAACCTTGAGCCTGTTATTCCCCACAAGTCATTTCTCTCTGTGCTTGAACATGAGCATACTTGTTGGTTTAGAACTCCTTCAAGTTTTGGTCCTCAGTAGAGTAGCTGAGAAGGGAGAAAATATTCCACAGATTGAGTGAATGCCAGCACCCCATGACTCCAAGGAGATTTACTATCTTTTGGTGAGGGCCAATGCGTATACCTGTTACACATAAGACGTCATAGCCCTGAGAAGGAATTTCACCCATCAGCTGGCTCAGCCTTTGGAAATAGATTTGCGCAGGTGCAGTGTGGTCTTCAGTCATAGAAAGAGCCTTCCATTGTGATTCCAGGATGGCCGTATTCATATTGGAAGCTCTTTTGTGGTGAGATCTCTCTGTTTCAGAAGGGTTTCCCAAGTGTGCTTAACCACAGAACAGCTTTTCTTCTTCATTGGTGATGCTAGCTGGATAGATCCAACCCCACCCCCTTGGTTTTCAAGGGAAGGCCCACGTAGTTAAGTAATTGCACACGGCCACACAAGTCATAGGGCAAAAGTCTGGAATGATGAAAAGCCACTTAAATACTAAGGTGAGGTGTAGCCTGATCAAGCCAGGAGGCATGGAGTCCAGTTTTGGTACCAGGATTCGGAACGTGTTAGATACGAGACACAGAGCGGTGAGGGTCAGACAGCAGGCAGGAGGCTAGGAGGCACTGAGCAGAAACAAGCCACAAGTAGCAGTGTGGCTATTAGCCTTTCCATTGTTAGCTGTTTATCCAAGGGCGCCTGAATTAAACCGAGTACTCACATCTCTTCCGTTCCTCTGTGCTCCCTGAATACTGAGCTGACTACTGCCTTGTGTCTGCCATCACCAGTTTTCCTGGAATTGATCAGATATTTTTGAGTCTCTGCTCTAGGCAACGTAACAAATTTGTAGAAGACTCATGTTCTTTCCAAAGAGATAGAATATTTATGTAGCAAAATATACTTTAAAAATAACTCCAAAGATTTATAAACTCCAGTTTGGGGATCATTTATTTTCTACACGAAGAAAAATACTCAAAAGAGCACTGCGTGGGTGTGCAGAGGCCCAGGTTCAAGTTCGGCTGCCACTAATTGGGATGTTGGCAGGCTGCAGGGTTCTTGGTGTTTTGGTTTCCTCATCTGCAAAATAAAACATTCGCATCAGATGATTTCTAATGTCCTGCCCAAGCTTAAAAGGTTATGCTTCCAGGAAACTTTTATGTAACAAAGTTTCCACAATGTAAAACAAAATTTGAGTTTTCCTTTGTTGCCTGGGAATTGGGTTTAGCTAGAGTGTTGCTCACTCTTTGAGACTGTGAAGGAAAACTTTTTAAAGGATAGCTTTAAAATCAGGAAATTAATCACAGAAAGAAGTCCTCATTAGGTGTCTTAAAAGCCCAGGCATAGTAGTTTACACAGTGAAATATCACCTGAACTCATGGCAAGACCGCTGACAACACTCAAGGGAGTTATTTTGAAGGATCTAACCCTGAAATTGCAGACAGAAGCAGAAAGAAAATTTGGCTTTTCTCACACTATGCTTCCTAGTAGTTCCAGCAGCTTTCCGATTTCCAGCTATATTTGATGAAGGAGACCGTAAGCCATCTGGTCCGAGTTCCTTGGGGACTTCGATTGCTGTTATTAAGAGGCCAGGCTCATTCAGCTCCTGGCTCGTGGTCCTCCAGGAGCGCTGGTCCTGGCTGCCTCTGAGCGCTTTCGAGCCCTCTCCTCTCCTCCGCTCGCCCGTCGCCCTGCACTTCTGCCCCTGGGCTCCCTCAGACCGCTCTGTTGCAAACAGACTGCTCTCTCTGTCTTTCAGCAGAACAGCTAAACAGGCATGAGAGGGATCCCTGAGCTCACACTATTTCAGAAAACAGGTCAAACGGTGATTCCGACTATGACGAGGAACGGTGAAAAGGCAGTCCCCTTGCCTCTCTACGTGGCTGCACCGTGTGGGTTTTAATGTACTCCTCTTCCTGTCACCCATGGTGGTAGAACCTGCGGGTGACTCCACACCTCCCTGTCTCCTGGGGCAGAAAACACGGCCAGACAGCTTCAGGAGTTTGGCTTCACTACTTTGGGAAACAGCCTGGTCTTAACAGAGTTTAATCATTAAGCAATCGTATTATTTCTCACCCCTAGCAACTCCATTAAATGTATTCCATGACCTCATTCTTTACTAATCCAGGAATAAATCTCAGATACTTTGCAGTTTCAAAGAACTCATCTCTGTAGTTGGTTGATTTTTTTTTTATATTGAACTAACCTTGCATTCTTGGGATAAATCATATTTGGTCATGATGTATATTCCTTATTTTAAAATTTTGATGGATTTGGTTTGTCAGTGTCTTATAGAAGATTTTGTGTTAATATTTATAAGTGATACTGATCTGTATTTTTCTTCTCTCCTGATGTCTTATAATTCTGGTTTTATAAAATAAGGCAGGAAGCATTTCCTCCTCTTTTATTTCATGAAATGGTGGGTCTAAATTTCTTTGCAAGTAGTTTAAAAATTATTTATTGTTATGTATTTAAAGGAGAGACAGAGAGAGAGAGAGAGAGAGATCCTCCATCCACTGGCTCACTTCCCCAATGGCTGCAACAGCTGGAGCTGGGCCAGTCCAAAGCCCGGAGTTGGGAAGTCATTCCTGGTCTCCCGCATGGGGGCAGGGGACCTGCTGCTTCCTAGAGTGTGCTTTAGCAGGAAACTGGAGTCAGAAGTGGGGCTGGATTTGAACTCAGGAACTCTGGTATGGGGTGTGGGTGTCCTAGCTGCTCTGCCGAATGCCTAATGCCTGCCCTGTGGGTGGGTTTTGTGGTTACTGATTCAGTCTCTTCACTTGTTACAGGTTATTAATATTGCCTACTTTCTCAGGAAATTTTGGAGGTATGGGTCTTTCTACGAATTTGTCCATTTCACCTGAGTTGTCTGATTTGTTGGTGTACAGTTATTTACAGTATTTTATAGTTTGGAAGAGTTGGTAGTTATATGCTCTCATTTCAGATTATAATAATTTGAGTCTTCTCTCTTTTTTGTTGGCCAGTTTAACTAAGGATTTGTCAGTTTTGTTGATCTGTTCAAAGAACCAGGTTTCTTTCATTGATTTCCTTTGTTAAAAAAATTTCTACTTCGTTCATTCTGCTACAGTCTTTATCATTTACTTCTTCCTGCTTGCTTTAGGTTTATTTTGCTCTTCTTTTTCCACTAAGAGTGGAAGTCTAGATTATTGCTTTGATTTTTGCTTTTTTGTTTCTTTCTTAATATAGGCATGTAGAGCTACAGATTTCCCTCTAAGCATCACTAAACTGCATCTCATAGTTCTAGTATGTTTTGTCCTCATTTTTATTCATCTCAGAATATTTTCTTGTTTCCCTTTTGAATTATTTTAGGTGTGTGATTATATACTTCTTCTTACCAATGACTTTTAGCTTCCTTAGGTTGCAGTCAGAGTACATACTTTATACTATTACTATCCTTTTACATTTAATAAGGCATATTCCTTGGACTAGCATATAGCTAGGACAACTTTCCATATGTACTTGAAAATGGATTTCTGTCATTTTTTGCAGAATTATGCAGATACAAGATATGACTCCTGAACTCAGGCAGACATTTAAAGTTTAAACTCTGAAGTCTTATGTTCACTAAAATGGTGGCAACTTAGCCCAATTATTGTGTTCAGGAGGTGGGACTAACAGGAGGTATTTAAGTCACTGAGGGTGTGCCATTGGAAGGTAATTGGCACACGTAGGTTGATTATAAAAGCCTAAGCCAGCCGGCGCTGCGGCTCAATAGGCTAATCCTCCACCTTGCAGCGCTGGCACACAGGGTTCTAGCCCTGGTGGGGGCACTGGATTCTGTCCCGGTTGCCCCTCTTCCAGTCCAGCTCTCTGCTGTGGCCCGGGAGTGCAGTGGAGGATGGCCCAAGTGCTTGGGCCCTGCACCCCATGGGAGACCAGGAGAAGCACCTGGCTCCTGGCTTCGGATCAGTGCGGTGCGTGGCGGCCATTGGAGGGTGAACCAATGGCAAAGGAAGACCTTTCTCTGTCTCTCTCTCTCACTGTCCACTCTGCCTGTCAAAAAAAAATTAAAATTAAAAAAAAAAAAAGCAAAAAGAAAAGCCTAAGCCAGACCTAAGCTGTCTCTGCTGGCTCATGATGCAACTGTTTCTGCACGCATGCTCAGTCCTTGCCCACTCTGGCCTCACCAGGGAGTCCAACCAATGAGACTCCCAGTTTTGGACTGTGTGTCTCTATAGCTATGAACAAAAACAAGCTTCCTCATTCAAAAATAGCTTGTCTTGGATATTTCGTTGTGATGAAAAGCTGGTTAATACAATGTCTGTTAGGTTTAACTGTTATTAGCTGGCTAATAAAATGTCTGTTAGGTTTAGTGTTATTCTGGTTCTTTCTTGTTAAACTCTTGTCTCATTGTCCCATAACTTATTGACAGTGTAGAATGGAGTTTTTTTTCTCTTAATTTCTATTGGATTTTTCTTTGTGTATTTTGGTGCTCTGTTCTAGATGTGTGTAGGTATCTAATTATATCTTCCTCGTAGATTGACTCCTCATGATAAAATGTCTCTAGTGGTACTTTTTTGTTTGTTTTATTATTTGAGATAGAGATGGGGCTAGGTAGAGGCAGAGAGCGGACTCCCACATACCTTCTCTGCAGCGAGTGCCTGCATGCCTGCAGCAGCCAGGACTGGGCCAGGGCCAGAGCAGGAGCCGGGATGCGATCCAGGTTTCCCAGTAGGGCGGCAGGAACCCAGTTCCTGTGGCCATGTAGCTGCCCCAGGGTCCGGAGCCACCTTGACTATTGTTTGTTCCGAAGTTGACACTCTGGTGTTACATAGCCACCGCAGCTTCCTTGTCGCTGCTGTCTCCTGGCATGCAACCATCTTTTCATTCTTTGACTTCCGGTTTATTTGTATCCTTTAAAGTGTCTCTGTTGTAGACAGCATGTTGTTAGGTAATGTTTTCAAATCCGCTTTGACAATTTCTTCTTTTTAATCAGATTTTAATCTGTTTATATTTAATATTATTATTGATACAGTTGGATCTACGTTTGCCATTTTATTTTTTGTTTTCTATGTGAACGTGTTTTACTTTTTTCCCCTTCTATTCCTCCTTTATTGTTTCCTTTTCATTAAATGAATATTTTCTAATATGGCACTTACGTTTCTTTAATAATTTTCCACTATATATTTTCAACTATTTCTTTAGTGGTTACTCTGGAATATACTATACACATCTTACTTTATCAGAAGCAAGATCACAGTTATGCTGACTTAATTATAGTGATGTACAGAAATACCCTGAATAACTCTATCCCTCTTTTGTAGTATTAGTGTTGCTTAGACATCTATTAATGTATGTTCTTATAATAATAACCGCCTGTCTTCTGTCATTATTTCCTTATCCAAATACAATTTTGTCCCCAACTACTGTCTCACTGCTATTAAAGCGCAGGATATCTTTACATATAATACATTTCAATTTGTTGTAGGTCCAACCTTACCATATATATATATATATATGATTGTCTCTGGTTGCTTGCTTGCTTGCTTGATTTATTTATTTATTTGACAGGTAGAGTTACAGACAGACAGAGAGAAAGGTCTGCCTTCCGTTGGTTCACTCTCCAAATGGCTGCAATGGCCTGAGCTGTGCCAATCTGAAGCCAGGAGCCAGGAGTTTCTTCCTGGTCTCCCATGCAGGTACAGGGGCCCAAGAACTTGGGCCACCCTCCACTGCTATCCCAGGCCACAGCAGAGAGCTGGACTGGAAGAGGAGCAGCCGGGTCTAGAGCTGGTGCCATATGGGATGTCAGTGCTGCAGGTGGAGGATTATCCTAGTGAGCCACAGCGTCAGCCCCACTGGTTGCTTTTAAATCAGTTGTGATGATAAAAGAGGAACATGCATTTGGCTTCTTGTTTATGTAATCACCTTTAAGTGTGCTTTTCAGGGTCTGTGTGTGTGTGTGTGTGTATTTGGGTTACTGTATTTGGGCTTACTAGTTTTTAGCCAGAAGAACTCTCTCTAGTATTTCTTGTGAGGTGGCTAATAACACATTTTCTGTTTTTGTTTATCCGGAAAAGCCTTTGTTTTGACTTCAGTTTTAAATGGTAGCTTTGCTAGACATGGTATATTTTTTTTTTTAAAAAAGATTTATTTTATTTATCTGAAAGGCAGAGTTACAGAGAGATCTTCCATCTGCTGGTTCACTCCCCAAATGTTTGTAATGGTCAGGGCTGGGCCAGGAGCCTGGAGCTTCATCCAGGTCTCCCACATGGGTGCAGGGGCCCAAGTACTTGGTCATATCTTCCACTGCTTTTCCAGGCACATTAGCTGGGAGCTGGATTGGAAATGGAGCCACTGAGACTTGAACCAGTGCTCCTATGGGATACCAAAGCTGCAGGCAGCTGCTCAACCAGCTACAACACAATGCTGGCCCCACATAGGATATTCTTAATTGATGTTTTTCCTTTGAGAACTTTGAATACAATATCCCATTGCCTACTGGCCTGCTTATTTTATGATGTAAAGTTGAGTATGAACCTGTTGGGGTTCCTTTATAAGTGATGGGTCATTTTTTTTCTTGCTCCTTTTACAATTTTTCTTCTTGTCTTTGACTTTCCACATTGTTCCTATGATGTGCCTACTTGTGGATCTCTGAGTTTCTTTCACATGGACTTCCTTGAGCTTCTATGGACTACTGTTTTCCAATGAATATAGGATTTTCAGCCTTTATTTCTTCATATATTTTGTCCTAGTCCTTTCTCTGTCTCCTGATAATTCCAGTAGTCATGTATTAGTGTGTTTGAAAGTGTCCCACATTTCTCTGAAGCTCTGTTCATTTTTCTTCATCTTTTTTCCTCTCTTTTTTTCAGTTTACATAACATCTATCAGTCTTTTTTAAAAGGTTTATTTAATTACTTGAAAGAGCTACAGAGAGGGATGTGTGTGTGTGTATATATATATATAGAGAGAGAGAGAGAGCGAGCGAGCATTTCCATTCTCTGGCTCACTCCCCAAATGGCTGGACCAGGCAAAAGCCATGAGCCAGGAGCTTCATCCAGGTCTCCCATGTGGGTGGTAGGAGCTCAAACACTTGGACCATCTTCTGCTACTTTCCCAGGTGCATTAGCAGGGAGCCGGATAGGAAGTGGAGCATCTGGGACTGGAATTAGTGTCTTTTTTTAATTTAAAGACATTTATTTACTTGAAAGTCAGAATTACAGAAATAGAGGGAGTTATCAATCTATTTTTAAGTTCATTTATTTTTATTATTTTTTGTGCCAGTTAAAAACTACTGTTAAGCTTCTATAATGAAATTGTACTTTCCAACTTCCAGAATTTCTATTTAATAATTTTAAAATAATTACTTTATTGGTATTCTTAGTTTTGTTAAATATTATTATCAGAGCTTCCTTCCTTCCTTAATAAAGCTTTGCTTCTGTTAATATATTGGTAACAGCTACCTTGATGTTTTTTTTTTAAAGATTTATTTATTTATTTATTTGAAATGCAGAGTTATAGAGGGACAATGGCAGAGAGAGAGAGAAAGAGAGAGAGAAAGAGAGAGAGGTCTTCCATCCGCTGGTTCACTCCCCAAATGGCCACAATGGCCGGAACTGGGCCAATCCAAAGCCAGAGCCTGGAGCTTACTCCAGGTCTCCGACATGGGTTCAGGGGCCCAAGGACTCAGGCCATCATCTACTGCTCTCCAAGGCCATAACAAAGAGCTGGATCAGAAGTGGAGCAGCTGGACCCAAACCGGTGCCCATATTGGACATGGGCTTTACCCACTACGCCGCAGCGCCGTCCCCTTGACATCTTCTTTGGTTATTGTTAAATCCTACCACAGGGCACTCTCATGGGCAGCTTCTCTCTCTCTCTCCCCGTCTCTCTCTCTCTCTCTCTCTCTCTCTCTCTCTCTCTCTCTCTCTCTCTCTCTCTCTCTCTCTTGCTCTCTCTCCCTCTCTCTCCCCCCTTTCCTGTTCCTTTGCATGCTTCATAATTTTTGTTATAAGTAAGTATTTTGGACAATAAGTTGTAGCAACACTGGGTTTTTGAGGTTTGGGGCTGTAATTTGCTTCTGTGTTTAGTTTAGCCAGGTGATTTGAGGGAGGCTTGTCCCCTCCCCTGCTCCCTGCAGTATCCAGCCTGTGGTGTTGCTCCTAGAGGGGCAGCTGTGGCGATGCACATGGCCACTCCGGGGAGCTATGGCACAGGTGCGACTCTTCCTTTGCTTCCCTGACCACGCCCAGCTGATTTCATGCTGGTTGTTCTATTGTTTCCAAACACACCTGGAATAAAACTTGGGCTGTAAAAGAATCCAGTGGGTCTGGGCTCCTTTCAGGTAACAGTTTCTGGGATCTCTGTCCGATGCTTGTTCTGACCCCGGGTGGACTCTTTACAGCATAGGCTGCACCTGCATTGCGGCGGGGGCTCCTGCCCCGTGCCTTCCACTGCAGCCTCCACTGCCCTTAGCCTTGAACTTTCCATGCTCCATTGTAAATAAAGTCAGTTTCCTGGGAAGAGGTTAAGAGCCATTTTTCTTGTCTGCTTTTCCCTACTAGCAAAACCATGAGCCATTGCTCGGGAGCAGGGGGTGCAAGCCACACAGAGGTCACCCTGTTGGACAGCCGTACCCAAGGGGCTTGGTGCTTAGTGGAGGCTGTGAGCAGCTGAGCCCCACCTGGCCTGCACCTCCTGTTACAGGCTGGAGGAAGCAAGGGCAATGAAGGCCCCAGTGCTCTCTGGGTTCAGCGCGCATGGTGCAGCCTGCCTGGTGGGTGGGCAGTGGGCAGGATAAGGGCTCCTTCCCGCCTCTGCACTTCCCATGGGAGAAGGCCCTGTAGCTGGGGTAGTTCTGGGGTGGCCACGTCCAACTGAGTGTGCCTGGAGGGCCCGGAAGGAAAATGCCCTGGCAGAGCCTCCTGCCCTTGTTAGCACATTTTTGCAGAGGCTACCGAACAGATGTGTCTTCACCTGCTGTTTGCCCCTTGTGTACTTTGCAGGGGCTTTGGATGACTGTTTAAAAAATATACTTTTCACCAGTTTTACTGGGTGTGGGCCCGTTGGGCTCTTCCTGATTTTACACCCAAGCAAGCTGCAGGTCTGGGAGCCTCATGCGACTCTGGGAAAAGTGTCTCAGCAGGCATGGCTTAAGCTGCACTGCCCAGCTCCGCTGTGGTGAGGCTGTCGAGGCAGAGGGAACTTCGTCTCTTGCTGAAGTGGTTTAGTACATCTTGTCAGCAGCTGGTACGGGAATTCCGTTTGTTGTGTCTCCTCCAGCCTTCTCGCCAAGGTAGAGCCACAAGTTCCAGACGTGTGTGGCAGACACATGGAAGAACCGCATGATCAGCAAGCAGGACCACGGGCACTGGTATTTGCATCAGGGTGAGGGATCAGTGAACTGTAGCCTGCTGGCCAACCCTGACCCATCAGCATCTATTTTCCTGAGTGCAATTTTATTGGCTCACAGCGATGTCCATCATTTATGCATTTTCAGCAGCTGCTTTTATGCCACGACGCGAGTTAAATACATGCAGTCAAAACAGTATTTGCCCACAAAGGCCTCTTCAGAAAATGTGTCTTCCCTGCTTCTGTATCCTGCTCGTGTAGGCTCCCACGTCATGCATGCTTTGTTATCAGCGTATTATTTTTTCCAGTAGATCAGCTCGCTAAGGAGAGGTCCAGTTTTGTGTCTCGTTGCCTTGCTTGGCGCGTGACACAGAAGAGAATGCAACTGTGTTTGTCACGTCCACGAGTGAGTGGAAGCCCGCCCGCCTGCCCTTCGCTCTCTAGCGGCAGAGCCCCGAAGTTGGTTTCAGTGCTATTTTTCACCTTTACTCAAATCTAACTCTTTCCATCCCATTTGTGTTTTATGACTGTGAATCTCAGCCTTTGCATTCCGGCATAGGTTTCAGAGAAAACCAAACACAGGACCCAAACAGCCGGAAGCTCTGGGCAAGCAGCAGATGGGTCACTGCTGATACTCCTGCCCCTGGCTGTCGGTCTAGAAAGACTCTCAGCTGTCTCAGCGAGAAACACTTGCTGACAAAAGCATGCAGTCACCTTCATGGTTCAGACTATGCACGCTACCCCGGTTTTGACGCAGGTTACGTTTTAGGAGAGACTAAAGGGCGAGTCTAGCTTTGTCTCTAAGATGTGGAAACAAGTAGGTAGGACTATTCATTATTTTAAAACCCTAAGAAGCCTGTAGCTTTTGTGCACACCTGGGAAGTAAAAGTCAACCTGCACGGGGCCCGGGAGTAGAGTGTGCCCCGCAGAGCTGTGGGCCTGATGAGATACCTGCAGGCTGTTTGTGTTGTGTGGCGAGGCCCTGTGAATCGGCCTGTGGCCCGTGTGCCTCTGGGCTCTGGGTCAGTGTCTGTATTCCAGGGACAGGAAGCCACAGCCACCTGGGTTTTCCTGAATATGTCTCAGGGTAAAATACTTGACAATCCCAGACACAGCAGAAACCAAACCACAAACCCACACCCAGAGGGAAATTTCAGACAGACAGAAAGCAGCCACATCTCTACTCTATTGCTTAAAATTCTTTTTTTATTCTTGGGAATTCTTTAATGGTTTTTCAACTGCCTAGGAAAAGGATTCCTAGGAGAATTAAAAAAAAAAAAAAAGACAAACCCGGAAGTTCCATGACCGTTGGGCTTCCGCTCTGTCCGTTCTGACTCCGTAGGTGACTGGATGAACGGTTTCTTCTTCAAACCTTCGCTTGAAGGGGACGCGTGCCTCTTCGTCATCCCAGGAAGACGCAGATCTGAAAGCAGGAAAAGGAAGCAGGGTGGGAGCCACCCGTGGGAGGTGCAGCCCGCAGCCCCCCGTGGCCGCGGCGCCTGAATCCCCCCCTCTGTCCCAGGCTTGTTCTCGGCGCTGACGACAGCTCCGTGGTAGCTCAGGCTTGCTGTTCTGATAATGCTGAACTCGTCAGGCCTTCAAGTCCTGGGGAACCGGGCTGGCAGGTTGGCAGCTGGCACAGTCTCTCCTCTCCTTACCAACAGCGCCTTCTAGACCATACTCACTTTCGGGACGTTTTGGACAGGCCAAGGTCGGGCAAGCAGGGCCCCGCGAAGGGGCCTGGAGCCTCGGAGCCCCGACGCGGGTGACTGTGCCCTGTCCCAGGGCATTCCGGGCGGCAGGCGGCAGGTGACCGTCTGCCCCATGTCCTACTGCATTCTGGCAATAGGCGCTGGTGCGTCCACACCTCTGCTGCGCCCGGACCCCTACCTGCAGGGGAAGGTGGCCCTTCAGTGGGCACGTCCTGGGCCAACGCAACTGTCAGGGTGGCAGGCAGCGCCCTGCCCGCTTAGGGCCCACCCTGGGAGCACAGAAACAGAGTGTGGCAGACGGGGTCACGGGTGACTCTGCAGGCCGCATGCACGCCCTGGGGTGCGGGAGGAAGGCAGGATCCCAGGGACAGCTGTCCTGCTGGGCTCCTGGCCTCTGCATCTGGTGTGCCTGGAAAAGCAAAGGATTTAGGACAGCAAAACAACCAGTAACTCAGACAAGCTCAAGGCTGGGTGAGTGCTATGCCAGGAGTCTGAGCCCAGGTCCCTCCCCAGTGCGAGTTTGCAGCGCTGCACGGAGGGGCACAGCGGGCACCAGCGACTGGGGACCTCAGCAACGCCCTGTGAGCTCCAGCTTCCTTAGCTGCAAAGTGGATCCTAGGATCTCTGCCGTCTCACAGGTTGCTAAGGTATAAGCGAGGTGAACCACAGAGCCTCTATGCAGTCCCTCCCCCCAGGAAAGTGCTGACGGGACATCAGCTGCTCTACTGTCTATTACTGAAGAAAAGCTCCTCCTTGCAAAGTGCACTCATGTTTATTTGAACGCCCAGGAGCACAGGCCCACCATGCAGGCTCAGGCTGCCCGTGAACTGTTCCAGACTCACTGGCTGACTCCCTCCTCATCCAAGGCCATCAGCGCTCTCTCTTCAGCTGCTTCTGTGGTTGTAGGACAAGGTTGCTGGGCTGTTTTGTGTTTTGATGTTGTCACTGTGGGCGTTGTCCTGTCGGGGACAAGCTGTAGCACTTTTTAAACTCCACCACACAGAGCTCCCGTTGGGGTTCGCTCACCCTGCTCACGGAGTGCTGTCCCTTCTGCTGGGTCTGCTCAGGGTTTGTGTGAGCTCGGTTATGTACACGTGGGTTAGAGTTCAGCCACGGAATGCGCCGTGATTGCTCGTGCTGTGGCACATCCCGTTCCCCCCAGTTAATAACTGTATTCTGTTTTGTTTTGCCTGGGTTTTAATGTACCGACTCTCAAACCAACCTCAAACCTTTTTTTCAGTTGTGTCGATCCCCCTGAATAAGCTAAAATGCATTTGCTCAGACCAGTGTCTTGGTGCAATGGGTTAAGTGACACCAGCATCCCATAGGAGCACTGGTTGGAGTCCCAGCTGCTCCCCTTCCAATCCAGCTCCCTGCTAATGCTCTTTTCAAAGCAGTGGAAGATGGCCCAAGTGCTTGAGTCCCTGCCACCCATGTGGGAGACCCGATGGAGCTCCAGACTCCTGACTTTGGCCAACATGGCCCAGCACTGGCTGTTGCAGCCATTTGGGAAATGAACCAGCAGATGGAGGCTCTCTTTTTCTGTAACTCTGCCTTTTGAAATAAATCTTAAGTAAAACCACATATGCCATCAATTTCAACTTTTTTTTTTTAAAGATTTATTTTATTTATTTGAAAGAGTTACAGAGGGAGGTAGAGAAAGAGAGAGGTCTTCCACCCACTGGTTCACTCCCCAGATGGCTGCAATGGCCGGAGCTGTGCTGACCCGAAGGCAGGAGCCAGGAGCTTCTTCTGGGTCTCCCACGTGGGTGCAGGGGCCCAAGGACTTGGGCCATCTTCTACTGCTTTCCCAGGCCATAGCAGAGAGAGGAGCAGCCGGGACTAGAACTGGTGTATATATGGGATGCCGGCGCTTCAGTCCAGGGCATTAACCCGCTGTGCCACAGTGCTGGCCCCAGCCATCAATTTCTTTTTATTTTATTTTATTTTTGACAGGCAGAGTGGACAGTGAGAGAGAGAGACAGAGAGAAAGGTCTTCCTTTACCGGTGATTCACCCTCCAATGGCTGCTGCGGCCGGCACACCGCACTGATCCGATGGCAGGAGCCAGGTGCTTCTCCTGGTCTCCCATGGGGTGCAGGGCCCAAGCACTTGGGCCATCCTCCACTGTACTCCGGGGCCACAGCAGAGAGCTGGCCTGGAAGAGGAGCAACCGGGACAGAATCCGGTGCCCCAACCGGGACTAGAACCCGGTGTGCCGGCGCTGCAAGGTGGAGGATTAGCCTAGTGAGCTGCGGCGCCGGCCAACCTCTGATTTTTTTTTAAAGATGTATTTATTTATTTGAAAAAGCGACAGAGGGAGAAAGAGGAAGAGAGAGAGAGAGAGGTCTTCCATTTGCTGATTCACTCCCCAAATGGCCAGAGTGGCTGAGCTGGGTTAAGGCAGAGCCAGGAGCTTTACCTCGGTCTCCCACATGGGCTATCCTCTGCTGCTTTCCCAGGCACGTTAGCAGGGAGCCTGATGGGAAGTCGAGCAGCAGCCGGGACATGAACCAGCGCCCATATGGGATGCCGGCGTCACAACAGGCAGCTTAACCCACTGTGCCACCACTTGGGCCTCGTATTCTTGATTCTCTGAGGGAAGCGTCTCTGGGAGCCTCTCTCCGGTGTCGTTTCACTCTGATGTGCCCCATGGACTTACTCAGCTCCCTCCAGAGGGTCTCCTCGCCATCAGGTTAAAAGCTGGAGGCAGGTACCTGCCAGGTGGTCCTGCCGCCAGCTGCTCTGTTTCTGCACTCCTCTCCATGGTCTTGGTGGCCGCTCTTCGATCAGCTGTATCTCGAGCCCCTCCACACCCCTGAACTACCTAAAAATGAGGGCCACGGCAGGGCTCAGCAGGTGCCTGTGTTGGCTGTGGTGGTGTCACATGAACGGTTGCACTGCTCTGTCACCCACAGGTGACCAGATGTCCTGTTTTTCTTTGCTGTGATGTTAAGACAACAGAAATAACTGGAGTTGGAAGCCCTGGTCGTTTCTGCCCTCAGCTGTGCAATTAGGTCGCATTGCCATGGTAGAAGGGTCCATGGGGCTGTGGCGATCCATCGATCCATCCACCAGCACGACACAGAGGGTCTGGCTCCCAGGAGGGGCGCCCTGGACCCCCAGCAGGGACATGGCCCTAGCACGAGTGTGTCCTCGTGTGGAATCCCTGCCACTCATCTCCTGTGGTGGTCAAAGCTTTTCCTTCCCTAGCTCGGTCCAGGCAACATAAATCTGATGACAGGTAGCCTCTAATTCTGCATCTGCGATCCCTACAAACAGAAGGGAAAGTTCTAGATTGTTTATCTTTTAGGAATATCTTGGTGGATTACAAAGCTCCTGAAGATGGAGGCTTTTTAGTACAAACGTGAAACTCCTTGACAAGACCATGGCTGTTGCAAACGGACTGCATTTGGTGACGATGGTTTATGTTAGGCTGGGATAAGATAAGCACAGGCATTAGCCTGGGAGGGAGGAGGGAGGGCAGCCTTAGACAAAGAATTTTCCCTGTGTGGTGCTCAGAACTGGGGCTGCGTGGGAAATGATAGAAAAGAGCATTTCTTTCCCCAAAGGGAGGATCCAATCACATCAAAACACAGAGTTTTGTACGCTCTAAAGGGCAGTGCTGAGTTTTCTTTCACAGATCAAGACAAACTCGTCACAGAAATGCAAACTTTGGAACAGGACAAGGGATCAAAATCGTGACACATATTTTTACAAGCATCGTCCTATTTTTAAAGTTTATCTCAGTTTTCCACATTGCTGATTACCGTGCAGTAGTTGTACATCTTTATGGGGTGCAGAGGAATATCTCAACACATGTACGCAAAGCAAACTGGCCGTTCCTTTCCTTCTGTCTGCAGCCCCCCAGCTCCCCTCTTGCAGCTGTTTGTGCAGAGTGGTACCTGACCGTGAGCTGGAGCTGGAACCCTAGAACTCACCACTCTGGACTGGGCTGTGGCACCCATCCCCCAGACACTCTCTGTCTGCCTTCCTCCCGCCCTGCCCACTTCCAGCCTCTACAGCCCATCTCGGATGCAAACATTAAAACAAAATAGTGGTCCATGTATACAGTGGACCATTCTGCCACAAAAAGAATGCAGTCCTGACGGTGGCAGTGAAATTAGTGGAGCCGGAGATCCTTATGTTAAGTGAGATAAGGTAGATGTAGAGAGACAGATGCTGTGTGTTCTGTCTCAGATATGGAGGTTGATTAATAAAAAGAGTTGATAATTAATTTAAAAATACGTTGTGCGCTGTGCCAAAGTGGGTTAAGCCGTCATCTGCAGTGTCCTCATCCCATATGGACACTGGTTTGCGTCCTGGATGCTCCACTCCAATCCAGCTCCCTGCTAATGGCCTGGGAAAGCCGTGGAGCACGGCCCAGGCCCTTGGGCCCCTGCACCCATGTGGGAGACTTGGAAGAAGCTCCTGGCTCCTGGCCCAGTCCTGGCCATTGTGACCATTTGGAGAATGAACCAACAGATGAAAGATCTCTCTCTCTCTCTTCTCTCTGTAACTCTGCCTTTCCAATAAATAAAATAAATCTTTATTTTTTTTTTTTTTTTTTTTTTTTTTTTTTTTATTTTTGACAGGCAGAGTGGACAGTGAGAGAGAGAGACAGAGAGAGAAAGGTCTTCCTTTGCCGTTGGTTCACCCTCCAATGGCTGCCGCGGTCGGCGCGCTGCGGCCGGCGCACCACGCTCATCCGATGGCAGGAGCCAGGTGCTAGGTGCTTATCCTGGTCTCCCATGGGGTGCAGGGCCCAAGCACCTGGGCCATCCTCCACTGCACTCCTGGGCCACAGCAGAGAGCTGGCCTGGAAGAGGGGCAACCGGGACAGAATCCGGCGCCCCGACCGGGACTAGAACCCGGTGTGCCGGCGCCGCAAGGCGGAGGATTAGCCTGTTGAGCCACGGCGCCGGCCTAAAATAAATCTTTAAAAAAAATAGTTGATCTAGACTTCAGAGATTATATGTGGGGTTTTTTCTTCATACGCCTCTCTGTTTGCACCCACCTCCTTACCCTATCTTCCCCTGTCTCTTCCCACATGTTGTCTTAATCTAATATTACTGAGACCTTGGAGATTTTCCAACTCAGTGCCTGACCCACAGAGACCAGAGAAGCTGTGAACCTGTCTAAGGTAGCATAGCAGGCCCAGGACAGCTGCGGCCCCAGCTCTGTCTGTTCCTGCGCTGCTGGTGTTTGTGTGGCTGGAACAGAATGCCTGAGCCTGGGGGATTTATAAAGGAAAGAGGTTTGTCCTGGCTCACAGGTCTGGAAGTGCACGAGCGTGGAGCCAGCGTCTGCTCAGCCTCGGGTGATGGCCCCGTGTTGAGTGGGTGACAGCTGGGCACACGGGAGCAGGGAGGATAGGGCCAGCTCCCACAGTGGCTGACCCGTTGCCACGGGAGAGCATTAATCCATTCATTAGAAGCTTGCTCCCGCTGGTCCTCCCTCCCAGCAGTGCTACCATGGCAACCAGATGTCAACGTGAGTTTTGGAGGGGACAGCCACGTCCAAAGCAGGGCACTGCCCTGCCTAGGCTGCTTTTGCCGAGGAGGATGTAACCATGGATGCCTCTTACTGAGAGGCATCTTTGAGTCCAGCTGTCTCCTAAGTGTATTCTCATTTAATCCTCTAAACAATTTCAGGAGCGAGGGAGTATTGCCCCCACTTTATTGATGAGAAAACTGAGGACCGATTAAAGGTGGTGGAGGCATAAATTGAACCCAGGTTATTTGACTAAGGACCCATTTTCTTGACAGATAGAGGGATCTTCTATCCATGGTTCACTCCTCAAATGCCTGCAAGAGCCAGGCTGGGCCAGGCTGCAGAGGCACTGGGAACTCCATTCAGTCTCCCGTGAGGGTGGCAGGGACCCGAGCACTTGAGCTGTCCTCTGCTACCTCCCAGGTGTGCATTAGCAGGAAGCTGGACCAGAAGTAGAGCCAGGACTTGGACCAAGCACTGATATGGGATGGGGCATCCAAAACGGCGGCTTAATTCTGGGCCACATGCCTGCCCCGAGCCTGTTTTTAACTTCAGCTCACTATGCTGTCTCTCAGTAGTTGACATCTGTATGAGTTCGATCATTAGGAAGTTTGGAGACCCTGAAGTTGGAGTAATAAATTTAAAAACCTTAATTAAAATGTGGATCTTTGCAGTAAGTAATATCTATAGTTCATGAGTACTGTGAATTAGAGTGCAGCTGTTTCTTGGACTGTCTGTTGGGTTTTAGGAGCTAGGGGATTCAGGGACCAGAATTATCCTCCTTTCTATTTGATAGACCAGGAGCATCTAGACCAATTTTCCAAGGTGTTATCTGGAGAGTGACCACACGGGGTCAGTGGTGAGTAAGCATCGAAGCAAGCTGACAACAAAGCCGCTTCCTCCTGTTGGAGGAAAAGTGCTTCGTGTCTAATCTATTCATGCCGTATAATCTTGCTCATCCGGTGTTTACAGATTATTTTACACACTACAGACCTACTGCAGGTGTGACTTTGCTGATTTTCTTTTTTTCTTTTTTTATTTATTTATTTTTTTTGACAGGCAGAGTGGACAGTGAGAGAGAGAGACAGAGAGAAAGGTCTTCCTTTTGCCGTTGGTTCACCCTCCAATGGCTGCCACGGCCGGCGCGCTGCGGCCGGCGCACCGCGCTCATCCGATGGCAGAAGCCAGGAGCCAGGTGCTTTTCCTGGTCTCCCATGGGGTGCAGGGCCCAAGCACTTGGGCCATCCTCCACTGCACTCCCGGGCCACAGCAGAGAGCTGGCCTGGAAGAGGGGCAACCGGGACAGAATCCGGTGCCCCGACTGGGACTAGAACCTGGTGTGCTGGTGCTGCAAGGCGGAGGATTAGCCTGTTGAGCCATGGTGCCGGCCGACTTTGCTGATTTTCTTAAGAAGCCGGACCAATTCTTTGGAAATGTTGAAATATTAATGTGCTTCATCACTATCAGGTTAGTCTTAGAAATTACAGACCCCAAGATCAAGACCTAGGAGCTTGAGAGAAGGTTGGCTTATTAAATATTTTCAGATCTAATTAATTACAGGAAAATTAAGACTCCTTTTTTAAAAAAGATTTATTTATTTATTTATTTATTTGAGAGAGAGAGAGAGATCTTCCATCCACTGGTTCACTTCCCGGTTGGCTGCAATGGCCAGGCCATCTTGGGCCATCTTCTGCTGCTTTCCCAGGCCACTAGCAGGGAGCTGTATTGGAAGTGGAGCAGCTGGGATTCAAACCGGCACCCATCTGGGATGCCAGTGTTGCAGGTGGTGGCTTTACGCACTATACCACCATGCTGACCCCTGAAAATGAAGATTTCTATTCCACATGTCTTCAGGGAGGATTTCTGTCATCTAACTTATATTAAAACCATGTAAAATAGTGCAGGTCGGAGGAAAACAGGAAATGAGTCCACAGCCACAGGAGGAGAGAAAAGCCAGGTCAAGCGCATGGCAGTGCTGACTCTGAGCTCCCATGAGCGGGATGAGGAGCAAGGGGAGTCCTGGGAGTTCTCCAGCACCTGCAGGCACGCTGCGCGGGCTGCACGCGGGATGGAGTCTTGAGCTGAGTCTCTGGGATCGCCTGTGGCATGAAGTGCTCCTCGGATGCCCCGCAGGGCTTGGGGTAGCAGAGCGTTCACACCGATGCTGCACCAGGCAGGGCTTCCGGTTGCTGCTCCGGGAGACGCTCTGTCGTGGGCTGAATGATGTGTGTCGGCATCCTAGCCCCCAGGGTGTTGGTGCGTGCAGTGGGGATGTTGCGGGCGGTGAGGTCATGGATGGGATGAGTGCCCTTACAAGAGGGGCCTCAGAGAGCTCCACGGCTCTTGCTTTGCTGTGTGAGGCCACATGGGTGAGACGGCGATCTGCAACCCAGAGCCCTGGCCAGACCCCAAGTCTGCCAGAGCTTGACCTGGTGCCTTCTGTCTCCTCGAACGGGGAGAAAGAGCGCTTTGTTGTTCAGAAGCCGCTTGGTCCATGGCTCTTTGTTACAGCAGCTGAGCTGACTAAGACACTCCCTGGAGTCCTTATCCTCCTTCTCGGAACTTGCTTTACTCTCTTTGGTCCCTGGTTTGTCTTTTCCTCTACTTATACTTTACACTCGTTAATTATGTGTCTTCCTGTCATTTAACTCACACTGTCAGGGAGACAATGAGGTCTGTGTCGTCCGTGCTGCTCTGTAATGTACCTGTTGCAATGTGTTAATTCATCAAGGGCTGGGAACAGCCTCACAGTATCACGGTGACCGTGTCCCAGAACAGGGCGCACTGACCGTTGATGTAGCCCGTTGTAATGAAGCCCGGCTCCAGCCACTGCTATTGCTTAATTTTATTCAAACATATTCTGGCAAACTTAAAAAAATTCATCGAATTGTTGTAATTTCAAAGAAAATCATAGGGGCAGATGCTGTGGCATAGTGGGTAAAGCCACCACCTGCAGTGCTGGCATCCCATATGGGCACCGGTTCTAGTCCTGGCTGCTCCTCTTCCAAGCCAGCTCTCTGCTGTGGCCTGGGAAAGCAGTGGAAGATGGCCCAAGTCCTTGGGCCTCTGCACCCACATGGGAGACTCAGAAGAAGCTCTTGGCCTCCAGTCAGCGCAATTCCGACTGTTGTAGCCATCTGGGGAGTGAACCAGTGGATGGAAGACCTCTCTCTCTCTGCCTCTCTGTATAACTCTTTCAAATAAATAAATAAATCTTAAAAAAAAGAAAATCATAGATATTATAGAGTAAATCCGTTTTTTAAATATTGATTTTATTTATTTGAAAGGCAGAGTTACAGAGAGAGAGAAAGATCTTCAATCTGCTGGTTCACTCCCCAAACGGCTCCAATGGCCAGGGCTGGGTCATGCAAAGCTAGGAGCCAGGAGTTTCATCTGGGTCTCCCATGTGGGTACAGGCATTCAAGGACTTAGGCCATCTTCCGCTGCTTTCCCAGGTGCGTTAGCAGGGAGCTGATCAGAAGTGAAACAGCGAGGACTTGAACTGGTGCCCATTTGGGATATTGGTGTCACAGGGTTGGTTTTACCCACCACACCACAGTGTCGGCCCCTATAGAGTAAATATTGCTCAACTAACAGGTGTATATTGAGGGTCTGCTTTGTGCAAGGTAGAAGCCGCATTGTTAGATGGGAGCCTGCATCTTAGTGTGGAGATCTAGTGAATGGCTGAACAGCAGGAGGGGTGAGTGCCCAGAAGAAAGTCACTTGGGCTCAGGGGCTGGATGTGTGACATAGGAAGCCCCTCTGAGAAGGTGGCATTCGGGGACTGATCCAGTAAAGGTCACAGCAAGACATGCGCATGGCTATCAGTGGAGAGTAAGAGGCATGCATTTTTAGGACTACCTTTAAAGATAAAACAGGATTTCCAAATGTTTTGGCTCAACTTGTCTCTTTGGTACCTTTTGGATCTTCTCCCCTAACTTCTTAGGCTACATTTCACTGTGAAATCTTGGGCTACATTTCACTCTAAAATGCTTTAAGAAAAGTGTCTCATTCAGACACTGAATTCTTTTATTCAAAGGCAACTAAGGGGCCGGCACTATGGCGTAGTGGGTTAAGCTGCTGCCTGCAGTGCTGGCATCCCATATGGGCACTGGTTCGAGTCCCCACTGCTCCACTTGCGATCCAGCTCTCTGCGTTAGCCTGGAAAAGCAGTAGAAAATGGCTCAAGTGCTTGGGCCCCTGCACCCACGTGGGAGACCCGGAGGAAGCTCCTGGCTCCTGGTTTCGGATCAGTGCAGCTCTGGCTGTTGTGGCCAATTGGGGAGTGAACCAGCGGATGGAAGACCTCTCTCTCTCTCTGCCTCTCCTTCTCTCTATGTAACTTTGACTTTCAAATAAATAAATCTTTAAAAACAAGGCAAATAAATGATCCTTAGTGATAAGAGAATCTTTGGAGTAGGAACACGGGACCTTTGACCTGTCACAGTTAAGGAAAGATCTGACGTGAGGATGCTGGCCCTGGCCCAGAGTGCACTGCACAACGGAGCCGCCATCTCCAAGGGTCTCCTCCTGCCCTGAGCAGCAGACCAGCGTCCTGAAGAAGGAGAGGGAATAAGCCTTGGTTCTTCGTGTTATTTTATTACTTTTTAAAAAGATTTATTTATTTATTTGAAAGAGTTGCAGGGGGGGCGGGGAGACACACACAGAGAGAGGTCTTCCATCTGCTGGCTCCCTCCCCAAATAGCCTCAATAGCCAGGGCTGGGTCAGGCTGAAGCCAGGAACTTGGATCCATCCAGGTCTCCCACATGGGTTGCAGGGGGCCAAGCACTTGGACCATCTTCTGCTGCTCTCTCAAGTGTATTACTAGGGAGCTGGTTTGGAAGTTGGAAGTGGAACAGCTGGGACTTGAACCAGTGTCATATGGGATGCTGGCATCACAGTGGCTTAACCCACTGTGCTGACCCTGGTTCTTCACTTTAATGCTGCCTTCCTCCTTGAGTTTCCTCAGCTCAGGCCGCCTGGCGCTTTAACTCCTTACCCAGTTGTTGAAGCCTATTGTGGTCTCCTCCCTGTCTGAACTTCCAGCCCTCCCTCACTTCAGTGTGCACTTCAGCATCGAGGTATTCTCTAATTATTCTCTAATTATTTCATCGAGGTATTATCTAATTATTATGGCCTAAGTAGGTGGGTTCCCAAGGATGAGGCTTCTTCAATGTAGAGAGATCAGAATATACGATATCTTTTGTATGATGGATGGGTGGATGGATGGGTGGAGGGAGGGGCATCCAAAGCAACCAAATAACAAACCGAATGCCTCTCCTCTGTGCGACAGGTCTGTCTCAGAGGGCCTGCCACTGGCGCTGGCGATTTGGGTCCTCTGGAAGTTGGGTTGAACAGTTAGTGTTGGGAAAGAGAGAGGGAAGCATAGACGGATCTGTGGTAGCCACAGAGGAGGAATTCCATGAACAGGCCAACTGCGGGGTGAGGAGGGGCTGACGGCAAGAGGAGCAGTGGGTACTGGAATGCTGTTTGGCACCCCGTGGAAGGGAGGGTGATGGGGAGTCTGTCTGGACAACCGGGGCTCAGGTCCAAGGTGTGGGCAATCTGGAAGGTTCAGCAGTCCCATCCCTGCCTCCCTTCTCTAGAACGAGAGGCATGGAATGCTAACTGGAGAACACCATCAGCTAGGAGCTGCCTCTGAGGCTTTATCTCTTTGGTAAACAGCTTCCACTAAGATAAATCTGGGGTTGACAGAAAGAGGAAAATGAAAGGTCAGGTTGATGATGGAAGAGGCAAACATCGTGTCTGTTGTGCAATCTCCTGATGGCACGAATGCATTTGAATAGATCATCTAGTGAGGGGAGAAGTGCTGCTGAAGTCAGGGTGGCTGATCCACACCTGCTGGCTCTCCGAGATGAATAACTAGAGAGGCAAGGGGAGCAGGAGAGAAGTGTGCTGTGCTGCTCACAACCAGAGGTCGATGGTGAGTGGCTCCAGGCTGCCCATGGCTTCAGGCTCTTATTGCTACAGGAAAATATGGCTAAGGTATAAATACCCTTGCGGTTTTAAATATCTTCTGATTGGGGACGTTTGTGCTCAGTTCAGTGTTTAGGAAATATTTCTGTTACGCTTGTAAAGAAGTTCTCAGGATAAGATACTGCTTTTCTGCTTGGTGTGTAGTAGTTAAGGGTGAATACGCTTAGGAAGCACCTTGCACAGCCTAAGGGGTCTTAGATTCCGATGTCAAACTGGTCTTTTTCAGGAGGACAATGGGAGAGACAGTTAACTGCTTAGCTTCATCTCCTAGTGTCACCTTGAGTTGGGTAGCGGCACAATACGCCCAAACAGTCAGACAAGTAGGAGCACAGTGTCAATAAGGTAGTCTCTTTGTCTCTCTCTCGCTCTCTTTTTAAGATTTTTAATTTATTTATTTGAGAAGTTGAGTTACAGACAGTGAGAGGGAGAGACAGAGAGAAAGGTCTTCCCTCCGTTAGTTCACTCCCCAAATGGCTGCAATGGCCGGAACTGCACTGATTCGAAGCCAGGAGCCAGGAGCTTCTCCCTGATCTCCCATGTGGGTGCAGGGGACCAAGCACTTGGGCCATCTTCTGCTGCTTTCCCAGGCCATAACAGAGACCTGGATTGGAAGAGGAGAAGCCAGGACTAGCACCGGTGCCCATATGGGATGCCGGAGGCAGAGGATTAACCTACTACGCCCTGGCGCTGGCCCCAAGGAGTCTCTCTTGGCAGGTGTGTGTGTCTGTGCAAAGCAGTTTCACGGTAGTTACCTTCTTCCTCAATTTAGTAAGGGACTCCAAGTCTTTCCACTGCATTGGCTCACATGTTCTGGATTGTTTAACATTTCTTCCCCATTAACCATCACAAGCCCTACACAGGCAGGGGAAAGATAACTTCCTATGGGACTGTGTGCCTACTGTGGCCGCAGGTGTAGCGAGTGATTCTGTTTTAGTAGTTCCGGAATTGTTGCTGTTTCCTGGAGAGTAGCCGGGACAGACAGCGACATGCCACAACCAGAGAGCTCCTCCGACAACTGGAGAAGAATTTTGCAGGTTTTCTGTGCTCTGGGCTTCGATGTAGAGCCAATGAGGCCAAAGACAATGGCAGAATTTTACCTTGACTGACCAGATCATGGCACTCTTTTATAGAAGAAAAGTATAGAACTCTTTTTTTATTATTTTTTAAAGATTTATTTATTTATTTGAAAATCAGAGTTGCAGAAAGAGAGGTCCTCCATCCACTGGTTCACTCCCCAGTTTGCCACAATGGCTGGAGCTGTGCCGATCCAAAGCCAGAAGCCAGGAGCTTCTTCCAGGTCTCCCACATGGGTGCAGGGGCCCAAGGACTTGGGCCATTTTCTACTGCTATCCCAGGCCATAGCAGAGAGCTGGGTGGGAAGTGGAGCAGCCAGGACATGAACCGGTGCCCATATGGGATGCTGGTGCTTCACGCCAGGGCTTTAACCTGCTACTCCACAGCACTGGCCCCATACAGAACCCTTAAGAACACTTAGGAAAACAGGTTTATTTAGCGGCCGGCTTTTCCCAGGTTGAATGAATCAGTTGTAGGTAGGGTGGAAACTTCGCAAATTCTGATTTTTTTTTGTCTTTTTTTGTATTCAGATATTTGATATGTTGAAATTACAAAGAATTTCCAAAATGTTTTTTCAGATTTATCTTCTATTGATCCTACAAGCCAAGCATTTTCAAAATATGCTGCTGTCCAAAGATTAGCAACTAGGGTCTTCATACAGCCCTGGAAAATTTTAGAGTGATGTAAATTCTATACAAAATGTATTTAATTTGGGATGTTCATCTGTTCACTTGTTCACTCAGAAGTAGCTATTATTTACTATACTGTAGGACTTTCCATAGTTACTGGCCAAGGCTATTTGTGGACGGGTGGTTCTTGCCATACCATTAGCTTACTCAAGATCAGTATCAGACTTTGCAAATGCCCTTCTAAAAGGAAAACGATTCTGGAGGCACCGCATGGGAATACTTCAGAGGGTCTTTCTTTGGCACTGGCTCGTGGGTGATGAGGAAGTCTTGATGGCTGTCCTGATGGGGCTTACGGACCTGCCCTGGAAAGTGGCTTGGCTGTCCCTGCTCACCCACTGCAGAGGCTCCCAGCCTCCACGCCCAGCGGAGGAAACACGCATCTGGGCACTCCACAAGGATGGCGTGCTTAGACTTCACACTCGTGGAAATGACAGAGAACCGCGACCTGTTAGCACAATTCTTTCTCTATTTGAGAAGTAGAGAGAAAGAGGGGAATGGCGGGGTGGGGGAGATGCCTCGGGGGTATGCCTCGGATACCCAGGAGGATGCCAGCTCCCGGTCTGGAGGGAGCCCCACGGCCATCTCATCACCGCTCGTGCTGTGGGTGACCCGTCCCTGCAAACCTGGGCCTCGCTGCTCCGAGAGTAGGGTTTGTCCTAGCAGGCGCCCTCTAAACAGAGCTCCTCAGGGCCGCAGTGAGCTGAGGAAGTCTCCGGAGTTCACTTGGGGTGGCCGCTGCTGGCTGCCTGCAAACAGCAGCTCCACACAGCGGCACCTCCTGCACCCGTGAACACTAACCAAGGCTCCATGTAGCAGGTGTCAGTTCCCACTTGCGGCCCCCACTGAGCTGGCGCCTAGGGAGTGTGCGTGTGCGCGTATGTGCATGTGCGTGTGTGTGTATGTGTGTGTGTAAGGTACACTGTGACCAGCAGAGGAACATGGTCCCCATGTCTCTGTTTCCTGCCCCTGTGCTGCCCCTGGGTGGTTTATACACTGCACCTGCTGATGGTCGCTCTCCTATGGCCCCCTTGTCTCTGGGATGCCCCATTTGGTTTCATCCACTGAAAGACCCTTCCTGGCTTACCTCATGGGTGCTCTCTGGAAGCCGCTTTGTATGGGGATTTGGGGAAGACAGCCCTGCCCTTAGCCTGTTGTTGCAGGTCCTTAACCTGTAACAAGCGGGCCTGGAAACTGTGCCAGCCTGCAGCACAAAGAACCGGGTTTCCTGAAACAGAGAGTGGGAATGCGGGGACAAGGACGCAAAGAATGGAGCCAAGACAAATCCTGATTAAGGCTCATTTATTCAACAAGTCCAGTAGTATTTAAACATGACCAGTTGTACACAAGAAGGCACACAGAGGATTTACATATCTAAAAGACTTTTGGGGTTACAAAGAGTTCCCGATAAGGTTCTTCCCCTTAACAGATCACAAAATGTTATCAATCATTGATTACAAGGGTATAATAAAACACCTAGGTGATAAATGCAGGTTTCAGGTGTGGCTGATTATCTACATCATCTCTTGTGAGAAGTTTAGCAGTGAGATATGGTTCTTCCTGCCTCTTCCAGGAATCTCCTTAGCCTAATTGTCTGTGCTGGGATGTCTCCATCCATATGTTTAAGTGTAAACAAAAGGGGCGACTGCCTGTGGCTGCCCCCAGGAAACAGCAGAAGCTTTGAACATCATGCAAACCTTCATGGCAAATTACCCACGCCCTTGCTTTTATGTTCATCCAGGACTGTGAGACAGAAAACTGAGCAAACATTTTAGATCCAAAATAGACTTTGGGAGTCGGCATTGCACGGCAGTGGATTAGGCTGTGCTTGGGATGCCCATATCCCATGTTGGCGTGCACGGGTCAAGTCCCAGCTACTCTGCTTCTGATCCGGCTTCCTGCTAGCACGTCCTGGGAAGAGCCAGTGGTGGCTCAGACACTCGGGTCCTTGCCACCCCTGTGGGAGACAGGCTGAGTTCTGCTCCTTGCTGCTGCGGGCATTCGAGGACTGGCTCAGCTAACGGAAGATCTCTCTGACTGTCTCTGTCTCTGTCTCTTGATCTGCCTTTCATGTAGATGAAGATAAACAGATACACTTTAACAAGTGGATTTTGTAGCATTGGGAGCGACAGTAACGCAGTTACTAGCAGTTTCTTGCATGTCTTTAGCATTCCTGGTCCTAAACACAGCTGTTGTTCTTCCATGTGCACTTTGGAGTTTAAAAAACATCGTGAACTTTCATGAATATAAGCATGGCTCATCGTGACATTATTAAAACCAGTGATTTTCTGGTTGGCCAGGGGCCAGGGCGGTAATAGTAGGGATCCTTGGGGGCCCCGGGGGGGGGGGGTTGGCGTAATTCTATGACGGAGTAAAACAAACTGAGTGAGGTGGCTCTCAGGGATTTTTCCCTTCCCAAAGTTCTTGATGGTGTCTTGATCACGCAAAGTGACCCTTGCTGACTCACTACTTACTGAGAGAGAGAGAGGGAGAGAGGGAGAGAGGGAGAGAGACAGAGAGAGGGAGAGAGAGAGAGGGAGGGAGAGAGGGAGGGAAGGAGAGGGAGGGAAGGAGGGAGGGAGAGGGAGGGAGAGAGAGGGTATCTGGACTTGCTCTCAGCCCGTCGCTTCTTCCCTGCCTCTCCTGGGCTCAGATGACCTAAGCCCTTTGAGAACGTGGCCCCTGGTCTAGCTCCTGCCTGGTCTTTTTCAGCCTAAGAAGCCAGAGGTCAGATTGTGCCAAGTTGTTACACGCTGAATGTATGCGCCTGGCTCCCTGCGGTGCACATTTCCAGGCCTTAGCGCCCAGCACAGGGTGTGCAGTGTGCGAGAGGAGAGGTTTTTGTAAAGTAAATAGGTTCAGGCCGAGGTCATGAGTGTGGGGTGCCTGTCTTCTAGGAGATGAAGGGACCAGGGTTCTGTCTTTGCGCCATGTGAGGGCATGGCAGGAAGGTAGCCCTGTACAACCCTGCCCATAGCCTGACCGCCGGCACCCTGGTGTGGGACCTCCAGCCTGCAACCGTGGGAAAATGAGAGCCTGTTGTTGAAGTCACCCACCCTACGACATTCTGTTGTAAAAGTCTGGGTTGATGGAGACATGGTAAAGGGCTTTAACTCTGAGGATTATTGCCTTTGAGAACTTTGAGGCAGGGCTGGCGTTGTGGTGCAGGGGTAAAGCCCCAGCTTGCAACACAGGCATCCCGTGTGGGAGCGCTGGTTCGAGTCTCGGCTGTTGTACTTCCTATCCAGCTTCCTGCTAACGTGTCTGGGAAGGCAGGGAGGATGGCCCAAGTGCTTGGGCCCCAGCACCCACACAGGAGATCAGGGTGAAGTCCCTGAATCCTGGCTTTGGCCTAGCCTGGCCTTGGCCATTGTGGCCATCTGTGGAGTGAACCAGTAGATGGAAGATCTCTCTCTCTCTCTCTGCCTTTCAAATAAATAAATAAATCTTTAAAAAAATTTTGGCTATGAGTAGAAGTCATTCTAAAGTGAGCAGTCACCATTTGAAATAAACTTGAGCAATAAGGAACTTATTTTTTTAAAAGATTTATTTTTTTATTTATTTGAAAGAGCTACATGCAACAGGTAGGGCTGGGCCAGGCTGAAGCCAGGAGCCTCTTCCAGGTCTCCCACACAGGTGCAGGGGCCCAAGCACCTGGGCCATCTTCCACTGCTTTCCAGGCCATAGCAGGGAGCTGGTTCCGAAGTGGAGCAGCAGAACTCGAACCAGCGCCCATGTGGGATGCTTAACTCCCTAGACCACAGCGCCTGCCTCAACACAGAACTCTTAATGCAATGCTTTTAGAAACTAGTTCTCTGGGTTGTGTGGGTCCCACTGTGCAGCTGTGTCCAGCAGACACTGATTGGCCTGTTCAAGGTCAGGGGTCAGCCTCTAGGTCATCTTTGGTTCCGCAGTGGCCGTGGTCAGCCATTTCTTGCGTGGCCGTCTATGAGTGAGGAGTTTCAACAAATGTGGACTGGGGTGTGCCCTGAGCAGAAGCGGCTTCCCTTGGGAGCCGGCTGGCCCTCTGTGCACCCCCGAGAAGCACAGGAACGTGAGGGCCAAGGGAAAATTCGAGCATGTGGTGTGGCTGCATCTCTCTAGGCCTTCTCTTGGGATCCGAGGGAAGGCGCGCAGGGTCCCGGAGCACTGCCGGCCCCGTGGGAAGAGCTCAGGCACAGCCGGAGCTGCGACGTGGAGATCGGAGCATGGAGGAGACAGCGGAGATCTGGCTGGCAGGTACAGCAGGGCGACCGCTTCCACCCGCACCTCAGGGGTGCCCAGGCTGAGGACTGGGGGAGGCAGCCAGCAGCCGCTCTGCCCCTCCGATGCCCACGGGGAGGCTGGCGCGAGCTTTTGTCGCCTCACACAAGCGGTTGTCACTGTAGAGACCCTCTGGGTGGGACAGCTGCTGGCTAGCGCAAGCCGGACGCTCCTGGCCATTTCTGTCTCCCCCTGTGTCACCAGTCATGGTTCCTAGGGTGAGAGCCTGCAGCAGAGAGAGGCCAGGAGTGCACAGCCCGCTTTCTGTGCTCACGGAGACCCGGCTCTGCACCTGCTGGCTACTAGCTACTTCCGCTTCACTTTTGGGATCCTCATTTTGCCATTTAGGAAATGGACGCAGTAGCACCTTGGTTATGAAGTTGTGATGATGAGACTGTGAATACATTTAAAGTGTCTAGCACATAATAAGCCATTAGTAACTTGCAGTTTTTATTGTTATCGATTGCAGACTGGGTCAGAAGAGGGATTTGACAGCATTATTTCATGTGGAAGCTGTGCGACTCTGGTCAAGTTGCTTAACCTCTCAGTGCGTCTTTTCCATGTATTTATCAGGAGGATAATGAGCCTTTCTTTTTAAGATTTATTTATTTATTCGAAAGGCAAAGTTACAAAAAGGGAGAGACAGAGGCAGAGAGACGGAAGTGTTCCATCCACTGTTCACTCCCCAAATGACCACAAAGGCCAGGGCTGGGCCAGATGGAAGCCAGGAGCTTCCTCTAGGTCTTCCCACGTGGGTGCAGGGGCCCAAGGACTTGAGCCATCTTCTGCTGCTTTCCCAGGCCACAGCAGAGAGCTGGATTGGAAGTGGAGCAGCTGGGACTCAAACCGGTGCCTGTATGGGATGCCAGCACTCCAAGGGGCTGTGTAACCTGCTGTGCCACGATGCCGGCCCAATAGTGAGGTCCTTGTCTTTTAGGGTTGCTGGGAGGGAAAAAGCCAATCCATGGAGACTGTTTAATATGATGTCTGGTATATAATAGATTATGTTTTTATAAATTTCCATCATATTATTTACTAACTACTTGCTCAGTGAAACACTCGTTTCACTCAGTAGTGAAACTAAAGACATTTTACAAATCAAAATATCTTTTAAAACTTGTTTTTTAAAGATTTATTTACTTGAAAGAGTTACAGAGAGGCAGAGGGAGGGAGGGAGGAAGGGAGGGAGGGAGAGAGAGAGAGAGAGAGAGAAAGAAAAAGAAAGAAAGAAAGAAAGAAAGAAAGAAAGAAAGAAAGAAAGAAATCTCTTGCATTTGCTGGTTCACTCCCCAAATGGTTGCAGTGGCCAGAGCTGGGCTGATCTGAAGCCAGGAGCCAGGAGCTTCTTCTGAGTCTCCCACATGGTGCAGGGCCCAAGCACTTGGGCCATCCTCTGCTTCTTTCCCAGGTGCATTAACAGGGAGCTGCATCAGAAGTGGGACAAAACTAAACTAAACTAAACTAAAAATAACTAAAATAAAATCAAATAAATAAAATAAAAAATAAAATGAAATAATAAAATATAATAAAATAAAATAATAAAATAAAATAATTAAAATTAAAAAAAAAAGTCCTGGCTGCTCCACTTCAATCCAGCTCTCTGCTATGGCATGGGAAAGCAGTGGAAGATGGCCCAAGCCCTTGGGCCCCTGCACCCACATGGGAGACCAGGGAGAAGCTCCTGTCTCCTGTCTCTGAATTGGTGCAGCTCCAGCCATTGCGCTCAGTTGGGGAGTGAACCAGCGGATGGAAGACCTTTCTGTCTGTCTCTCTCTCTCTCTCTGCCTCTCCTTCTCTCTCTGTGTAACTCTGCCTTTCAAATAAATAAATAAATCTTTTTTTTCTTTTTTTCTTTTTCTTTTTTTTGACAGAGTGGACAGTGAGACAGAGAGACAGAGAGAAAGGTCTTCCTTTGCCATTGGTTCACCCTCCAATGGCCGCGGCGGTCAGCGCGCTGCGGCGCACCGCGCTGATCCGAAGGCAGGAGCCAGGTGACAAGTGCTTTTCCTGGTCTCCCATGGGGTGCAGGGCCCAAGCACTTGGGCCATCCTCCACTGCACTCCCGGGCCACAGCAGAGAGCTGGCCTGGAAGAGGGGCAACCGGGGCAGAATCCGGCGCCCCAACCGGGACTAGAACCCCGTGTGCTGGCGCTGCAAGTTAGAGGATTAGCCTGTTGAGCCACGGCGCTGGCCTAAATAAATCTTTTTTTAAAAAAAGAAGTGGAGCAGCTGGGACTCGAACCAGCGCCCATATGGGATGCCAGCACTGCAGGCAGCAGCTTTACCCACTATGCCACAGCACTGGCCCCTTTTAAAACCTTTAAATAAAATAAGTTTTTGTAGAGCAGAGCAAAATGAATTTAGAGTTGCTTTTTTAAATTTTATTTTTCTTTCCTAATTTTTTTAAATTTATTTTTTTAAGGAATACAGATTTTATAAGTACGGTTTTAGGAATATAGTATTCTTCCCACCATCCCCACCCTCCCACCCACTCTCCCACCACCCCTCCTCCCTGTCCCCTTCCCAGTCCCATTCTGTATTAATATTCATTTGCAACTAACTTTGTACACAGAAGACCAACTCTGTACTAAGTAAAAATTTCAACACACACAAAACTGTTTGAGAACTAATTTTACAGATAACTCTCATAATAGAACTCACTGAGGACAGAGGTCCTGCATGGGGAGGTAGAATCGCTTTTTGACTAACTGGGGTGACTTGGTTCTAGTTTTCCTGGCTTAACACTGGTGAACTGTGCATGTCAAGGGAATTGGATCCAGGCTTGAAGGCCCCTAATAGCAAGGCTATTGCAGTCTGTCTGCTGTATAGACAGACTCCGCGGATCCCCAGCCCCAAGTGTTTGCTGTTTCCCTCCTAGCTCTGACCACGGACATTCTAAGTAGCACATTTTCCACTTCACAGACATGACGCTTGACACTGGGTCATAGGACACATATTCATGGTCCTTTCTCTTAGAGCTTACAAGTCAAGACATGCAATATGGAAAACACAGAAAGACTGGAAAAATAAGAAAATGTGTTGCTTCTTAGGGATCCTACTGAAAAGAATTATTATCTAGGCTACTGTGGTTGACTTTCATTTTCTGTATCCTTACTGTTTTCCAACAAGCAACAAAAATGATTGACTTCTTTGATAGGTAAGGGATGCAGGGCAGTGAGCGTGGGTAGCCTGGGTGTGCTCACAGCCCCCATGATGCTCCAGGTGATTCACTGAAACTGTGGGCCCCGTCCACAAGAAGGCACCGGAAGTCGGTGTTGGGTTTGCCGTTCTTCCTTCTGGCCTTCCTGATCTCTGGACGATGACGACTCCGCATCCTACCAAGTGGTAGACCTTGTGTTTCCTTAAGAACTTCATCCATGGGCCCGGCGCTGTGGCATAGTGGGTGAAGCCACTGCCTTGTGACACTGGCTGGCTTGAGTCCCAGCTGCTCCATTTCCCATCTAGCTCCCTGCTGTGGCCTGGGAAAGCAGCAGAAGATGGCCCAAGTGCTTGGGCCCCTGCACCGTGTGGGAGACCTGGAAGAAGCTGCTGGCTCCTGGCTTTGACCTGGCCCAGCCCTGGCTGTTGTGGCCATCTGGCAGGTAAACCAGTGGAGAAGACCTGTCTCTTTCTCTGTGTCTCTCTCTGTCTCTGTCTCTCCCTCTCCCTCTGGAACAGTGACTTTCAAGGAAATAAATAAATCTTAAAAAAAAAAGAGAGAGAGCTTCATCCAGGAGAAAGGGGGAAATGGAGTTGTGGCTGACCCTGGATGTCTCAAAGCGCCAGGCCAGTGCTTCCTTGGGATTGGGTGACTGCTGACCTCCCCCGGCAGCAGTGCCCTGACTACTGCATCCCAGGCCCTTGTCTGTTGAGGCTCTGTGACCCTTCCTGCGTCTTCTCTGTGGGTTCTTCACTGTCTGGACCTCTTCCACGCCCCCTGCCACGTGCTGCTGCTCCCCAGGTCCTGCCCTTGGCCATCTTCTCCTCTCCTCTAAGCATTTCCTAACAACCCCCAGAAGCCCCCCAGGGCAGGCATAAGGTGAGGGCGAGGCCACCAGTCATTCAGGCTCATGTGCTTTGCATGCTACACAGTGGTGTCACATTGCACATGGCTTTCATGCAATTAATCCTCTTTGCACAGCTTACACAAGACCCAGAGTCCAGGAGGGCATAGGCAGGGACAGCCTGCCGTGTGCAGGATTGTCTAGGGACCATCAGCCAGGTGTCTTGGAGGGTCGGACATAGCCAAGTGTCTAACATGATGTTCAGTGTGCACAGCCTCGTCCTTTATAGGCTGCATTGGTGTCCAGCTCAGCTGAAGGGTGGGTCGCCCGCGTCAGCGTGGTCGGGAGCAGTCCATCTGAGCATCGCTGGAACCCGCAGCACCTCACTGGTGCCACTTTCCTCTTAGAGATCTCACTCCAGACTAACACGGAGCCCCTGGAGGTAGCACAGCTGGTGACGACGGCCGTGGAAAGCAAAGCAGTGCAAAGGCGAAGGTTCGGCTGAACGAGGCTAGGGACGGGGTCTTGCTCAGGCCTGGAAGCTCAGTGTGTGCGGGTTGTTATCCGGTGTTTGCGCAGTGCGTGCGTGCGTGTCCAGTCCTGGTGCCAGGGCACCTGTTAGCCAGCATTCCAGCCCGCCACCCAGAGCAAGCGTGCTGTGCCTGTGGGGCCCCGTTGGGAACTGTCCTCTGCGTTTTTCCTTCCTCTTGTGATTATATATTTTTGAATTTGAACACACTCTGTTGCCTCAGGATATATCAGGCCAATTGAACGGAACATGCGAGGCAGACCCAAAAAGCCGCAGCCATCAGCTAATGCCAAGTGAACCACAGAGAGCCTGCTCTCCTAGGGGCGCGCTGACCTGAGGGCTGTACTGTGTCCTGGCAGCAGAACACAGGCACCCTCCCAAACCTGCAGGCTGGAACCTGGCGCAGGAGCCGAGGGAGAGATGTATGCTGAGGGTGGCAACAGGAAACCGAACTGCAAGTGCTCACGCTAGAGCGTATTAGAGCAGTACGTTCTCATCAGGTTACCCGGATGCAGATAGCCTGTGCTGCTTATGTTAATAGTCCTCTGTAGGATAGGATTTCTTTTTTTTTTCTTTTTTTTTTTTTTACAGGCAGAGTGGACAGTGAGAGAGAGAGACAGAGAGAAAGGTCTTCCTTTTGCCGTTGGTTCACCCTCCAATGGCCGCCGCGGTCTGCGCGCTGCGGCCGGCGCACCGCGCTCGTCTGATGGCAGGAGCCAGGAGCCAGGTGCTTTTTCCTGGTCTCCCATGGGGTGCAGGGCCCAAGCACCTGGGCCATCCTCCACTGCACTCCTGGGCCACAGCAGAGGGCTGGCCTGGAAGAGGGGCAACCGGGACAGAATCCGGTGCCCCGACCGGGACTAGAACCCGGTGTGCCGGCGCCGCAAGGCGGAGGATTAGCCTGTTGAGCCACGGCGCCGGCCAGGATAGGATTTCTTAAATCGATTTCTGCAGCAGTCTTAAAAAAAAATAGCCCAGGGTCTCAGGGGTTCGGAAGTTGGCCTGTTTGGAAAAGATGAGCAGAGGACTCTGCCTAGTGGTAACGACAGCTTCGATAATGGATCTGCTTAGTCCTGGGGTTTGCCAGATTCTCGGGCCCTCTCTCCCTCTCACATCCTCCTGTCTTTTTTCTTTTCCTCCCTCCTTTTTTCTGTTCATTCTTTATCCACCATTAATTCAGTCACCAAAATATTATGTACATGCTGGGTGGCTGGTACTCCACCGAGCACTGGGGGTTTTACAAGAGGATTTAGTATTCTGTTAGCATCTAGGGGAGCAAAATGATGTTGTCAGTATAAAGCCATATGCATATGACAATATATTACAAATACAAGGCAGATAAATTCTAAAAGTCTCAGAGGAAGGAAAAATTGTATGCACCATGGAGAAGGTAAGGGACAGAAATGTTTTTTGTTGTTATTAAAAATGGATTTTATGGAGTTACTACATTTTTTAAAAAAAGATTTATTTATTTGAAAGAGTTACAGAGAGCAATAGAGCCAGAGAGCCAGAGAGAGAGAAATCTTTCTACTGGTTCACGCCCCAGATGACAACAATGGCCAGAGCTGAGCTGATCCGAAGCCAGGAGCCAGGAGCTTCTTCCGGGTCTCCTACGTGGGTGAAAGGGGCCCATTTGGGCCATCTTCTGCTTTCCCAAACCATAGCCAAGAGCTAGATAGGAGTTGGAGCAGTCAGGACTCAAACTGGTGCCCATGTGGGATGCAGGCATTGCAAGCCAGGGCTTTAACCTGCTGCACTACAGCGCTGGCCCCACAGTAATGTTTTATGATGTATATAAGGCTTTACATAGTTTATGTATTGTGTTCTTCAGTGACAAAAAAGGTTGCTATGTTAAATACAAAATTTGAGTTTAGATATTTTTGGAGGGAAAAATCCTAATGAACAGTAAATTCTCTTTCATTCACCACGTCATTACTGAACGTGAATCATATGTATAATTAATTACTATATTATAATTTTTGTGCTTAACATTATCTCATACAGAATGTAAATAGTTGTTATGATTAGCTATTTAGTCACTATGTTAATATAGTAATAACTTGCTTAGCATTTCTTACTAGTGGACATTGCTGCTTAAATGTTTTCTTTTTTAAAAAAAATAGATTTATTTATTTGGAAGGGAGGGAGAGAGAGATATGTTCCGTCCTCTGATGGTTCACTTTCCAAATGGCTGCCACAGCTAGGTTTGGGCCCAGCTGAAGCCATGACACAGGATCTCCCACATGGGTGCTGGGCCAAAGCACTTGGGCCATCTTCCGTGACTTCCCAGGTGGCATTGGCAGGGAACTGGATTGGAAGCTGAGCAGCCAGACCTAGAAAAGGCACTCCAATATGAAATGCTGACTTTTAAAGTGGTGGCTTAACCTACTGCACCACAACGCTGTCCCCTTAATGTTTTCTGTAGTAGATTATATTTAATTTTTGTGGTTTCCTTTTAAATTTTTATATGTGCAGTAGAGCTCAAATTATGTAAACGATTTTGCCTTACACAGTATTGGATTGCCTTTCAGAAACATTAATGCTACCAGGAATGTAGAAACTTTCCTCTGTCCTCACTAATAACATGTCAGTTTCTCATTCCTATGTGCTTTTTGTTAACTTAAGGAGTCCTTAACTGTGACTTTTAGTTTCTCTTTCTTTACTCCTCCTGGGAGGGCTGTGGATTTGATGTCCCAGCTGGAGAGTGCACTGGTTTCTCCCTATGGCAAACCTCAAGGGTGTCCACAGCTTCAAATGTGTGTGGGATAAGGATGAGTGACCATGGATCCTGCTTTGATTGGGAAAATCCTGAGTTAAACCTGTCACCCCAAGGTACTTCCCTTTGGGTGATAAATTATATATATTATAAATATATATTAGTGATGAGAGAGGGAGGACCCCCCCCCCCCAGCTAGATTTGGGAAGTGACTCCTGCCCCGTGTCACTGCCACGTGCTCTGAACTCCAGCCTGAGACGCCCTGTGCTGGTTAGCTGGCTTCCTTTAGGAGCCACCACGCCTTCATTCTTCTGACTGGTGTAATTTTTACATGCAAAGACACTTCAAAAAGTTTGATGCAAAAAAGTTTATTCTAGTATCTTCAGAATGCTCTTTGTAAATGTGTGTTATAAAAAACTTTGGGGGGGATTTCAAATTATTTTGCACAAAAATAAACACCTGTAATTCCATTTCCATGAACTTTTGAAAGTACCTTCCCTTTTGTGATTATGGGCTTTTATCAGTTAAATGAATCATCTATTGTTTTTCTAATTTTATTGCTTTATTTTAGAATGAACTTCACTGTGTGTCATTCTATGAATTTCTCTTTTGTTCCAATTTCTGCATATTCAAACATACTCTCATTTTCTTTGATGGTAACTTCCATTTCTTCAATAATCTGGAAGAGATTTCATTTTCACAGATGGAAAGACTCTATTCTTTTATTTTTTGTGTTTTTCATGTGATCACCCAGCAATTTATTTTGTTAAAAATTTTACTTGAAAGAGCAAAAGAGAGTGGAGGAGAGACACAGAGAGATCTTCCATCTGCTAGTTCACTCCCAAAAGCCCCTGGTACCCAGGACTGGATCAGGCTGAAGCCAAGATTCTGGAACTTCGTATAGGTCTCCCATGTGAGTGGCAGGGACCTGAGGGTTTTGGCCATTGTCTGCCGCCTTTCAAGTGTATCATTAACAGGGAGCTGGATCAGAAGTGGAGGCAGAGGTGGGACTCCATCCCAGGCAGCTCAGTCCATTATGTCACAGTCTCCCCCACCTCCCCGAAGTTTAATATTTATCAGATTAGAGCTTCATGTTAAACCAGCACCAGGGAACATTTTTAATGCTTATGTGGTAGGCATTTATGTCAGATGGAGACATATGTCATGTTTTGATACACGACACAGTATCCAGAGAGTGATCCAGAGATGCTGATGAAAGTCGGGCAGTGAAGAGAGAGGTCGTTTGAAGATGATATTAGGTCGAATCCAAGGGCTTTGTGTAACCTATTAGCTACTCCTGTAGGGGTGAGATAAGCTTCCATTCTGTCTTCATAGATGAGAGCCACGGACATGGGAGGTGGGTGGGGCTGAGGGATGTTTGTGGGGACAGAGAGGGTTTTTGGAAGGATGACTGTTGAGGCTCACTCTGGGCTGTTGATCTGTTGTCCAGCTGGCCTGGACCCAAACTCGTATGCATGAATGGGCCCCCACGTTTTCCTGAGCAATGCATCTCTAATTTTCACAACTTCTGACCTGTATCATTGAGCCTCTGTAACAACAGATGAACATCTAAGGCTCTTTATTTTATAGATGAGATTTCTGATCCACAAACATGTCACATCACTTGTTTGGGGCCAAAATTATTTTTTAAAAAAATTTTATTTATATAAAGATAACAGATTTCATGTATTTTATAGGCACAATTCTTTTGTTTCTTTTTTGACAGGCAGAGTGGACAGTGAGACAGAGAGACAGAGAGAAAGGTCTTCCTTTGCCATTGGTTCACCCTCCAATGGCCGGCGCACCGTGCTCATCCGATGGCAGGAGCCAGGTGACAGGTGCTTTTCCTGGTCTCCCATGGGGTGCAGGGCCCAAGCACCTGGGCCATCCTCCACTGCACTCCCAGGCCACAGCAGAGAGCTGGCCTGGAAGAGGGGCAATCGGGACAGAATCTGGCACCCCGACCGGGACTAGAACCCCATGTGCTGGTGCCGCAAGGCGGAAGATTAGCCTAGTGAGCTGCAGCGCTGGCCTAATTCTTTTTCTTTTAAAGATTCATTTATTTATTTCAAATTCAGGGTTACAGAGGCAGGGTGAGGAAGGAGAGAAGTCTTCCAACCACAAATGGCTGCATCCGCTGGGCTTAGCCTTGGCCTTGCTGAAGCCAGGAGCCAGGAGCTTCATCCAGATCTCTCCCATGTGGGTACAGGGACCCAAGCACCTGGGCCATCTTCTGCTGCTTTCCCAGGCACATCAGTAGGCAACTGGATCAGAAGTATAGCAGCTGAGACTCTAACTGGTGCCCGCATGGGATGCCGGCATTGCAGGCTGCTGCCTAACCCACTATGCACAATGCTGGCCATGAGAGATACAATTCTAAGAAAATAACCACACTTCCCTCCCTCCTTATTTCCTTCCTTCAATACCTTTCCTTCCTTCTATTTTTTCCTTTAATTTTTGCAAAAATATAACTTCAGTCTGCTCTATAATCACAGACTTACTGCACCATTAACCATAATATTCAATAAATAGAAAAATGGGATGATCACAGTTCCACATAAGTATAAACAAGGGATAAAGACAACAATCAAATTCTGTGCATTTTTGGTAACCTATATTAACTACTACATATCAGAGAAAATATATGATATTTATCTTTTTAGGGTTAGGACTGACTCATTTCACTAAGCATAATGGTTTCCAGTTGTATCCATTTTGTTGGAAAAGCTAGGATTTCATTCTTTTTTATGATTGAATGATATTCCACAGTGTATATATACCACATTTGCTTTATCCAGTCATCAGCTGATGGACATCTGGGTTGATTCCATATGTTAGCTCTTGTGAATTGAGCTGCCATAAATAAGGGGATACAAATAACTCTTTCATGTGCTGACTTCATTTCATTTGGATAAATTCTCAGGAGTGGGATGGCTGGGTTATATGGTAGATCAGTTTTCAAATTTCTGAGGATTTGCCATGCAGTCTTCCATAATGGTTGTATTAGTTTACATTCCCAACAACAGTGTATTAGGGTACTTTCCCCCCCACATCCTTGTCAGCATTTATTATTGTTTCATATTTAGATGATAGCCATTCTAACTGGGGTGAGTTGTATTCCCCGACACTAGTGATTCTGAGTGTTTTTTCCAGTGTCTGTTAGCTGTTTGTGTTTCATCTTTGAAAAATATCAGTTTGTGTCTTTTGCCTATTTCTTAACTGGCATGTTTGTTTTGTTGTTGAGTTTCTTGAGCTCTTCATAGGTCCTGGATATTAATCCTTTATCAATTGCATAGTTTGCGCATCTTTTCTCCCATTCTGTTGGTTGCCTCTGCACTTTGGTGAGTGTTTCCTTTGCAGTGCAGAAGCTTCTCAGTTTGATGGAATCCCATTTGTCTATTTTTGCTTGGATTGTCTGTGCTTCTAGAGTCTTTTCTGAGAAGTTTTTGCCTATGCTGATGTATTTCTACCTGATGTTTCCATCCAGTAATTTGGTAGTATCAGGTTGTAGATTTAGATCCTTGATCCATTGTGAGTTCATTTTTGTATAGGATATCAGGTAGGGAGTCTTGTTTCATACTTCTGCACGCATAGATCCAATTTCCCACTACCATTTTTTGAAGAGATTGTCCTTTCTCCAGGGATTAATTTTAGCTCCTTTGTCAAAGATAAGTTGATTTTAGCTGCATGGATCAATTTCTGGGGTTTCTGTTCTGTCCCATTGGTCTACATGTCTGTTTTGTGCCAGTACCTAGCTGCTGTGTTTCTAAGTGCCCTGTAGTATGCCTTGAAATAGGGTATCATGATACCTCCGGCTTTGTTTTTGATCTTTAAGATTTCTTTAGCTATTCAGGGTCTCTTACGTTTCCATATGAATCTTAGCATTGTTTTTTCTAGATCTGAGAAGAATGCCCTTGGTATTTTTATTGGGGTAGCATTGAATTTGTAAATTGCTTTGGGTGGTATGGACATTTGCATAACATAAATTCTTCCAGTCCACAAACATGTAAGATTCTTCCATTCTTTTGTGTCTTCTCCTGTTTCCTTCTTCGCTGTTTTGTAGTTTTCATAGGAGAAATCTTTCATATCCTTGTTTGCATTTATTCAAAGGCATGTAAATTTTTGTAGCTATTGTGATTGAGACTGATCTTACAAGTTCTTTTGCATTGTTTGTGTTTACAAAGGCTATATGTTTTTGTGTGTTGATTTTATGTCTTGCAACTTTACTAAACTCTCTAATGAGTTCCAGTACTCTTTGGTTCTTCTGTATATAGGATTGTGTCATGTTTAACAGGGATACTTTTACTTCCTCTTTTACAGTAGGGCCACAGTTCTGAGCAGTGAGAGCCAATTCCAAACCCTGTGCCTCCGCACTCTTGCCATTCTAGTAATGCAGGAAGCAGCCTACATAGGTCTTCAGCAAGATCATATCTGTCTTTTTCCTCTCCAGGGGAGTGGATACTTGTAGCCTGGACCAGCCCTAGGAATGAAGGTGGGCAGTTAGAGTTGCCTTCTGGTGGTTTCTCTTGCCCATTTGAGCACCAGTGCAAGCTGTCGTGGCTGGTAAGTCTCAAGGGTTGCTGTTTCTCCATCTGGGTCCCTGCAAACCCTCGCTGGGTGTTTCCTCTGTGCCAGGTGGATTGTGGGTGCTGGGAATAGGAACTCATTCTGTGCTTCATTCACTCAGGACTCTGACCTCTGCTTTTCAAGGACACAGACTGTTTCTCTTTCTCGAGTACAGTGGGAGTCACAGGGGCTTCCTGGGACCGTGGTGTGTCTTGTCTTGTGGTGCCAATGCATGGCAAGGCATGGCCAGAGGGTGGGATGTCTTCACTTGAAGCATGTTGGGTGAAGGAGGCAGCAGTTGGCTAGGGCTTGCAGTAGTGCTGGGTAGACAGTGAGATGTCTGAGAAAAGTGTGTGTGGCATAGTGGGTAAAGCTGCTACTTGCAGTGCCGGCATCCCATATGGGCGCCAGTTCGTGTCCCGGCTGCTCCACTTCTGAACCAGCTCTCTACTATGGCCTGGGAAATCAGTAGAAGCAGTAGAAGATGGCCCAAGTCCTTGGGCCCCTGCACCCACGTGGGAGACCTGGAACAAGTTCTAGGCTCCTGGCTTCAGATCAGCCCAGTTCCAGCCATTGCAACCATCTGGGAAGTGAACCAGTGGATGAAAGACCTCTTTCTCTGCCCTCTATAACTCTACCTTTCAAATAAATAAATAAATATTTTAAAAATAGAGTCTAAGGGTTACTCTCTGATCCTAAACCACCTATCTTTGTTTCTTCAGTGGGGGTTTCATTCAGTTAATAATTTCTCATGCCTTGAGGTCATTGCTGGCTTTTGATCAGAATCCGGATCAAATCCATTTTGAGGAAATTTAGCATCACATGAGGATAACAAGCACTGGTCCATTAGCTTGTCTGTCTCCTGAAAGCTTAGATCACCAGACACTGGACGTTCTGTTGTTCATTTCGACGATGTTCCAAGTTCTCACAAGACCATGGCCAAATTGCTCATATGGTCCTCTCCAGCTCTCCCCAAGACAGCTGGAAGAAATCTGCCACACCATCGACCAGCTAGTGGACACATGCTGGCTTGTTCGGGGTCATGCACTGCCTTCTGTGGGTTGTTGCATTTGCACTGGACAAGGCTGAGGAGAGGGAAAGAGGCTGGCTGTTCCCAGCGGCCAGATGTGGAGACCTTCCAGAGCCTGGATCCCACCTGGTCCTCACTGACAGAAGCAGAGCGGGTGTCATGGTGGCCCACTTACTTACACAAGGCTGCACATTTGGCTTTCTGGAATTTTCCGGAAAGCTTCAGGAACAAGTAGAGAATGGGTTTTCCTGCATTTCCATGTCTCTCCTCTTTCTGAGGCGCTTGTGCCCTCTCAGGCTTGCGCCTCTTCCTAAGGAGAAGAAAGCATGGCGTTCAGGCAAACGTGTGACAGTGCACAAGGGCCAGCAAACCTAAAGCAGGGTTTTTCAGTTTAATATTTCAAGCTGGTCCTCTGCTTTTAGACAAATCAGTATGGAAAGCCCAGTAGAGAAGACACAAGAAAGGGAAAGGCACATGGTGCAGTGGCTAAGATGCTGCTTTAGACACTCATGTCCTGTAGTAGAGCCCAGCTCCACTCCTGATTCTGCCTTCCTACCAGTGTGCACCCTGACGGCAGCAGAAGCTGGCTCCTGTGGGTGAGTCCCTGCTAGCCAGGTGGGAGACCCGGATGGAGTGCCAGCTTCTTGGTTTCAGCCCAGTACAGCTCTGGCTATTGTGAACCACCCATGGAAGATTGCATGCTCTCTCCGCCTTTCAGAAGACATAGGAAAAGAGCAAGGGACTCCAGGGTCCTTCCATCTCATCCCCAAACCTCGACGGTTTCTTAAGGTACAGCTTTAAAACCTCTATTTTGTGGCTGTATCTTCATTGTTTGTTTTCAAATATAATTACTTGGAAATTACTTGAACCTGTTTAATTTTTGTTGTGAAAACTTGACTAGCAGATCCTGCAGTTTAATTGTTTTTCAGATGAGAACTTTGGCAGGTCTGCTCAGCTGGTCAGTGACAGAACTGGCCTGGCTCTGGGTCCTTGAGATCTAGTCATTAATTTCTTGCAATTCCTGGCCATGGAGTGTTGGATGTTCATTAGCTTTGAGTGATTAAGAAAAAGAAATCCTAACAAATGACTGAGAAATGACCTGATAGATGGTGAACATTGTTTTAGCCACCTGTCATTATTTGTAACTGTTTCTCAGCTGTAGTTGCAAAATATCTTAGTGGTTTTCTATTTTGGTCACGTTTTCCTGAGCTTAGTTAAGATGACAGATTGTCACAGGTTACCATACATGGCCAACATCACAATTGTCTAGTTTAATGACAGTAAATATTGAAACTCAGTGAAAATCTACCAAAACATGGACAATTTGACCTGGCCTTGTAACCCCAGTTGCTACCTTTTTAGGTGCTACCTTTTTAGTGGGCTGACAGGTGACTATATTTAATATATAGACTATGTCCTTGTAAGCAATATAAATGCACTGAATATATGCAGACGTTTGAGTGACACTCTACACTTGATCTTAGCCAAGAGGCCAGTGTTTGAGTGGCACTCAGCACTGGAGCATTGTGGGGGTCCCTTGTTATGGCATTCACTTTTCTCTTCTGATCTCACATAGCAGGCTGAGTGGGGTGAGGGAGAATGGAAGATGCCGAGAGACCTCAGCTGTCTTTACCTGTTTGAAAGACAACTGTTGAGAGACTGTTTAAATGTTACGAACGGACATGGCTGCAGGAATCAGACTGACGGCCCATGGGTTTCAGGGGTGGAGAACATGACAGTCCTGGTTTGTGTGTCGGTGAGAGGCAGAGTTACAGAAAGGGAGAGACAGAGACAGACGTCTTCCATCCACTGGTTCACTCTCCAAATGACTGCAACCGCCCGAGCCGGGCCAATCCGAAGCCAGGAGCCAGGAGCTGCTTCTGGGTCTCCCACGTGGGTGCAGGGGCCCAAGCACTTGGGCCATCTTCCGCTGCTTTCCCAGGCCATAGCAGAGAGCTGGATCAGAAGTAGGGCAGCCAGGACTTGAACCGGCACCCACATGGGATGCTGGTGCCGCAGGCGGAGGCTTAGCCTACTAGGCCACAGTGCTTGTGCTGTGAAAGACCTTTCACATGGAGGAAGAGAAAAGCCAGGGGCTGTGACCCGCAGGAATGGCTCTGCCCAAACAGGCTCCCCGCTCCTGCTGCCCACACCCTCCCAGTGTGCCCCTGCTGTGCCCTCACAGCCTTGCTCCCCAGCTCGTCACACGATTCCTGCAGGCGGTCTGCTGCAGAAGCCGTGAGGCTCAGTGGTGAGTGACTTGAGGTCCTTATTCTCGGCAGTATTTGTGTTCTGATCTGTGTCCACTGAGCGAAACACAGAGGTTCCAAGCTCCACTAGACATAGCTCCCGTGGGGTGGCAGGTGCAAACACTGACTTCAGTGCAGAGCACCCCCGAAACATGGTAGCATCTGCCCAGGTTCAGTGCTGGCGGAGGTTGAAGGCCTGACCCAGTGCAGAAGAGCTAGGTTCCGAGCCATGAGTGGCCTCCAAGTTAACTCCAGGACAGAGAGCTGAGGGTCTGCTGTGTATCGGTGTATGCAGAAAAGGGTCCTGGTGAGAACAGTGTCTCCAGTCACAGGCTCAGACTCAAAGCCATAAGGACTGATGAAAGAAAGCGGTTTGTTCAAACAGGTCTTTGGCTTCTTGGTTTAGAGTTGGTTGGATACTGTGGAGGTCAGGACAGGTCAATGGTGGTACTCAGTCTCCCTGTGGGCTTTAGGAACTGGCTGAACCCCCATGTTCAGCAGGTCAGGTTCAGTCCAACCACAGATAGTCACAGGGCCCCATCAGCTGTTTGTCTGCCAACTCTGATCAATTCTGTGGCAAGAACTTTTTGTTCTGGCTCCTTCTGGGGCCATAGCTGCTCGTTTTTGTAATTTCTTGTACCCTGTGATCTCTAGGTTTTGTGAGTCTTCCATTTTATGATCATCAAATGCAGATTTCATTTTACCCAAGATTGTTCCTAATGGCTGTGCGCTTCTGTGGCACAAATGACCGTCTGCAGTGTGTGCCCCTTCTTCCTGTCTTGGGTCCCAGTGTGCCCCCCTGGTCTCGGGCTATCTCCAATCCTATTTAATCCCCTGCTTCCACTGCAGTTGCTGATGCGCCAAACAAATTCCTCCCAATTAAAAAAAAAAAAAAACACTAGCCCCACCTTTAGTTCTTCTAGAAATCAGTATTTTTTTGTTTTGTTTTGTTTTGGTTTTTACTAAATAATCAGAGATCAGACTTCTGGCTTTAACCAATACAAAGCATTACTCGTTGAAAGTATGTAGATATAGGCCGGCGCCGTGGCTCAACAGGCTAATCCTCCGCCTTGCGGCGCCAGCACACCAGGTTCTAGTCCCCGTCTGGGCGCCGGATTCTGTCCCGGTTGCCCCTCTTCCAGGCCAGCTCTCTGCTGTGGCCCGGGAGTGCAGTGGAGGATGGCCCAAGTGCTTGGGCCCTGCACCCCATGGGAGACCAGGAAAAAGCACCTAGCACCTGGCTCCTGCCATCGGATGAGCGCGGTGCGCCGGCCGCAGCGCGCCAGCCACAGTGGCCATTGGAGGGTGAACCAATGGCAAATCTCTGTCTCTCTCTCTCACTGTCCACTCTGCCTGTCAAAAAAAAAAAGTATGTAGATATAGCGCCACTTCTTAAACTTATATTGTAAAATGAAAATTTTGGGGACAAATGCCTCAGCCCCAAAGAATAGTTCTCCAGGGCCTGGCGCTGTGGCACAGTAGGCTAAGCTGTGCTGGCATCCCACATGAATGCTGGTTCCCATCCTGGCTGCCCCACTTCTGATGCAGCTCCCTGCTAATATGCCTGGGAAGGTAACAGAGGATGGCCCAAGTGCTTGGGGCTCCTGCACCCATGTGCGAGATCCAGGTGGAGTTCCAGGCTTTTGCCTAGTCCAGTCCCAGCCATTGTGGCCATCCAGTGGCTGGAAAGTCGGTTTCTCTCTCTCTCTCTCTTTCTCTCTCTCTCTGTCTCTCTCTCCAGAGTTGGATTTTTGAGGGACTCAGGAAGAGCTGACAGAGACATCATTTTGTAACAGTAACAGCAATTACCAGTCCTTGAGTCCTTATTATATTTGATGTTCCCAGCGAGATTTGCTGCACACAGCCTGGGAAAGAGAGGCTTAGTCGGAGATCTGAGTTGTAGCCAGAAGGTGATGAGAAATCAACTCTGGGATGGGTGGATGGGGGCTCACCTTCTACCAGGCTGTAGAAGTGCTTTTACAACAATATGTCATTTCAGTGTCACCAGAAACTTAAGAAGCAGATATTGTTATTATTTATGTTTTCTTTTGTTTTACAGATCAGTAAATTACAAGGGTACTTCAAAAAGTTCATGAGAAAATGGAATTAAAAGTTAAGTGTATTTCCGTGGAAAAATTTTGAAATCCATACAAAAGTTTTTCGTAGTCATGTTCCACAAACTTTTTGAAGTACCCTTTTAGATGCCCACAATTTTTAAATAACCTGCCTGTGTCACTCGGCTAACAAGTGGCAGAACTGTTCCAAGCATGAAACTCTATACCCTAATGTCTTCTAAATTTTCTACAGTCAAGTCAAATTAGACCACAAATATTTGCCTATTGTGCTTAAACAGACTGTTTGCAGGCTGACCTTTGGCTGGTTTCCAGAATATTTTACTAAATGTTCTATTTTGGTCTGTAACATAATTCTATCTTGCTCTGTAAAACTTTAGAAATTGGGAGTGGGAAGAAGGTGAGCCCCCATCCACTCATCTCAGATTTGATTTCTCATCACCTTCTGGCTACGGCTTGGATCTCAGACTAAGCCTCTCTTTCCCTGGCTGTGTGCAGCAAATCTCACTGGGAACGTCAAATATTTGCTTTATTTTATGTTTGAGAAGATGACCTAATGCGAATGTTTGTTCTACTTGTGTTGACTTTATGCTAACAGAATTAAATTTAAACTTCCAGGATCTGATTACTGTAGTCTCTCTCAAGCTTGATCCTTCTCCATTGGCCCTCAGCTTGCCACGGTGGTGCTGCCTTGTGTTTATTTCCCACTTTATGGCTCGATTTATTATTGTTTTCAGATTTTCATTTATTGCCTATCAATGCTGACTAAATGCCAAGACTTAGTCTTTCCTTCACCATCCTCCCTACCGATCTCTCCAAGTGAGATGGAATTCTACGGGTGGTTAATTTCTGTTAGTCACAAAAAGGTCAGCAAGATTGATGGATAACTTAAGCTTCTTAAGAGTATTTACATTAAGAATGTGACTATATCATGATAAATGAGCTTCTAACTGGTGAAACGAGGGAAAGCAGTAAGTTGGAAGGATTTTAGGCGGGCTGTTACTTTTCGTTTCAGTTATTCCACTCTTCAACTCCAGAATTTCTAGTTTTTAAAATAATTTTAATCTTTATTAATGTTCCGTATCTGGTGAGACAGTATTCTTTTTTAAAGAAGATTTATGTATTTATTTGAAAGACAGAGTTACAGAGAGGCAGAGGCATAGTGAGGTCTTCCATCCACTGGTTCACTCCCTAAATAGCCACAATAGCCAGAGCTGTGCTGATCTGAAGCCAGGAGCCAGGAGCTTCTTCGGGTCTCCCACTGGGTGCAGGGGCCCAAGGACTTGGGCCATCTTCTACTGCTATCCCAGGCCACAGCAAAGAGCTGGAAAGAAAGTGAGGCAGCTGGGTCTTGAAGTGGCACCTGTATGGGATGCTGGCACTGTAAACATCGGCTTTACCTGCTAAGCCACAGCGTCGGCCCCAAGACAGTATTCTTCTGTGTTCCTTTAGCTATTTAGGAATTATTTTCTTTATTTCTTTGACAGCTAGTTTAAAGTCTTTGGCTAGTAAGTCCATCATGTGAGCTTCCTCTGGAGCGTTTCTATTAACTGCTTTTCTTCCCGGTATATGGTCTATCCTTTCTTGGTTCTCTGTAATGCTTTCTTTCTTTAAGATTTATTAATTATATTTGAAAGGCAGAGTACACAGAGAGAGGGAGAGACAGAGATAGGTCTTCCATCTGCCGGTTCACTCCTCCTGCCCCTCAGTGGCTAGAACTGGGCTGATGGAAGCCAGGAACCAGGGGCTTCCTCCAGGTCTCTCACGTGGCTGCAGGGACCCAAGCATCTGGGCCATCCTCCACTGCTTTCCCAGGCACATTAGCAGGGAGCTGGACAGGAAGTGGAGCAGCTGGGACTTGAACTGGCACCCATATGGGATGCTGGCACTGCAGGCGGTGGCTTAACCTGCTATGCCATGGTGCTGGCCCCTGTAATGCTTTCTTTAAAATAGTATTTTAAACAATGTAGTGTTGAAAATAGAGGAATACAGTTATACAGATTCCTAGTGTTCGGTATTACTGCTGCTACTGTGTGTGTGTGTGTGTTTTGTTGTTTGTTTAGTGACTTTGATGAAAAATTGTCAACTCTTATTTTTTGTTACATGTGGCCAATACAATCTATTCTTGGGTTTGCTCAGTGAACATTTAGTGAGTGTATAGAGATTTCCTTAAGTTCTTGGAACCAACAAATGTTTCTAAGTTTCTGTATAAGTGTTGAGGCCCACCTTAAAAAATTAGCAGACGCTTAAACACGCTGCCTTAACTTTCGCTTCCTGTTTGCTGAGAGCCTCAAGGTCGGCCAGAGGGGAGCACTTAGAGCCTTTCTTTGTATTTCTGAGACACACAGCCCTGGGCAGGTGTGTGGCCTTCTAGATTCCCAGGAATACATCAGAGCTTTATGAGTTTCTAAACTTTTCCTGGAGTTTTGTGGTTAGCCTATTTTTGGCCCAAGCTATTATCCACTGTTGCAGGCAGCTGCAATGTTAAAGAATTTTCTGCAATTAGTTCTGACAAATGCAACACAGGAAAAAGATTTGCACCTTGGATAAGCCCTTGATGATGTGAACTACTGAGTTTTGCAAGAGGGGTCTACCCAGGATCCACCAGAGATGACATAATGACAGTTCTCTGGAAGTGAGGCTTCAAGGAAGCTCGAACTAGTTCCTCATCTTAGCAGCTTCTGGGTTTTCCGTGTGAATGCAGACCGTTAGTCTTTGAGGCTAGCACAGAGCTGGAGAGTGGGATGGACTAGGGCAGGTAGGGCTATCCGAGGCTGGCTGTTCTACTGACACAGAGCTGGAGAGTGGGATGGACTAGGGCAGGTAGCGCTATCCGAGGCTGGCTGTCCTTACTGAGACACAGAGCTGGAGAGTGGGATGGACTAGGGCAGGTAGGGCTATCCGAGGCTGGCTGTTCTACTGAGACACAGAGCGGGAGAGTGGGATGGACTAGGGCAGGTAGCGCTATCCAAGGCTGGCTGTTCTACTGAGACAGAGCTGGAGAGTGGGATGGACTAGGGCAGGTAGGGCTATCCAAGGCTGGCTGTTCTACTGAGACAGAGCTGGAGAGTGGATGGACTAGGGCAGGTAGGGCTATCCAAGGTTGGCTGTTCTACTGAGACACAGAGTGGAAGAGTGAGATGGACTAGGGCAGGTAGGGCTATCCAAGGCTGGCTGTTCTACTGACACAGAGCTGGAGAGTGGGATGGACTAGGGCAGGTAGCGCTATCCGAGGCTGGCTGTCCTTACTGACACAGAGCTGGAGAGTGGATGGACTAGGGCAGGTAGGGCTATCCAAGGCTGGCTGTTCTACTGAGACAGAGCTGGAGAGTGGGATGGACTAGGGCAGGTAGGGCTATCCAAGGCTGGCTGTTCTACTGACACAGAGCTGGAGAGTGGGATGGACTAGGGCAGGTAGGGCTATCCAAGGTTGGCTGTTCTACTGACACAGAGCTGGAGAGTGGATGGACTAGGGCAGGTAGGGCTATCCAAGGCTGGCTGTCCTTACTGACACAGAGCTGGAGAGTGGATGGACTAGGGCAGGTAGGGCTATCCAAGGTTGGCTGTTCTACTGACACAGAGCTGGAGAGTGGATGTACTAGGGCAGGAAGGGCTATCCAAGGCTGGCTGTTCTACTGAGACACAGAGCGGGAGAGTGGGATGGACTAGGGCAGGTAGGGCTATCCGAGGCTGGCTGTTCTACTGAGACAGAGCTGGAGAGTGGGATGGACTAGGGCAGGTAGCGCTATCCGAGGCTGGCTGTCCTTACTGACACAGAGCGGGAGAGTGGGATGGACTAGGGCAGGTAGGGCTATCCGAGGCTGGCTGTCCTTACTGAGACACAGAGCGGGAGAGTGGGATGGACTAGGGCAGGAAGGGCTATCCGAGGCTGGCTGTTCTACTGAGACACAGAGCTGGAGAGTGGGATGGACTAGGGCAGGTAGGGCTATCCGAGGCTGGCTGTTCTACTGACACAGAGCGGGAGAGTGGGATGGACTAGGGCAGGTAGGGCTATCCAAGGCTGGCTGTCCTTACTGAGACAGAGCGGGAGAGTGGGATGGACTAGGGCAGGTAGGGCTATCCAAGGCTGGCTGTCCTTACTGAGACTCAGAGCTGGAGAGTGGGATGGACTAGGGCAGGTAGGGCTATCCAAGGCTGGCTGTTCTACTGAGACACAGAGCTGGAGAGTGGGGTGGACTAGGGCAGGTAGCGCTATCCAAGGCTGGCTGTCCTTATGGAGACACTGTCACTTCTCTTTATAAACACTCCTTGGGTTGCTGAAAGCCTTGGTTTAACTTTTGAAGTGCTGAAAAAGTTTAATCTGATCAGGGTTAGAAGATTTTCGGAGGTTTACACTTCACCATTTTTGCTGATGTCATCCCTCAACAGTTGCTGTAACAACACACTTTAAGTCCCACGGGAGATGGCTGAGCCTTGTGTTTGTTTATATTAGAAAGATATTTACAGTGCAAGTACTGTCTTGCACATTTCTTTCTTTCTTTTTTTTTTTTTTTTTTTGACAGGCAGAGTGGACAGTGAGAGAGAGAGACAGAGAGAAAGGTCTTCCTTTGCCATTGGTTCACCCTACAATGGCCGCTGCGGCCGGCACACTGCAGCCGGCTCACAGCCTGATCCGAAGCCAGGAGCCAGGTGTTTATTCTGGTCTCCCATGGGGTGCAGGGCCCAAGCACTTGGGCCATCCTCCACTGCACTCCCTGGCCACAGCAGAGAGCTGGCCTGGAAGAGGGGCAACTGGGACAGAATCCGGTGCCCCGACCGGGACTAGAACCTGGGGTGCCAGCACTGCAGGCAGAGGATTAGCCTGTTGAGCCGTGGCGCCGGCCTGTCTTGCACATTTCTAAATGGACAGCTAAAATTTTTTATTGTAGGTACCTGCAAAGGATGTGATTTCTAGCATATTATAAATATTCACATTTAAAAATGAAACCGTTTTGCTATTCTTTTAAAAGTTACCAATGAAATCGAAATAAACTGACAATTTGGTGACTACTATCATCCATTTAAAAATACATGCACCAATCCATGTTAATAGATGTAAAGTTACACGGAACCTCATTGTTTGGGAATTCTTACTTATATCTCCAGGTTAGTTGTAATGTGATATTTCTAGGCTGTGTAGTCCTTTATTGATCTTTGTGAACAAACTGAAGTTGATGTTTTTCCTAAAATTCCCTGGTGGCATCAGGTTCTAAGTACTAAAGAATTTCTTCTGAGTTGAGTTATTAGAATTATTAGTACTATACAGATGAAAAAAGTATAAATTTTTATAATTATCAAAATGAAAAAATTATAAAACAAATGAGAATTTCCTCCATAATTCATGTATTTTTTGATGAATATGAACTGCTTCTGGAATGTGACAGGGTGTAGCGCTAATTCTATTCCTAGTTTTAACTTTTACAAATGTAAGTGCTAAGAAAATTTATTCACATAGATAAGAAGATACAAATCAAAGTAATTTTATTACAACAGTATCATTAAAATCGGAACTCCTTAAGTATCTTGGCAAAAAAAAAATCACAATGCTTTGTCAACACTAATTGTTTTTTTAAAGATTTATTTGTTGGAAAGGTAGAGTTACAGAGAGAGAAGGAGAGACAGAGGACGGGGAGGAGGGGGGGAGAGAGAGAGAGAGAGAGAGGATCTTTCATCCACTGGTTCACTCCCCAGATGGCCACAATGGCTGGGGCTGTGCCAGGCCAGAGCTAGGAACCAGGCTTCTTCCGGGTCTCCCACGCTAGTGCAGGAGCCCAAGGACTTGGACCATCTTCCACTGCTTTCCTAGGCTCATCAACAGGGAGCTTGATCAGAACCGGAACAGCTGGGATGTGAACCAGAGCCTGTCTGGGATGCTGGCACTGCAGGCTTAACCTGCTATGGCACAGTGCTGAGCCCCACACTACTTACGTTTTTCAGAAGATTTACTTATTTACTTGAAGGCAGAGTTAGAGAGAGGGAGACACAGAGATATTCCATCTGCTGGGTCACTCTCCACATAGCTGCAATGGCCAGGGCTTGGACAGGCCAAAGTCAGGAACCTGAGACTCCATCTGGGGCCCAGATGTACATCTGAATGTGTGGGATTTCACCTTAAATGCCTGAATTTAATTTTAATTTCCTGTTAAGTTACTGTTACTCATCACCCCTTAGCCTGCTGTCCTTGCTGGGGCTGGAGCGTCACTGGCCTAAGAAAATGGGGAGGCCGATGGGTCAGCCGACAAGAGGTGACAGGGGAGCTAAGCAGAAAAGAAGCTGCAGTGTGTTGGCTCCTAAGCCGAGAGACAGGGTGTGAGGTTGCAAAGCCGTTGGGAGCTAAAGCCAGTGTGCAGAAAGCCAAGGATGCTTTGGCTTTGCTTTAGTGCAAAAGGGAGGGCCAAGAATTTGCAGATGGTTCTCTTGTTTCTCTGTCAAGGGCATGCTCTGGGCAGCTTGGTCCTGTCTGAGAAGCCTGGCTACCCAACCATCCATAGCCCTGTTCCTGGCCGATTCCAGTAACTGCATTGGCACTGGTGGAAGGAGGGTGCAGGAGCGGTGTGATGAGCTGGGAGGGCAGGCAGGTGTCCAATACGGGCCTGTGGCTTGGTCCCCAGCCTTCTCCTGACCACAGCCCCTGACCAAGGGCAGGGAGTGAGGGCCCAGCCCCTGGCGTTCCGGTGGGGCGTCACAGTGAAGTCCAGGTGACTTGTGGTCCATCACGCCGCTCTGCCATCTTAAGGCTGTGAAGCGCGTTTCCTGTTCATGGTGTTCGTGGTCATCTTCCGCGGGACCTGTGCCAGTGCTTACGTGGCTCCCTGAGGGACCAGTCAGCTGGAGAAGCAGGTTTGGGCATATGTTAGCAGAACTCTGTGAACTTCTGTTTAAGAAAAGAGCCACGTAGCCAAAGCTTTGGAGACCACACAGGTCTCCATCACAGCTACTTAATTCTGCCATTGGAGTGGGACAGTAACAGTAGACAGTATGGGGGTGAAAGAGGGTGCATCTTTTCCAATAAAACTTTATGTACACACATACTGACTCCTGGCCTGTAGGTCCTTTGTGTACTCTGTCTGATTATACTCCTTTGCTTCTTGTTAGAAGTAACCCCAGTCAGAATTTTATGTCTAAAATTCCGTTACTTTTCATTACACTTTTATAGAACAAGGGTACTTCACAAAGTTTGTGGAAAGTGGAGTAAGAAGATAAGTTTATTTTGGTACAATATATTTTTTAAATTCTTGCAGCCTTTTTAATAACATTCAATTTTTGAAGACCTCTCACAAGTGTGTATTTCAATATTTTAGCACCAAAACTTATTTTGTTTTCTTAAAGACTTATTTATTTGTTCGAAAGACAGAGTTACAGAGAGGCAGAGGCGGAGAGAGAGAGAAAAAGAGAGAGAGAGAGAGAAAGTCCTTCATTCATTGGTTCATTCTTCTGATGGCTGCAAAGGCAGGAACTGTGCCGATCTGAAGCCAGGAGCCAGGAGCCGGGAGCTTCATCCAGGTCTCCCGCATAGCTGCAGGGGCCCAAGCACTTGGGCCATCTTCCACTGCTTTCCCAGGAACATTAGCGGGGAGCTGGATCAGAAGTGGAGCGGCTGCTATGCCATAGCGCTGGCCCCTAAACTTTTTGATTCCTTTTTCTGAGAACTTCTGAGGTGCATTTATTTGCATCCTAAAGTGCTTAGTTGTGAGTGTTACATGGTTTTGAATGCTACATAAGTGGGTTTTTCATACTACACATAGTCTCCTGTGACTGGCCTTTTTCCCTTAGTGTCATGTTTTGAAGATTCATTCGTGTTGATATGAATACCTACACATCATCTATTTCCCCTGATAGATACTGTTACATTGCATAACTGTTTCTGACTTATTTGTCCATTCTGTCTATGGACAGTTGCGTTATTCCCAAATTTTTGCTATTACAAACCAGATTGCTCCAGATCTCACACCTTGTCTTAAGGTATATGCAGAGTTTTCCCTGGCTATAAACCGAGGACTGGAAGTGGGAGGTCATAGGAAATTAACCTATGACTTCTACTACGTAACGCCATGTGCTTACCAAAGTAGAAGGAGGAAACTCTTTCCATGAAGGGTCTATCAGGGTTCCTATTGGCTCACACACTTTACAAAACTGATTACATTCATTAATCTGTGGTGTCAAATGACTTTATTTTGTGTTTCCTGATTACCAGTGCAATTAAACATATTTTCATGTTTCTAAGCCATGTATATCTGGTTTTATGAATGCTTCCATAGATCTCTTGCATATGTTTCCAGTTGGTTTATCATTTTCTTATTGTTTTTATACCATTAGACTTTGTCATAAATATCATAGCTAACATTTTCTTCTAATTTTAGACCTTTTAGATTTCCTTACTTTTTTTTTTTTTTTTTTTTAGTGAAGATATGGCCTCATTTATGAAGTCAAGTTTATCTGCTTTTTCTTTTATGGTCAGCGCTTCTGTGTCTCGTTTAAGCAGTCTTCTTCTGTGAGATCACAGAGTTTTGTTTGTTTTCTTTTTTTTTTTTTAAGATTTATTTATTTATTTATTTAAGAGGTAGAGTTAAAAGTAGACAGTGAGAGGCAGAGAGAAAGAGAGAGGTCTTCCATCCGCTGGTTCACTCCCCAAATGGCCACAATGGCCGGAGCTGTGCCAATCCGAAGCCAGGAGCCAGGAGCTTCTTCCAGGTCTCCCCCATGGGTGCAGGGGTCCAAGGACTTGGGCCATCTTCTGCTGCCTTCTCAGGCCACAGTAGAGAGCTGAATTGGAAGAGGAGCAGCTGGGACTAGAACCTGGTGTCCATATGGGATGCCAGCACTACAGGCAGAGGATTAACCTGTGCCACAGCGCCGGCCCCTCTTTTTTTTTTTTTTCTTCTTTCTTTCTTTCTTTCTTTCTTTCTTTCTTTTTTATTTAGTAAATATAAATTTCCAAAGTACAGTTCATGGATTACAATGGCTTCCCCCCCATAATTTCCCTCCCACTCACACCCCTCCCATCTCCCGCTCCCTCTCCCATTCCATTCACATCAAGATTCATTTTCAATTATCTTTATATACAGAAGATCGATTCAGTATATACTAAGTAAAGATTTCATCAGTTTGTACCCACACAGAAACACATAGTGTAAAATACTGTTTCAGTACTAGTTATAGCATTACTTCACATTGGACAACACATTAAGGACAGATCCCATATGAGAAGTACACAGTGACTCCTATTGTTGACTTAACAATTTGACCCTCTTGTTTATGGTGTCAGTAATCTCCCTAGGCTCTAGTCATGAGTTTCCAAGGATATGGAAGCCTTTTGAGTTCGCCAACTTCGATCTTATTCCGACAGGGTCATAGTCAAAGTGGAAGTTCTCTCCTCCCTTCAGAGAAAGGTACCTCCTTCTTTGATGGCTGGCCCCTCTTGTATGTTTTCTTCTCAAAGTGTTGTCTTTCACATTTTCTTTTATTCTGCCTGGAATTTGTTTTTGAAGATGGTATGAGTTTAGGTCCAAGTTCATTTTCCATATGAATGAATAAATGGTCCCAGCACCTTTTATATTTATTTATTTATTTTAAAGATGTATTGATTTGAAAGAGCAGTAGAGATGGGATGGGGAGGAGAGATTGATTTTCCGTATGCTAGTTCAGTCTCCAAATGGCTGTTAACAGCCAGGGCTGGGCCAGACTGAAGCCAGGGGTCTGGAACTCTACCCGGTCTCCCACCTGTGTAGCAGGGGCTCAGGTAGTTGAGTCATCTTTCACTGCTTTCCCAGGCGCATTAGCAGATAACTAGGTTGAAAGTGGAGCAACCGGATCTCAAACCAGGGCTCATATGGGATGCAAACATCGCAGACAGTGGCTTATCCCACTGGGCCACATTGCTGGCCCATGTATCCAGCAATCTTACAAAACATTTTGATTATTTATTTTGGGCTTTCTCTGTAAACAATCATATCATTTACAAATTTAGGAAAAATTGTCCTTTTGTTTTCTTTTTACTGTGTGGGCTGGGATTTTCTTTGTGAGATTGCCTTATTTCCTAGTTTCCTTATTTCTTACTTCCCACTTCTTGTCTGTTCACCATTCAGTGCGATGCTTGCCATGTTGTGTTGATGCTTCTGGGGTCATGGGAAGGATCATCTGAGAGTGTTTGGGGGCTCCCGGTGCGTAATCTGGACAGAAATGACACACTTGTGTGGGTGGAGCGCCCGCACCTGAGCTCACCTGCCAGCCAGCGGAAAGGCTCCCGTGACCGCCCTCCTTCCCACCCCCACCCCCCACACCCACACCTACAGGTGCTGCGCACTTCCCAGGGCGTCCCGCTGGCTTCCCAGGCTGCCTGGAAACACCACCATAGCCTGTTTTCTGTTTGCAGAGTTGTTCTAAATGCTCCTTCTGAAGGAGTTAGAGTCCTCGGGGAGAACCACAGGTACTAGGGTCTAGCCTTTTGTCCCTTACTGGCTTTCAAGTTTCCCAGACAAACCCTATTGGTAACCAGCAGGAAGGGCAGGGTGGACCTCCGCCCATGGCCTGTCGCTCAGCCGTGCACTGCAACAAAGCCCGTCCACTTTCACTCCACATTTGAACAGTTTAATTGTGAATGAATGTTTACTTTCAGTAAAAGCCTTTCTGCATCTGGAGCGATCACAGGACTTTTCTCCTTGAATTTGTGATGTGGCGAGTTACATACATTGATTTCCCAGTGATAGACCCTCTTTGTCTTATGGGGTGCTCATGACTTGGTCATACATTGCTGGGTTCGGTGGCTGATAATTTGGTTCGTTGTTAGATTAGGTTGGCTGACAATTTGCTACAAATGGGATTTTGTGTGTGTAATTGTGAATGCCGTCAGCTTGTCATTGTCCTTTCTTCTTCTTCTTCTTTTTTTTTTTTTTTTTTGACAGGCAGAGTGGACAGTGAGACAGAGAGACAGAGAGAAAGATCTTCCTTTTGCTGTTGGTTCACCCTCCAATGGCCGCGGCGGCCAGTGCGCTGTGGCCGGCACACCACGCTGATCCGAAGGCAGGAGCCAGGTGCTTCTCCTGGTCTCCCATGGGGTGCAGGGCCAAGCACCTGGGCCATCCTCCACTGCACTCTCAGGCCACAGCAGAGAGCTGGCCTGGAAGAGGGGCAACCGGGACAGAATCTGGCACCCCGACTGGGACTAGAACCCGGGGTGCTGGCACCGCAGGCGGAGGATTAGCCTATTGAGCCATGGAGCCGGCCTCTTTGGTTTTTGTACCAGAGTACACCACCCTCATAAAATACATTCCTCTGTTTGTGTTCTCTGGACTACTCTGGGTGAGCCCGGCATTGCATTCCTCGACTGTCTGCCAGACCTCACCTAAAAGTAATGTATCCCGGCATTTACACCTTTCTGTGGATGGATTCTTCATGAATGACTCCTTTTCTTGAGTCAAGACCATTTCAGCATCTCTCCATAAATTTCTGAACATTCACACCCACGTATGATTATTTTTCTAATTACTTTTAATCTTTATTGTCATTATAGATCCATACAAATTAAAGAAAAGTATTTATATTTTATAAAATGACTATTTTCTATGTGAAGTGGAAGATTTTTTTTCTTTTAGAACTTCTGATGGAAAGTAACCATGTCCACATTTCTGTATTTTGAGAAAGACTGTTTATTACTTAAAAATTATTTTCCCCTTCCTCTTCCTTCTGTTGTAATACTGCCAACAGTCTTCATGCCTCCCTACATCAGTACCTGTGGGTTAAAATGACATAAGTAAGGTCTATCAGTGTTTTTTGTCATTGGACACCTGCTTACACCCGGGCTACAGCCTCCTGGAAGGGTGGCCCTGACTCAACAGAGCAAATGTGACCAAGCCCTTAACAAATGAATGAAATGCATCAAAGAACGGCTTTCTGCCTTGCCAGTCAAGCCTCTAAGCTCAGCAAGAAATGATCTGCTCAGGGAACACAAAAGCAAGTATTTTGAATTCTTTATTATTCGTATCCACCTTTTAAAGAAAAGGCAGTAAGAGCAGGTGGGGAACCAGGCTCAGCTAGGGCACAGCAGTGTAGCGAGGAGGGACGCAAGTTCCCATTTTGCTTGAATGCAGTGTTCTTGTGAGTGCTTTGTCTCACGCATGCCTGTTGGATGGGGCGAGAGGCTCAGCCTGACGCTGGAGAGTCCACTGCCTCCTGCGTGTCAGCCACACAGGGTCCCTTCACCAGGATGTCTCCATTCTTTCAAAAGGAACCCTTGAACTTACTTTTCAGTCACTTATTTTCGGCATCCTGAATCCAGGCAGGGGTGCTGCCCACCCCCCCAGCCATGGACGATGCCCCTTGTGTTAATTTCCTCCTGCAGTGTAGCAAACCCATAAACTCGCCAGCCTCAAACAGCTGATGCTTACTGTCTCTAGGACTCCTTGCCCGGCTTGCTGGGGTCCTTGGCTGCAGCGCTTCCTGTGAGGCTGTAACCGAGGGGTTGTCCAGGCCTGTGGGCTCATTGTGAGGATCCTCTCACAATCATGAGGTTGTTGGAAGGGTTAATTCCGTGGGGCCTGTCCCACGGAAGGCCTCCACTAGGTCCTGCCTGGTTGCTGCCCCTCCTCACTCCCATGCCCAGGGTCCTCCCTCACGTGGCCACTGCTCATCGTGGCCACCAGTTACACTCTTAGTTAATGCATAAGGTAAGTCAGCCCGCACCCCCAGCCCAACGTGTCTCTGCCCTATTCTGGTGGCTATGAGCAAGTGTCAGTCCTACCCTGACCTAAGGGGTGGGGGTTCCATGGGGGTGACTCCAGAGGGGTTCTGCTGGGCCACGCAGAGTCTGTTTTCCTTCTAGAAGGTTCTGCCCTGTCAGGCTCTGAGGCCCTCCTTGGAGGCTGGCCACTGCCACTGCTTTTGGCCTCTCCAGATTGGAAGATATTGACCACTGGGAAAGTATTTTCTTTTCCTTCCAAGCTGTGGGGAGGAGGCGAGGGTACTGAGGGGGAATCCAAGGACTCGTCTTTGATTCAGATCTTTTTGCTCCATATCGGGGACCTGCTCTTCAGCATCCCACAGGGCATCAGCTCTCCGCAACACGTCAGCGCCCTTTGCATTTGGTTGGCATTGGTGCCCTCTGTAAGCTTTCCTGTAGCTTTAGCTCTTGGGTTTGAAAGTACAGAGCTGTGGAGTGAGAGACCTGGGAAGCCCCCTACCCCCACATTCTGTAGATGTAATACGATGTATTTCTAGGGTTGAGACATTTGGAAAATGGCAGACTCAACTCTGCTCACAGGCTTCCTTACTGTGGGGTTGCTGAGGCCTGGTAATGTGCCGATCGATGCTGAGAGTCTGGCGGGAGCAGGCGCTGTGGTGGCGCGGCCGGTGCCCCGCTGCCCTGTTTGCAATGTAGGGTCCAGAGCTCCTGCTCTGCCGAGGTTCTCCAGAGCATCGGCCCTCTTCGGACCCGACGTGGCCCTCTGCAGGACCGTGCTGCCCGCAGGCTGTGCAGAAGCCGCCGCCCATTTCTGGAATCAGCAGGTGGCAGGTGGTTTCTCCCAGGACCATGGTTGCACGGTCAGCTCCTCAGACCTGGTCGTCTGTCTTGGCCACATGCCCACGTCTGTTGCGTGTTTTCTTCCCATGGTTTTAGGTTGTGAGCTCCATGTGGGCGGGCGTCCTTTTCGTTACTGCATCTCTTCCTTGTCTAATAACGCAGTGAACATGCGTACCTGGAGCTCCCTCCAAATCTATGCTGTCCACCAAGGCGTGCCAGGGCAGAGGCATGCGTTTAAATAGCGCACGTTCTGTCCATGAGCTGCTGTAGCCATATTTAAAAAAGCAAGTGAAAAGGGACAATCTATTTTATCAGGATAGATCCAAAATATTATTGCCATGTGCAACAGACACAATCTAACATATTTTGCACTTTTCATAATGTCTTTGAAATTATGTATGTGTTTTAAGCTTAGAGCAAGCGTATTACTGTCTGTATTTCAAGTGTTCATAGCACATGTAGCTAAAGACTTTTATTTGTACTGATAATAAATAAGAAATCAAGCATCACTCATGTTTACTGAGTATGTATCTGGTACATTGAACTGGCTGGACACTGTGGGGTGGGTGCATTACTGTTTTTCTGTTTTCTCCTTCTTCCTAACAGGTCTGACAGGTCCCCCTTTGTGAGCTTTTCTTAAAGTTCTTTTGAAGTTTTTTTTTTTTTTAAATTCATTTGAAAGGCAGAATTACAGTGAGGCAATGGGAGAGAGAGAGATCAGTCTTCCATCTGCTGGTTCACTCCCCAGATGGCCGCAATGGCCAGAGCTGGGCCAATCTGAAGCCAGGAGCCAGGAGCTTCCTCCAGGTCTCCCACGTGGGTGCAGGGGCCTGGCACTTGAACCACCCTCTGCTGCCTTCCCAGGCACGTTAGCAGGGAGGTGGACAAGAAGCAGAACAGCACCCGTATGGTATAAGTATGTAGTGATTATAGTAGTCCTAATCCTTCCCAACTTGAACCAGCACCGTAGGGGAGGCTGGCGTTGCGGATGATGGCTTAGCCCACTGGGCCACAGCTCTGGCCCCTGAGGAGGGCTTTCAGAAGGCTGGTCGCTTAGATTTCACCATCTCTTTTGGGCATTGTGTCTCACCTTAATTAAAGAGTGTGGGCTGATCTAAACCAAACCTTCGATTTGCAGTGCATTCAAAACCTCTGCACAAACCTCTAAGGCCTGGAAAAGAGGCTTCCCAGGCATCGTCCCTTCTTGGTGGGAGGTAGATTGGAAGCAGCCAGTCTCCCTTCCTGGGATGGGGAGGGGGCCTGGTGAGTGCCGTGAAAAACTCTTTAAGCCATTCCTTATCAGTCTATGCTCAGTGCTGAGCACCTCGTGGTGACTGGAGTCATTAACAGGGACGGGTCCCAGATCTGAGCTCACTTGGGTTTGGCAGGCTACCAGCTTCCCCCACCTGTACAGATCCCACTGGTGTCTCAGGCAAACTAGACAGCCGCGTCCAACTTGCCACGCGAGGGAGCTTCAGGAACTTGGCGGAAAGTTGAATGAAAGTGCCTGCAGATTTTCCATGAACTTTCTGAAGCCCCTAGGAGGGGTCACTGACATCCTCACTCCTATGAGTGTCTCAGAATGGCGATGGGTGGGGACGCCGCTCCAGCACGCCTGATGTGGCCCCGCCCCGTCGTACTTTCCCTGTGGACTTGGGCTTCAGTTTACCAATGTCTGGTTAATGAGATTTATGGAAGGTAGTATCTACTTTTAATTAGAGTAACCCTTGCTCTCCACCGTTGGCTATGAAAACAGCCTGGATTGAAACAAAAAGGAAGATGGCGGAGCTAATGCATAGTAATTAGGTTAGTCCTATTTACAGCTCATCCTTAGCCATCAGCCGTATTATAAGCTAAAGCAATCAGGAGCTAATTGTATCTTGTCAAGAACCCATCAGCACTATTACTTTTCAGATGGATTTACCTCCACAACCGTTGACAGTAAACCTCGTCTTAATTTTATATTGCATCTGGAGATACTGAGTAGTGAGGATGTGAAGTCCTTTATGATTAGTGAGGTTTCCAAAAACTAGCCATTGGGGCTGGCACTGTGGCACAGCGAACTGCAACATGGAGGCATCCCATAGTGGAGTGCCAGTTCTGCTTCCAATCCAACTCCTGCTAATTCATCTGGAAGAAAGAAGTGGAAGATGACCTAAGTACTTTGGGCCCCTGCCACCCATGCAGGAGACCCGGATGGAGCTCCTGGTTCCTGGCTTTGGCCTGGCCCAGCCCTGGTTGTCGTGGCCATTTTGGGATTGAACCAGTGGATAGAAGAACCCCCTCTCTTTCTATCACTATGCTTTTCAAGTAAACAGATAAATCTTAAAAATATCCCATAAAAATAAAAAACTACGCCTGGGGTCCAGTGTTGTGGCACAGCAAAGTTAACTGCTGCCTGCAACTTTTGCATCCCGTGTCAGAGTGCTGGTTGCACTTCCAATACACTTTGCTGCTAATGTGCCTGCGAAGGCAGCAGAAGATGGCCAGAGTGTTTGGGCACCTGCCACCCATGTGGGAGAATTGGATAGAGTTCCAGGCTCCTAGTTTTGGCCTGGCCCAATCCTGGTGGTTGTGGCCATTTGGGGAGTGTATCAGCAGATGGAAGATCTCTCTCTCTCTGGCTTGGCCTCTGCCTTTTTCTGTTACTTTGTCCGTCCTTCCTTCCTTCCCTCCTTCCTTCCTTCCTTTATTTATTTGAAAGAATTACACAGAGACAGAGGTGGGGGGGGTTCTTCCATCCACTGGTTCATTCCCCAGATGGCCACAATGACTGGAGCTGGGCTGACCCGAAGCCAGGAGCCAGGAGATTCTTCCAGGACTCCCACGTAGGTACAAGGGCCCAAGTACTTGGGCCATCATCCATTGCTTTCCCAGGTCATTAACAGGGAGCTGGATCAGAAGTGGAGCAGCCGGGCCTCGAACCAGCATCAGTATGGGATGCCAGCACCACAGGTGGAGGCTTAACCTACTGCGCCACAGTGCTAGCCCCATACTTTGTCTTTCAAATAAATAAACAAATCTTTAAAAAATCATAAATATGTGTATTCAAGAGCTCAGAAGCAGCCCTTTGTGATGGTGTCAATGGTATAAAAAAGTACTAACAATCTATTCCGCCTCTTAAAAAACTGTACATGTGCATCTCTGAAACTTTTTCTTTTTTTTTTTTTAAGATTTATTTATGTATTTAAAAGTGAGAGTTACAAAGAGAAAAAGAGAGATCGATCTTCCATCCACTAGTTTATTCCCCAAGTGACCATAATGGCCAGGGCGTGGCCAGAAGCCAGGAGCTTCTTCCAGGCTTCCCAAATGGGTGCAGGGGCCCAAGCACTTGGGCCATCTTCTGCTGCTTTTCCTAGGCCAGGGAAAGCAGGACAGGAGCAGCCAGGACAGGAACCAGCGCCCATGTGGGATGTCAGCATGGCACATGGTGGCTCTACCTGCTATGCCAAAACACTGGGCCCCTGAAATTTCTTAATAAGAAAGACAGAGGGATAGACGTCGCTGGAAACGCTTTCCTTCCTGAGAAGTTTTGGAATCTTTACTAGTGGCAGCACAGGCGTTGGATGTGGACGTTCAGTTCTCTGAGCTGTGAACATGTGCAGCTCACTGCTTGCACCAGCGCCCACACCACTGAGCAGTCTCATGGACAGGTTTATGGACACGGGGCCTAGGTCTGGGTGGGAGTGCTGGGCTTGGTTGCCAGGTACTTCCTCGTCTTCCTCATGGGCCTCCCGGGGAATGCTGGGAAAGCGGCAGTCTGAGCAGAGAGGGGGCTGTCGGGTGAGGGAGCTGCAGGAGGTCCCTGTGTCGCTGAGTTCCAAGGGCGACTGCGGTTTAAGCTCCCGCAGAAGCAGAAGATCGTTCCGGTTCAGTATTCCGGGGTCTCCTACTCTTGGAAGAGTCTTCTACAAAATAGGACAGAAAAAACACCTGGTCTTCTGCGAGATGAACAACTTACTAACAGGACAGAGAGGAAGGGTCTGCAACTTCTGTCTGATTTCTGTTTTCAAAAAGTTCGTCGTGGATCATGTCCCGGCCGTTCCACTTCCGATGCAGCTCCCTCTAATGCACCTAGGAAAGCAGTGGAGGATGCCTGAGTGCCTGGGCCCCTGTACCTGCACAGGAGACCCAGAAGGAGCTCCAGGCTCCTGGGTTTGGCTTGGCCCAGCCCTGGCCATTGCAGCCATTTGGGGAGTGAACCAGCAGATGGAAGATTGGTCTCTGTCTCTGTAACTCTTTCAAGTAAAAATAAACATTTCTGAAAAAGTTCATGGGAGACAACAGTAGAAGATGGAGTCAGGGGAAAGCATTTGGAGCGGCACTGAAGTCACCATTTGGATCGCTCGAATCCCACACTGGAGTGCCTGGTTCAAGTCCTGGCTTCTCCACTTTTGATCCAGCTTCCTGCCAGTGCTTCCTGCAAGGAGGAAGCAGCCGATGGCTCGAGAACTTGAGTCTCTGCACCACGTGGAAGACCCAGATTGAGTTTCAGGCTCCTGATTTCAACCTGGTCCAGCACCGGCTGTTGTGGGTGTTTGGGAAGTGGGCTAGTAGATGGAAGATCTCTCTGCCTTTAAAATGAAATGAAAATAAATAAAGATTGTGCAAAAATAAGTTAATTCAGTGCACAAATTTTTGAAATGCAGTCATACCAAAATACAGGCATGTAGAAAAAGCACCGTATCAGGTCTCAGCACTGAAAAAAGAAAAAGCTGTGCTCAGCGTTTGATGGATAGCTTGTTTCTATGCTGTGGACAAGGCCAGAAGAAGCAGTAAAAGTCTTAAAAACACTCACACACTAGCAAAGGAAACGCCTAAAGGGCCAGGCTGGAAACGAGTTTCCAGAACTTGTCAAGAGCCTCGGGAAGAGGATGCCCCACAGGGACTCTGGTCGTGGGCTGCTCTTCTCAGTGGGGGAACCCACCCCCCAGGATGTGTCTGGAGACTTGGGGAGAGGGTGCTGTTGCATCACGTGGCTGAAGGCCAGGGGCAATGATGCTCCACTTCCCATGAGGCTCAGGACAGCCTGTGCCACAGAGAACAGGTCCACGCAGCACAACCACACAGTTACTTAGTGATTTCAGAACAGCTAGAGGAGAAGAGTTGCAGCTTCCTAACACAGAGAAAGGATCATGTTTGGGGAGATGGAAATGCTAATTACCCTGGTTTGATTATTGTATATTATCAACAGCTAACAAATTACAGTACAGTACCCCATAAATAAGTACAAGTATGCAAGTGCTTCAGAAAGTTTACGGAAAATGGAAATAAAAGACAAGTCTGGGGCAGGCGTTTAGCCTGAGTGGTTAAGGCAGCCGGGTTCCAGGTAGGATTCCAGGTGGGAGTTCCTGACTCCAGCTCTCACTCCAGCTTCCCGCTAACACGGGCTTTGGGAAGCAAAGGTGATGGCTCAAGCAATTGGGCTGCTGTCACCCTCATTGGAGGCCTGGACTGAGTTCCTGGCTCCCGATTGCAGCCCAAGCCCGGCTCAGGTGTCTCAGGCATTTGGACAATAGCCACGCTACCGGTTCTGAGTAGAAGTTGAGCCTCCCCTTTCATACCGAGTGTGCGGACGCCCCTCCTGGGCCCTGCAGGTTCTGCTTCTCCCACCTCTGAGTGCTTTCTTGGGAGTTTTAGAAGACTGCCCCCCCATGTCCGTCAACTCCCACAAGAGGAGAAAAGGTGCCTGGGAGCTTCGGTCCCACCCACAGAGAGGCCAAGCAGAGCCTCCTGTGGGGATACAAACCCCAGGTTCTTGGCCTGGGCCAGGACAAACTCTGACTTGCTACTGATCCTGATGAATCTTACTTGCAAATGACCCTTGTGACCCCCTGTGGACACGTGCAGGAACCCCAGCAAGCATCAGGAGCCTCTCCTAAGATCTCACTTCTGACTCCTCCCCTGGCTCCTCCAGTGGATTCTGCAGGGTTTCTCCCAGGAGAAATCATTTTCCTGGAGTCTCCTTGTCTCCTAGTGTGCATCCCAGGAGAGCTTGCCCTGGGGCTCATTAGTCATCTCTGCCCTCATCCCAGCCACTTCCCCCTTTCTCTGGAATAGCGACTCTTCTAGACATGTGGGCTAAGGTCTCAGCGGGTGGAAAACATGTTCTACCTAACCCTTTCCTAAATTTCACTCTCATTTCACCTAGAATGACCTCAAACTATCACCTTCATCCTTGCCTTCACCCCTAACCATAAACCTAACTCTCACCATCACTCTCAACCTCAACCTCGTCACCAGCAACCGTCACCCTCACCCTCACATAATCCTGACCCCTGGCCCTAATCCTGATCCTCACCCTCACCCCGACTCCGGGAGTCTGCTGACCTTAGCTGTGGACAGCTGCGGCCCGAGCCATTGAGCACTGAGCTATGGTGCAGGAGAGAGAACCTGGATGGCTCCAGCCTGCTGAGCGAGCCCACCAAGGGAAGCTGCTCACTAGGTGGGGTGAGACTCCCAGCTGATGCATCCAGCAACACAGAAAGAACAGCAGTAAGAAGCAGGGATCTTTTCTCCTGGTTTGGATGCTGGGAAATCTTGCAGTGACTGAATGGATTCCAAGCAAAACTTTTAAGATGTCCTGGGAAACAGCTGCTCCTTGCAGTCAACCCAGTAGTGCAAGGGAAAAAGCGAATTTGGCAAAGCCATACAACAATATAGAGAAAGTAAGGGCACATTTGGTAGTTGGGGTCATGGCAGCTGCCTGGTTCTCAGGGCTGGGAGTAGAGGGAAAGGTTGTGTGGGACCAGAAGGGTTCTCAACCCAGGGACTGAAGGAATTCATGACCTGGGACTGGCGCCACAATCTTTTTTTTTTTTTTTTTTTTATCTCTGACTTAGAGGGTGGGTACAGAGGAGTAAGGAAGCCCACTGCTAATATGTTTTCAACTACAAAATCCCCGCTATTTCTTAACTCCAAGACATACACCTATTACGCTAAAGGCACGTCTGAATTTAAAAAAAAAAAAACCACACACCTCTGAAACATAAAGTCTGACACCTCTAGAAGGCAGCTGCTACCTTGCACTGTCCTTACCTGGCCTTGGTATCAGGGTAATTCTAGCCTGGTAGGAAGAGTTTGGGAGTGTCCCTTCCTCTTGGATGGTTTGGAAGAGTTTGGGAAGGAATGGTGTCAGTTCTTTTTAAACCTGTGGTAGAATTTAGTGGGGAAGCCATCATCTCCAGGGAGATTATTTGTATTACTGATTCAGTCTCCCTGCTCATTATTGGTTGGTTTAGGTTTTCTGTTGATTCTGACTCAGTCTGGGTAGGCGATATGTGTCCATCTCTTCTAGGTTATCTGGTGTGTTGGCAGGTACTCTTCATTGTAGGCACTTAGGATCCTTTGTATTTATGTGGTGTCAGTTGTAATGTCTCCTCTTTCATTTCTGATTTTACTTATTTGAATCTTCTCTCTTTTTGTCTCAGTTGATCTAGCTGAGGTCTGTCAATTTCTTTTCAAAAACCAACCCTTAGTTCCAATGTTTATTTCATTGAGTACTGCTCTGTTATTTGTTTTCTTCCTGTCCCTAACTTTGGGCTTAATTTGTTTTTTCTTTTTCTAGTTCCTTAAGGAACTAGTAATATTAGGTTGTTTGAGATTTTCCTTCCTTTTTTTCTCATGTAGGCATTTATTATTGTAGAGTTTCTTTCGGAGCTGCCATTCTGTATCCCATGTTTTGGTATTTTGTGTTTCTATTTTCATGCGTCTTGCACTATTTTTCAATTTCCCTTCAATTTCTACATTGACCTTTTGGTTGTTTAGACATATGCTGTTTAGTTTCCATGTGTTTGCATTTTTTGAAATCCTTTTTATTATTTATTCCTAGCTTCATACCATCAAGAAACTTGATATAATTCCAGTCTTGTGAAATTCGCTAAGGTTTGCTTTGTGCCCTGACATGGGAGCTATCCTGGAAGATGTTTCATGAGCTCTTGAGAAGAATGTGGTTGTTGAATGGAAGGCTCCGTAAATGCCAATTAGTTCCATTTGGGCTTAAGTGACATTCAATCCAACATTCCATTGATTTTCTATTTGGATGATGTGTCCATTGTTGAAAGTGGGATGTGGAAGTTCCCTACTATTATTGCATTTGAATCCATCTGTCCCTTTAGATCCTTAAGCCTCTGTTTTGTTTAGATGCTCTGATGTTGTATTCATATATTTACAATTGTTATGTCTTCTGATGAATTGTCTCTATATTATGTTCTTTGTTGAATCATTTTACAGTTTTTGATTCAAATTCTATTTTGTCTGCCGTCTTTTGGTTTCTGTTTGTATAGAACATCTTTTTTCAGCCCTCCATTTTCAGTCCATGTGTATCTTTAAAAGTGAGGTGAGTCTGTTATGGACAGGATATAGCTGGGTCTTTATTTTATTAATAGAAAGAGAACAGATTTCATGTATTTCATAGGTACAATTCTAAGAGATAATCATACTTCCCTCCTTCCCATTCTCCTGCCCTCAAGCCCCCTCTTTCCTGCCTTTTTTCTTTAATTTTTATTAAAAAATGTAATTTCAATTTCCTTTATAACCACAGGCTTAATGCACCACATAATATTCAACAAGTAAAAAAAGAAAGACCACTGTTCCACAGGAGTATAGACAAAGGCTAAAATCAATAATCAAAACATAAGATGTCTGTTTCATCCTTATTTTATTTGTTTATTCTATATTAACTACCACATATCAGAGAAAACATGATATTTGTCTTTTGGGGACTGGCTTATTTCACTAAATATAATGGCTTCCAGTTGCATTCGTTTTGTTGCAAAAGATGGTATTTCATTCTTATTATGGCTGAGTAGGGTCCCATAATGTATCTATCTATCTATCTATATCTATATCTATATCTGTATCTATATCTATATTTTTATCTATATCTATGTATCTCCATTTTATTTATCCATTCATCAATTGATGAACATCTGGGCTGATTCCATATGTTGGTTATTGTGAATTGAGCTGCAATAAACATGAGGGTACAAGAATCGTATGCTGATTTCTTTCCATTTTGGTAAATTCCCAGGATGGGGGGCTGAGTCAAGTGGTAGTTCTCTTTTCAGGTTTCTGAAGTGTCTCCATGCTGTCTTTCAATAATGGCTGTATGAGTTTACACTGCCACCAGTAGTGTATCAATGCACCTTTTTCTCACATCCTTGCCAGCGTTTATTATTTTTAGATTTTTAGATGACAGCCATTCCAACTGGGGTGAGATGAAACCTCATTGTAGTTTTCATTTGCATTTTCCTGATGGCTAGTGATCCTGAATATTTTTTCAAGCGTCTGTTGGCCTTTGGCATTTCTTCTTTTGAAAATCGCCTGTTCATTTCTTTTGCTCATTTCTTAACTGGATTGTTTGCTTTGTGGTTGCTGAGTTTTGTGAGCTCTTTATAGATCCTGGATATTAATCCTTTCTCAGTTGCATAGCTTGCCAGTATTTTCTCCCATTCTCTTGGTTGCCTCTTCAGTTTGTTGAAACTTTTTTATCATACAGAAGCTTCTTGGCTTGATGTAATCCCATTTGTCTGTTTTTTATTTTATGACCTGTGCTTCTAGAGTCTTTTCCAAGAAGTCATTGCCTATGCTAATTTCTTACAGAGTTTTCCCTAGTAATTTGAGGGTATCAAGTCATAGATTTATTTATCCATTGTGAGTTGATTTTTGTATTTGGTGTAAGGTATAGGTCTTGTTTCATACTTCTGCATGGGGAAATCCAGTTTTCCCAACAGCAATTGTTGAAGAGACTGTCCTTTTTTAAGAGGTTGATTTTAACTTGTTTGTCAAAGATTAGTTGGTTGCAGATGTGTGACTTAATTTCTGGGGTTTCTATTCTTATCCACCGGTTTACATGTTTATTTTTGTGCCAATACCAGGCTGTTTTGATTATAAGTGCCCTGTATTGTCTTAAAATCTGGTATTGCGATGCCTCTGGCATTGTTTTTGTTCTTTAAGATTGCTTTAGCTATTCAGGATCTCTTTTGTTTCCATATGAATTTTAGTATTGTTTTTTATAGATCTGAGAAGAATGTCCTTGGTATTTTGGTTGGAATTGCATTGAATCTATAAATTGCTTCAGTAGTGTGGACATTTTGATGGTATTAATTCTTCCAAACCACAAACATGGAAGATTCTTCCATTTTTTTGTGTGTCTTCTTCTATTTCTTTCCTTAATGTTTTGTAATTTTCATAGGACAGAGCTTTCATATCCTTGGTTAAATTTATTCCAAGGTATTTAAAATTTTGTAGCTACTGTGAATGACATTAATCTCATAAGTTCATTCTCAACCATAACATTGTTTGTGTATACAAAGACTATTGGTTTTTATGGGTTGATTTGATAATCTGAAATTTTGCCAAAGTCTCTTCTGAGTTCCAGTAGTTTATTAATGGAGTCTTTTGGTTTTCCTATATATATGATCATGTCATCCACCACACATGATAATTTGACTTTGTATCCCTTTGATTTCTTTTTCTTGCCTAATTGCTCTGGCTAAAACTTCTAGAACCATATTGATGAACTGCAGTGGTGAAAGTGGGCATCTTGTCAGCTTCTAGGTCTTAATGGCAATACTTCCAACTCTTCCCCATTCAATATGATGGTAGCTGTGGATTTGTCATATATTGCTTTGATTGTGCAGAGATCACTTCCTTATAACCTATTTTTCTTAAAGTTTTCATCATGAAAGGATGTTATGTTTCATCAAATGCTTTCTCTGTATCTATTGAGATAATAGTTTGGTTTTTAGTTGTAAGTTTGTTAATGTGTTGTATCGTGTTTAACGATTTGTATATGTTGGCCCATCCTTGGCATCCCTGGAATATATCCCACTTGGCCCAGGTAGATGATCTTTTCGATGTGTTGTTGGACTAGGTTAGCTAGTATCTTGTTGAGGATACTTGCGTCAGCGTTCATCAGGAATAATGGTCCATGGTTCTCTTTCTTGTGTTGTTTTCTGGCTTTGGAATTGAGATCACACTGGCTTCATAGAAGGCGTTTGGGAGGATTCCCTTCATTTCAATTGTTTTGAATAGTTTAAGAAGAATTGGGATTAGTTCTTTAAAAGTGTTGTGGATTTCAGCAGTAAAGTCATCTGGTCCTTCGCTTTTCTTTGTGGGATAGTCTTTATTACTGATTCAATCTCCATCCTGATGATTGGCCTATTCAGGTTTTCTATGTCTTCATGCTTCAACCTTGGTAAATTGTATGTGTCCAGAAGACTATCCGTTTCTTCTAGGTTTTCCAATTTGATGGCATAAAGCTGTTTGTAATAATTCCCAATGATTTTGTGATTTCCATGACATGATTGTTACAACTCCTTTTTAATCTCTAATTTTATTAATTTGCGTCTTTTCCCTTTTTTGTTTGGTTAGTTGGGCCAGTAATTTATCAGTTTTGTTTATTTTTTCCCCAAAATATCAGCTCTTCATTTCACTGATCTTTTGTATTTATTTTTCAATTTTGTTTGCTTCTTCTCTGGTTTTTATTATTTCTTTCCTCCTACTATTTTGGAGTTTGGTTTGTTCTTGTTTTTCTAGGCCCTTGAGATGCATTGTTGTATCATTTATTTATCTTTCCAATTTCTTAGTTTAGGTACTAATTGCTGTAAATGTTCCTCTTAACACTGCTTTTGCTGTATCCCATGAATTTTGATATGTTGTGTTGTCATCTTCATCTGTTTCAAGGAACTTTTTATTTTTTTTTTATTTCTTGTATGATTCACTGTTCATTCAGGAACATGTTGATCTGTCTCTATGTGTTTCTGTATTTTCTTGAGTTTCTTATATGTTAATTTCCAACTTCATTCCATTGTGGTCAGAAAAGATACAAGGTATGATTTTAATTTTTTTGAATTTGTTCAGCCTTGTTTGATGCCCTACTATATAGTCTAACCTAGAGAATGTTCCATGCACTGACGAAAAGAATGTGTATTCTGTGGTTTTGGGATGAAATGTTCTATAGATGTCAGTTGGATCCATCTGGACAATGGTATAGATTTGCTCTGTTGTTTCTTTGTTGATTTTTGCCTATTGATCTGTATATTGGTAGGAGTGGGGGGAAACCTACTCATGCACTTGGGGTCTTTTTACTGGAGAATTTATTCCAACTACACTCAGGTAATTGTTGACAGCAAGGACTCACTACTTACATTTTGTTGGTTATTTTCTTGTTTTATAGACAATAGTTCTTTCTTCACCCCTTGCTGTCTTCTTCCCTTGTGGTTTGATGGCCTTCTGTATCTGTGTGCTTTGAATCCTTTCTACCTGTGTTTTATACTTCTACTAAAGATTTTTGCTTCATGTTTACCTTGAGGCTGACATAGAGCATCTTGTACATCTAAAACCTATTTACAACTGATAATAAGTTGATTGCATAGAATAATTCTACACTTTTACTCCACCTCCCGTTTTTATGTGTTTGATGTTAGAATTTATTCATTTTGTAATGTGTGTCCCTTACAATTTATTGTAGCTATAGTTGTTATTAATAGTTTTCTCTCTTAACTTTTGTTTAAGGGATAAAGTTGTCATACACATCATCATTTCAGTCTTAGAATATTGTTTTACTTATACCATCGAGTTCTGTGCTGCCATATATTTCACATTATTAACTAACAGGTTTTTATTTCAGCTTAAAGAACTCCCATTAGCAGTCCCTGAAAGGTCTAGTGGCGATGAACTCCTTTAGATTTAGGTTGTCTGGGAAATTTTAAAATTTCCCCTTCGCTTTGGTTTGGATATGGTTTGAGTATGTACCCCAAGGGCCCATGTGTTGGAGGTGTGATATGGCAAAGTTGGAAGAGGGAGTGAGACTCTGAAGAAGTGGGGCCTGATGCAAGATAATTCAGTTATCGAGAGTGCTGCCCTCAGAAGGGATTCATAGTTGCCATGGGGTCCAGGTAGTTCATGAGAGTTCTCTGGCTCCCTTCCTCACCATGTGACTGCTCCCTCTTGCATATGCTCCGGCCATGATGTGAGTGTCCAAGGGAGACCTCTGTAGGGGTCATATCAGTGGATCTACCTGGTCGTGAACTACGAGCCTCCAAAGTGGTGACGTACATAGCCCTCTTTACTTACGGGGTAGCCAGCCTCAGGTGTACATAGCCCTCTTTACTTTACGGGGTAGCCAGCCTCAGGTGTACATAGCCCTCTTTACTTACGGGGTAGCCAGCCTCAAGTGTACATAGCCCTCTTTACTTTACGGGGTAGCCAGCCTCAGGTGTTGTGTGACAGAGATGGAAGCAGATTAATCTATCCCTGACTTATGAAAGAAAGCTTTTCCTTGATGTCAGGTTTTTCCTTCAGCACTTTGAACATATTCCACTGTCTCCTGGCCTGCATATTTTTATATAGTCATATCATACACCTTTGTATGTAATGAGCTTCTTATCTCTTCTGCTCTTATATTTTTGGGTAGAATTTGGTAGAAACCTTTGTACTTCAGAGAGTACTGGCTTCTATTCCAGTTCAGGGAAGTTTCCAGTTATTTATTTAAATGTGTTTTCTGGTCTTTCCCTTTTTCTTCTCCTTTTATAACTCTTATTATGCAGATGTTTGCTGGTGCCCCATAATTCCTGTGGGCTCTCTTAATTCTTTTGTATTTTTGCTTCTGTGACTGGATAATTTTCAAGTATTCTGCCTTCCAATGCACAGATTCCTTCTGCTTGGTTGAGATATGCTGTTACATTTTTCTATTCAAATGTTCATTTCAGTCATTTTATTCTTCATCTCTATGATTTCTATCTTTCTCTTTTTTATTGGTTTATTCCTCTGTCCAAGTTGTTTTTTTCCTTGTATTTTTCATATTTTATTAAAGTTTCCATCCATATATTCTTTTAAATCACTGAACTTCTTTATGAGTATTATTCTGAATTTGTGTCACTCATTTGCTGGATTTCCATTTCTTTGGGGTGCATTACTGGAGTTCTGTTAGTTTCCTTTGGGGATACTATCACTCCCTGGTTTTCCCTTTATCCTTGCACTGTTGGCTGTGTATGTGAAGAGACAGTCCCTTCTCCTGGCCTTTACAGTATTTTTTTGGTTTTTTTTGGCCTATGATTCGGCCCATGACTCCAGAAGGGCCAGCTGGTCACTCCCCAGGCAGGATGAGCTTGTTGCAGACTCTGTGGCTCCTGGGCTGCTGCCTTTGCTAAGTCAGCAGGGACTGCTGAATAGGCCGTGCTGTCCGGTGAGACCGTGGGCTGGGGTCTGCCGTCACAGGGAGCTGCTGCCTGCTTAGTGTTTCTATCAGGCTGGTTACAAGATGCACCCCTGGCTGGGCATTTCAGCCATTGGAGTCTGCAGCTGGTCAGGGGCTGTCGTCTGGGCTCTGAGGTTAGGTGGCCCTGCCGTTTGATCAGGCTGGTTACAAGATGCACCCCTGGCTGGGCATGTCAGCCATTGGAGTCTGCAGCTGGGCAGGGGCTGTCGTCCGGGCTCTGAGGTTAGGTGGCACTGCTGTTTGATCAGGCTGGCTACAAGATGCACCCCTGGCTGGGCATTTCAGCCATTGGAGTCTGCAGCTGGGCAGGGGCTGTCGTCTGGGCTCTGAGGTTAGATGGCGCTGCTGTTTGGGAAAGGTGGGAGCAGAGGCTGTGCTCTTTAGAAACGCGTGATGATGATTGAGTTCCTGTGAGGGGCGAGCTGTGGGGTGAGCTTGTCAAGGGGGTAAGCGGCTATTTGACGTCTCAAGTCAGATAAATCATGTCCCTTTGCAATTCTCTGAAGTCTACAGTTGTGGGCGTCTTCTTGCCTGGGCAAGTTAATTGAGCTGGATTTTTGCCTGAGTGGAGCCACTGATTGGCTTCCATGGTTCTAGCCAGTCTATCACTTAGACATCTCTGAAATTCAGGCATGGGATTCTCACAGCCTACGTAGGGGCACTAGGTGCATTTTTATTTATTTATTTATTTAGGCTGAGTTGAGCCACTGCTTAAAAATTTTTTTTTGTTCTCCACAGAGAAAATCAACTGCTATCTGGTTGAGAGAATTTTGAAGGAAATTCCAAACTCTAAAATAGCCTCTGGATAGAAGAAGTAACCTCGTCCCTGGACACGTTTGCCAGTGTTCACAGAGAGGCACACGCGAGGTGTGTTCAGTGTTCGACTCACTCCCCAGATGCACCCAATCCAGCCTGTGCAGGCCAGTCCCAGCCATACACACTCACATCCCTGTCTGGGGCTTCTCATCTTGGCTCCCCCCAGGCCTCCAGCCCAAGCCGCTGTCTTTTCCCTCCTTTTCACCTGGAGGCTGCTTCTCAAGACAGACATCCCCCTGAAGCCTCCATGATGACCCAGGCTCCTAGAGATTCCTATTCTTCACTGGGACCTGGAGGGAAGATGTTGTGGGTGCCCCGGCCGTATCTCCATGGCACTCACGGTCTTCTTCAGGCCCGCCTGGTGCCTTCCACCTACGGACACCGGGAGCACTTTCTGGGTCCTTTGTCTGGCTTCTGGGATCCACGTGCTGGGATACAGAGGGCAGGTCTGCAGTTCTGGGAGAGGTCCTCCCCCAGGTGCTGACATGAGCTGCAGGGCAAACGCTGCAGCTCCCGTGTGCGTGTGTGGATACCGCAGAGTGTGCTGAGAGCCGTCTCCCAAAGTTCTCTGGGAGGTTTCGGACCTGGTCAACCTCATGGTCTAGTCTGTTAGTTTCCTTCCCTTCCACATCTCACTTTGCCCACAGGAACATATGCTGAACACAATGTTTGTGCTCATGTTTGTCTTAAGGTCAGATGCTGCGAAACCCAACCTGTGACAACCTCCATGGATCTAGTTCTACAGAAGGTGTGGATCTAGTGTATATCAAATAGTGGAAAAGATTTCCCTTAACTTGGCAGTGCTTAAACTATCTTCTTGCCTTGGTCTGTTTAAAAAATAGGTCTTGTGAGAAATTTTTCTTAAGATTTTATTTATTTATTTATTTGAAAGATAGAGTTACAGTGAGACAGAGAGAGAGAAAGGTCTTCCATCTGCTGGTTCACTCCCCAAGTAACCACAATGGCTGGAGCTGGGCCAATCTGAAGCCAGGAGCCAGGAGCTTCTTCCAGGTCTCCCACATGGATGCAGGGGTCCATGGACTTGGGCCACCTTCTGCTGCTTTCCCAGGCCATAGCAGAGAGCTGGTTTAGAAGTGGAGCAGCTGGGACTAGAACCAGTGCCAGTATAGGATACTGGCACGATAGGTGGAGGATTAACCTACTGCACCATAGCGCCAGCCCCAGAAAAAAAAATTTTTTTTTATATCTTCTTAAATACCAGGTTGGTTGTGAATTGGATTTAGTGAGAAACATGATGCCTCCGCCTTGGCCCTGGAGGTGTTCTGGCCAGTTCTTGCTTCAGGGAAGGACTTGCACTGAACTTCCGGCGCCTTGGATATCGGCTCCTTGATGTTGGCCTTAGCTGCAGCAGCCGTGACAAAGCACATCCCAGCACTGCCGCTTGTCCCACAGCCTGCAAACTACTTCCTTCTCCGTCCAACAGGTCCCTGAAGGTGCAGATCCTTATACATATCTGGCATCCCTAACTCAGTCCTAGAGCCTGCCGGTGAAGAGCTCAACCTATGACAGGAGTGGAGCAGGTTCTTGGTGAGACCAGGGTTTGAGAGGCATAATTGGATACAAAAGCTAGCTTTAGAAGGAATCTGATGTCAGTGATGTGGGCACACTCATTTTTAAAATCTACACAGAATTTCTTTAGGTAAAAAGCAAATGCTAAATTGTTCTTTGAAATAACCGATACTTTGACAAATTCAATCCTTTTAGAGCAAAGAAAACAAAATAACCTTAGACAGTCTCCTGTAGGGTAATCATGTGGGAAGTGCTATGCTAGGAATACTAATGTTTTTAACAAAGGAAGTGAAAAATGGCCATGGTAGGGAACCGGTATTCATTTGTCAGATTTCTGGCACAGTCAAGAATACTGCAAATAGTTCATCACTACCCCTACCCCTGGATACGTCACAAAGTTCATGAATGAAAACCAGTTACTTTGAACCCTAACGTTAACCTTCAAATTTGTAAATAAGAAGCCAAGAATCTACAGCAGGATTAATAGGAACTGAAAACATGGCACCTTAGGGTTTGAATGTGTTCCCTAGAGTTCATGTGTTGGGACAAAATAATAGGGAATTAGGACTTAAGGGCTTTGCACATGAATGGATTCATGTCTTATATCAGGAATGGGTTAGTTATTGAAAGACTGGATTTTTTAAAAGATTTATTTATTTGAAAGAGAGAGAGAGAGAGAGATCTTCTATCTACTGGTTCACTCCCTAAATGGCCGCCATGACTGGGGCTGGGCCAGGCCAAAGCCAGGAGCTTCACCTGGGTCTCCCACGTGGGTGCAGGGGCCCTAGCACATGGGCCATCTTCTTCTGCCTTCCCAAGCCCATTTGAAGGGAGCTGGATCAAAAGTGGAGCAAGGGGCCAGCGCTGTGGCATAGCAGCTAAAGCTGCTGCCTGCAGTGCCGACATCCCACGTGGGTGCCGGTTCGAGTCCCGGCTGCTCTACTTCCAATGCAGCTCTCTGCTATGACCTGGGAAAGCAGTAGAAGATGGCCCAAGTCGTTTGGGCCCCTGCATCCATGTGGGAGACCCAGAAGAAGCTCCTGGTTCTTGGCTTCTGGCTCTGCATCAGGCAACTCTGGCAGTTACAGCCATTTGGGGAGTGAACCGACAGATGGAAGACCTCTCTCTCTCTCTCTCTCTCTCTCTCTGTGCCTCTCTGTAACTCAGCCTTTCAAATAAATAAATAAATCTTTAAAAAAAAATGGAGCAAGTGAGACTCAAACTGCACCCATATGGGATGCTGGTGTCGCAGGCAGCAGCCATCCCTGCCACACCACAGCACTGGCCCAGACTGGGCTTCTTATAAACGAATGTGAGTTCAGCTTCCTCTCGTCCTGCTTTCTCCCACTCTCTCGTTCTTCTGCTTTCCACCACGGGATGACACAGTAAGAAGGCCTGTGGCAGTTGCTGGCACTCTGATATTGAACATCTCAAACTCCAGAGCAGGGATGGGGAACATCCTGCCCACGGACCATATAAAGCCGCACAAAATGATTTGGTGTGGCCCTGCCAAGGCAACCATGGATGGGACTTGAAGTTCAGTAAACCTACTGCAGGCTAATTTTTGAGCTGATGATTTTGTTTGGCCTGCAGATGATGTTACAAATACCCAAATGGCCCTTGGCAGAAAAATACTTTCCATCCCTGCTCTAGGACTATGAGAAATAAATTTGTTTTATTTGTAAATTATCAAATCCATGGCATTTGTTAGCATTACAAAATTAAGATATCCATTACTTTTTATTTTTTATTTAATTTTTTAAACTTATCTTTGGCTTTTTTTTTTTTGACAGGTAGAGTTAGTGAGAGAGAGGGAGACAGAGAGAAAGGTCTTCCTTCCATTGGTTCACCCCCCAAATGGCCGCCATGGCTAGAGCTATGCTGATCCGAAGCCAGGAGCCAGGAGCTTCTTCCTGGTCTCCCATGTGGGTGCAAGGGCCCAAGCACTTCCACTGCACTCCCAGGCCACAGCAGAGAGCTGGACTGGAAGAGGGGCAACTGGGACTAGAACCCAGTGCCCATATGGGATGCCGGTGCTGCAGGCAGAGGATTAACCAAGTGAGCCACAGCGCCAGCCCCGTCCATTACGTTTTAAATGTATGAACTTGTTTGTGTTTGAATAGTGTGACACCCAATTTCATGTGCACCTGGACTCTTTCCATGTGCCCTTATTTTAAAAGGTCATTGCAGATGCAATTGAAATGTAAGTTAAGATGAGGATATCATCCTATAGTATCATCCAGTACTGCCATCCTTATAAGAAGAGATAGAGACAGAAACACAGATGTACACAGAGAGGAGACTGCATTGGAGACTAAAGCTGTGCCATCTAGAAACACCGAGAGGCAAGGGAGGATTCTCTCCCCAGAACTTCTGGGAGGAGTATGGCCTGATTACACCTTGATTTTGGACTTTTGGAACCATGAGAGACAAAGAGTTCAACAAAATGCAAAAAGCCCCTAGTTCAGCAGGAATATCGGCAAGGATTATAAACAGTAATCTAATGAAAAGAAGTCAATTTCACTCATATACAGTACATTTTAAAATAATCGCAGATATTTAAAACTATAGTAGTAAATCATTCTTAACAAGTTGCTTGACAAAACTATTTTCAGCAATATTGTTACACACAAGCATTTGCTTGCCTTCTTTTTAAAGTTAGCTCTCATATAGAAGGGGGAACATGCAGTATTTGCCTTTCTGTGGCTGACATTTCAGTCAACATGATAGCCTCCAGTTACAACTGCCTTGATGCAAATTATATAAATTCCATTCTTCTTTATGGCTGAACAACATTCCACATTTTCTTTATCCATGCCTCCGATGATGCACACCTTGGTCGATTCCATATTGTGGCTGTTGTGAACAGCGCTGCTGTGAACATGGTGGCGCAGTGTCTCTGATACAACGTGCTCATGTCTTTTGAGTGTATATCCCAGTAGTGGGCTTGCTGGATCGTATGGCAAGTCTATTTCTAGTTGTTTTTTTTTTTTTCCACAGTGGCCGCACTGATTTACATTCCCACCAGCAGTGTATACGTGTTCACCTCTCTCCACGTCCTCGCCCCTGTTTGTTATCTCTGTCTTTTGGATTTTAGCCCTCTGACAGGGGTGAGGTGATGTCTCATTATGGTTTTGTGTTTCCCTGATGGATAGTCATGTTAAAACATTTTTTTTTTTTCATGTATCTTTTGGCCATTTGTATTTCTTCTTTTGAGAACTGTCTATTAAGGTCCTTTGCCTATTTCTTACCTGGATTGGTTGTATGTTTATTGTTTAGTTTTCTGAGTTGCTGATATATTCTGGACATTAATTCTTTGTCAGATAAGAAGCTTGCAAGTGTTTTGTTTTTCCTACATTCTGTCAGTCACCTCTCCACTCTGTTGATCGTTTCCTTTGCTGTGCAGAAAATTCTGAATTTGGTAGAGTCCGTTTAGTTCAGTGTTGCTTTTGGGGGTCTTGCCCAGTGTCATCACCTACTCCAGTATCTTGGAGTGCTCCCCATATTTTCTTCCAGAAACTTCATAGTCTCAGGTTTTAAATTTAGGTTTTGATCAATGTTTAATTGATTGTATGATGAGAGGTAGGGATCTCATTTCATTTTTCTACATACATATATCCATTTTTGCCAGTACCATTTGTGCTCCAATACATAGTCCAGGCACTTTTATAAAAATCAGTTGGCTTTATGGACATGGATTAATTTTCTGGGTTCTGTATTCTGCTTTATTGATCTGTGTGTTGGTTTCTAGGCTAGTAACATGCTGGTTTTTTTTTTTTTTAAGATTTATTTTATTTATTTGAATTCAGAGTTACACAGAGAGAGGAGAGGCAGGGACAGAGAGAAAAAGAGAGAGACAGAGAGAGAGAGGTCTTCCATCCACTGGTTCACTCCCCAGTTGGTCTCTTGGGCCATGTTCCACTGCCTTCCCAGGTCATAACAGAGAGCTGGAAGAGGAGCAGCTGGGACTCGAACCGGCGCCCATATGGGATGCTGGCACTTCAGGCCAGGGCGTTACCCACTACACCACAGCGCCGGCCCCCATAACATGCTGTGTTAATTACTGTAGCTTTGTGTTATGTTTTGAAGTCAGATATCATTATGCTTCCAGCTTTTTGTGTTTTTTTCCTTCAGGATGCCTTTGGCTATTCGGGATCTTTTGTGAGAATGCCATTGGTATTCCAGCAGCAGACGCAGGGAATCTGTAGACTGCTTTAGGTTGTAGGATCATCTTGTTTACTTACTTACTTAATTTTAAAATTTACATATTTATTTGAAAGTCAGAGCTACAGAGTGAGAAGGGGAGAGAGAGAGAGAGAGAGAGAGAGAGAGAGACAGACTGAGACTTCCATCCACTGGTTCACTTTCCAGATGGCTGCAATGGCCAAGACTAAGCCAGGAGCCACGAAATTCATTCGTTCTCCCACATGGGCGCAGGGACCCAAATACTTGGACCATCTTCCAATCTCCCACTGCTCTTCCCAGGCCATTAGCAGGGAGCTGGATCAGAAGTGGAGCAGCCGGGACACAAACCAGCGCTTATATGGAATGCCAGCATTGCAGACAGCAGCTTTACCTGTACAATGCTGGCTTGGTATAGACGTTTTAATTATATTAATTCTTCCAATCCATGAGCAAGGAGTATATTTCCATTGTTTTTTGTCCTTAATGATTTCTTTAATGACTGGTTTATAATTTTTATTATAGAGATTTTTCACATTTTTGGTTCATTTATTCCTAAATATTTGATTTTTTTTTTTGGTGTCTATTGTGAATGAGATTTCATTCTCATTTCTATTTTGGTGAGGTCATCATTAGCTTATAAAAAGGTATTGTTTATTATTTATTTTATGCCTGCAACTCGGTTTACCAATTCTGAAGGCTTTTGGGGGATGTTTAGGTGTTTCCACACACAAGGACATGCCACCTGCAACATGGAGTTCTGACTTCTCCTTTCCAGGTTAATGCCGTTCACCTCTTTCTCCTCCCCGATCGCCTTTGCCAACACTGTATCGAGTAAGAGTGGTGAAAGTGGACATCCCTGCCTCCTTCCAGGTCCGTGGGGAAATGCTTTCAGCTTTTTCCTGCTCAACTTGATGGTGGCTGGTGGTTTGCCATCTGCAGCCTTTGTAATTTTGAGGTATGCTGCTTCTTAAAGCTAATGTTGAATCTTACCGAATACTTTCTCCACATCTGTGGAGATGGCCACGGGACTTTGGTTCTTGGTTCCGCTGATGTGATTTCTGACCTTTATTAATTTGCAAAGGAAGGCAACGCTTAGGTTTTGTTGTGTTGCTCAATCCTGCTCATTTCAGCAGTTACTGCAGCATACTAGAAAGCTAAATTTCCATCCATCCTCACCAAGGTATGTCATCGAGATATCTCATCGAGGAAAGGGGGTTTAAGAATGAAACACCCATGCACCTTGATCCGCTCGCGAGGTGTCCCGAGCCTGCCGTCCTGACCGGGTGCGTAAAGACAGGGCTTGGCTGGGCAAGCTCGTCACTGCCCACCGTGCCTTCCTGATGGAGCGAGCCCCAGGGTCACTGTGGCTTCCAGAAGCAGAGGCAGCTGAGGTTTGGCTGGGAAAGTGGGGGCTGCGCGGTTGCCCTTCCAGTCCACACTCCACAAGAGCACCTGCCGCCTCCCTGAGGCTGCAGGGGCCTCTGCTCCAGGCTGAGGTCCTCGTTGCCCAGGTGTTGGGCGAAGCAGAGCTCAGGTGTGTTGAGCTCTAGAGGAGGAACGCACCAGCAGGATTGTCTTTGATAAAGGAAAGCAGCAAAGCTGTGCGCTCACCCTGAGTGAGGAGACTGAGGCCCAGGGACATTAAGTACTGGAGGCAACAGGAGCGCCAGCCTTGAAATCGAATTCCAGATTCTCGATTCCGTATCCCAGCACTAGCAGCGAGGAAGAAGAGACAAATAGGCAACAAATTGCATTAGAGCGGTGGCAGGCTCAGGACATCTGAAGGACTGCAATTGGTGGCAGCCCTGGGCGGTGCCTTTCCCCGGCATTGTCTCATTTAATCCTCTCCGCGATTCAGGAGGGTGAGCACCATTTTCATGACTTCAGTGCGGCACTGACTTTTACTGCAGTGGCTGTGAGTCACAGGGAGAAGCCTCGGGAGTGGCCAGCGTCCTCTGACTCAGAAGACTTGCGTTTATATAATGAGCAGAAATGTCGTTTTAGCTGGCGGGAAATTCACTTAGGGAGAAGGGTCACACTCTGTCCATGCTAATAATAAATCATAAATAATAATAATAAATGTGCCTGCCGTTGTCTCAAGACATAGCAATATTGTTTTTTTTTTTTTTTGACAGGCAGAGTGGACAGTGAGAGAGACAGAGAGAAAGGTCTTCTTTGCCGTTGGTTCACCCTCCAATGGCCGCCGCAGCCGGCACGCTGCGACTGGTGCACCGCGCTGATCCGTTGGCAGGAGCCAGGTGCTTCTCCTGGTCTCCCATGGGGTGCAGGGCCCAAGCACTTGGGCCATCCTCCACTGCACTCCCGGGCCACAGCAGAGAGCTGGCCTGGAAGAAGGGCAACCGGGACAGAATCCGGCACCCCGGCCGCGACTAGAACCCGGTGTGCTGGCGCTGCAAGGCGGAGGATTAGCCTGTTGAGCCACGGCACCAGCCAAGACATAGCAATATTTAATGTCTGTGAAAAGCAAACATTAAATTACTAAGATCTCAAGGAGGTCCAGTAACAATATAGAGCATCGTAAATAAAGTCCCAGGGGGCGTGCTGTCTCAGAGGCACACCCCCCACAACAGTGCTGTAGGCACGGGCACTTTGTGTTCCAGCACTGGAAAATAGTGAGGCGTGGTCAGGAACTTCATGGAAAACGCATATTAGGAACACACTGCCTGGATTGCAAAACTGTTTTGCACCCAACTAAGCTCATCTATTAAATCTACTTTCCACGAACTTCTAAAAGTAGCCTGCATGTGAAATCTAATTTGCTGGTCTCTTTTTTTTGGGGTTTTCCAATCCAAAAGTTGTTGGAAAAATGTAAACTATAAATACTTTCATTAAACAAAATTAAGGATAATAGCTTACTATCAAAACCACTCCGCGGCCTACATCAGTAGCTGAACATGTTACGTGTGTGTCCAAGGAAGGCTGTTCTGAACTTTGTAACTTTAGGGGTAGACAAGTTGTAGCTATGTTTTAAAAGTTGCTTTGGCCTCCTCTCTTGATGAAAACCTTAGCTAACCATGAGCAGAGAAGTCCCGCAGGCAGACGTCTCCCTGTGCAGGCACCTCTCTTCTGACCTCTGCTTTGGAAATGTTCATGCGCAGGTTCTCTTTTTAGGGTTCCCATAGGGAAGAGTGCTGGATAGCGGTGAAGAGCACAGCCTTGGGGTCGGATTAATTAATGGAAACCTTTATGGAGTACCTGCCGTGTGCTCAGTGCAGAGGCAATGGTTAATAAAATAGACAGGGTCCTTTCCCCATAGGGGCTTCATTCCAGAGAGGGAGACAAACAAGGATAACAAGTAAATATAAGAATTTCCAATAGGAGCGAGAGCTAAGAAGAAAATGAAGAGCGGTCAAGGAGGGTGACACGGAGATGTTTGGGGACTGAATGATGAGGAGTGACTAAGCGACAATCTGGGGAAAACCGTGATAAGGAGAACACAGCAGGTGTCATGGCCCAGGGGTAGGGGTGAGCAGTGTGTCAGGGAACACGAGGAGCAGTGGGAAACAGAAGAGGGAGCTGGAGGATGGCTTCGGTGAAGAGCTGAGGTTTATGCTAAGGGTGGAGAGAATCTGTTGGAAGCTTTAGGCAGGAGACAGCCACAATCCGATCCGTGTTTTAAAGGTGACTGTGTGAGCAGTGTGGGAGAGAAGAGGGCAGGGGGAGATGCAGTAGGCAGGGCAGGCAGGCGGCTTCTCACCACCTGGAAACAGCAGGTGCTGAGAGGCATAAGGGGAAAATACAGCCTGCAGCACCAGCCATGGCTTAGACCTTGGGGTAAGCCAAGGCCAGGGATTGAGGTTTTCTGGGCTTTGGCCTGAGCACTTGGTTAGAAAGTTGGTGATGGAAGCACACAGGAGCAGGTGCACCTGCTAGAATAGAGCCCTTGCGTAGGAGGGCAGCCCTCCCTGCCTCAGGTGGGCACTGAGGACCTAGCCACCAAACAGGGCACACAATGATGTCAGGGGACCCCCAGACAAGCAGGTGGGTGGGTGCTCATCTAATGGCTCCAGTTTTAGTCGATGAAGTAAAATCACTTGGGTAAGACAGGGTGTGACAGAATTCCAGAGACCTGACTCCACAGTCTTGAACGGTGGGGAAGCAAGTTTGCCAGAAAACAGAAGGAGGCCTGGGCATCCCAGCGAGCAGCCAGAACTGTGGTCAGGGTCTAAGTGAGACCACAGACCATGTGGTGGGGGAGTACTAGGAAATTCTGGAGGAGTCAGCACGGAGTTGGGCTGTGCTGGACTAAGGGTCTCCGGGGAAAGGAGAGTGGGACCAAGAGGAGCAGGCAATGAGGACATCGGGCAGATAGGGACCATGGGAAAGCAGTAGGTCAGTGCACTGCGGGATCCTGTGGGCTGAGCGTTGTCGGGGTTGGGTACTGAATAAGTGAGGTAAAAATGTAGAGAATTATGCTGCAGGTGAGGTGCTGAAAGCTTTGATTTTTAGAGAAGAGGCAGGTGCGGGTGACGACAAGGTCAGGGCCTGCATTACATGCAACGTGGGGGCTTTTGAACTCTCAGCTGCGGTCCCAGCATCAGGCTTTTTAAAAGCTGCTCCAGGAAGTTTCATCTGCAGCAGAGGTTGAGACGCAGTGGTCTCAGTTGTAACTGTGGACCAGGAAGCTGTAGTGGATGGAGACAAAGGTTGCTGGAAGTGAGGAGCCAAAGAACTGGGAGTCCGTGGGGCTGGCTGGCTTTGCAGCATGGGTCCTTAGGTGGTCGGGAATGACAAAGACGCTGGGCCAGGTTGTGAAGCCACCAGTGCAAGCTGAGAAATGACTGTGAGCCCAAGTAGACCTAGGGTGGAGGCGCAAGACAGGTGCACACAGGAGAAGGGCTTCTGAGGGGAGATGACGTGGCGCTGGGGGATCCAGACAGTCCTTGGGGGGATTTTCCATTTGCATTAGAGCAAGATGGATTTTTCATTGATGGAAACACCTTTGCTGAGTGAACAAAATGGACAGGAAGTCTTGCCCTTGCTCTCCAGAGTGAAATGATGAGAGAAGGTGTTAACTTAGAGAGGTGCCATTCCTCTGAGCGTGTGGAGACCGTATTGGTCTCGGAGTGTGGAGAGGGTGTTGGTGTGATTGTGTAGAGATGTGGGTCTGTGTGTTCAAACACTGAGACTCTGGCTGTATGTGGATGACGTCAGTCTAGGTGTGCAGAGACGCTGTTTGAGTTTGGGGAGACACTCCTGGTCTCTGTGTATGGAGACGCTGTTGGTCTGACTGTAGAGAATGTTGTTGCTCATCTGAGTGTGTGTGGCTGCTGTTGGTTGGCTGTTTTAAGCTCTCCCTGGAGGTCAGGTTAGGGCTTGGTGGAGCCCGAGGTACCTTCAGATCCCGGATGACCTGAGGAGGGAGAGGGGAGGGAGCCCCACCTCCCTAAGGAAGCAAGTGGGATGTCAGGTCTCATGGGAGGTGCTCTGCAGAATGCGTCAGCAACACGCAGGGAGAGTGCCCTGCCTCAGCTGGGAAAGAACGGGGTCAAGAGGAGCTCGTGCTACTCTCTGAGGCCTCTGTCCCGCCCCACTTGGAGGCCAGGCTGGGGAAGGACTGTTCCAGATCCAGGGGGAACCCCGCTCGACGACTTATCTCCGCAGTCCCAGGCAAGGCATTTCTGTGTCTCCTTTCCTTACCTGGGAAAAGGAAATGAAAACACTATTGCTTCAAAAGCTTGTTAGGAACAGTCAACTGAAGCCTTAGGTTCAACACTTGACACATTTTTAGGCACATAGAAATCACCCAGAAGGGTAGTTATTCTTTTTAACAAGCTAATCCTCACAATGCAGATAAATCGTGTCTCTGCTTCATGCTGCCTCATTACTTTTCAAAAAGCAATGCTGATGTTCCAAGGAGATTGAGAAAAGCATCCGCTAGTGTCAAGGGGATTGACTGAACCCTGGCTCGCTTCTGAGAACGACTTAGTGCCAGAAACCGGTCGGTGCTCAAGCCACTCTCCAGCACGTGGGTGCGTGTGAGTGTGGGTGCGGAACCTGCAGAGATCCTGCACCTGTTTTAATAAGTGCAGACGCTGCCCGAGAGAGATCCTGGGACCTGGGAGTCCTGTTCACCAGCAGGTGTCATCCACTCCAGCACTCCCGCACCAGCTCCTTCTCTGTTCTCAGAGTCAACTCCATTTCGTTTAAATAGAAAGCTTCCACCAGCTAAGGACACGAACTATTATATAGCCCAGGCCTGCGGAACATGGCTGATCACAACTCTTTTTTGTCACGTTTCTGTCTCCTTTCTGAGTCATCGTATCCATCTTTGAGGGGATGCAATGCTCTGATTTTGCTACCTGCTGCATTGGTGGAGTCTGAGATCCAACATAAGCAAGGGAGTCACAACCATATACCACAAGGGAGTAAAACGGATCATCACATTTTCCAAGGAACTGAAGTGTACTTTACTTGGAGTGGGAGTGATCCAGTCCACACTCTTCAATTTGCTGATGAAGAAAGAGGATTATGGGAAGGGACTGACTTGCTCCAGACTCAGTCCCATAGCTGAGACACTATGCTTCTCATTCTAGTGTGCTCTGGAATGGGTGTTTCTTAACACCTAGCACATTTTTTGAAAACTTTAGAAAGTCCAGATGAGCAAAAAAATAAAATGCCATGAGAATTCTACCACCAAGAGGAAGTCACTGTGGACATTTGATGAATATCTTCCAGTCATTCCTTCCAATCTGAGCATTGCAAGGGGGAGCCCTGTGCAGGACCTGGGCAAGGCAGTTAGGAAGATGTCCCTGTAGCTTTCTGGGTTCCATGGTCAATACTGCAAGTAGACTGGGGTAGAGGTGTCTGTGGAGTGACTGGTCCATTGTATCAGATGTTGTCTTTCCATGTGAATAAGCATAGGTCTAGGGCATCATTTTAAGGGTTGTGTAACAGTACCTGAACTGTATTTTCTTAATTTCTCCATTAGGATATGTGCCTAGAAATAATATTTCTTGGTCAGAGAGTCTGTAACTTTATTCAAGGCTTCAGCTATGTCCTGACAAACTGTCCTGTGGAAAGATTGCCCCAGTCCCTAACCAATGTTGGATATTACTTTATTCCCTAGTGCTTTTCACCTGCATAAAAAAAAGAGAGGGCCAATTTAGAAAACAGTGACATTATTTCTAACATTTTCTGCAGCCCTGTTTTGAACAACAAGGCAGAAACAGCGTGATTCGGTAAAAACAAATTAAAGAGAATGAATTCAGACTTTTGAAAATGTTAGGTTTTATGCTGGTGTTCTGTCATCGCTACAAGTGCAGGAGAAAATGGATCCTGTTCATTCAAGAACTTCCTTCTAGCTCTCATTAGTCAGATGCGCACCTCAAACACCGAGCAAAGAGCAACGCTTTTAAGTCTTCCAAGCATTTATTTTTGATTCAGGATATATCAATTTTACCCACTTTACCTGGCCCTGTTTCAAAACACTGAATATTAACGCTCTTCTTTTATCTTACAATAAGCGTTAATGGCACCTTTTTCCCCCAATTGCTCTTCTGAAGGCTTTTTATCATGTTTTTAAAATCACTGAATTGATCTAGGAGATGCACATACATTTGTCATGCATCTGAAGCAGTTCTGAAGTCATTTCAGTCTTTAGAAACCCGTTGACGTCTGTGATTTAAGGTGTGATTACTGTATGCTTGGGGAGAAACCAAGAGAACTCCTAGAAACAATAAATTTCAGATAACTGAATATGTGCTTTCAAAATCTATGAATATGACCATCTTTGTAGTAATATATATTAATTTTTATGTTTCTATTTATATACTCAGGAGGTAGGGATACACACACACACACACACACACACACACACACTGGGACCTCCCATCCACTGGTTCACTCCCTAGAACTCTGCCATGGCCCCAGGCCAGCAGCCAAGGTCAGGAACTGGGAACTCCATCCAGGTCTCCCAGGTGGGCAGCAGGAACCCACCTGCCGCCTCTCAGCGTGCACATTAGCAGGAAGCTGGAGCTGTGAGCAGAGCTGAGCCTCAAGCCCAGGTACTGCAATATGAGCTGCAGGTGTCTCAGCCAGTGTCTCAACTACTGGGCTAAAGCCCACCTCTCTGCTTATAGATTTCCCCTCTCAGACGTACTTGAGTAAACCCCAAATCATGTGGTTATTCCTTGAGAAGTTCCAATTCCTGAGCTTTCCAGAAACTCGGAAAGATCTTGCCTCGGAATTCTCACATACAACATGCTCTCAGCCCAGAGTCTACCAGTAATCAGTGTCCCCTGCCACCCCTCCTTGCCTGGCAGGCCATGGCCAGCTTGCTGTTGGGCTCAAGGAAGATGCCAAGCAATGTGAAACATGGTCGGTTCCTCCAGGAGCCCACATCATAAACCACAGCAAGGTGAAAACTGTCCTTGGGAATGAAGGCCTTCCTCAGGCTTGGCAGCTGTGGCCCCAGTCTGGTCCAGGGCCTGAGATGCAAGGGGAACTTTTGGAACACAGCTGAGCTTGCTTCCTTATATTTGCCCCCAGGGAGGTGTACCTGAGACTGTGAGGCTAGAAAGCTTAAAATGTTTGCTGCATCAGTCCCCCAAGCCGGGGTCTTGATTTCACAGTTACTCTTGGTGATGGTAACCAGCAGCCCAAGACTAGTAAGTCGAAAGTTTCAGACATAAATCATTCATGTTTTAGAAATGCAGAATTCATAAGTTTTAGAGGACACACTGTCCTGAACGGTATGTCATAATTGTCTATGTTATAATTAGTTATTGTTGTCAGTCTCTTACTGTGTCTGATTTATAGGTTGAAGTTTATCATAGGGTATAGGAAAACTCAGCATGCAAATAGAGCTTGGTACCTAACTGCAGTTTCTGGCACCCACTGGGGGTGTTGGGACAGAACTCCCCATGGATAAGAGTGACCAGCACAGATGGAGGAAGACTTTATTGACCCCTAGTATGGTCTCTTGGACCAACACTCCTGGTAAAAACAAGTAGAAAAGCAAGAGACATGGGGATCTTTTCTTGAAGGCGTCAGAATGCTAAATGCCAGAGAAGAATCACAAGGCCAGGCTCCCTTGAGAGAAGTGACCTAGCACCTCGGGGATATTTGAGGGTCTGGGTGAAGTGTCTGGTAGCCTCCTGGGACCAGAGAGAAAACACTGGTGTCTGGGGCTCGGTAGAGAGGCCCCCTACTCTGGGTTGGAACTCCAGTCTTGTTGTCGGGACGGGAAGCTGAGGTAGGCTGACCACTGTGGTAGACCACCATCTACGCATGTATCATCTCGATCTCTAACTCTGGATTATTAGCTGCCTGGCACCCAGAAGCAAAGACAAGACTAGGTACTGAGAGATGGTAACATCCTGCCCTTGATCCGAATTATTCCCACAGGAATTTCCAAATATAGTATCTTTAATGCAAGATCAAAAAGCCCTTTATGTTCTGGCTGTGATGGATCAGTAGATATTAGGCTTCTGCTTCTGCCATAAAGAAATATGATGGGGGGTACATCCAAAATTTGTGCAAAATGAAATTAAAATTAAAATAAGTTTATTTTGGTACAAAGCGCTTGACATTAGCTTTTTTCCACAATACTCATTTTTCCATGAACTTTTTTTTTTTTTTTTGACAGGCAGAGTGGACAGTGAGAGAGAGAGACAGAGATAAAGGTCTTCCTTTGCCGTTGGTTCACCCTCCAATGGCTACCACGGCTGGCGTGCTGCGGCCGGCGCACCGCGCTCATCCGATGGCAGGAGCCAGGTGCTAGGTGCTTTTTCCTGGTCTCCCATGGGGTGCAGGGCCCAAGCACTTGGGCCATCCTCCACTGCACTCCCGGGCCACAGCAGAGGGCTGGCCTGGAAGAGGGGCAACCGGGACAGAATCCGGCGCCCCGACCGGGACTAGAACCCGGTGTGCCGGTGCCGCAAGGCGGAGGATTAGCCTGTTGAGCCACGGCGCCGGCCAACTATATGTTAGTTTTAAGAGGAAGATCAAAAGCACACAGCCATAGAAATATTTCAGATGGGGGCCAGTGTTGCAGTATAGTGGGTAAAGCCCATCCCATATGGGCACCAGTTCATGCCCCAACTGCTTCACTTCCGATCCAGCTCTCTGCTAATGCACCTGGGAAAGCAGCAGAGGATGGATCAAGTCCTTGGGCCCCTGCACTCACAAGGGAGATCCAGTTGACACTCCAGGCTCCTGGCTTTGGGCTGGCACAGCCTTGGACATCGCAGCGGAGAGTGAACCAGGAGATGGAAACACCTCTCCCCCACCAGCCCCCACCTCTCGGTCTCTCCTTCTCTAGCTCTGTAATTCTGCCTTTCAAACAAACAAAATAAATCTTTCTTTAAAAAAGCACTATTTCAAATAGTGAAAACATATTATTTATGCCCACTCATAGAATATATAGTTACCAAAGGAAAAAAATGGCCTATTCTTATACTATGATTAGAAGAAATCATAAGGTAGAAAAATTACAGGTGATGAAAATAATCATGTTGGGGGCTGTTGCTGCGGCATAGAAAGTTAAGCCTCCACCTCAGGCACTGGCATCCCATATGGGCACCAGTCCCAGTTCCGGCTGCTCCACTTCTGATCCAGCTCCCTGCTAATGAGCCTGGGGAAGCAGCGGAGGAGGATGGCCCATGTGCTTGGGTCTCTGAGGGTGCTCCCCCGGGAGGTCTTCTTGGGGGAAAGTGTGACTAATTCTCATTCTGACAGGTTCAGGTAAGGCATGTGTGGGGCTCAATCTCTGCTTCATTATTCTTTAAAGCACTTTATGAAGCTCCATTTCCCATCCAGTCTTAATCATCCACATTTTACTCTTCTTCCAATCCTTTTCCAATCCTTCCCTCGAGGTTTGGCTTTCGGCATTGCTAACCATCACCTCCTCCCGGCATAGAACGGTTTCAGCTCCACCCTTCCCCAGGTCGCAGTGCTTACTCCCAAGGCCTGCTCCCCTTCTAGGGTCTCCACTGAGTGCCTGGGTGTTCGTGGAAGTCTCTGGGACCTCACTGGGCCGAGCCCCAACTTCGCCCAGCATCTTACGACCTCTGAGGATCTCTGCTCAGTGTCAGCCTTCTGTCAGCTCTTGTCTCAAAAGCTCCCAGAATCTTTCCTGTGCACCTGCTGCTTGGAGTAAGCCAAAGGCACATGGGAGCCTTTACACAGACCGTGGGAGCCACTGGCCTGTAGTTCCTATGCTTAAGTCACAGTCATTTCAGGGTCCCTGGATTCTGCTCTCTGCTTTCTCTGCGCAGGGAGAGCCCAGGTCTGTGTTTGGGCTCCGTTTCCCAATGCTGAAGTCTGGAAGCCGTCTCAGGATAAACCCAGGACGGCTGTGAGACTCGCGTGCATACCTCTGTTCTCTCAAGCATCACAGCCCTGCACTGCTCTCAAATGCCTGCGCAGGATAGCTTTGCATCTGAAGGCACTTAAAAAATTTTGTGAAAGAATACAATGAAAAGATTATTGATTAACTCAGTGCAAAAATATTTGAAATCTGTGCATACAAGGAGGTCTTCAAAAAAGTTCATGGATGGCCGGCGCCGTGGCTCAACAGGCTAATCCTCCGCCTTGCGGCACCGGCACACCTGGTTCTAGTCCCGGTCGGGGCGCCGGATTCTGTCCCGGTTGCCCCTCTTCCAGGCCAGCCCTCTGCTGTGGCCCGGGAGTGCAGTGGAGGATGGCCCAAGTGCTTGGGCCCTGCACCCCATGGGAGACCAGGAAAAAGCACCTAGCACCTGGCTCCTGCTATCGGATGAGCGCGGTGCGCCGGCCGCAGCGTGCCGGCCGCGGCGGCCATTGGAGGGTGAACCAACGGCAAAGGAAGACCTTTCTCTCTGTCTCTCTCTCTCACTGTCCACTCTGCCTGTCAAAAAAAAAAAAAAAAACTAACATAAAGTTGAAGTTTTTTTTTTTAATCTAGTCTGATCATTCACATTTTTAACTAAAATATTTGTATACCTGTTATAATGACTGATATATTAGTTTTTTCCATCTTATTTCATGCATTCATTTATCTTATCTCTCTGTTAAGTTTCGAAGGTATTTTTGACTTTCATGCCTTATTTTGAACTAGTTGATGGTCTTTTATTAATCCACACTTTAAAGAGTTGGAATTTATACACACGGCTAGCGCCGTGGCTCAATAGGCTAGTCTTCTGCCTTGCAGCGCTAGTCCCACTTGGGGCGCCGGATTCTGTCCCAGTTGCCCCTCTTCCAGGCCAGCTCTCTGCTGTGGCCTGGGAGTGCAGTGGAGGATGGCCCAAGTGCTTGGGCCCTGCACCCCATGGGAGACCAGGAGAAGCACCTGGCTCCTGCCATCGGATCAGCGTGGTGCGCCCGTCGCAGCGTGCCAGTCACGGCGGCCATTGGAGGGTGAACCAAAGGCAAAAGAAAACCTTTCTCTCTGTCTCTCTCACTGTCCACTCTGCCTGTCAAAAAAAAAAAAAAGAGTTGGAATTTATAATTGTGTTTTATTTTAGTGGTTATCATGGACATTTTAATAAATGCATGCTTAAATAACTATAATCCAAATGTAACCAATATCTTTCCCTTCTTCTTATTGTCAACATTTCACTGTCACCCAATGTAAATATTACATGCACACATCTGCATATGTAAGCTACATACGGACGCATTTATTTTACTTTTGTTCACCCTTTGTTCCAAGCTTCTACGAGGCCTCCCAGTGCCACGGAGACCAAGCAGCCAGCAACTGTTTCCCGCTCCCTGCAGCTGGAGTTTCCCTAGCGTGCTCTTAGCGGCCTTGACTAATGCTGTGTGCTGTGAGCCATCACTAGGGTGGGAGGGGGGCAGAGGACCTTTCTCACCGCAGTTTTCTGCTGGTGCCTGGCAACAGGAGGCTGTTCCATCTGGGCTCAGCATTCGGCATCTGGCTATTGGCTCCCTGGGTTTTGGGAGGCAGCTGTGGTGTCCCTGTGGTGGTAGCAGCCGTTAGTTCTGAGTTTCTTAGAATGTCACATGACGCACTCGTTAGCGGATTAGTTTCCCTGGCCATCTCTTCACTCTTGCTCCCCCAGCCTTCCAATAATCTCCTAGGCATTTAATTCCTGCATTGTATTCCTCCCTCACAATACCGAGGAGGTTTCTGTTTTCTGTATTAAAGTTTTGATGGATGGGATATGTATGCACCCTAGCAGCTGGGATGCCTGCTACGAAGCCTTCCTCACACCTGGGTTTGGCTTCCGGCTCTGGCTCCTGACCCCAGCTTCCTGCTAGTGCAGGCCCTGGGAGGCAGCAGTGTTATCTCAAGTAGCTGGGTTCAATGTGGGAGGCCAGGATTAGGTTCCTGGCTCCAGTCTTTGACCTTTGCTGGTTCTAGCAGCTGTGCCCACTTGGGGACTGAGCTAGAGGATGGGATCTCAGTCTCTCTCAAATAAACAGTGTTTTAAAAGTTCAAAAATTCTGATGGACCTAATACTAGATATAAGAAGGAGATGCATTCAACAGATCCGTAGGATGGGATTTGTATGCTTTAACTGCCCTGACGGGCTAGGAATCCACCAGTGGTTCCTGATTATGAAGTTATGAATGGTCTCACCAGGAATAAGTTCTCACTGAAGGGCAGGCTTAGGTGGGTAAGATGTTGTATAAACATGAGACAGGAATGAGAACTACCAGAGTCATGGATAAGGATAGCTGCTCTCACTGCAGTGAGAATTTAAATAAATTACTGACAAGTTGCTGATCTACAACGTAATCTGAATTTAGGCTTGCCAAGTTTCCTGTGTGAAAGCTGGATATTGATAGATAAAATGTGGGCTCCTGAGAAGCAGAATTGGAATGTCTGTGCCACTCAGCCTTCAGCCCTACTTTTATGTGCGATGAGGTTAATAATGACTTCAGCTAAGGTGGTTCCTTGCAGGGATGATTTTTCTCATGCCTCACCTCTCCTGTCCATCACAGCTTCCCGACTGATGGGTGGAGTCGGATCCCAGTATGCATCAGGAGCACGGACACAAAACATAATCCAGGGGAACAGGTTTATGTTTCAGAAGGAGGATCAAAATTTTCAAGCTTCTCATTATAGAAAATTAGTACAAAAATAAAGAGGATGATACGATAAATCCTTATGAATCCATTTCCCAGCTGAAATAATTATCTCCTCTTAGCCAATCTTGTTTCATTTATGATCAACCCATTATTTTGTAAACCCCAAACATAATATAATTTTATTCCCAAAGAGTTCATCATGCATTGCTAAAAGATATCTATTTTTAAAGCAATTCCATTACATTAACTCACTTAAAATAATTAGCAATTTCTTAATATCATTACAAATCCAGTTATTTTCCAAATTTTTTTGATTGCCATAATTTTTAAAGTTAATTTGTTCAAATTCAGATAAAGATAAGATCCATGCATAGCAACTGTCTCTCTTCTAATAGTTTTTAGAATTTATTTGTTTAAGGACCTGTGCCGTTTGTCCTAAAGAGCTTCCCAAAGCCTGTTCCTGTATCATTAGTTTTTCTTATCAGTTGGTGGGTGGATCTAGAGGCTGGATTGGATTCAGATTTGAGTTTTCTACAAAAAGTACTTTTTACGTGTTTCTGGGGGGATGTTGGTCCGCTCATCTCTTTTTGGGTAATGCTGTAAGCTACGATCACACTGCCTCATTCATCGCTTTCTTTCCTTCCTCGTTATTTCAACTGGAATGTTCTATAAACAGAAACCTGTTCTCACAAGTATTGGGTAAGCCTGAGGTATTGCTGATATAAGAAAGGCAAGAAAATTGCATGAATCACTGAACCTTTCCCTTTATTTCCTAATTTTCAAAACAGTGAGCTGACCATCAACCCTCTTCCAAAGGTGACCACTTAAAATCAGTATTTTAGGAATTAGGATGTTAAGCATCGGAAGTGTTCTGATTGGCTAGGGGTTTGTCATTGTCGTGCTCGCACTGTCCCATTGGTTGGGGGGGAGAGTCTTCTAAGCACCCTTGACCTGCCCTCAGTCATCGTCCACGGTTTCTTTGCATTTTGCTGTGGAGGATATTTCACGCTCCAGGCTCACCTTGCAAATTTTGTGCCTCAGACCTGCTATCAGTCGTTTCTCTGAAGAATCTGGTTCTGTGGGGAGAGAAATGGGATTTAGAAGCCATACTGTAAGCACCAAAGTGCTCATGGCTTTTGTGGTGTTTTTTATTCCTAGGCTTTTTCAGTAGGCATTCCCACGCAGACACAGATAAGATAAAATGCATTGGGAATTTGGACTGATGCTCCCAGTTTAAACTCAAGACTACAGGATTTTAGAAACCTCTCGGATACTTGCTCACTTAGATTGTTTCCCTTGTTGGAAAAGTATGGTTTCCTGATGACAATAGCGTTATTTATCACTTGCTCCAACTCAGCACACAAATAACGGTCTCATATATCAATATTTGCATTCCTACCAGTAATTCTATTTCTGTAAATAGTTTACAATTATTTTGTTATTGTCTTTGTTCTCAAGGAATATCCCTGTAGAGATATACAATGAAATTATTATATTCTAAGGTAATTTTGAAATGGTTCTTATGTCACAACTGGAATACACGCTTAAGATCATTTGTTTTATTTTCCTCTTGATTTTTAGGGGTTGATTTTTTAAATTTCTTTTATAATTATCTAAATTATTACATGGGGGCATGCGTTGTGGCACAGCAGGTTAAGCTGCCACTTGTGTCCCTCTGCTTAGGTACATGGAAGCTGGCTAAACCCTTCTCCACTTGCTTTTTCCACTTAAATATTAAGTCAACTTGACCAAGACTTCACAAAAGTACTTGGTGGAGATCTGCTCAACATCAGTATGTTACCCTGTAATAGGTCAAATTTTTATTATTACTGTGTCCTCCCTCCTTGGCTTTGCAGGCACGGGGGAGTGAGTTAGTGGATGAGAGATTTCTCTCTGTGTGTCTCTCTCTGTCACTCTATGACTGTGAGAAGTCCCTTGTTCCTGCCAGCATTGTATCGCAGAGAGAAGCCACTGCTGGGGATGCCAGTGTCCCCTATCAGAGCACCGGTTCCAGTCATGGGTGCACTGCTTCACATCTCACGTCCTGCTGATGCATCTGGGAGAGCAGTGGAAGATGGCCCAAGTACTTGAGCCCCTGCCACCATGTGGGAGACTTAGGTGGGCTCCTGACTTGGGCTGGGCCCAGACCTGGCTGTTGGGGCCATTTGGAGAGTGAACCAGCCAATAGAAAATCTCTTTCTCTGTCTCTCCCTGCCTCTCTGTTGCTCTGCCTTTCAAATAAATATATGAACAAGAGAATCTGTAAAAAAGACTTAAGAAAGCAACTAACCAGATCAGTCTACACAAAAACTCTATTAGCTTTTCATGATTTTCCATCACTTCTGAATTCTATAATAGTACATTCATTTTTTCATATTAAACAGAGATAGAGAAGAAATGGGTCTTAGTGAATAAAGTCATTCCCTCTGAGTAGTTTTTCTATCATAAAATTAGTTAAAGCTAGTATTTTGTTACTAAGATGTTACAAAAATTCTGTTAATGTCTTTAAAAAGTCATAGGTGCTGGAATTTGGTGTTATCTTTTTAAAAAAATTATTTATTTATTTTGAAAGTCGGAGAGAAAGGGAGAGATGGAGAGAGATTCTACCTGCTGGTTCACTCTCCGGATGGTCGCAGCAGCCATGCTGGGCCGGGCTGAAGCCAGGAACCAGGAGTTTCATCCAGGACTCCCGCGTGGATGCAGGGGCCCAAGCACTTGGGCTGTCCTCCACTGCTTTTCCCAGGCCATTAGCAGGAAGCTGGATTGGAAGTGGAGCAGCCAGGACTCAAAAGTGAAGCAGTGGGTTGCTGGCATGGCAGGCAATGGCTTAACCTGCTACACTATAATTCCAGTCTCTGGAATTTTACATTATTGAATAGAGGAAAATATGGTATGACTTTGTTCGAAACTGTATCTCTCATTATTTTAATGTGTTGAGATACTTATAAAATAATTAGAAAATAAACCTTCTAAAATATTAGAAGATTACAGAAACCTGTAAACAAAATAAAAACACCTTTTGTACTAGAGATACCCGTCAGTTAAGTGGGAAGGTTGAGTGAAAGAAGAGCTCCAGCGTCATTGGTTGGAAACAGAGTCAGCTTCTGAGACAGGAAACTAATATTTCACTTTAAGTTTCAGAAGTATCATTGAGAGAGAGAGAGAGAGAAAGAAAGAGAGAGAAATGAATGAACTAACCTGTCTCCTGTCTGCTGGTTCACTCTCCAAATATCCACAATGTCAGGACTGGGCCAGGCCAAAGCTGGGAGTTGGAGCTCAGCCCGGGTCTCCCACGTGGGCAGCAGGAACCCAACTGTGTGCCCATCATTGCTGCCTCTAAGGGTCTTTATTAGCAGGAAGCTGGGGTCGGGAGCTGGGGCCAGGGCTCTGATGTGGGATTAGCACCAAGCGAATCGCCCTCTCCTGATGGCTTTCCTGAGAAGGGAACTATCATAATGCTGTGTTTCTTTTTGCTTTCAGTGTTCAGACTCCGACTTTAAACAATTTTACTCAAGGTCCCTTTTATTATATATTTATCCAAGTGTGTCAGTCGTTACTGAATCAAGAAACTAATCTCATTGTTGGTACAGGCATATCTGGAGCATGAACACTTATGATTTAGAAAGAATTTCAGGCAAGTTGTTTTTACTCTTTTTTAAAAAGTTATTATTTTATTTGACAGCTAGAGTTACAGACAGAGAGAGGGAGAGACAGAGAGAGAGAGAGAGAGGTCTTTCATCTGCTGGTTCACTCCCCAAATGGTTGCAACACCCAGAACTGGGCTCATCTAAAGCTAGGAGCCAGGAGCTTCTTCCAAGTCTCCCACACTACTTTCCCAGGCCATTGCAGAGAGCTGGATGGGTAGAGGAGCAGCTGGGACACAAACTGGTGCCCAAATGGGATGCAGGTGCTGGAAGCCATGGCTTAGCCTTCTGTGCCACAGCGTCAGCCCCAAGTTGTTTTTACTGCAAATCGATATGTATTTTCAGGTTGAGATAGTACATTGAAGCTATTTGGCTCTAAATAATTAGAGTGAGTAAGGTTTATGAAGTACTTATTATAGTTAATACTATAATATTATAGTAATTAACTAATTAAGATAGTTAATACTCTGAGGAAACAGTGACAAAAGAGGTTAAATCCATTACAAAGTTTGCAGACTGGTGAATGATAGAGTCAGGCTCTATGGAAATACTGAGTTGCACATTGATGCTTATTGTTACAGAGATATTGTTGGAGTTGGTCATGGCGCAGCCATGGAAATTGGAGTCACACAAATTACAAAGTATGACAGTCTTATCAAGTTTGGAAAATGATGTCTTTAGAACCGAAATTTGTGATGTAGTATTTGAAAGTCCTTTAAATGTTGAGGGCAAGATTTTATTTTGCCCTTAAAGCCAGTTCTAGAAAAATATGTGAGTTCCAACACACTAAAGTTTGCTGATCTGCTAAAATGCTACAATAAAGCCCAGTGATCTGCCATTCAGTTCAAGACGGCTTCCTTCACATGCTGCGGGAAATGGAATGAACACACGCCCAGCAGGAGGACACAGTGCCATTCTTAGGTGCTGCCTACTCAGGGCAACGCTACCAGGAGGACCTGCAGGGCTTCCCGTGATTCAGAGCCTCCTAGTAGTCCAGCTGGAGTGTCTGCAGAGAACTGGTAGTGGGAACAGAGACAGGGAGAAGCACTTCAAGGTGGATTTTTTTTTCTCTATGTTGCTCCATTAAGATGATTTAGATGTAACCTTGGAATATTGTGATAGAAATACATGTACACATTGAATACAGGCTCTTAAACTAACGAGACCCCAGCAAGATAGAAACATTGAGAAGCTCTGCTTTCCATTAGAGAGGCAGCACTTGCTCCATTTAGTCTCATAGAGTACCTAATAAACAAAACAATTGCTTCTGCGGCTTGGTGCCTCACAGGCCCAGTGGAGTCATTCCTGGGTTTTGGTGTTCAGAAAACTCCCCCAGGTCTGTAACCAGCAAGGTCAGCAAGCCGGAGACTTAGGAGGGCCGATGGTACAGCAGCTGAGTCGGGTGGACAGCAAAGGACGGTCAGAAGAGCGCATTTCCCTTCCCCTGCCTTTTGTTCCATCCGGGACTTCGTGGATTGGGTGCCCCCAGTCCCGCTCTCTGCATTAGTGGGGGCAGTCTGCCTTACTCAGTTCACTGATTGAAATATAAATCACCTGTTTACACTCTCAGGCCACAGCCAGAAATAACCTTGAGCCAAACAGCTGGGCGTCTCGTGGCAGAACCCTCATTGTCCCTTTCCATGTCCTTCTGGCCAGAAATTTGGACATCCTATTTGGGTTTTAGCTACCGACCCCATGACTGGGGGTTGGGAGGAAGAGGAGGGAAGCCAGGGTTGAGAGGTGGAGGGAGGGATGGGAGTGGGTGGGAAAGAAAGAGGAGACCCGTCTCCATGTGGATCACTTATTCAGGCTACAACTTTCCTTCACAGTTTTTATTGATTTTTCAGAATCCTCAGGTAGTTGGTTTTTTCAGTTTGCCCAGAAGTTTTAGTTATCATTAGGAGGGGTAGGCTTAACTTACTGCAGTGGAATGGGGGCCAAATGACCACATTGTAGGTAGTGTTTATATAGCCTACTCTTTTTTTTAACTGGATTAAACAAGGATCCTCTTTGTCTCCCAATATATACGTGTGTGTGTGTGTGTGTGTGTGAGAGAGAGAGAGAGAGAGAGAGAGAGAGAGAGAGTACTTCCTATATAAAGGAAAACTTATAACCCAAGGACACAGAAATACATCATTAAATGGAGACAGTTTGTTGGCATAAAATTTAAAAATTAAGAGTTGTTGATACTTGGAATTTTCCTAGAACACCAAGCATTTCTACCTTAAATTTATATTCTTTTCTAAGAAATGTCTAGGCATACTGACATTCTTACCAAGAATTCTAGCAATAATTTTCAGATGATGAAGTTTCCAGGAATAGAAGCCAGTCCCTTAGCTAGTAGCACCCTGTTTCTTGGCAGCTACTGAATAGACTTTTGGGGACAGCTGACCTGTCACACCAAAATCCTGTCACAGTGCGGTGGCAGCACTAGGATAATCAACTCAGAAATCTTTTGTACATTTCACTGTTAAATGGTTGACACATTCAGTGCATAATAGCTCTCTCATTTTTAAAAAAGATTTTATTTATTTATTTGACAGGCAGAGTTGTAGACAGTGTGAGAGAGAGAGACAGAGAGAAAGGTCTTCCTTCCGTTGGTTCACTCCCCAAGTGGCTGCAACGGTGGAGCTATGCCGATCTGAAGGCAGGAGCCAGGTGCTTCCTCCTGGTCTCCCATGCAGGTGCAGGGCCCAAGCACTTGGGCCATCCTCCACTGCACTCCCGGGCCACAGCAGTGAGCCGGATTGGAAGAGGGGCAACTGGGACTAGAACCGGTGCCCATATGGGATGCCAGCGCCGCAGGTGGAGGATTAACCTAGTGTACCACAGCGCCAGCCCCAAGCTCTGTTTTTATATCAAGCCTTTACATTTTCCTTAGTAAGAATGAAGGTACTCTACCGGTTTGGTGGGAGATTTAGAGGGAGCCGAAACTCCTGGAATATAATTTTCTGAAAGGATTGGAGTGGACAACAGTGCTTCCTGGGGTAGGTGAGAGACATCTCTTTAGCCTGGGCAAATCTCTCCCCAGATCCTGGATTTCTTGGAAGCTGCACCAGCAGCTCAGCCTCACTGCTCCTGGGGGGTGATTGTAGGTGTGGGAGCAGGCACAAACTGCACTGTGCAGTCCACCTTCCTCCTGCGGGCCGTGAAGCTGTGACAGGCGGCACCTTGTCTTGGTGGTGGCTGACCTCCTACTGCATAGACAATTAATCTGCCATGAACACAGACAGAGGATGTTTCAGAAACAATTTCACAGATCAAATTGCCCTGCGTGCTCCCCCAAGATCACTCCAAGTCGTGCATCACAATGCTGTGACAAACAAGGCAGCTGTGACTTCCCAGGAACAAGCTGTCTGGTAGCTACCAGTACAAGTGTGCCTAACCGTTGTCGAATCAACCCGAGGAAGAGCAGATGCCCATATTTACCCACTTTCTGTTTTTATGACATTTGTAGGATGAACCTGATACTACTAAATTTTCTGCAGAAAAAGGGTCACTTTTTTCCATGGGATTTTCTTTTTTTTTTTTTTTTTATGATAGCTAATTGATATTGTGCATGGATGCAAGTGTTAGGTACGGCTTCCACGGCCTTCCCTCCGGTAACACAAGGATGTGGGCAGATACCAGAATGTGCCTGATTGTGTTTCTCTTGTGTATGAGTACATATTTATGTGCATAGAGCAGTTCCAAACAGATGGCCAGAGACTTGAATGAGATCAAACTCTGTACCAGAGTATTTGGTTCACAGCAGTATTTTAGAAACTTTGACATGGAATCATTAGTTCAGTTTAGCTTCATGTGTAATTGTATGGTTTTTGGAGTCGGAAAATTTGAGTCCACACCTGGATTCTGTCATTCATTTTGCTGTTTGCCTCTGGGAGATTGCTCAGCCTCTTAGAGCTTTTAGTTTACTCATCTATAAAATGAGTTGAGAGGATTGCTGGGAGAATATGATGCTGGGAGAATAGGTGGTTAGTACCTTGTTCTTGTAACTGCTTTTTAAATTATTGTCACCTGAAACTGTGGAAAACATCAAAACCTAGCACAACAATAACTGGTACAAGTCAGAATGGAAACTATGTCCAGTTCTTCAAAAAAAGTTTTCCAGGCCAATGGTTCCTCTGCTCCAAGTCCCTGAGCCAGTTCTTCAGCTGAATCCACAAGATTCCTTTGTTCAAAATCTCTCCAAAATCTCTTTCAAAATCTTTCCTGTTTCACCCCAACTCTTCCTGGTCCCTTGATCGCATCTTTCCCCACTTTCCCCCACATTGGCCACTTTTAGCCCATTGATCATGTTGTCTGCAAAAAATGCTGTCTTCCCTCACAAGTCAAATTTCGCAAATGCAAGGCCCTTTGGGAAGCTTCCCTTTAGTTTCCTGTGTGGTGTTTGGGTGGAATGACTCTTAAAAACACAAAATTTGCAATTGTCCCCTACCTCCATAGAGTTTGAATGAAAAAAACAAACCAACAGCTTTCTGAGATGACAAAACAGCCTCAAAGGGCTTTGATTTGCAATTGTCACCAGAGAAAAGGCCTTGGCAGCCTCGGGATTCTTGTCTTCATGCAAGAAAGAATTCAGGCGTGAGACAGAGAGCAGAGTGGTAAGGCTTTATTTTGGTTAGGGCATCTGTCAAAATGGAAGGGACACAGAGAGGGCACCCAGTCACTCGGACCAGGGGAGAGCAAGGTCACATGGTTGGCTGGAGAGAACAAATGATTTATTTTAAAGGACTGATTTTTTGAATTCACAAATTTATTTACCTTTTTTTTTTTTACAAGGAGCAATGTAATTTCATTTTTCATTTAGTTCATTTTCCTATTTGGAGCTGAATCCACTGAACAATGCTTCCACAATTCCTGTTTATGCCTCTTCTACATAGCTCCACGCCATTCAAACAATGCTTTTGTGCTGGTTAAGCCTTAAAACAAAATGAAACAAGAGCACTGAATTCCATTAACCTTTGATCGCACAGCAAACCATATTTTGAGTGATCACGTAATGGTGTTAACACATGTTACCTTCTGGATAGCATGTTCGCAGCTTCAGACTTTTCTTGGCTTCTGTTTTTGAGTCACAGAAAGCTCGAGTGTTTGTGTAATAGTCTGTCTCTTGCCTCCAGAACATTATACCTGAATTATCTCCAGTGCGTAGCTGCAGCTCTATGGAGATTTTTTAAGACTTGCTTTTGTGTGTACCATGGAAGTATTTACAACAGCAGTGCCGACAAATGGCATAGAAGATAATCACCGTGTTTTCAGAGGGGCTGCTATGAGGCTTCTTCGCCGCCCTTCTTAACTGCAAGGATTTCTCTCATTTTGGTTTTCTTTGTTCTTTCATGCGGTTTTCTTTTCTTGACTTCTCCTTACGGGTCTGATTAGCTTTTCCAGGAACACCAATGACTTAGGAAGAGCAGCGACAGTTTGAGGGCAGTGACACTGGAGTGATGAAGTGAACAGGGCTGTGTGTGTTTGCATACGGGGTGCATTTAGGGTGGAGGGATCTGGCTTCCCAGAATGGCCAGGCCATCCTCTTGCAACCATCAGTTCAGGGCCATCGATGGCCAACAGATTCAGCCACTGGTCTGGGGCCTTCAGGCTTGCCAAGTTGATTTTAATGCTTTGAAACACCAGCTGAGAATGCATGCCCAGAACCAAATTCTGTCCCAAACCACAGATCTGTGGAGGAGAGATGTGTGTGGGGCTGAGGGGTGAAGGCAGGCTGTGGGAGGCTCCTCTTCCCCAGGAGTCATGTTCAGTCCAGAGGGCTGGATGGATCGGTGGCGCTGTGGGCCTGAGGGCGTCAGAACCTTGGGGAATTGGCGCACAGTGGCAGCTCCCCGTGAGCCCCTGCAGGGAGAGGGAGTGAGTCTGGTCTACTGAGGTCTTCAGCTGAGTTGAGCAAATGTGTGACCTGGGCTTGATGCTTCTGCATCAGAATCTCTTTTTTTGAAGAGTTAATTATTTATTTGTAAGGCAGAGCTACAGAGAGGCAGAGACAGAGAGAACGAGAGAGAGATCTTTCATCCACTGGTTCACTCTCCAGATGGCCACATGACCAGAGCTGCACTGATCTGAAGCCAGCAGCTTCCGGGTCTCCCACGGGAGTGCAGGGGCCCAAGGACTTGGGCCATCTTCCACTGCTTTCCCAGGCCACAGCAGAGAGCTGGATTGGAAGTGGAGCAGCTGGGATTCAAACTGGCACCCATATGGGATGCCGGGGCTGCAGGCGGCGGCTTTACTTGCCACGCCACAGCACTGGTCTCGCCTCAAAATCTTGAAAAGCACAAACTCCTTGTAAGCATCAGAGAATATCTGACTTTCCAGTTCTGACTCAGGACTCAGTAGTATCGGGGTGCAGGCTGAGAAAGGGGAGTCTCTTCCCTCGAAAGCTTCTGCTCTGCTCCATCACTGATGAGGCTTCCAGCCGCCTGCGCGCCCCCAGGGGCCAGAGGCCCACGCCTGACCTGACACTGCCTTCCCTTCAAGCTCTGCAATGCTGAGTTCCCTTAAACACACAACCTGGGTGATGCGGCCTCTCCGAAAGTGCTCAGCCTCTGCTCGCTCTGCACGTCGTGGCTGACCAGCCTAATGCAGCTCAGTGCGACAGGGTCCTCGGGGGACCCCTGCCTTCTCCCCACCTTCCTCGACTCCTGCGCTCTCTCACCCTGTCCTTGGTGTTTGAGAGGAGCTGGGGGAATTCATAAACCCTTCTCAAGTCCTGTGTTGCTCACCTGACCAAAGGGATGGCTTGCAGCTCTGCAAACCTGCCTGCTCGGACCGCTCCTGGGACAGCCAGCTCAGAGTTCCTTAACTTGTGCAAAACCGTCCTGCAAACTCCTTTAGGATGTGGAAAACAGTCATCTTTCTGTCCCTCTCAGTACCAGATTGATACCTAACAGATGAGACATCTTACATACGAACACCTTTACTAAGTGTGTATTCAACTGAGTATCAAGAAGGAGGGGGAGAATAGTTTGGATACAGCTGGGGAACACTCTACACAGGGCAGCTGGGTGGGCTACAGCATCTGGCTGGATTTTGTCCCGTATAACATACTTACTGTTTCTCGCATGTGAATCTTATCCAGGCAAGGTCTCTGAGCGAAGGAATGGTGTGCTATGATTTTTATTGAGATTCCCATGTTTATGCAGTGGTCTAAATAATTCACCAAATTGCAGGTGAAAAGGACGTGTTTACAGTTGGGTCACATCTGAATCCTTCGGGGAGGTTTATAACAAGTTTCCCGGGCTGTCACCGGGAACGGCTGAATCAGAATGTCTAGGGCACAGGTGTGCGTGTGTGACTTTCGGGAATTCTGTTTTGCTTGTAGGTTTGGGAGCCCATAGTACAGATGAAACAATGAGGGAGGGACAGGGACGTGCAGCACTTTCTGAGGGGCGGTGAACAGCCGCCAGCGTTGAGTCTTCTTCCCCATGTCTGACATTGCTTGTCCAGAGCACACGCCTCAGCGTCACCTCACAGAGGCAGCCAGTGTCTCTGTGGACCTGGGTCTATGCTGTAGAGACCGCCTCACCACACGCTTGTGCCTCGGGGCCTCGCAGGAGCCTGCCCTGCCTTTGTGACACACACCTGGACACCACAGCAAGTCGCCCTTTGTGAAGCATCACTGCTCGGCGGGGAGAGGGTGGAGGGTGCGCTCGCCTCCTCCCCTGGCACAGGTGGCTCTGATGAGCATTTCCTAGGCACTGCAGAAGGCTGGTGGCCACTAGATAACGCCTTCTGGTGTCACTTCCCCCCCTTACCCCATTTCCCTTTCTGTGGTCTTGTGTTCCTGCTCGCTGGACTAACTCCCGAAGTAAACTACCCAAGGTAAAACCACTCCCTTCGGTTCTCCTTTTGAGGGGATCCGAGACTTGGACGGTTTGGCCCTTAGGATGCTGGAACAGAAGCAGGTGGAACATGACACTTACCAGCAGTGGGTCCCCACTGCCATTAGCCCAGCTTCAGGGTGGCATCCTTAGGGTGAGTGCTTTAGGACAACCAATCATTCAGATAATTAGAATGATCGCAGATTCTTTTGGTTTTCAAAGCTGCTTCAGAAGCCTCGAGGGAACAGTGACAGGTTGAGGATTTAGCAACCTGGCAGGAACTGGTCCTCCTGTGTTGCTGGGACAGCTCTCAAGACACAGTGGTGTCTCGGGAGAAGCAAGACAGGGGTGGCAGAAATACCGTGGCAGAAGGTGAGGGAAGGGGCTGGGGAGTTGGAGACTGAATTCATCATGTGCTACAACCTACTGTGTCAGAGGATCCGGAGAATAATTTCTCCAACAAGGCTAGCAGAAAGGGATTCTGGTACCATGCATTGAGTCACTGGGGTAGACGGCCCCTGAAATATGGGGTGGACAAGTAGAAGCTGTAGCCATGGAACTGAATTTCCTCGTATCAATTAGAATGGAAGCTGCGTGACTGCAACCAGGTGGTGGTTCCAAATTGTTTGGAGGAGCAAGACATACAAAGTTGGCACAAAGGACAAGAAGGAAATCAGGGAAATGGGTGTGCCTGAACCGCAGGAATCCAGCTACGGTAGACAACACTGGTGCTTCAGTGGAGAGAAAGCTAGGCAGCTGACTCGGGGTGTTGAGTTACATAACAAGCAAAACAAGTGAAGTTGCTACAGTACCTGTGTCGTGCTGTTGAAAGGTCACTTTGTATTAGAGAAAGTAGGATATAAGTAGTTCATAGAGGAGGAGGGAGAACAGTTCAGACTAAATAACTGAGGAGAGAGATGAGGGGAGTGAGGTCCGGGCTAGAAGGGTTGGAAGTGAGAAGACTGGAAGGACAGGGGTCTGTTTGGAGCTTCTAGAACTTGCTGGCAGATTGGAATGGGTTAAAGGAGGAAGAAGAATCAAGGATAATGCCCTGATTTCTGACTGCACTTGGTGGAGGCGGCAAGAGCTTTCGGGGGAAGACAGGGAAAGGAGGCATTGCGTGTGCTCTTTGGGACTGGCTTCCTTCAAGGTACCTACTCGACCCCAAGGGGGCGTTCCAGATGAGCTAAAACTTGGTGGGGAGATGGACAGGGGTCGTCCTGGCAGTTACCATCATACCACTGTGCAAGAAAACCTGGAGCAACAGCAGGGACCCAGAAGACAGAGATAGGCACACACCTAGTCTGTGTGAGCCAGCGTGGAAGTTCTGACCGAGGGGAGGATCCAGCACAGGAAGGCGTCCAGGCACAGCCAGTGAGGCCAGAGGGAAGCTGGAGCAGGACTGTGTGAGGGCAAGAAGGAAGTGTGTCCAGGGGCGAGAAAGTGAAAAAGGGCAGAGTGACCCAGCGGGTTGAAATCTGATGAGAGACACCCAAGGACGGAGGAGCGGCTGGTGAATTCAGCAGAGTGGAGGCCAGGGATGACATTGACAAGCACTGTTTCCATGGAGTTGGACACAGAAGCCTCTTGGAGCGCGCGGAGGAGCATCTGAGGTTACGGCTGTCAGCGGTGGTGGAGGATAGGAGTGCTCAGGGCTGTCACTCTCCAGCTGTGCCATTCATCACAAAGAGATCTCTAGTCTACCAAGAAACCGTTCTGTTTTGTTGGGGGTTTGAACTATTTAGGAGGGAAATAGTCTGATTTCTCAAGGAGACGAGGTAGTACAGTGGAGGACCTGCTACATAGGAAAAAACAATTCCATGTGAGTCACGAAAAATCTGCAGGCAGAGAATATCACCTAACTCGAGGGTAGAACCTTAGGAAGCTGATAAAGGTGAAACAAAACAGGGGCTGGTGCTGTGGTGCAGCTGGCTAGAGCCCAGGCAGTAGTGCTGCACCCCATGTGGGTGCCGGTTTGAATCCCGGCTGCTCCACTTCTGATCCAGCTCCCTGCTAATGCGCCTGGGAAAGCAGTAGAAGATGGCCCAAGTGCTGGGACCCCTGCACCCATGTGGGAGACCCAGATAAAGCTCCTGGCTCCTGGCTTTGGATTGGCTCAGTTCCGGCCGTTGCAGTCATTTGTGGAGTGAACCAGTGGATGGAAGACCTCTCTCTCTCTCACTCTCTCTCTCTCTCTCTGTTTCTCCTCTCCCCCGTCTTTCTCTCTATATATAACTCTTTCAAATAAATAAAATAAATCTAAAAAAATGATTAAACAAAACAAACCAGGTATCAATTTGGAAGAGGAAAAAAAAAGCGAATGGTAAATCATACAAATATCCAAGAATAGAAAGAAGAGATGGAACTGAAGCCAAGACAATGTTCTGAGGACACCGTGCGGGGAGAGAGAGGTTCAGCTGGGTCACCCTGAGCACATTTGGTAATGATACACCACTTAAACTTGGGAATCTTTCAGTTCACTTTTATTTTTACTATTTAATTTGGAAGAGAAAGAAATTACAAAAATATGGTAGTAATGAGGATTTATGTGTGAGTAGACCAAGTGTGTGTGCGTCATATATTATACTGATCCTTTCTCCATGGCACTCTAAACACAACCGATGCATTCTGCCTCTCCTCTGCTCTGTCATTTGAGGTGCAGCACCTACATCAGTTACAGCAGTTACCCTGGGATGGAATGAAAGATGGAGCACAAACAAACATTCCATGAAGGTGCAATTTTCTATCATGAATACACGGACAGAAAATAAATGTGGCCCATGAAGTTCAGGTTCTCTTGGGAAAGTTTTATTCATAGCCCTGCCACTGCTATGCCTTATAAAATTTTAAGGGCAGGCAATAGTCATCGCCCAGGCTTCCTTGTAGCCAGTCATGAACACTGAAAGGCTGAAGGTGCCTTGAGGTCCACTGGGGACTTTTCACGCTACTTAAACAGTATAGAGTGGATATTCTAGGACTAAAGGCTATGCATAGCTGTCCAGATAACGAGACTCTAAGCCTTCTCCTGGTATGAAAACAGGATTCTCAGCCTCACGCAGGCTGTCCATTTCCATCTGACGTGCCACAGACTGGCCAGAAGGCAAGTCTGTCATCAGCCCAGCGCTCTCCGCAGAGTTAATGATTATCCCCGGAGAACCACTATTTCCTCAGAGCACATCCTGTTTCATGTCAGCCCAAGCTGCAGTTAGGATCTCTGAGCCGTGAACTTCAAACCCGTGGAAGGGAATGTTGTGTTGGCTTATTGTGTGTGAAGGTGTAATTGAAGTTAAGTTCACGAGAGAGTCCACATCTAGGTTTAATCGTTTTACAGCTTTGCTGGAATACTTTCCCCTTATTTTTGCCAGTCATAACTCGCACTAAAAATTAATGTCTATAGCCGCAAGCTAAAGCTAGAATATTAATCATTTTTGACTTTATATTTTATTGCCAAGCCTAATCATCTGTTTAAGGAAAATTCTGCCTTTGACAAATAAAAATATAATGTGAATTGCCCAAATCTTGATTTTTATACCAGAAGTGAGTCTCAGCTTAAGCCTCTTATCAAAGGCAGAGACCATAATAAGAGAATTTGTAAACTGAAAAACTAAAAAAGTTTTTGTGTGGTTTTGCTCTGTCATAAACATTGGCTAGCTTTATAGAGTGTGGATCAAGCTAGCCTCTCCTTAAATGTGCTCCCTAAATGATTCACATCTAATGCAAAGTATAGATGTCCTGGACTACACTCCTGAGCTATGAATAATTTTATAGAAGAAACACAGGACGTGACTAGGCATTGACTCTCTTAGGGGAACGATGGGGTCTTGTCTCAAGTTGTTCCAAACCAAGCAGGCTGATTGTGTGGGCCAGCTCCTTTCTCCCATGTGACAGGAACAAAGAGCAGCCAATGATTGGGTTCCAGCAGCCAGAGTCTCAGAAGCTTTGGGTTGGCTGCCCAACAGTTTTCCATTTCTATCCTCTGAGGAGTCAACTGAGTTGTAGGAGTATGTACAACTTTCCAATTTATGTCTGTCTGGCAGCCAGAAACTCCCTGCTTCCTGGAATTTGCTGAACAGGATGACCTGAGGCCACCTAAGTCTTGCATGGTCTGTGTTCACTACTTTAAGGCAAGTTCGAAACTGACCATTCCCTTGGGAGAAAGAGCAGCATCCTGGTGATTGCAATTTACTTGGAGTGTGTGTAATATCGCATGCCGTAAACACCACCCTGGAGACTTAAGGGTAACGCAAAACCCTGTGCAAACCTTTTGTCTGAACCACTAGAACTGAATTATCTCAATTAGTTTGCCAACAGACAAGATATGTTTTGAATAAAGGTAAAATGGCTTTGAAAATGGCTGGAATACCATCCCATAGTTGAATAGAATGGAGTAAAATTTCTTTCTTAGATGAACACTTCTGCAACCTGGTGGTAAGAACATTCGCCTATTCTGGGGGATTATCATAAAGATTGACACACTGATTTCTTTTTTTTTTAAAAAGATTTACATTATTTATTTGCAAGACAGTTACAGAGAGAGGTAGAGACAGAGAGAGGTCTTCCCTCCACTGGTTCACTCCCCAGATGGCCGCAACGGCCAGAGCTGCGCTGATCTGAAACCAGGAGCCAGGAGCTTCTGGGTCTCCCATGTGGGTGCAGGGGCCCAAGCACTTGGGCCATCTTCCATTGCTTTCCCAACCATAGCAGAGAGCTGGATCGGAAGAGGAGCAGCCAGGACTAGAATTGGCATCCATATGGGATGCCAGCGCTTCAGGCCAGGGCTTTAACCCACTGCGCCAAAATGCCGGCCCCCACACACTGATTTCAAATCCTTTGTACAGATATCCAGTAATGGGCTTACTGGATTCTATGGTAGTTCTAAGTTTCTTGAGTTTTCATAAAGTCTGTACTAATTTACATCCCTGTCAATACCAGAGTGCTTCATTTTTTGTAAAAGTAGAATTAAAGGGTAGTTTATTTTGGTGCAATGAACTCTGAAACCCAAGCATAATTTTCTTCATAATAGGTATTTCCTATGAATTCTTTGAAGACCCGTTGTAGAATACAAGTTGGTTCCTTTTTTCCCATATCCTTAAGAACATTTATCTTTTGGGGATAAGCCATCCTAATAGATAGGAACTGATATCTCAGTATGATTTTAATTTGCATTTCTCTAATGGTTAGTGATGTTGAACGTTGTTTAATATACCTGTTGGTCATATCTCTTTTTAAGGAATGTCTACTCAGGTCCTATGCCCATTTTATCATATTTTTATCTTCTTTTTTTGAAATAACTGCAGATGTGTAGTAAATTACAGAGATGTCACAAGTAGAGCCTGTGTACTCTATGCAATACCAAAACCAGGAAAGTGCTTGCCATAATGTGGGTGCGTAGCTCTATTGGGCTTTGTATACATTTCTGCCTGGCTGACTGCAGAAGTAGGCAAAATTTTGGTCACCCCCAAATATCCCTTCTATTTGCAGTCATAGTCCTCACAGTAATGTTGCATCACCTCGAAATCTATATGAATCAATCCATGATCAAAATAGAGCTCTCACCGGTTGCCCCTCTTCCAGGCCAGCTCTCTGCTGTGGCCCAGAAGTGCAGTGGAGGATGGCCCAAGTGCTTGGGCCCTGCACCCATGGGAGACCAGGAGAAGCACCTGGCTCCTGCCTTCAGATCAGCACGGTGCGCCGGCCACGGCGGCCGTTGGAAGGTGAACCAATGGCAAAAGGAAGACCTTTCTCTCTGTCTCTCTCTCTCACTGTCCACTCTGCCTGTCCAAAAAAAAAAAAAAAAAATAGAACTCTGCCATCTCTGAAATACTGTGTAGTCCCTTGCAAGCTGTGGGGCTGTGAGCCAGTTCTGGACAGCACCAGGATGTGCACCTGCAGGGGAACTGTTGTGTCACGTGGTGCCTACCTGTTTTACTCGGGAAGAAGCTGCCATGCTGTTTTCCACCGTGGCTGCATCACTTGACATCCCCCCAGCACTGGAGGACGTCTTCCCATCTCCCTACAGCCTCAGCAGCACTGCGTTCATCAGTCTTCTTCATTTTGGCCATTCTCATAGTTATAGAATAGTATTTCATGGTGTTTTCCTTGCCATTTCCCTAGCAACCAAGGATGTTGAATATTTTCTCACGTTTTCGGTTGTCAGTGTATTAACTTTTTAAGTGCTGTGTGTCTATTCAGATCTTTTACCTACTTTTTAAAAAACCAGATTGTATGTCTTATTATTGGGTCTTGAGTATTCTTCATGTAGTCTTTTTTATTTTTTGACAGGCAGAGTGGACAGTGAGAGAGAGAGACAGAGAGAAAGGTCTTCCTTTTCCATTGGTTCACCCCACAATGACCGCTGCGGCCAGCACACCGCGCTGATCCGAAGCCAGGAGCCAGGTGCTTATCCTGGCCTCCCATATGGGAGCAGAGCCCAAGGACCTGGGCCATCCTCCACTGCCTTCCCGGGCCACAGCAGAGAGCTGGACTGGAAGAGGAGCAACCGGGACAGAATCCGGCGCCCCAACCGGGACTAGAACCTGGGGTACCGGCGCTGCAGGCAGAGGATTAGCCTAGTGAGCCGTGGCGCTGGCCTATGTAGTCTTGATATAGGTTCTTTATGAGATATAGTTTTCTCCCTATTTGAATCTTGCCTCTTTAGTTTTTAAAACAGATATACACATCTTTGGAATTGTACAAACTTTTAGTTAAGAATAAATCTGTTTCATCAATTATTTCTACTACTATTCATGTTTGGGGTATCATTTATTTTTTCCTAAACCAAAGTCATGAATATCTTTTCCTGGGGCCAGTGCTGTGGTCCAGTGGGTTAAGCAGCCATCCGCAGCACCAGTATCCCATGTGGGCACCTGTTGCAGCCCTGGCTGCTCCACTTCCAATCCAGCTCCTTGTTTATACCCCTGGAAAGCAGCGGGAGATGGCCCAAGTGCTTGGGTCCCTGTACCCACATGGAACACCATAGTGAAGCTCCTGGCTCCTGGTTTTGGCCTGGCGCAGCCCTGGCCATTGCAGCCATTTGGGGAGGGAACCAGTGGGTGGGAGATCTTTTTCTCTCTTTCACTTTCTCTCTCTCTCTGTAACTCTGCATTTCAAATAAATAAAATAAATCTTAAAAAAACAAAAACAAAAATATTTTCTCATACATTTTATTCCAGAAAGCTGATAGTTTATGTCTCCGATGCATTACCAGCTAGTCTGAAAATATGCTGTTGGGGGGCTGGCACTGTGGCATAGTGGGTAAAAAGCCACTGCCTTCAGTGCCAGCATCCCATATGGGCACAGGTTTGAGTCCCAGCTGCTCCACTTCCAATCCAGCTCTCTGCTATGGCCTGGGAAAGCAGTGGAAGATGGTCCAGGTCCTTGGGCCCCTGCATCCATGTGGGAGACCAGGAGGAAGCTGCAGGCTCCTGACTTTGCATTGGCGCAGCTCTGGCCATTGTGGCCAGTTGAGGAGTGAACCAGCGGATGGAAGACCTCTCTCTCTCTCTCTCTCTCTGCCTCTCCTTCTCTCTCTCTCTCTGTGTAACTCTGACCTTCAAATAAATAAATAAATATTTTAAAAAATATGCTGTTGGTGAAGAGTTTATTCTTTTTACCCACATAGATATCCAGTTCTTCCAGTGACATACACTTAAAAGACAATATTTTTTTTTCTGTTAAATGACCTTAACTTCTTTGTCCACAATACGTTCTGTGGGTTTATTTCCAGTCCCGGTTCAGTCCAATTGACAGATATATCTGCTCCTATTGTCTGGGTTAGTGCACCTTTCTGATACATTTTAAAATCTTGTAGGTCCTCCAGTTTGAACTTCGTTAAAATTATTTTAGCTGTTTTCCATCTATTGAATTAGCATCTGTCTATTGAATTAGCACGCAGCTAATAAATATGTACCACAAACCGGTGGAGTCTGATTGAGTTTAGTTGCATCTCTAGATAAATTAGAAGACAATTAACATTTTAACAGTAAGTCTCCTGATGAATTGACATGGTACCCCTTCACTTGTTTTTAAAAAATTATTTCAGTAATATCTGTTGTTTTCAGTATACAAATGCTGCAGTATACCTCATTAAATATACTCGAGTTATTTCTGTTTTATGATACTATTATAAAAGGTATTGTTTTTGTAATTTTAATTTCCAGTTGTTTATTGCTAATATGTAGAAGTACAATTGATTTTTGCCTATTATCTTGTATACAGAGACATTATTAAACTCACTTTTAAATTCTAGTACCTTTAATGTAGATTCTTTATGATGTATTTGCAATTTTGTTGTCTGTGAAGAAACAGGAATCTACTGATTTCTTTTCCTTCTCTATGGATTTTATGAGTTTCTTCCCTGAGGCACTGGCTGTGACCTCTAGTTCAGCGTTGAGTAGAGAGTGCTAACAGCAGACATCCATAGTGTTTGCCTGATCTTATGGGAAGCCATCAGTCTGCACTGTTTAAAGACTGTTGGCTGTGAGGTTGTGGATATTTCCTTCTATTTCTAGGAAGCCACATTTTACTGATGCTGAATTTTTTCAAAAATGTTTGCTGTATCTCTGGGTTGGTTCTATGCTTTTGACTTTTTATTATTTCTAGCATGTTAATATGATGAATTATGTTGATGTTTGGGTGTTAAAGTGAAGTTACAGACCTGAGAAAAACCCCACCTATGAGGAATTATCCTTTTTTTGTACACACATACACACATGGGCACACACATACACACACATGTGATAGGTTTTGTAGGTGTCCTGATTTGGCTGAGAAAGTCCCTTCTAGTTCTACTTTGCTGAGAATTTTTTTCTTTTTCTCTGATCATCAATGGATTTTGAATTTTGTGAAATGCTTTTTTCTGCATCTACAGGAATTATCCCATGGTTTTTCTTCTTCAGTATGTTAATGTAGTGAATTATATTAATTGATTTTTAGAATCCTGACTTAATCTTGCACTCCCAAGTTGAAACCATGCTTGGTCATGACACATTGTTCATTTTGTATATTGCTGGCCTTGGTTTAATATTCTAACCTTTTTTTTGGGTCAATGTGACAGAGGAATATTGAAGTGTAAGTAGTTTTACCTTGTAATATCTGACTGTTTTTGTTCTCAATGTGATGTTGGCCTTGTGAAATGAGTTGGAAAATATTTCCTTCTCTTCTATTTTTTGGATGAGTTTTGTAGAATTTGTATTATTTCATCTTCAAGTGTTTGACAGAATTAATGAGTGAAGCCATCTGAGCACAATTTTCCTTGTTGAAGTTTTTAAAAGTGAATTTAGTTCCTCAGCTTCAGGACTATTTACATTTTTTTGAGTGAGCATCATTTGTGCTTTTCAAAGAATGTTCCTTTCATGTACATTTTCTGATCTATGGCATAACGTTGTAATATACCACCTTTTTTCCTCCTTTGTGACTGGAGAACTTTGGTGTTGTGGTTGACGGCGCCTCTTCCAATATTCAGAATTTAGTCCTTTGTGTCTACCCCTGCTCTTTTCTGTCCTTCTCTCCCTTTCCTAAATAAATAGACACACACACACACACACACACACACACACACACACAGTCCCACATCACCTAAAGACAGGTGTATGAACACCACGGAGTGTGCTTACACAGATTAAGATGGTTACACGGTGACGGAATCTTGCAGAACCAACACTGCACACACAGTCCATCACTGACTGAAATATCATTATGGGAATTTATCAATTTTATCTATATCTCCAGGGACCAGATTTTGCTTTTATTGCCTTTTCTCTAATTTTCTATTGTCTAGTTCATTGACCCCTTTTCGTCTCTTTATAGTTTTCTTTTTTTTTTTTTTTTTTTACAGGCAGAGTGGACAGTGAGAGAGAGACAGAGAGAAAGGTCTTCCTTTTGCCGTTGGTTCACCCTCCAATGGCCGCCGCCGGCGCACCGCGCTTGTCTGATGGCAGGAGCCAGGAGCCAGGTGCTTTTCCTGGTCTCCCCATGGGGTGCAGGGCCCAAGCACCTGGGCCATCCTCCACTGCACTCCCGGGCCACAGCAGAGGGCTGGCCTGGAAGAGGGGCAACCGGGACAGAATCCGGCGCCCCAACCGGGACTAGAACCCAGTGTGCCGGCGCCGCAAGGCGGAGGATTAGCCTGTTGAGCCACGGCGCCAGCCTCTTTATAGTTTTATTTGCTCTGCTCATTTAATACGCTTCCCTTTGCTAGGGAGGAAATCTTAGACCATCGATGGAAGACCTTTCTTTTGTCCTAAGATAAGCTTTTAGCGCCCTTTACTTCCCTCCAGGCGCAGCTTTAGCTGCCTCTCTCCATTTTGAGTATGTTACGTTTTCATTAATATCTAGTTAAAATTTTCTAATTCCTTTTATGACTTTTTATTTGACCCGTGGATTATTTCTAAGTGGGTCATTTGATTTCTGAGTGTTTGAGAATGTTCCAGATATGTTTCTATTTCAGCAAAAATACCTTGTATGAATCCACACTACAGTAGAAAGCTGTTAAAACTGATTAACCAATTCAGTAAAGTTGCAGGATACAAAAATCAACATACAAAATTATTTTTTATACAGCAATAAGTGAAATAAGCCAGACACAGAAAGACAGATAGTGCGTGTTCTCCCTGGTATGTGTGGACTGAAAAGAACAAACCTCAACCTGAATGCACAGTGGTGATTACTGGAGCTTGGGAGGGGTGGGGAATAGAGGGAGTTTGTATAATGAATATCAACTTTGAGTTAAAGCAAAAGAGTCAATTTCTGGTATTGCATGTTGTAATAGGTAGACGAATAGCCTAGTATATATTTTATGAGCAAATGGAAGGAAGGGGCTCCAAGACTCCAACCCTAAAGTACTGACAAAGAAGGGGAAATGCCGACTACTCAGTCTTGATCAGCAATATTGCATGCATGATGAAGTGTCACAATGTAGTCCACACATATGTAAATTATTGCTAATAAAAAATTTTTTAAAGTTTATTTTATTTTATGGTCCCTAATTTGTCCATCCTGGGGAATGTTTTATGTGCTCTTGAGAATATATATACTCTGCAATTCTGGGACAGAATTCTGTAAATGTCACTTAGGTCAGTTTTGTTGAGGTTGATGTTCAAGGATTCTACGTCCTGTCTGTTCTATTGAATCCTGAGACAGAAGACTTGAAGTCTCTAACTGTAACTTTTGATATGGCTATTTAATCTTTCAGTCCTACCAGTTTTTGTTCATGTATTTTGAAGGCCTTTAAATTGTTATTCCTCTTATTTAATTAATAAATACATTTATTACCTTAATACTCCTCTTTAATCTCTGTTAATCTGAAGTCTACTTTCTTCATATTCATACAATCCTAGAAGGCTTCTTTTGCCTAGTATTTGTGTGGTGTAATTTTTCCATCCTTTTGCCTTGTAAACTGAATTACTTACTTTCCTTTTCTTTGAAATGCACAGGGACAGAGAAAGCCAGACAGAGATCTCCCATCTGCTAATTCACTCCCTAAATACCTGCAATTGCCAGGGCTGGGTCAGCCCAAAGCCAGGAACCTGGAATTCCATCCAGATTTCCCATGGGAGTAGTTGGGGCCCACAGACATGAGCCATCACCTGTTGTCTCCCAGGGCACACAGTAACCGGAAGCAAGATGTGGAAGCAGATTTGGACTCAGCTCCTGATGTAGGCTGTAGGTGTCCCAAGCTCTGTCTCACCCACAGGGCCAAGTACTCACTGTGTCCTTTTTCTTTTAATCCATGTATCTGTGTCGTTATATTTAAAGTGGGTTTCTTATACAGAGCTGTACTTGAGCCTTGCTGTGACTTTTTTGTGGAAAAAAAACCTAATCTGAAAAATCCTTGTCTTTTAGTTGATTTGCTAATCCCATTTCCTTTAAGTGTAATTATTAATATAGCTGGGCTGAAATCTACCGTCTGACTAACTGTGTTCTGGTTTACCCTTTATTTCCTCTACTTTACATTTCCACTTTTCTCTCATTATCCTTGTGTTGTTTTGTGACTGTCCTTTACTGAGTCTTATACTTGAATGTGTAGTTCTTGAGTAGGTAGCCTGATATATTTTACCATTTACTGAAAAATTCGCATCCATTATCTCTTCAAATACTTCTGCTGTCCTGTTCTTTCTTCTTCTGAAATTCTAATTCCAAGTATTTTACATATTTGGCATTGTACCACGTTCTTCCTTTTAAAGTCTTCCTGTTCCATGCCTTTGAGTCTGAATTTAAATGAGTGTGGTGTGTGTGTGTGTTGTGTTGTGTTGTGTGTATGTTGTGTTGTGTGTGTATGTTATGTGTTGTGTGTGTCTGTGTGTTGTGTGTATTGTGTGTCTGTGTTGTGTTGTGTGTGGTGTGTGTGTTGTGTTTGTGTGGTGTGTGTTGTATGTGTTGTGTGTGTGGCGTGTGTGGCGTGTGGTGTGTATGTGTGTGTTGTGTGTGTTATGTGTATTGTGTGTGTGTTGTATGTGGCGTGTGGTGTGTATGTGTGTGTGTTGTGTGTTTGCGGTGTGTGTCTGTGTGTTGTGTGTATTGTGTGTCTGTGTTGTGTTTGTGTGGTGTGTCATGTGTGTGGTGTGTGTTGTATATGTTGTGTGCTGTGTGGTATGTGGTGTGTGTGTGTTGTGTGTGTGGCGTGTGTGTTGTATGTGGCGTGTGGTGTGTATGTGTGTGTGTTGTGTGTTTGCGGTGTGTGTCTGTGTGTTGTGTGTATTGTGTGTCTGTGTTGTGTTTGTGTGGTGTGTCATGTGTGTGGTGTGTGTTGTATATGTTGTGTGCTGTGTGGTATGTGGTATGTGTGTGTTGTGTGTGTGGAGTATGTGTTGTGTGTGGCGTGTGGTGTGTATGTGTGTGTGTTGTGTGTGTGTGTGTGTGTGTGTGTGTTGTGTGTTGTTTCTACAAGAGCCCAGTTGAGGCATCCTTCATCTCTGTTACTGTCTGGTGTTTTAATTCCTATCTCTTCTGGTTGATTCTCTATTTCCCATATCTATTCTCATCCTTTTTACTAGTGCTTTTTATTCTTTTAAAAAGATTTATTTATTTGAAAGAGTTACAGAGGGAGGAGGAGAGACATAGAGATCTCTTCCATCCACGTGTTCATTCCTTAAATGGCTGCAACAGCCAAAGTTTGGTCAGGCCAAATCCGGGAGCTTCATCTGAATCCAGTTAGTAGCTGGAATGTGTATGTTTTCTGGTGGATTTGTTGCTATCCTGCCGATAGTGCACCATGGACTTCAATCTTTCTTTTTTTAAAGATTTGTTTTAATTTGAAAGGCAAGAGTTAGAAGGAGAGGTAGTGAGAGGTCTTCCATCGGCTGGTTCCCTCCCCAATTGGCTGCAATGGCCAGGAGCTCTATCTGGGTCTCCTTGTGGTTGACAGGAACCCTGGTACTTTGGGCCATCATCCTCTGCCTCTCGAGTGAGTTAGTGGAAGTCTGAATCAGAAATGTGGGGTGTTGGGATTCCAGACAAGCAATCCGAGAGGAATACAGGCATCCCAAGCAGCAGCCTCGCCCCTGGGCCACAGCAGCCTCACCCCTGGGCCACAGCAGCCACGCCCCTGGGCCACAGCAGCCACGCCCCTGGACCACAGCAGCCACGCCCCTGGGCCCTTTTCTCAGTATTTCTGTTCCATTCTGGGATTTAGCCTCTGCTGAGCCTGGAGCTCAGAGCTGATGTTTGTTCTCTCCACCACTGCACGATAGTGTGAGGTTACTTTGGATTCCACCCTCAGTAGCCTGCTGTTTAGTTCTGGGGTTGCATTCTTGGTCATTCTCGTCCCATTTCAGCCATGGGCAGGCTCCGTACCTGGGTAGAGGCTCTTGGTGAACCTGGCCCCATGGCAAGCGTGCCCCACCTTAGATCTTCAGAGTCAGCTGTGGGAAGCTGCCTGCCTCTCTCCTAGCCCTAGGGGATCCTGAACCATCTGGACTCAAGTCATTTGCCTGTCCCCCAGGTACAAAGATCTTTCTTTATCCAAGCGCCAACTCGTCTCCAGGTCCTGAGGTCTGTGGGATTCACTGTACTTCCTGGTGGTATTCTGCACTTCCACCTCATTCATGAACATAACAGTTTTCAAGCAAATATCAAGTGCACCCCCTCCAGATACCTGGGTGTTGGCTTTCCACAGCATGCCTTCCTTTCTGTTAGCAAAACCCCCAGCTCCCTCTGCCTTCCGTGGCCTGGATGGTGTCTTCTCAGCTCCCTGCAGCCACGGAGCTTTGAGGGCCTTCCCTCCGTGCAACCTGGATTCTGCCTCAGCTAGGAGGGTGCACCTGGGGTCGCCTCTTTGTCCACTTCCAGCAGGGATTTGTCCAGCATGATGGTGGTTTCGTAGGTCTTGTCCAGTTCTTGTCCAGTTTTCCCATTGTTTATTGCAGGAAGGCAACTGGCACACTAGTTCATCCTTCACAGGTGGGAACTGAGGAAACAGAGTGTGCTGTCTTTGTATAATAAAGGTAAATAAATCCCTGGAAACCCCAGGTCCACAAATCTAGCTTTTGTTGCTGTCTTCCTGAAAACAGCCCCATGACTCCCCCGAGTCTCCCAACGGGGTCCCAGGTTAAGAGAGCGGCACGTGAGGCCCCCGTGTACTGCCAACAGCTCCGAGGAAGCCGCAGGAGCATGGCACTGCTCCCACGTCGCTTCACACCAGGCATGCCTTGTTCCTGCTACCCCAGGTCCTTTGCTGAATCCATGAAATTCTTGTGGCTCAAGGAGAGTTTCTTAAGTATCTTTACATGGTGAAGCAATTTAAATACTGGATTATTTATGGAACAATTATTTATGGAGCAATTTCTCATTAAAATCATTTTATGTTAAAAATATAATAGATTTTAAGATAAAGTTATAATAATGAGCCCAAATCTTCACAAAAATGCTGTCAAATCAAATATAATGAGTTTGAAGTATTTTAAATTAGTATTTATTTATTCCTTATTGATTTCCCTATCTGCTGACACTTGCTAACACACTATTAGTAATAGGTGCCAAAGATTTATAAAACAATAGTGAAGGAAAAATCAAACTAGAGAAAGAGGTAGAGGGAGAGGTAGAGAGCAGCTGTAAAACCACCTGCTCGCTGTTTATTCTTTTTCAAGAGAAAAGATCGTGGTTGCTCTTGTGGGCAGTGGGATGCCTCGGACCAGCGTCTCTGGGACCTCAGTGTGAAAGGATATCTGAGGAGAGCAGGCCTGAGCGACGGCTCCAAGGCCAAGGTGCAGGGCTGCACAGTGGCAGAGGAGACGGTGCTGGGCTGAGGTCTTGACGCGAGTGTGCAGAGCCTCACCTCCGGCTTGGCCTCCTGTCCTGAGCCCCAGTCCTCTCTCACTGGCTGCCTCCGCCCACTTCCAGCTGCGTGGCCTGCCTCATTTACAACAGTACACCTGAAGCTCCCTCCCTCTGCCCCCAAGACACTCCCTTTTCTACAGTGTTGGGCTCTTCTGTGTGCCCCTGGCCAGCCCAGCTCGGGTGCTGGCTCTTCCCAGCCCTCCCCCGACACAGATGCCCGGATGCCACACCTTGGAGAGCCTTCCCTGCTGTCAACACTGCCGTGTCTCCTCCTGCCCACTCTCTCTGTCATCGGCACACGCCGTGTCCTCTGACGTCCCTCCTTGCCCGTGCCTGTGGTGTCTCCTCTCCTAAGCAGGTCCATGAAGAGGCACGTCCACACGGTGGACTCATTAACACTGCAGCTAGTGAGGTAGCTCACCCAGGTCAGGGCATCTAAGTCATGGTGACCCCTCCCTTCTCTTTCATGGTCTACGTATTGATCAGTGACACAGCAGACACCCGTCCTACAGAAAGGCTTCTGGGGGGTGTGGCCTGTAGGTCACAGTCGGCATTCCCTACATCCCTGCCCTCATTTCCTGCTCCAGTTCTCTCTCTCCTCAGCCCCTTCTGCCTGCCATTACTTGTGTTCTATGCATGGCTCCATCACCTGCATGACCGCCTTCTCCACGACTGAGGAAAAGCACCGCTGTGTTGCTCAGCTAGCCTACGTGTCTGCCTCGCCTTTGGGGTCCAGCCCAACTGGATCTCTTCCTTAACAGAGCCGCTGATCACCCTGTCCCCCCGACATCCTTCCACAGGGCACTCACACGGCACTTTGGGCAACTTTCCTTGGTAGTGACCCTGTGCCTCCTTCCATATCACACCCTGACCTCAGTTCTCACTGGGGCCATAGACACCTGCGAGATTCAGCCACTGCCTCCACCCGTCTTCCCCTCTTGCTGCTCTGCTGCACAGTGGGCTGCGTCAGGCCCCTCTCCTTCCTTGCGCTGGCCTTTGGCAAGCCCACGGTGCCCCATCTCAGTACTTGTCTGTGGCCCACCCAGGACACGTGACTCTTTCTGGTTTCTTCTACAGCCTGCCACACAGGAGCTGCAAAGAGCTCAAGTTAGTCTCTCTCCCTCCCTGTCCACTGCCATTCTTGCTGTTTGCTGGAGGTCACTCACTTTGGCTGGGAACATGGAGGATACTTCGAGAAATCTAAAAGATGCCCGGAGCACACACTCTGGTGCATCTGTCTCCACCCTCGGCCTATCAGGTATCTTCCGCCAGGCTCTGTCAGTGCACCCTGGACTGTGAATGGCCAAGAAGCTGAGACGCATCACTTGGTCCACTTAGTTCTCCCTCTCCAGGCCCCAGGCTTCCTCTTCCTACCAGGAGACACTGTCTGTGCCTATCCCTTCCTTCTCTCTCCAAGCGGGATTTGCCCACATTTCCTCCCTGATCCCATAAAGACAGAATGACAACTGAAGGAGGTGATGTTTGTGGAAGCAGTGAGTCTGCTAAAAATGTATCAGCTGCATACTTTTAAAGTGGTAATATACAGCACAGGTGGCCATGTTTTATAAATTATAAAGCTTGTAAGGATGTAACAGGTACAAATATTATCAACATGTTTGGAGACTTGAACACGAGGCGGAAAACATTAATGACAGCCTTACCTTAGCCCAGTAGGCCATGGTGCTCTGGGTTTTGTGAGCGCGAGGGGTGACCTTGTACTTTGGCAAGTTCCTGAAAGTGACTATGCATGTGTCACACAAGCGTGGTGGCTGCGAAGGAGGCTGGTGGGTTTTCAGCCCACCTGTGGGACTTGTGCACAGGTGCTTCTCCCGTTATAATTGGTGTTTGTGAACTTTCAGCTCCAGGCTTGGGTCTGCCAGGGATGGTGCTGTCTACTCTGAAAAATTGGGATGAGCGTCTTTCCTTGTTTAATCATAAAGCAAAGTGATTCTCCCTGTTCCCAAGCATCCTCTTGAGCTCTACCATCCCCCAATGCCCCATGTCTCATCACAGAAGCCAAAAATTCTAAGGCCAGAGCAAAATAGATTGGGCAAAAATACTGTCCAAAGCCAGGGCTCAGTTTTCTGCAGGAGCAGAATCATGTTAGTAGAATCAGCCTCTTCTCACGCTAGATCAAGTCTGTAAGTCATGTGGGGAACTGCAGGCCGGCCACCTGTGGGAACTTCCTCATTGCACTGCCTCATCCTGCGGAGCAGAACAAAGTCAAGTGCTGAACAAAAGACTTGCAAACAACCTGATGGGAGGAGATACACCTTGACCTGAGGCTATGCGTGCCTTTTGATCTGATTGATGGACTGCTCAACCTACTGGACGGGAATAGATAACAGACCAGGATAGGGGCCGGAAGTCGGGCAGCTTCTTCAGTCTTTCTCCTTCTTTCTCTCGGCTGCTTCTGCTCTTTTTCTTTCTCTCCTCTCCTTCTGCTATCACTAAAAATAAAAGGTCCTTGAGAACGGATCAACAGCGGTAGTGTCGTGACTCCGTTGGACCCTTGCTGGCGAGGGTTTGACAAAGTCGTGTTCCCTCTCAGCCTGGGTCTGGATGTGAGAATCGGTCAGCGCTCCTCAGAAACCGCCTGACTGCTGTGCTCATGGGGGCCTCCTGGCTATACCTCCACCAGCAGTGTGAGAGCTGCCTTCCTCTGCATCCCGCAAGCCTTTATTTTTGTCTTTTTGATAAGAGCCATTCTTTTGATTTTAAAAACTATTTATTTATTTGAGAGGTAGAGAAAGCTAGGACACAGCCGGGCCAGGAACGTAATTCCAGTCTCCCAGGTGGGTAGCAGGAACCCAACTACCTGAGTAATTGAAACTGCCTCCCAGGGTCTGCATTAGCAGGAAGCTGGAGTCAGGAGCCAGAGCTGGGAATCAAACCTGGGACTCTGGCATGTGGGACGCTGGCACATTGACTGCTAGACTGAATACACATTCATTCCCGACTGTAAGCTATTCTCACCAGGGTGAGGCGAGAGCTCATTGTAGTTTTGATAACTAGTTATAATAGAAGAAAGAGCTCCAGGCCCCAATCCTACAGTAGTGACACGGGAGGGAAATGTGCGTTGCCTTGATTTGATTGGCACACATTGCATACATTTATGGAAATATCCCACTGTACTTCGTAAATGAGTACAATTATTAAGGGTTAAAAATTTTTAAATGTTGATCTGATTTTCACACATTAAGTTATTGAGTTATCACATTGTGCCCAATAAATAATTAAAATAATTATAAATTAAAATAACAATAAATCAGTGATTTAATAAATGCTTCTGGGGCAGTTTTGTGGCTTAGGGAGTTAAGCCACCACCTGTGATGCCGGCATCCCATATGGGTGCCAGTTCATGTCCTAGCTGCTCCACTTCCGATCCAGCTCCCTGCTAAAGGCCTGGGAAAGCAGCAGAAGCTGGCGCAAGTGCTCAGGGCCCTGCACCCATGTGGGAGACCTGGATGAAGCTCCTGTCTCCTGGCTTTAGCCTGGCCTTGCACTGGCCATTGTGGTCACTTGGGAAAGAACCAACTGATAGAAGATATTTTTCTCTCTCTCTAACTTTCAAATAAATAAATAAATCTTTTAAAAAGTGCTTCTGATATTTAGAATTTAGAAGTAACAGATTCATATCTCAAAGGAAACCTTTTGAAAAATTAGACAACTGAAATTTGATTCCTGGGGATTCAGATAGGCAAATGAATGTTGCCTTTCCTCACATGATACACTCCTTGAAAAGATGACTCAGGATGCGTGCACAGTTTTCATGAGCACTCAGTGTGGCAGCCCCTGACAATGCTGCCATCCCATCCATGTGCGCTGTGTTCGGGTTGTGTGCCAGGCAGTGCCACGATGAGTAAGGCAGGGCTCCTCCTCCAGAATGTTTCGTCTGAGGGGAAACAGGGGAACGCGGCTCCAAGAATTAAGTGCTCTTATGGTAAGGGCAGGACAACCCTCGGGACTCAGCTCCCACAGTTCTGACCCTGAGGATGGAAATCCACAGTAGGCTCAGACTTCACAGATTAGATTAGAAGTCCATCTCAATCTAACACGGATTCCAAAACTTCACAGATTAGACGTCCATCTCAATCTAACACAGATTCTAGGTGCAGCTGACATCATGCCCTTTCCTTGTGTCTCATCTGAGCGAACATTCTGTTTGTTGCAACGCATGGGCAGATTTGGGAGAACTGGAGTTGGACACACAAACTGCTCTCAGGGATTGAACTGAAGGGCTGGTGTGGGGTCCCAGCCCCTGGCCGCCTGTGGCGGAACAGCCTCTGATTCTGAGTCTCCCCGAGCAATCATCAGAACTGCACCGTTCTCCAAGGAGCCCATCACGAACCAACTCGGTGGTGGTCACTGGGACTTTGGGACCACAGCCTCTGGCACCATTCTCAGAACTCAGCAGCCTGCCTTGCATTTCAAAACCCTGCCTCTTCTCAGTGCCAGGAGGGTGCAGACGCAACTCTCCGGTAAGGTTTTGTCACTTAGGTGTCACTGTCAGTCCGGGTCCCCCAGCCCTGCACTTTGGGTAGCTGGACACGTCAGGTCCTGGGCTTGGCTCTCCTCGGCTGTGTGGACATGAGATCCGAAGTGCAGCGAGGAGAAGGTCACCACTGGGGACCGCGCGTGCTCACCGCGACCACAGCTGTGCACCTGCTGCTGTCGGGACATCTTCCTGCAGGCCATCGTGGATGCTCGGGAGCAGGAGTTCCGTTTCAAACACGATCATTCCCGGAACCCTGAGGAATTGACCTCGGCCCCTCTCTTCTCACTTCTTGATGAAGCCCATTAAGAGAAGGAAGGTAGAGCGAGGCCGAGGGTGCCGGAGGAAGCTCCTCACAGCCTCTCAGTGTGGGTCAGCCTGCTCCAAAGCCCGTGTGATTGTTCCGTCTTCAAACCCTTGTGACAGAAGAGCCGATGGTGTGCCTAAAGCACAGACTGTCCGTATTTTGTCCGGTCGTAAAACCCAGCCGCACCCAACACGGTCCAGGGGGTTGGAAGGCCACGTGACCTTGTCCTGCTGACCTCGGAGTGCCCTCGCTCCGCTGGCGTCGCCAGACAGGACTCGCACAGTGGCTCCAGCAACCTCCATGTTGCAAGGCTTTCCGAGGCTCCCGGAGATTTTCGCACTGGACTTCTCATTGCAGCCGCAGGGCCGTCAGAGCTTGGCATCGACCGGCAGCTGAGCATAGGGGGTAGGAGGGTAAGAAGTGTGAGGGGGCCGTCGGAGGCTTCCAGGGAGACGGAGCCAGATGGCGCCACCCGCGGGTGCCGGGAGCAAGCCCCGTCTGCAGGTGCCGGAGGTGGCCGGAGTCCGGCATCCCACAGGGGACACGGGAGGCAGAGGCCTGGGGAGTCCGTGCGCAGGTGGCAGGGGCGGTCTCTGCTAGCAGATGGGGGTGAAGGTTCGAGGGCCGAGCAGGACCGGTTCTAAGGATTCCTTGGCCTGGTTCTCAGTCACCTAAGTCGGACCCTCGAATCTCCCACGTCCCCGAGTCAGGGCGGGGCTGCATCCCAGTCTCAGGGCGCAGCTGCATCCCAGTGTCCGGGCGCAGTCCAGGCTGGCGGCGGAGGGCGAGCCTTCCCCGGCCGGGCTTCACGACGCTTTACGACGCCGCTTTGCGATGTTTGACGCCGCTTTGCGATGTTTGACGTCGTGGTGAAGTCATGGCGCCCGGTCCTCAAAGCGGAGTCTCCCCTGCTGAGGCTAAGGATCGCTTCCACCGTCTAAAAGGGCTCTTCACAGAGTCGTCTGCGGCGAGTGAGTGCTGGGCGGCACGTGGCCTCGTCACACCGCGATGGGGGAGGCACATGAGATCTGAAAACCGTTTAAGGAAGTTTGAGCCGAGAACGCGGAGTCAGACGGGGACGAGGGCTGTTTTCCTCTGTGGCGATGGAGGGAGGGTTCCCCCAGCTCGGGGTGGGGTGGGTGGGCTGGCCACTCGGGGCCAGCGGAGAGAGACGGAGCAGGGCCCCTCACAGAAAACCGCGGGGCCCTTGGCGACGCCCGAGTGGACGCATGCGCACCTCGCACTTTGTAGAGAACAGTAGGGAGGTGAGAACAGGAGCCGGCCAGTCCCCGCGCCCCTGCCTCCGCTCGTTCCTCCCACCTTGCTCAGCATCTGTGGGGGTAGACACGGTGCATCCTTGCGCCCAGGGCCGAAGGCGTGTCCGCCTGCGGGACCTGCGTCTTGGGTAGCGTTGATGGCACCGCGCGCTGTGTCCGCGGAGCAGTGGCTCTCAAGCAGGGTGGACCTGGATCCCCAGCGGGCCGGTGGGAACGCGCGCTGCTATTTGTTCAGCCTGGGCAGGGGACTTCCGCCAGCTGCCAAGCGATGCTGACAGTGCCGCAGCGCTGGGAACCGACTTGGGAGAATGAGTGAGAGACGCGCCAGAGGCTGAGCGCTGATGCCGAGGGCGCAGCTGCACTGGGAGAGCGGTCTGCCTCGACCCAGCTGGGCACAGGGCCCTCTGGGAAATCCTCCCTGCTCTGCAGCCTCACGGGTTGGGAGAGGGAGCTGGAAGCTATGCCTTAGGTCTCTACTCGTGTCCTGAGTTGGAAAGGGATACGATTTTTTAAAAATTTACTTATTAGTTTGAAAGGCAGAGAAAGAGGGAGGGAGGGAGCCAGGAGCCAGGAGCTTCTTTCAGGCCTCAAATGTAGGAGCAGGGGCCCGAGCACTTCCACTGCTTTCCCAGGCCATTAGCAGGGAGCTGGATCAGAAGTAGAGCAGCTGGGACTCGAACTGGCGCCCATGTGGGATGGGTGGCTGCTTTACTCACTGCATCAGAACGCCGGCCCCAGAAAGGGATAAATTTAGGGGAAATATAGATATGAGAATTGTTAACCTATCAGATAAATTACTCCAAGAGAAACTATATATTAACCATAAGGGTATACAGAGATGTAGAAATTTTGAATATACTTAAGAATGATAAACTTCCAGTGAATAGCAAGGGAATCCAGCATGTTTTGTCAACAAATCAAGCCTTCAAAATCCTTATGAGGAATATTTGTTTAGTGTGTCTCATGGGGAAACTTGATGAAGACAAATTGCTGGACCAGTTGCCACATGGGCCAGGTACAACAGATGTGCTCTTGACATATCTAATCTGTAAGCCCTGAAATTCAATGGCATCCTGGATGCACTGATGAAAATAACTTGACTCAATCTCATCTTTTAAAGGGGGCACCGTGTTGTGGTGCAGCAGGTTACGCTGCTGCCTGAGACACTGGCATCCCACATTGGAGCACTGAACAAAGTCTCAGCTGCTCTGCTTCTGATTCAGCGCCCTGCTAATGGCCCAGAAAAATCAGTGGAACACAGTCCAAGTGCTTGGACCCCTGCTACCTACATGGGAGACCCAGATAAAGCTCCAGGCTTTGGCATGGCCCAGCCCTGGCCATTGTAGCCACTTGGGGAGTGAACCAGCCAATAGAAGATCAACTTCTCTCTCTCAATCTCTCTCTCTCTCTCTCTTTCTCTCTCTCTCTCTCAGTAACTGACTTTCAATTAAATCAAGTAAATCTTTTTTTTTTGAAAAAAGGAAGATAACTTGTTTGCTGTATGTATCTTGGACTAGAACAGGCAGGAACTTTGCTTATTTTGTTTGCTATTTTGTTGCAATACCTGAGATATATAATTTGAAAAAAGATTGAACAATTACAGCAAAAGCCACATTGCCATCATCCTATAGCCCACACTAATTCAAATGAAAAGAAAAAATATAAAAACCTGAATCAGTGCCCACTGATGTGTATTGATGTATGGACATATGTGCATACATTCCTTGTGTGCAGACACATGCATTGTTATGTCTCAGCTGAAGAGAAATAGCTGCAAAGTTAGGAAAACATAGCCACTGTCTTCTATATGATGTCCAGAGGACATGGGAATGGCCCAAGGAAAGTGGGGAAAGCTGCCAGCTTTGCTATGATGAAGGGAGAATGGAAAAGTAGACAGTAACAACTGGCTAATGATTTAAAATTTAATTAGAAATATTTAACACATACAAAAGATGGGATAGATAAGTGTTCCATGATGTAACATAAGAAATTAGTGTGGCCACTATGGAAAACAGTATGGACATTTCTTAAGAAACTAGCAATAGGCTTGCCTTATGATCCAGCAATCCCCCTACTGGGTAATAGGCAAAAGACAGGAGCACATTGTATCAGAGAGATACCTGTACCACCATGTTTATAGCAGCACTGTTCACAATAGTCAAAATTTGGACTCAACCAAGGTGTTCACGATCAGACGAATGGATAAAGAAAATATGGTATATATACACAATGGACTATTATTAAGCCATTAAAAAGAATGAAATTCTACCACTTGCAGCAAAATAGATACAACTGGAGGACATCATGTTGAGTGAAATAAACCAGACACAGAAAGACAAATACCACATATTCTCCTTTATATGTGGGAAATAAAATAAAAAATAAAAAGCAAAACAAAAAGGAAACACCTGAGTATATCAGTGTTGCTGAAAATATAGTTTTGTCAAACTTTTTTAAAATAACTTTGTCAAACCAATGGTTAAGAAAGTTAAACTACTAAGCTTTAATGGTCTGTGATTACTTTAAAATTTATTAGATATGGGTGAAATGGTCATTTTTCCAAGTGATTGTTGTTTAGAACCTTTGTGTATATTGCCACTAAACTAGGGGCTTTTTGCTTTTTTACTTGTTGAACTATTTACTGGAGCATTAAGCCCTTGATTGTAGTATAAATGGAAGATATGTTATCTCAAAAGTGAAGGAGGGAATAAGGAGGGAACTTACTGATCTAGTCCAGAAGATAGTTTGATAAAAGTGGAGATAGTGTAGTCTCAGGGAAGAGTTAGGGAAAAACTGCAGGGGACACTCTTCTGTAATCAGAGGGACACGGTGGATCTACGTGGAGGACGTGGGAACCACCCACGGCTCCGGACCCCAGCTGCCGAGAGCCTCTGCACCAGTGTTGGAAAGTGAGGTGAGACGAGATTGCAGTAGCCCGAGACACTGGCAGAAAAGTACCAGAGCCTAGGGGGATTAAGGCTTGAAACCCTATGGGGGAAAGTGCACCACCTAACTAGAGGAGAAAAAAAATAAAAGGGATGGTACAAACACGATTCTCTCTCTCCAGTCACCTTACAAAAGCATACGAGCCAATAGAGTGGGTGCCATTTTGGATATACGTAAGAGCTGCGCCTGCTCAGGGCTACACCCGGCAACCAGCTGAGCAGAGAAACCTGACTCTGGTGGGGAGTAATAACAGGCAGCTGAGACCTAGTGGATGTGTGGAGCTTATGAATTGGGACTGAGAAAAAAAATGAGGGTGTGTGGGAAAACTCATAGTGTGGCTTAGACTTTGAGTAGTCTCGGGGGAGATGCCACAAGCCCTTGCTACCTGGTGAGAGACATTGCAGGGAAATCTGGCTTGGGCAGCCCTGGCTACCCATGAGAGACATTGCAGGGGAATCTGAGCTTCTGCTGAGAACTGCACAGATCCTGTGTGTGGTCCTTGGGTCAGAGCAGATGAATATTATACCCACTGGGGCTAGCGCTCAGGCACTGATCATCAACAAGGAGAAGAGCTCAGCTGAGCAGAATTACTTCCCTTCTGATAGAAAAAAAAAGAGATTTACCATGCCAAACCTGGGTGTGTCGCCTTAGGCATGCCCTTAACCCTGAAGAACTGAACAGAGCTCTGTGGGCACACCCACCACAAGCCTCTAGAGATTCACTGAAAGCAGACAGTCCACTTATCTACAGAGTCATAGCACAATGAAAAAAGTCACCACAACAAAAAAAAAAAAAAAAAAAGAAGAAACCAACGATAATCTCGACAAATGCTGAACAACAAACGCAGCAACCAAGGAAACAAGAATAAAGAAGACAACATAATGCTCCCAAAAGAACATGACACTTCAATACAAAATTATTACGATGATGAGATAGAAAAAATGCAAGAAATTGAACTCAAAAAAATGATGATAAGAATACTTAGAAGTAATCAAAAACAAATGCTCTAACTACTAAATCCATGCAGGACATGAAAGAAAATCTCTCTCATGAAATGAAATCTGAAGAATTCAGTAGAACAAATAAACTCACTTGAGAGCCTTAAAAACAGAATCAGTTAGGCAGAAGAGAGAATAGTGGACCTAGAAGACAGAGCACAGGAATGTATACAGTCAAACCAAAGACAAGAAGAGGAAATTAGAAATCTAAAAAATATTGTTGGGAATCTACAGGATACTATTAAAAAGCCCAACCTTCGGGTTCTAGGAGATCCTGAAGGCATGGAGAGAGAGGAGGATTAGAAGGCCTTTTTAGTGAGATACTAGCAGAAAACTTCCCAGGTTTGGAGAAAAAAGAGACCTCCAAGTACGGGAAGCGCACAGAACTCCGAATAGACGTGACCAGAAAAGATCCTCACCATGACACATTGTAATCAAACTCAGCACAGTGAAACATAAAGAAAAGATTCTAAAATGTGCAAGAAAGAAACACCATATTACTCTCAGAGGATCTCAAATCAGACTCACAGTAGACTTCTCATCAGAAATCCTACAGCCTAGGAGGGAATGGAGAGATACAGCCCAAGTACTAAGAGAAAAAAAAAAAAAAACTGCCATCCCAGAATATTAATTCCTGCAAAGCTCTCATTTGTGAATGAAGGTGAAATAAAGACCTTTCATAGCAAACATAAATTGAAAGAATTTGTCACCACTCGTCCAGCCCTGCAAACGATGTTTAAAGACATGTTACACACAGAAACAGAAGGTAAAGGAAGAAAATCTCTCACAGCAAAAGATCACAGGAAGTTTAAACTATATATTAGAAATATCTGTGGAAAAATGGCAGGGCAAAGTCACTACTTATCAATTTACATTGAATGTAAATGGCCTCAACTCTCCAGTTAAAAGACACAGACTGGCTGAATGGATTAAAAAACAAAACCCATCTATTTACTGCTTACAAAAACACATCTTTCAAACAAAGGTACAGGCAGACTGAAAGTGAAAGGTTGGAAAAAGATATTCCATGCCAACAAAAACCAAAAAAGAGCTGGCATGGCTGGTGCCATAGCTCACTAGGCTAATACTCTGCCTGTGTCGCTGGCACCCCAGGTTCTAGTCCCTATCGGGGCACTGTTTCTGTCCCGGTTTCTCCTCTTTCATTCCAGCTCTCTGCTGTGTCCCAGAAAGGCAGTGGAGGATGGCCCGAGTGCTTGGGCCCTGCACCAGCATGGGAGACCAGAAGGAAGCACCTGGCTCCTGGCTTCAGATTGGCACAGCGCACCAGCCCTAGTGGCCATTTTGGGGTGAACCAGCGGAAGGAAGACCTTTTTCTCTGTCTCTCTCTCACTGTCTAACTCTGCCTGTCAAAAAAAAAGAGCTGGTGTAGCCATCTTAATATCAGATAAAATAGAGTTTAACACAAAAACTCTTAAAAGAGACAATGAGAGGCACTATATAATGATAAAGGGTTCAATTCAGCAGGAAGATATAACTATTATAAAAGTATATGCACCTAATTACAGGGCACTGGGCTATTTAAAATATATGTTAAGGGACTTAAAGGGAGACTTAGACTCCAATACAATAGTATTGGGGCACTTCAATACTCCACTTTCAGCAATGGAGAGATCAACCAGACAAAACATCAACAAAGAAACTGAAGATTTAATCAACACTATAGACCAAGTGAATCTAACAGATATGTATAGAACTTTTCATTCTACACTTAAAGAATACGCATTCTTCTCAGCAGTGCATGGAACTTTCTCTAGGATTGACAACATACTAGGTCATAAAGCAAGCCTCAGCAAACTCAAAAGAATTGAAATCATACTGTCTGTCTTCTCAGACTACAATGGAATGAAGCTGGAAATTAGCAACTCAGAAATCCACAAAGCGTATGCAAACACATGGAGACTAAAGAACATGCTCCTGAATGAACAGTGGGTCATAGAAGAAATCAAAAGAGAAATTGAAACATTCTGGAAGCAAATGAAGATAACAACACCACATATCAAAACTTATGGGATACAGCAAAAGCAGTGTTAAAAGCAAAGCTTATAGCAATAGGGGCCTACCTCAAGAAATTGCAAATAAATTGGCTATCATTGCATCTCAAGGATCTAGAAAAACTACAGCAAACCACGCCCAAAACTAGGAGAAGAGAAATAATTAAAATCAGAGAAGAAATTAACAAAGTTGAATCCAAAAAATTACAGAAGATCAGTAAAAAAAAAAAAGAGCTGGATTTTTTAAAAATAAACAGTCCATTGGCCCAGCTAACCAAAAAAAGGAGAGAGAAGACCAAAGTCAATAAAATTATAGATGAAAAAGGAAATGTAACAACAGAAACCACAGAAATAAAAAGAAACATCAGAAATTACTGCAAAGAGTTGTATGCCAACAAACTTGGAAGAATCTGTCAGAAATGGATAGATTCCTGGACACATACAATCTACCTAAATTGAACCAGGAAGACATAGAAAATCTAAACAGACCCATAACTGAGACAGAAATTGAAACAGTAATAAAGGCCCTCCCAACAAAGAAAATCCCAGGACCGGATGGATTCACTGCTGAATTCTACCAGACATTTAAAGAAAAACTAACTCCAGTTCTTCTCAAACTATTAAAAACAATTGAAAGAGAGGGAATCCTCCCAAATTCTATGAAGCCAGCATCACCTTTATTCCCAAACCTGAAAATGATGCAGCACTGAAAGAAAATTACAGACCAATATCCCTGATGAACATAGACGCAAAATCCTCAATAAAATTCTGGTCAATAGAATGCAGCAACACATTAGAAAGATCATCGACCCAGACCAAGTGGGATTTATCCCTGGTGTGCAGGGATGGTTCAATGTTTGCAAATCAATTAATGTGATACACCACATTAACAAACTGAAAACCAAAACCATATGATTATCTCAATAGATGCAGAGAAAGCATTCGATAAAATACAACACCCTTCCATGATGAAAACTCTAAGCATATTGGGTATAGAAGGAACATTCCTGAATACAATCAAAGCAATTTATGAAAAACCCACGGCCAGTAGCCTATTGAATGGGGAAAAGTTGGAAGCATTTCCACTGAGATCTGGTACCAGACAGGGATGCCCACTCTTACCACTGCTATTCAGTATAGTTCTGGAAATTTTAGCCAGAGCCATTAGGCAAGAAAAAGAAATTAAAGGGATACACATTGGGAAGGAAGAACTCAAACTATCCCTCTTTGCAGATGATAAGATTCTTTATTTAGGGGATCCAAAGAACTCTACTAAGAGACTATTGGAACTCATAGAAGAGTAGGCAAAGTAGCAGGATATAAAATCAGCGCATAAAAATCAACAGCCTTTGAATGCACAGACAATGCCACAGCTGAGAAAGAATTGCTAAGATCAATCCTATTCACAATAGCCAAAAAAATAATCAAATACCTTGGAATAAACTTAACCAAGGACATTAAAGATCTCTACAATGAAAATTACAAAACTTTAAAAAATGAAATAGAAGAGGATACCAAAAAATGGGAAAATCTTCCATGCTCATGGATTGGAAGAATCAATATCATCAAAATGTCCATTCTCCCAAAAGCAATTTATTGATTCAAAGTGATACAATCAAAATACCAAAGACATTCTTCTCAGATCTGGAAAAAATGATGCTGAAATTCATATGGAGGCACAGGATACCTCAAATAGCTAAAGCAATCTTATACAACAAAAACAAAGCCGGAGGCATCACAATACCAGATTTCAGGACATACTGCAGGGCAGTAGTAGTCAAAACAGCATGGAACTGGTACAGAAACAGGTGGATAGACCAATGGAACAGAATAGAAATACCAGAAATCAATCCAGTCATCGACAGCCAACTTATAATTGATCAAGGATCCAAAACCAATTCCTGGAGTATGGACAGTCTGTTCTACAAATGGTGCTGGGAAAACTGGATTTTCACGTGCAGAAGCATGAAGCAAGACCCCTACCTTTCACCGTACACAAAAATCCACTCAACGTGGATTAAAGACCTAAATCTACAACCTGACACCATCAAATTATTAGAGAACATTGGAGAAACCCTGCAAGATATAGGTATCAGCAAAGACTTCCTGGAAAAGACCCCAGAGGCACAGGCAGTCAAAGCCAAAATTAACAATTGGGATTGCTTCAAATTGAGAAGCTCTGTTCAGCAAAAGAAACAGTCAGGAAAGTGAAGAGGCAACCAACAGAATGGGAAAAAATATTTGCAAACTATGCAAACGATAAAGGGTTAATAACCAGAATCTAAAAAGAGATCAAGAAACTCCACAAGATCAAAACAAACAACCCACTTAAGAGATGGGGCAAGGACCTCAATAGACATTTTTCAAAAGAGGAAATCCAAATGGCCAACAGACACATGAGAAAATGTTCAGGATCACTAGCCATCAGGGAAATGCAAATCAAAACCACAATGAGGTTTCACCTCACCCCGGTTAGAATGGCTCACATACAGAAATCTACGAACAAGAGATGCTGGCGAGGATGTGAGGAAAAAGGGACACTAACCCACTGTTGGTGGGAATGCATACTGGTAAAGCCACTATGGAAGACAGTTTGGAGATTCCTCAGAAACCTGAATATAGCCCTACCACACGATGCAGCCATCCCACTCCTTGGAATCTACTCAAGGGAAATTAAACTGGCAAATATAAGAGCTATCTGCACCTCCATGTATATTGCAGCTCAATTCGCAGTAGCTAAGACATGAAATCAACCTAAATGCCCATCAACAGTAGACTGGATAAAGAAATTATGGGATATATACTCTATAGAATACTACACAACAGTAAAAAAATGAAATCCAGTCATTTGCAACAAAATGGAAGAATCTGGAAAACATCACATTGAGTGAAATAAGCCAGTCCCAAAGGCACAAATATCATATGTTTTCCCTGATCTGTGACAACTGAGCACCTAAAACAAAACCTGTACATGTGAAACTGACACTATGAGAAACAATGACTTAATCAGCCCTTGTCCTGACTGTCAAGGAACAGCTTACTATTATATTCTCTTTAGTATTTTCTTTTCCTACTTAATGCCAATGGTTCTGGGGGCCAGTGCCATGACTCACTTGGTTAATCCTCTGCCTGTGGAGCCAGCATCCTATATGGGTGCCAGTTCCAGTCCGGCTCCCTGCTGTGGCCCAGGAGGGCACTGGAGGATGGCCCAAGGGCTTGGGCCCCTGCACTCACGTAGGAGACTAGGAAGAAGCACCTGGCTTCTGGCTTCAGATTGGTGCAGTGCTGGCCATAATGGCCATTTGGGGACTGAACAACAGAAGGAAGACCTTTCTCTGTCTCTCTCTCTCTCACTGTCTGTAACTCTACCTGTCAAATATTTTTAAAAAATACCAATGGTTGAACTCTTTAATTAACACACAATTATTCTTTGGTATTTAAATTTAACTGAAAATTGATTGCTATTAAAAATAAGTGTGGGAATAAGAGAGGGAGGAGATGTACAGTTCGGCATATGCTCACTTGGACTTACCCCTAATGGTAGAGCTAGAAACGTTTCATGGGACTCCAAATTCTATTAAGTTGACAGGTACCATTGCCATCTTACTAGTTAAAGTCATCAGTTTAAGTTCATGATTGATCATAAAGATAGGATTTAGTGTCAAACGGATCACATAAATAAGACCAGTGTCTTCTAATAATAATTGATAGAATTAAAAATGAAAGAACAACCCAACATGGGAAGTGGGATACACAGTGGACTCATAGAATGGCAAATGCCCTAAACAGCACTCTGGCCTCAGAATCAGTCCTTAGGAAATTCGGATCTGGCTAAGAAGCTCATGAGAGTTTCTCAGGCATGGAAAGCCAATACACTGTGGCAAAAAATGACCTCAATGAAAGATCTCTGTGAGTGAGATCCCAGTGAAAAGAATGGGCCATCATAGAAGGAAGTACCTTTCTCTGAAGGGAGGAGAGAACTTCCACTTTAATTATGGCCTTGTCTAAATAAGGTCGAAGTTTCTGAACTCAAGAGGGCCCCATAGCCTTGGCAGCTCATGACAAGAGCCTCGGGTGATTACTGACATCATAAACAAGAGTGTCAGTTGTTAAATCAACAATGGGAGTCACTATGCATTTCTCCCCATGTAGAATCTCTGTCCTTAATGTGTTGTACTATGTGAATTAACAGTAAAACTAATATTCAAACAGTACTTTATACTTTTTTGTCTGTGTGGGTGCAACCTGTTGAAATATTTTCTTAGTATATACCAAGTTGATCTTCTGTATATAAAGATAATTAAAAATGAATCTTAATGAAGAATGAGATGGGAGAGGGTGGGGTTTGTGGGTGGGAGGGAGGTTATGGGGGAAACATTATAATCCAAAAGTTGTACTTTGGAAATTTATATTTATTAAATAAAAGTTTTCTTAAATAAATAAGTAAGTAAATAAAAACAGTGACGAAGAAAAAAAGTGAAGGAGAAAAGAGGGAAAGGAAGATGGAGGGAGAGAGGGAGGGAGACAGAATATCATCATATTATTAGAATTGTATCTATGAATTAGAATGAACCTGGTAAAATCTAAAAAAAATCTTTAAAGAATAAAAATTAAACATATTAACAATATATTATTGGGAGAAAAGGATAAGATAAATAACAATTCTTATTGTATTGCTTTTTTTTTTTTAACAGGCAGAGTGGACAGTGAGAGAGAGAAAGAGAGAGAGAGAGAGAGAGAAAGGTCTTCCTTTTGCCATTGGTTCACCCTCCAATGGCCACCATGGCTGGTGCACTGCGCTGATCCGATGGCAGGAGCCAGGTGCTTCTCCTGGTCTCCCATGGGGTGCAGGGCCCAAGCACTTGGGCGATCCTCCACTGTACTCCCAGGCCACAGCAGAGAGCTGGCCTGGAAGAGGGGCAACCGGGACAGAATCTGGTGCCCCGACCTGCACTAGAACCTGGTGTGCCGGCGCCACAGGTGGAGGATTAGCCTAGTGAGCCATGGCACCGGCCCTGTATTGCTTTGATTTTGGGGCATACTATGCAAATGGTCTATGCCTAAGTTTTGTTAATGAATAGAACAGTATCTGGAAGATATGTACACCACACAATTGACATTTGTTATACCTGAAATAGAAGGAACTCTGACATTTCTCCATGGTTTGCTTCTCATACAGCAAGCATTACTAGTTTGAAACTGAAAACATTAAATAGGTAAAGTGTCTGGCAAACAGTAGGTGGCCAATAAATGTCAGATTCCTTTTATAAGTATGTATTTAGTTAGCAAGTATCAGTTCTTACTGGAATAAAAGGAAAGACACCTGAGCTTAGTGCCATATATATGAAGACTTCAAAAACATTTCTTTTTTTTTTTTTTTTTTTTACAGGCAGAGTGGACAGTGAGAGAGAGAGACAGAGAGAAAGGTCTTCCTTTTGCCGTTGGTTCACCCTCCAATGGCCGCCGTGGTCGGCGCGCTGCGACCGGCGCACCGCGCTCGTCCGATGGCAGGAGCCAGGAGCCAGGTGCTTTTCCTGGTCTCCCCATGGGGTGCAGGGCCCAAGCACCTGGACCATCCTCCACTGCACTCCTGGGCCACAGCAGAGAGCTGGCCTGGAAGAGGGGCAACTGGGACAGAATCCGGTGCCCCGACCGGGACTAGAACCCGGTGTGCCGGCGCCGCAAGGCGGAGGATTAGCCTGTTGAGCCACGGCGCCGGCCACAAAAACATTTCTAAGTTTATTATGATCTGAATGTTAACTGTAACTCTTGAAAAATCTGAAAACCTTAGGAAACTCTAAATTATTTCTTCTAAAAATTTCTGTTCTTATAAACACATGATCTGGCATTCTCTATAGCTTGCAGTTAGATTCCTGCTGAGTTAGTGAAAAGTAACTATGGGGGCCAGCGCTATGGCATCATGGGTGAAGCCACCACCTGCATGCTGGCATCCCATATGGGCATTGGTTCAAGTCCCGGATACTCCACTTCTGGTCCAGCTATCTGCTATGGCCTGGGAAAGCAATAGAAGATGGCCCAAGTCCTTGGGCCCCTGCACCCGTATGGGAAAACCCAGAGGAGACTGCTGGCTCCTGGCTTTGGATCAGCATAACTCTAGCTGTTGCAGCCAACTGTGGAGTGAACCAGTGGATGGAAGACCTCTCTCTATCTCTGGCTGTCCTTCTCTCTGTGTGTAACTCTGACTTTCAAATAAATAAATAAATCTTTTAAAAAACAAAAAGCAACTGTGTGAATTTTAGAGAAAGTACCACAGACATTTTGGTATTTTATTTCTTTCTGTGCACATACAAATGCATGCTTGCAGGGCTGGCACTGTGGCGTGGCAGGTTAAAGCTCTGGCCTGTAGCACCAGCAACCCAAATGGGCTCCGGTTCTAGTCCCAGCTGCTCCACTTCCAATCCAGCTCTCTGCTATGGCCTGGGAAAGGGGTAAAAGATGGCCCAAGTCCTTGGGCCCCTGCACCCATGTGGGAGACCCAGAAGAAGCTCCTGGCTCCTGGCTTAGAATCAGGGCAGCTCTGGCCATTGTGGCCATCTGGGGAGTGAACCAGTGAATGGAAGACCTCTCTTGCTACCTCTACCTCTCTCTATAATTCTTTCAAATAAATAAAATAAAACTCAAAAAAATAAATGCATGCTTACATAATGAATTGATATTTCATGCTTTTTCATTTAATTCTATGTAGTGGAAGTATATATTTCCTTAAAATATATTTGAAGATAATTTTTAATGCCAACTTCATAGCCTATTATAGGGACAGGTATTCCATAACTTAAGATTCACCTGTTGCAAGGTCAGTTAGATTATTTCCAGATTTTTACTACTATAATAGTAATAAAATAGTAGTCTTCTCTGCAAGACATTCTTCTGCTTAGAATTATCAGTTCAAAACTTTATCCAGATTTTCCTAATGTGGTGTGGATTACTGAGGCACTGATTTATGATACTCTCTATCCTACATTAATCTCAAAAAGTTCGTAGAGGGGCCAGCGCTGTGGCAAGGTGGATAAATGGGTGCCAGTTCATGTCCCTGCTGCTCTGCTTCTGAACCAGCTCCCTGCTCGTGTGCCTGGGAATGCAGTGGAGGATGCCCAGGTGCTTGGGCCCTTGCACCCATGTGGGAGACCCCAGGGGAACTCCTGCCTCCTGACTTCAGATTGGCCCAGCTCTGGCTGTTGCAGCCATTTGGTGAGTGAACCAGCAGATGGAAGACCCTTCTCTGTCTCTCCCTCTCTCTGTAACTCTACCTCTCAAATAAGTATATCTTTAAAAAATTAAAATAAATATCAACATTTAAAAAAGAGAAAAGAAAAAAATTGAAAAAGAAAGGAATTAAATACTACCAAAGCAGTCAGCACCCTTGACATAAAATTTCTTTTTAAAATTTATTTATTTCTTATTTGTAAGTCAGAGCTACAAGTCAGGCAAGAGAGAGAGAGAGAGAGAGAGAGAGAGAGAGAGAGAGAGAGAGAGAGAGAGAGAGAGAGAGAGAGAGAGAGAGGGGTCTTACCCCTATTGGGTAACTCTTCAGATGGCTGTAATGGCCAGGGCTGGGCCAGGTCAAAGTCAGGAGCTTCTTCTGGGTCTTCCAGATGGGTGCAGGGGCCCAAGCACTTGGGCCATCAATCAGTACTTTTCCTAGGCCATTAGCAGGGAGCTGGATCAGAAGAGGAGCAGCCAGTACATGAACCAGTGTCCATATGGGATGCTGGTGCTGTAGGCTGCAGCTTAATTCACGAAGCCACAGTGCCAGCCTCTGACATAAATTTCTTTAATCATATTCTCTTCTCTCCTCACTAAAATAACACTTCATCCTGAATTTTACATGGACAATTCAGATCTATATATGCTTTTACCACACACATAGACAATGCTAACACACACACACACACACACACACACACACTTCAATATGTTTATGGAAAACAGGATTAAATATAAATTTATTTCGGTGCAAACATTGAAATTCATGCACAGTTAGGGCCTTTAAGAAGTTCATGGTGGCCGGTGCCGTGGCTCAACAGGCAAATCCTCTGCCTGTGGTGCCAGCACACCGGGTTCTGGTTCCGGTCAGGGTGCCGGATTCTGTCTGGGTTGCCCCTCTTCCAGGCCAGCCCTCTTCTATGGCCCAGGAGTGCAGTGGAGGATGGCCCAAGTGCTTGGGCCCTGCACCCGCATGGGAGACCAGGAGAAGCACCTGGCTCCCTTGGAGGGTGAACCAAAGACAAAAGGAAGACCTTTCTCTCTGTCTCTCTTTCTCTCACTGTCCACTCTGCCTGTCAAAAATAAAAAAGAAGAAGAAGAAGAAGTTCATGGTAATGTGTATTATGAAAAACTATGCATGGACTGAAAAAATTTTTCACCAAATAATCTTCCTTTTAATCATATTTACCATGAAATTTTGAAGTACTCTTCTATATCCACATTATTTTTGTCCATAATTTTAGTTTTTTTTTAGATTCAGAAGTAGTAGATTATTACTGTTTTAAAAGGTTAGAGTTTTTTTTTTAAGTCTTTTTTTTTTTTATTTGGAAGGCAGAGTTACAAGGAGAAAGAGAGGAAGACAGAGAGAATCTTCCATCTGTTGGTTCACTCCCCAAATAGCCACTTTGGCTGGGGCTGGGCCAAGTTGAAGCCAGGAGCCAGGAGCTTTATTTAGGTCTCCCATGCGGGTGCAGAGGCCCAAGCACTTGGGCCATCTGCTGCTGCTTTCCCAGGCACATTAGTAGGGAGCTGGACCAGAAGCGGAGCAGCCAGGACTTGAACTGTTGCCCCTATGGGATGGCAGCTTAACCTACTGCACTACAGTGCCATCAATAAGGTTAGGAATTTTTAAATGTACCTTAAGTGTTAATGAATTTTTGCTTGACATTCATACTAGTTAAGTCATTGAATACTGATTAAGAGCTAGTTTTGGTACAAGAGTTTTATATGTATTAACTCGTCAGCCTTCACAAGCATTCTGTAAAATAGGTTCTATAATCATCCTCAGGCCACAACAGAGAACGTTGAAGTAATTGACTAGACTGAATTTATCCCCAAATAGGGAGCTGAACAGAATTGTGAGCACTGAGAATTTGGCACTAGGGGCTGTGCTCACATGGAGTCTTGTGTTCCAGACTTTCCTTTTGGGGTCATGTTTATCCTTCTTGAAATATGTCTTGTTCTTCTGAGTGCTAAACTCTCGTTGTGTTTTTCTTTCATTTTTTGTTGTATATATTTAGGTTGCACAATGTGCTATTTTGATATACTTGTATGCGGGGAAATGATTACTGCAGTCAAGCCAATGAATACAGTCATCCACATAGTTACCTTTGTGTGTGAGTAATACCTAAAATCTACTCTTTTAGTACATTTCCAGTGTATGATACAGCACTCTTAACTATAGTCCTCATGCCGTTCAGTTAAAGTCAATTTTGTTGATCTGAAAATATTTTCAGTTCATTTTTGTTTTTGAAAGAAAATTGAACTGGGTGTCTGGTTCTAGGTTGACAATTATTTTCTTTCAATTCATTGAGGTTATTTTCTAGTAAAAATTTCAGTTCCAGTGTTGCTAGAACTTTTCATTCCTTTGTAGATAATGTTTTTATTTATTGATTTTTCTTTAGATGCTTTTAGTGTGGCCTGTTTGCCTTTGGCATCCTAAAGTTTCATTATGACGTGGCTCAGAATGGGTTTAAAGTTTTAAAAACCCTGCTACAGACTCGACAGAATTGAATCAATTTAATAGTTTACACTTTGCATTAAGTTTTAGCAGCATCTCTCTTTTTTTTTTTTTGAACATTTATTTATTTTACTTGAAAGTCAGAGTTATAGAGAGGCAGAGGCATGAGAGAGAGAGAGAGAGAGAGAGAGAGAGGTCTTCCATCCACTGGTTCACTCCCCAAGTGGCTGCAATGGCCGGAGCTGTGCCTATCAGAAGCCAGGAGCCAGGAGCTTCTTCCAGGTCTCCCACGTGGATGCAGGGGCCCAAGGACCATAGCAGAGAGCTGGATTGGAAGTGGAGCAGTCGGGTCTCAAACTGGTGCACATATGGGATGCCTGCACTAGAGGTGGGAGCTTTATCTGCTATGCCACAGCCCCATCCCCAGCAGCATCTCTTTGTTAAACAAAATAATTGTTTTATTTGAAAGGCAGAGTTAGAGAGAGAGAGAGAGAGAGAGAGAGAGAGAAGGATCTGCAACCCACTGGTTTATTCCCCAAATGGCAGCAATGGGCAAGGCTGGGCCAGGCCAAAGCCAGGAGCCAGGAACTTTTTCTGGGTCTCTCATGTGGGTGCAGGGGCCCAAGCACCTGGGCCATCTTCTGCTGCTATCCCAGGTATATTACTAGGAGCAGGGGCCGGCACCGTGGTACAGTGGGTTAATCCTTCACCTTCCTTCGCCTGCAGTGCCAACATCCCAGATGGGCGCCAGTTCTAGTCCCGGCTGCTCCTTTTTCAATCCAGCTCTCTGCTATGGCCTGGGAAAGCAGTGGAAGATGGCCCAAGTCCTTGGGCCCCTGCACCCACGTGGGAGACCCGGAAGAAGCTCCTGGCTCCTGGCTTCAGATCGGCACAGCTCCAGTGGTTGCAGCCATCTGGAGAGTGAACCAGTGGAAGAAAGACCTCTCTCTCTGTATCTCCCTCTCACTGTCTGTAGCTCTAACTCTCAAATAAAATAAATAAAATCCTTAAAAAATATATATTGCTAGGGAGCTGGGTTGGAAGTGGAACAGCCAGGACTCAAACTGGTACCCCTATGGGTTGCCAGTTTTGAAGATGGCGGCTCTACCCTCTACGCCACAATGCAGGCCCAGCAGCATCTCTCCTTGCCTGCGTCCTTCTCTGTATTCTGCTTGGCTGGAACTGCAGTTAGATAGACATTGGACCTTCTTGTTCTATTCCTCATGCTTCCTAACATCTTGTAGTTTCTCTTCACTTCTTTCCATGTAGGATTACGAGTAATTTCTTCAGATGTATCTTATGGTTAGCAAATTCTCTTTTTACTTACTTAAAAAAAATACTGTCCAATCTGCTTATCTTCTTTATAGTTTATTCTATCTGAGTAATTTCTAGATGTTTATTAAGAGCTTCCAGTAATTTTTACAGTTCTTAAAACCAGTTGTTTCTAAATTGTTTTATTTAAGTTTTTAGAGAATTTTAGATGATATATTCTAAATTGATAATTCTGGTATTTTAAGTTTTAGTTGTCTAATTCTGGTAAGTTTTGTTTCTTCTCTCTGTCACTCATAGTTTCTTGCTCTCTCATGTATTTGCCAGTTTCTGACTAAAAATTCTTATGAGGGAGTATCAAACAAGTTCAAGCAAAAATTGCATTATTTCTTGATTCCATTTCCCTGAATTGTTTGAGACTCCTCAGATTGGGCTAACTTACTCTTATGTATCCTCAGGTGCCTGTATTGAGAATATATTCCTCTAAAAGAGATCGGTGTTTATTATTCCAAGATGACATTACTTTTGGGTGTATGTACGGAAGTGGAGCTACTGGATCATATGATAATTCTCTATAATTTTTGAGGAATCATCAGATCATTTCCCACAGTGGCTACACCATTTTACCCTTTCATCAGCAATGAAAAAGTGTTTGACTTTCCCCACATCCTTGCCAATACTTGTACAAGGAGACATCAAAAAATACATGGGGAAATTGGCCTAAAAGATAAATTTGCTTTCGTGCAAAGCTTTTAAATCTGTGCATAGCTTTTTCATAGTATGCATTTTCCATGCCTCTATGAAGACCCCTCACATTGTCCTGATTGGTGTGAAATGATACCGTGATTTTGCTTAGCATCTTTCCCTAAAGACTAGTGATGTTGAGCACCTTGTCACATGCTGTTGGCCATTTGAAATATTTTTTGAGAAGTGTTTATTCAAGGTGTTTGCCCATTTTAATATTGGGTTGTTTGTTGCTGTTGAAGTCTAAGAATTATTTATATATTCTGGATACAAATTCCTTAATAGATATATGATGTATAAGTATTTTATCTCATTCCATGGGTTGCAATTTTGTCCTGTTAACTGTGTTGTTTTAATGCACAAACATTTTTAATTTGATGAAGTCTGTTTTAGTTTGTCCAATTTGTCTATGTTTGGCTATTGTTCCCTGAGGTTTTGGTGTTATAGCTTAGAAATTGTAGTCAAATTCAATGTCATGAAGCTTCTCCTCTGTTTCTTCTATAGGATTTAAAGTTTTAGGGGCAGGTGTTTGTGCAGCAGTTGCAACTCTATATGGGATGCCTGCATCCATAATTGGAGTGACTCATTTGATTCCTGGCTCTGCTCCCAGTTTGAGCTTCCTGCTAATCTGCACCTGGGAGGCAATTCATGATGGGGTTCCAGTATTTAGGTACCTGCTATCAGTGTGGAAGACCTGGATTGAGTTCTGGGCTCCTGACTTTGGCCCACCCAGGGTGTTATAGGGCATTTAGAGTGGGAATCAGTGGATGATAGATTTTCTCTGTGTGTGTTGTGTGTGTGTGTGTATTTCATTCCATTTCAAATAAAAATAAATAATTACATATATATATATGTATGGTTTTAAAATTTTTATTTAATTAATACAATTTTCATAGGTACAACTTTAGGAATATAGTGGTTTTCCCCCCCTACCCACCCTCCCACCCTGACTCTCATCCCACCACCTACTCCTTCTCACATCCATCTTCTTTAACATTCATTTTTAATTAACTATATACAGAAGACCAACTCTATACTAAGATTTCAACAGTTTGCACACATACACACACACACACACACACCATAAAAACTACTGTTTGAGAACAAGTTTTGCAGTTAATTCTCATAGTACAACTCATTAAGGACAGAGGTCCTACATGGGGTGTAAGTGCACAGTAACTTCTGTTGTTCATTTAACAATTAACACTCTTATTTATGACCTCACTGATCATCTGAGGCTCTTGTCTAAAGCATGGAAGCCTTTTGTGACCACAAACTGTTAGTATTTAGGCAAGGCCATAAGCAAAGTAGAAGTTCTCTCCTCCCTTCAGAAAAAAAGTACATCCTTCTTTGATGGCCCCTTCTTTCCACTGGGGTCTCATTCACAGAGATGCTTCATGTAGGATATTTTTTGCCACAGTGTCTTGGCTTCTCATGCTTGAAATGCTCTCATGGGCTTTTCAGCCACATCCAAATGCCTTAAGGGCTGATTCTGAGGCCAGAGTGTTACTTAAAGCAATTGTCTTTCTATGAGTCAGCTGTGTGGACTGCTTCCCATGTTGGACATTCCCTCCTTTTTAATTCTGTCAATTATTATTACCAGGCACTTGATACTGTTTATGGTCTCTTTAACACTAAATCCTATTTATATGCTCTGTTTAACATTTAATATGATCACTTTAACAATTAAGATGACATTTTATAGCTTTATAGTTACAAACTTCCTCCTCCTTCTCTTATTCCTCCTCTTATTTTTTACTGAGATCTTTTTTCAATAGGCTATATATATATATATATATGTCATATATATATATGATTAACTCTGTTAAGAGTTCAACATATAGTATGAAGAGAAAAGAAAAAATAAAACAAAAGTAAAAAAATTGAAAAAGTGTTTCTCAGCAGTCAAGAACAGGGCTGTTCAAGTCATTGTTTCTCAAAGTGTCAATTTCACTTCTACAGCTTTCATTTTAAGTGCTGTATTAGTTCTTACAGATCAGGGAGAACATATGGTATTTGTCCTTTGGGACTGGCATATTTCACTAAGTATGAAGCTTTGCAGATTGGTCCATTTTGTTGCAAGCGACCGGATTTCATTCTTTTTTTTTTTTTTTTTTACTGCTATGTAGTATTCCATAGAGTATATATCCCATAATTTATCTAGTCTTTTGTTGATGGACATTTAGGTTGAATCCATGTCTTAGCTAATGTGAATTGAGCTGCAATAAACATGGAAGTGCAGATAGCTCTTTCATTTACTGATTTCATTTCCCTCAGATAAATTCCCAGCAGTGGGATGGCTGGGTCATATGGTAGGTCTACATTCAGATTTCTGAGGTATCTCCATATTGTCTTCCATAGTTGTTTTACCAGTTTACATTCCCACCAACAGTGGGTTAGTGTCCCTTTTCCCCCACATCCTCTTCAGCATTTGTTGTTTGTCGATTTCTGTATGAAAACCATTCTAACTGGAGTGAGGTGAAACCTCATTGTGGTTTTGATTTGCATTTCCCTGATGGCTAGTGATCCTGAACATTTTTTCATGTGTCTTTTGGCCGTTTGGATTTCCTCTTTTGAAAAATGTTTATTTAGGTCCTTGCCCCCATCTCTTAACTGGGTTCTTTGTTTTGTTGTTGTGAAGATTCTTAATTTCTTTGTAGGTTCTGGTTATTAATTCTTTATCAGTTGCATAGTTTGCAAGTAACTTCTCGCATTCTGTTGGTTGCCTCTTCACTTTCCTGACTGTTTCTTTTGCTGAACAGAGCTTCTCAATTTGAAGTAATCCCAATTGTTAATTTTGGATTTGACTGCCTGTGCCTCTGGGGTCTTTTCCAGGACTTTTTTGACTGTGCCAATGTTTTGCAGGGTTTCTCCAATGTTCTCAATTAATTTTATGGTGTCAGTTCATAGATTTAGATCTTTAATCCATGTTGGGTACATTTTTATGTAAGGTTTAAGGTAGGGTCTTGCTTCATGCTTCTGCAGAGGGAAATACAGTTTTCCCAGCACCATTTGTTGAATAGACTGTCCTTGCTCCAGGGATTGGCTTTAGCTCCTTGGTCAAATATAAGTTGGTTGTAGGTGTTTGGATTAATTTCTGATGTTTCTATTCTGTTCCATTGGTCTATCCACCTGTTTCTGTACCAGTACCAGGCCATTTTGATTATAACTGCCTTGTAGTATATGCCTCCGGCTTTGTTTTTGTTGTATAAGATTGCTTTAGCTATTTGAGGTATCCTGTGCCTCCATATGAATTTCAGCATCATTTTTTCCAGATCTGAGAAGAATGTCTTTGGTATTTTGATTGTATTGCATTGAATCTATAAATTGCTTTTGAGAGAAAAAACATTTTGATGATATTGATTCTTCCAATCCATGAGCATGGAAGATTTTCCCATTTTTTGGTATCCTCTTCTATTTCATTTTTTAAAGTTTTGTAATTTTCATTGTAGAGATCTTTAATGTCCTTGGTTAAGTTTATTCCAAGGTATTTGATTTTTTTGTAGCTATTATGAACGGGATTGATCTTAGAAGTACTTTCTCAGCTATGGCATTGTCTGTGTATTCAAAGGCTGTTGATTTTATATCCTCCTACTTTACCAAAGTCTTCTTTTTAAAAAAAAGATTTCTTTTTTTGAAAGGCAGAATTACACAAAGGGAGAGAAGGAGAGGCAAAGAGAGAGAGAGAGGGAGAGGGAGAGAGAGGAAAGGGGTGTCTTCTATCTGTTGGTTCACTCCCCAGTTGGCTGCAATGGTTGGAGCTGCACCTATCTGAAGCCAGGAGCTTCCTCTGGGTTTTCCCATGCAGATGCAGGGGCACAAGAATTTGGGCCATCTTCTACTGCTTTCCCAGTCCATAGCAGATTGCTGGATTGGAAGTGGAGCAACCGCATCTTAAACCAGTGCCCATATGGGATGCCAGCACTGCAGGCAGGGGCTTTCCCTGCTATGGCATAGCACCAGCCACACCAAACTCTTCTATGAGTTCCAGTAGTCTCTTACTGGAGTCTTTTGGTTCCCCTATGTTTAGAATCATGTTGTCTGCAAAGAGGGATAATTTGACTTCCTCCTTCTCAATTTGTATCCCTTTGATTTCTTTTATTGCCTAATGGCTCTGGCTAAAACTTCCAAGACTATGTTGAATAGCAATGGTGAGAGTGGGCATCTCAGTGGAAATGCGTCCAACTTTTCTCCATTCAATATGTTGTTGGCCATGGGTTTGTTATAAATTACCTTGTGTGTATTGAGGAATTTTTCTTCTAAACCCAATTTGTTTAGAGTTTTCATCATGAAAGGGTGCTGTATTTTGTCAAATGCTTTCTCTGCATCTGTTGAGATAATCATATGGTTTTGGTTTTCAGTTTGTTAATGTGGTGTATCGCATTGGTTGATTTGCGAATGTTGAACCATCCCTGCATACCAGGGATAAATCCCACTTGGTCCAGGTTAATGATCTTTCTGATGTGTTGTTGGATTCGATTGGCCAGAATTTGTTGAAGATATTTGCGTCTATGTTCATCAGGGAAATTGCTCTGTAGTTCTTTTTCTCTGTTGCATCTTTTCCAAGTTTCGTAATTAACATGATGCTGGCTTCACAGAAAGAATTTGGGAGGATTTCCTCCCTTTCAATATATTTGAACAATTAAGAAGAATTGGAGTTAGTTCTTTAAATGTCTGGTAAAATTCAGCAGTGAATCCATCTGGTCCTGGGCTTTTCTTTGTTGCGAGGGCCTTTATTACTAGTTCAATTTCTGACTCAGTTATGGGTTTGTTTAGGTTTTCTATGTCTTCATGATTCGATTTTGGTAGGTTGCATGTGTCCAGAAATCTATCCATTTCTGATAGATTTCCTGTTTGCTGGCATACAACTCTTTGTAGTAATTTCTGAAGTTTCTTTTTATTTCTGTGGTTTCTCTTGCTACATTTCCTTTTTCGTTTCTAATTTTATTGAATTGGGTCTTCTCTCTCCTTTTTTTGGTTAGTTGGGCCAATGGTGTGTCAGTTTTGTTTATGTTTTCAAAAAACCAGCTACTCATTTTGATAGCTCATTTATTTGGTGACTTTCCAATTTCATGATCTAGGTACTAATTGTTTTAAACTTTCCTACTTTTGCTTTATCCCAAAAGTTTTTATATGTTATATTATCATTTTCATTTGTTTCCAGAAATACTTTGATTTCTTCTATGACCTACTGTTCTTTCAGGAGCATGTTGTTTAGTCTCCTTGGGTTTGCATATACTCTATGGATTCCCGAGTTGCTAATTTACAGCTTCATTCCATTATGGTCTAAGAAGATGCATGGTATGATTCGAATCTTTTGAATTTGCTGAGAATTGCTTTATGGCCTAGAATGTGGTCAATCCTAGAGAACGTCCCATGCACTGGTGAGAAGATTGTGTATTCTGCAATTGTAGCTTGGAAAGTTCTATAGATCTATAGATATCTGTTAGGTCCGTTTGTTCTGTAGTGTTGATTAACTCTGTTGTTTGCTTGCAGATTTTCTGTCTGGTTGATCTGTCCATTGCTGAAAGTGGGGTATTGAAATTCCCTATTGCTATTGTATTTGAGTCTGTGTCTCCCTGTAGATCCCTTAATATTTCCTTTAAATAGCAATATGTCCTATAATTAAGTTCATATACATTCATAATAGTTATATCTTCCTGTTGAATTGAACCTTTAATCATTACATAGTGCCCTTCTTTGTTAACAATTTTTGTGTTAAAGTCTATTTTGTCTGATATTAGGATGGCTACACCAGCTCTTTTTTGGTTTCTGTTTCACTTTCAGTCTGTGTGCATCTTTGTTGGTGAGATGTGTTTCTTGTAAGCAGCACATAGATGGGTTTTGTTTTTTGAATCCACTCAGCCAGTCTGTGTCTTTTAAAGTGGAGAGTTGAGGCCATTTACATTCAAAGTGACTATTGATAAGTAATGACTTTGCCCTGCCATTTTTCCATAAATATTCCTAATTTTTACTTTGGATTTCCTTTGTACTTTTACTGGGCGATTTCCTTCCTTTACCCTCTTTTGTAGTGATGACCATGTTTCTGTTTCTGTGTGCAGCACATCCTTAAGCACCTTCTACAGGGCTGGACAGTGGTGACAATTTCTGTCAACTTCTGTTTGTCATGGAAGGTCTTCATTTCACCTTTCATAAATGAGGACTTTTCAGGGTACAGTATTCTAGGTTGACAGTTCTTTTCTCTTAAGACTTGGAATATATCTTGCCATTCTCTCCTAGCCTGTAGGGTTTCTGATGAGAAGTCCGCTGTGAGTCTAATTGGAGATCCTCTGAAAGTAATCTAGAACTTCTCTTGTGCACATTTTAGAATCTTTTCTTTATGTTTTACTGTGGAGAGTTTATTACAGTTTGTCGTCGTGAAGATCTTTTCTGATCATGTCTATTAGATCTATCTGCTTCTTGTACTTGGACGTCCCTTTCTTTCTCCAATTTAGGGAAGTTTTCTGTTATTATTTCACTAAAAGGCCTTCTAATCCTTCCTTTCTTTGCACACCTTCAGGAACTCCTATAACCTTTATGTTGGGTCATTTGATAGTATCCTGTAGATTCCCAACAGTGTTTTTTAGTTTTCTGATTTCCTCTTCTTTTTTTTTATCTGTTTAATTTCCTGCTATTTGTCTTCTAAGTTGGATATTCTTTTCTTCTGCTTCACTACTTCTGTTGTTAAGGCTTTCCATTGCATTTTTTATTTGTTCTATTGATTTTTTTCATTCCAAGATTTCATTTTGCTTTCTTTTTTTTATAATTTATTTGACAGGTAGAGTTATACACAGAGAGAGACAGAGAGAGACAGAGAGAGAGAGAGAGAGAGAGAGAGAGAGAAGTCTTCCTTCTGTTGGTTCACTCCCCAAATGGCCATAACAGTCAGTGCTGCGCCGATCTGAAGCCAGGAGCCAGGTGGTTTCTCCTGGTCTCCCATGCGGGTACAGGGGCCCAAGCACTTGGGCCATCCTCCAGTGCCCTCCTGGGCCACAGCAGAGAGCCGGACTGGAAGAGAAGCAACCGGGTCTAGCACCCATATGGGATGCTGGCACGACAGGCAGAGGATTAACCAAGTGAGCCACGGCGATGGCCCCTCGTTTTGCTTTCTTTTTAAGATCTCAATTTCATGGGAGAAAATTTCTTTCATGTCCTGTATGCATTTCATTAGTTCATGCATTTGCTTCTGATTACTTCTAAGTAATCCTATGATCATTTTTTTAGAATCTACTTGTGGCATTTTTTTACACTCTTCATCTTCACTGTCTAGATTTGTAGTGTTGTATTCTTTTGGGGGCATCGTATTGTGTTCCTTATTCTTGTTTCTTGAATTGGTGTGTTTATTATTTGGTACATGTGGAGACACTTGTTGGTTTCTTTCCTTTTTTGCGGTGGTGGCTTTTACCTTGGGACCGTGTGTGTGGATTAGTACGGTGTCTTCTTTCAGGGAGTACCTGGAGGCCTGTGGGGGTGTGGCCAGGGAGCTCTGCTCAGTACTCCAGGGTGAATGAGTGTTAAGGTGACACCCAGGTTGGGCATGGAAAACCTCCTCTCTCTCTCTTTTTTTAATCAAGGGGGAAGTTTTCCTTCTGTTTATGTAGGCTAAGCTCACTTCCTCTCCTCAAAGGAGACCAGTGCCTGGGCACTAGCCCCAGTGAGTGTGACATTCGTCCACGCTTCCACAAGGACCACACAGAGGATCTGTGCAGTCCTCAGTGTAGGCAGATTCCCCAGCAGTGTCCCTCACCAGGAGGATACTCCCTCACCACAGAGCCCTGAGCGTGTGGAGCCTCCCACAGTCACCACCCAATGTCCCAGCAGTACCCTGGGCCCTCCCACATAGCCTCAGTGTTTTCAAAGCCATGCAGTCTCAGTGTGTTCACAGTACTGGCTCAGAAGCCTCTCACAGTCACGAGCACCCATCCTCCATCAGTTCTCCTCACCAGACTCCGGAGTCTCCACTCAGCTGGTTCCTGGGCATGGACATGAGCTGGCACAGCTGCTACGAGTGTCCAAAATGGTGCCTGATTTCTATTGGCTTGTTACAGGATGCCACTTAAGGGTTATTCGGGAGAGAGGAATGTGCCCCCCCCCCGCTTTTTTCTCCTCTAGTTTGGCAGGTACACTACTCCCCATAGGGCTCCAATCTGGATTCCCCCACCCCAGCTTTTCCTGCAGCTTTATCGCCAGTGGCTTCACCTCACTCCAGAGCTGGTGTGGAGGCTTCAGCTGCCCGGGTCCTGAGTTGTGTGTGTTCACACTCCCCATGTAGGTCTGCTGTGTCCCTCTAATTGCCTGGAGTTTCCTCTGCCATTTTCTCCCTCACTCTTCCCTGAGACTTCACTCTCTCCACTTTTTAAAAACTATCTTCTTGGCCGGTGCCGCAGCTCACTAGGCTAATCCTCCGCCTTGCAGTGCCAGCACACCGGGTTCTAGTCCCGGTCGGGGCACCGGATTCTGTCTGGATTGCCCCTCTTCCAGGCCAGCTCTCTGCTGTGGCCCAGGAGTGCAGTGGAGATGGCCCAAGTGCTTGGGCCCCACACCCCATGGGAGACCAGGAGAAGCACCTGGCTCCTGCCTTCAGATAGGCGTGGTGCACTGGCCACAGCACGCCAGCCGTGGCGGCCACTGGAGGGTGAACAAATGGCAAAGGAAGACCTTTCTCTCTGTTTCTCTCTCTCACTGTCCACTCTGCCTGTCCAAAAAAAAACTATCTTCTCCTGGACTAGAGTGGTAAGCTCCCTCCCTACTCCGCTATCTGAATCCAATCATGACTTTATAATTAACAGATTAAGTGTAAATATAGTGTTTCTCTGAGTTCTGTGAGCCGCTCCAGAAAATTAATCAAATTCAAGGAGGTGGTTGTGGGAACCCCAGTTTATGCACTGTCAGTGAGACGCACAGGCCACAAACTATTTGCAGCTGGCATCTGCAGTGGAGACAGTCTTGTGGGTCTGAGCCCTCAGCCTTTGGGATATGACAAAATCCCCAGGCAGATAGCTTCAGAATCGAATTGAACAAGAGGACACCCAGGTGGAGAATTGCTTGGTGGGTGTGAGGGAAATCAGTTTCCACACGTCTGGTGTAAGTAGTGCTGAGTGGCACATATGTATGAGAGTAGGGTTTTCCTTACTCTCTGTGAATGTACAGTTAAACAGAGAGGTGTGAATCCTGCTATTCCATGCACTTTTCCAAGCTGGTGTTGGGAAATTTTGTTCCATTCCTAACTCTGTAACGTCTTTAATCATCAGCGTCTTCCAAGCCTCTTTGTTTGCCTACCTTCCTCTGCCCTGCCCTCCTTCCCTGAGTTCACATTTGTCTCACATAGATCTAGAATGTTTGCTCATGGACAGGGATGCAGGATCCCTGCATGGGGTGGACAGATATGGCTGTCATTTTGCAGGAGGCTGGAGATCCTCTCGAGATGGCGTTGCCATTTGGGAGGCAGCCTGTTCTCTGCTTCTCAGGATAAGAGGAACTTACATTGTCACGGTCATGAGCCTCCACTGTTTTATCTATCTAAAGTGTGTTTACAGATTTTTGTTATCCTTCTGGACAAGAAAATGTCAAGTCTAAGGTGCTTACTGTTGTATTTCCAGACCTAACTTGATTGCTGGCTATGATCATGAAAGATTTCTTCCATTCTGAAAAGAATGTTTCCTGATTATAGATGGTAGGAAGTGGAAATACTCAGGTTCTTTCATTAACCTGAATGGTACGAAAAATAAAAAATATAGAGGTAGGGGAGGAAATATCATTATATTCTTAGAATCATATCTATGAAATATGTTTATAATAATGACTAAACAGTGTAAAAAAAGAAAAAGTGTGAGAAAGGCAGCATAGGAATTTTTGATTTTTAAAAAATTTGGATTAACCTGTAATACATGAACACTTTCATGGGGCACAGTGCAATGTTTCAACACACAATAACAACATAAAGCAATGACACCAGGCCACCAGACTTTGCATCTCCATGCCTCTGCTTTCTGTCTGAAGCCTCCTCAGCCCTCTCTTCAGGTCTTTCCACAGTAGGAGGTAACGCAGCATTGAGACGTGTGGTTGCCCCACTGTGCTGGAACCTGCCACTTGCACCCAGCTGTTTTAGTACCCGTCATCCCGCCTCCCTGTATCTCCTGGGGACATTTTTTTTAAATTTTAAAATTAAAAAAGTGTTTGACTTTTTTGATTTTAAAAAAGTATTGACCTCATAATTTAGTGAGTAGGACTCCCCAGCTCCGTGACACTCACCTGCAGTTCTGAGGAACCACAGCAGCTGGAGCAGGAATTTAGGGTTGTGTCCTGGCCTGGCATAGCACCCTGGTGGAGGGGCCTGCATTGTTCAAGTCAAAGATGCCTGCTTTGCATTTGAAGCATGGAAATGTTGCTACATTTCCAGCTTATTTTACAAGTTTGCTGTGAGGACCAAATCATAACGTGTAAGGTTTCCCAGTGTAATAAAGAGAAGAGCAGGATTTTTTTGGGGGGGAGGGGTAGTGGGAGGAATTGGGTGCTCTGGCTCCCTGCTTTGATTTGGTTTTAGTTCTGCTGTTTATTTTGAAATTTAAAAACCCATAACAAGTCCATGAATTGTGGCATTTATCAAAGTGCTTTGTACAAACATTTTAATGCTAAACGCATTTTAAGCACTGTGTTAAATAAGTACAGTTACATGTTCATAATAACCAAAGAGTCAGATATGCTAGAATTGATTAGCTAAGACAGAAAAGCAGCCACAAAAGTTTTCTGGGTTCCCTGACTCACAAGGTCATTCCAGACCCTTGGCATTCATTCAGGAAAGGTTTATCGAGCTGCTACTGCGTTCTAGGAACCATGCTGGACTAACCAAAACCAACGCCATGCTCTCAACAGACTTGACAGTATAGTGGGGGACACATCAACTAGAAGAAATTGTAAATAGTGTGATGCAGGCTTACTTGGGGGCTCAAGAGAGGAGAAAGGTCCTGCTCCCCCTCTGCAGCCTGCTCGCAGTCTGTCACAGTTCACCTCTGCTCCTTCCTCTCTATCCTTCCCTCTTCATCTGCCCCGCCAGGCCCCAGCTTTCTCTCACACCCACCAGCAGCTGAGACACAGGTGACAACTTCATGGGAATAAACAACTGCTTTACTAGTAAGTGATTTCTCAAGATTGCTTCAAAAATGACATCCCAAGTGTGGGGCTGGACTCCCTGCCAAACGACCAGCTCCCTGGTCACAGCCTGCACTCTGTCCGATTTGCTATCATTTGCTCATCACTTGCTTAGCATCTGGGAAGATTCAGCTGTTGCGATGGACTTGACCACAGCATCATCTGACTTCTCTTCCTGCTGCAATAGTTTGGAGGTGATGTTATCAGAGTGTGAGTGACACTCCTAAGCACTACTGGTGTTTCAAATCACAGCTTCTTTTATTTCATTCAAATGGACTGTATCTATAATTATCTGTAGTGGTGTAACTTTGGGATCTGCTGGGCCCTCAAAATTTTATTTCTTTTCCTTTAAAGATTTATTTATGGGGGCCAGGGCTGTGGCACAGCAGGTTAAAGCCCTGGCCTGAAGCGCTGGCATTCCATATGGGTGCCGGTTCTAGTCCTGGCTGCTCCTCTTCTGATCCAGTTCTCTGCAATGGCCTGGGATAGCAGTAGAAGATGGCCCAAGTCCTTGGGCCCCTGCACCCATGTGGGAGACCCAGAAGAAGCTCCTGGCTCCTGGCTTCAGATTGGCGCAGCTCTGGCCATTGTGGCCATCTAGGGAGTGAACCAGCAGATGCAAGACCTCTCTCTCTCTCTGTCTCTACCTCTCTCTGTAACTCTCTTTCAAATAAATAAAATAAATCTTTAAAAAATAATTTATTTATTTGAAAGTCAGTGTTACACAGAGAGAGAAGTAGAGGCAAAGAGAGAGAGAGAGGTCTTCCATCCACTAGTTCACTCCCCAACTGGCCACAAGGGCCGGAGCTGCACCAATCCGAAGCCAGGAGCCAAGAGCTTCTTCTGGATCTTCCACACAGGTGGAGGGGCCCAAGGACTTGGGTTGTCTTCTACTGCTTTCCCAGGCCATAGTGGAGAGCAGGACCAGAAGTAGAGTAGCCGGGACAGGAACGGGCACCCATATGGGATGCCGGCACTATAGGCAGCAGCTTTACCCACTATGCCACAGCACCAGCCCCACAAAATTTTATTTCTAATTCTGCATTTACCTTAATGCTTACATCAGTACCAGGTAGGAGTTTCCAAAATAGAAAAAGATATATTAAAAAAATGAAGAGTCTTGAGGGGCTGTCTTTTGACCGGTTTGAATGTGGTTGTGAAGGTTGAAAGGTGGCTGTTACTTTGGGCATGTTATCAGACGAGATGGCAGTCAGGTCGGTCTTGCTTTGCATTTGAAGCTTACGGCTTTTGTGTGGAAGGTTTTACAGCAGAAAAAACATCCTTCAAGCCAGCAGCACAGAATTACACAATTTAATGAAATAATAATCACTCAGGAAAAAAATGCTTAGGAAACCTGGTTAGTTTATAAGTCACAGTATTAAGCACATATCTAATTTTCAAAAGGTTTTAAAGTTTTTAAGTGGGATGCAAAGGTTGTAATTTAACAAGAGAGACTCACAGGACAGCATAATGTGCTAATAGCAGAAGTAAAACGTGCTGAGAGGTGCTCAGGATTCTTTTCCTCTCCCTTCGATGGTTTTTAGTCAGAGCTGTGCTTTGTTCAGACCTGGAGGCCCAGTGGAATTAAAGCTGTTGCCAGCATCACATGTCTTTGCTGTGTGTCTGTCAGGACGATGTTGGAAGCTGGGAGAATCCTGGATGAGGGATGAGGAGAAGGAGACACGAGGAGGCAGAGGGCCAGGCAGCCAGTTTCACTGGCTGTGGGTAGAGAAGGGACTTGGAATAGCAAAGGATCTTTTAAAGACAGCCTACAGACTACATGATTTCTTCTCTTTTCTCTGAATCATGTCTGACACAGCAGTGTCCAGGTCCTCAAAGGACTTCGTCAAGGACAGAAGGACCCGTGGCCATCTCCTGCAGTGAGTTAATTCACATTTAATTTTTTCTCATTGTGATTTGGTCTCAGGGGTGTTTGTTGGATATCAGAATGAAAGATCAAAATGAAAGAAATGGACATTCATTTAATTTTGGACATGAGTTATTTATTTATTTATTTATTTGAAAGAGCATCCTACTTCATTTGCCTAAGCTAAAAGAATTTGTTAATTTGCTTTCCCTGGGCCACTGGGCATGCCCCTAAACAACATAAATTAGCTGATTTTTTTCAAAGGGAAGAACACTTTAAAACTCTTCTTTGTGGCTAAGTTCCATCCGAATCACTAAGTGAAAGTTACGTGGGTCTCAGCAGTCGGTCTTTGTTGGATGCCAGAGGACGCTCATGAATGGGCACACGTGGTGCTTGGGTTTGATGAGTGAAAGTTCACCACTAGTTCTACCACCAAGAAACTCAGATCTGGAGAGTTGTTTAGTGGTAAAACTGACCAGGACTTAACAGGCTTCTTATTACTGTTCCAAGTTAAGCCCCACAGAGTTGGAAACAGTGTTTATGTCAAAATGCAACTTTATAAGCAACTTGGTAGCAATAACTTTCAAGAAAATTGCTTGAAATCCTTTCTTAAAAGTCTTATGATCCTTCTGGCACACCAGCCTGACAGTTCTTCTAAAGTCATTCAGAAATGTTTTTCATTTGGGTGCCAAAAACTACTCACCATGCAGGACAAAAGGAAGTGCTTTGGGCAGTTGAAGGATTCCCTGGATGTAAGTAGTTAGAGTTTTAACTTGGAATAACTGAGAAAGACCCAACTTCATGAGCCCAGTGTATAAATCATAAAGTATTTTGAAAGAAACAAAATGTGTACATTTAAATGCTAAAACAGTGACGGAATTATAAATGTTGAGGTCTTTGGGAACCATTTGCATAACAATACAGCACAATTCATAGTAAAGTTTGTCGCCATTTCTTATTTTAAAATGATGAGTGATGTTAGGTTCATTATGTGGTGGTAATAAAATGAATGCTACAGTCTCATATATACAATATTCTTTTAAAACAACACCAGAAAGAAACATAAGCATGAACTTTGTGGGCAGAATAAATGAACATGTGATACCATGTTCCACAATGCGGGGGCAGTGGATTGAGTTTTATCATGGAGCTTCTTTTTGAATTGTGTTGGTCAGGCTGCCTTTTACTATACATAGTTGGGTTCTGCACAGAGAGTCACTATAAATGATAGGAGGACTGGTTCAAGGACCAAAAGAACAGTCTTAGCCTTAGTGAGTGGCTAAGTGTCATCTTTTCTATATGTGACAAGGAAGGGTAGGCAGACCATGTGATTTATCAGTTCAGTTGTAGCCCCCTCCCTCCAACAAAGCCATTGTTCTAGAGGTCAGGTTATTTTTCTACTTCTTAATGCCATATTGTCAGTAGGTGTTAAGGGATGATGATCTATAAAGAGAATGCATAAGGCAGTAGATTTTCTTATAATATGTGGATTTTCAAATAACAATGAGTAATAAATGCCTTGAGATTAGATTAATAAACCTAGATTTAGTGAAAAAAAAATGACAGGAAGCGTAAACAGCACAGACTCAGAGAGCCGCATACAGCAGGGAACAAAACAGAGTGCATCTCCTACACTGGCGACTCCACCTTGTTGGGAAGAGGCAAGCAGGAAAACTAAGCAGCTCCCACCATCCAGGCAAATTAGCACCTCTAACTCCAGGGGAACTCCACAGTTCTCCTGGCCTTTAAATCCAGCCCCGAAGAGCTGCCTGGGGTCCAAGTGCTCTGCTCCAAAAAAGGAACACACTTGCACACCCTCACCTTGACCTCAGTGCCAGACCTGAGCTGCTGTGGTTGAACCACTGCTAGACTGTGTTCTGTCTTAGGCCAGTTAGGCTTCCCTGTTCCACCAGATGCGCCCAGAACCAGTACACATCAAAGGGCAGAGAGCCATCCTGCAGCTGTGGAAGTCTTGTGCACAAGCCCAGAGCCAAGCTCACTCATTCTGCACTGTTGCTCTCAGGAAGTTCCGCTGTGCTTTCTGGGACTCAGCGCTGGGAGCAACCAAAACACAAACCCAGGAGGACCTGAGAAAACTGTCCCTCTCCCTGTCTGCGTCTTGTGGCTCAGGGCTCCTGGCTCTGCATCTCAGAGTATCCAGGGCAAGAGCTCCAGCCTCACTACCCTCAGATGACCTGAGGATGGTACCTGCTGTTTTCTGCAGTTCTGGGACTGTTGGTGTTAGTGCTGTAATCCCCAGAGCAGCTCTCACTCACAGCCCTGTTGGTTCTGCTTCCAGTCCAAGGCTGCCAGTGCACAATCCCTGGAATAACCTGTACTTACCCTAAAGGACCTGGGCAAGGACACTGTGTTCTGCAGCTATGAGACCGAGACTGTTGGTGCAACCTGGGAAAGATTCTGCATGCATTCCACTGCTCTAGGCCTACACCTGCCAGTTCACAGTCTCCAATATAGCTCGTTGGACATGAGTAAGGTTCCCACCAAATCCAGCAGCTCTGGTACTGTGGTTCTTAATGCTGGTTCATAGGCAACAGTCACCTGCACTCACCCCATGGAACCTAGAGAAGGCCCTTCCCCACGGCTGTGCCTCCCAGGGCACAATCCCCAGTGTAACCCATGCTTGCCCTGTAGATACCTCCTGTCCCCAGTGCTAAGACTGTGGAAGTTGGTCTGTAAGCTCTGATACCACCATTGCTCAACCAGCAGGGCCCAGTGAAAGACCTAGCCATGTCACACAGCCTGGGGGCCGGGGCTGTCAGTGCCACAGCCCCAGTATCACCAGCGCTCAACTGGTGGGAACTATGGGGGAGCGCCTCTGTGTCCCATAGCACCAGAAATGTAACTACTGTCATCACAAACCCCTTTCATCTCTGTGGGGTCTGCAGACATACACCTTTTGAAACCCATGCAACTATAATGTTATACCACTACCTATAAAATTGCTACAGGCTAGAAAATTATAGCACTTGTATACACTGCTAACACTGTTTACAGCTGAAGAGATCACATGGCGGTTACACTCTGGGCTCATGTAGAAACAAAGTCAAGTCAACTACCCAGTGGACACCCTACATCCCAAAAAGCTCTCTAATAAAACCTGCTCCATAAACAGCTTTCACACCAGATGCACAGTCATCAACACAGGGACACAGGGAATGTTAGGAAGCAAAGAAGCATCACATCTTTGAAGTAACGCAATAATTCTCTGTAAATAGAACCTGATTTAAGGAAAATCTGTAAGATGTCTTAAAATAATTCAAAATAATAGTCCTGAGGAAACCTGTGGTCTAAGAGAACACAGAGAGACAATGAAAAGAAATGAGGAAAACAATGCATGATATGAATGAGAAATTCAATAGAAATAAAAATCATTAAAAACATCAATTAGAAATGTTAGTACTGAAGACTTCAGTCAATGACATAGAAGTTACAGTTGATGGCTTCAAAACAGAAGAGATCAAGGAAAAGAAAGCATTACTGGTCTTGAAGGTAAGCTTTTCCAAGTAAGCCAGACCAAGAATGATTTGATTATTGCTTAGATCCCTTGTCTATGTTCTGGTGGAACAGTGGTCTTTCCACTTTTTACTTGTTGAACACTTCAGTTAGTGGTACATTAAGCCTGTGATTACAAACTAAGTTGAAAGTTTGTTGCTGCAAAAATGAAAAGGAAAAGAAGAATTAAGGAAGGAAAGAAAGAAAGAAAGCAATCAAGAAAGAAGGAAAGAAAGATGGAGAGAGGGAAGTACAATTATGTTCTTCAAATTGTATCTAAGACAAAGGAATTAAAAAAGAATGAAGAAAGTCTGAGATATATGAACACCACCAAGTGAACAAATATTTGTGTTATGGGAATAACTGGAGGGGAAGAGAAAGGAAAAGGCATTGATGAATTATTTAATGAAATATTAGCTGAAAATTTCTCCAATTTTTAAAGATAGGTGACACCCAGATGCAGGGGGCTCAAAAAAAAAAAAAACCCAATCACATTCAACCAAAAATACCTTTTCTAAAGTATTTTATAGACAGTGGGGCGGTGAGAGACATCTCCCACCCGCTTTGGAGGCTCCGAGCTGAGCTCAGCTTCTGTGATCTCCACCACACGCTGCGCTCCTTGCTGCCTGCCCTAAGCGAGGAGGCTGAGGAGGCAGGCCAGTGAAGTTGAGTGGCCAGAGCTGAGGGCGCTGAGGGTGCTGAGGGCTCTGGGACTGTAAGGATGGCCTTAGCAGGCGAGGAAGGTGAAAGGGAGCCGGATCGAGCTGGGAGATGTGACCCCACACAATACTAATCAGTTGAAGAGGTTGAAGCAAGTCATCTTTCCAGTCAGCTACACTGACAAGTTCTACAGGAATGTGCTAGAGGTAGGAGAGCTAGCAACACCTGCCTATGTCAATGATATTGCTGTAGGTGCAGTATGCTGTAGGGTGGATCATTCACAGAATCAGAAGAGGCTTTACATCATGACACTAGGATTCTGGCACCTTACCAAAGGCTAGGAGTAGGGACGAAAATGCTAAATCATGTCTTAAACATCTGTGAAAAAGATGGCACTTTTGACATTTAGCTGCACGTCCAGAACAGCAGTGAGTTGGCAGTTGACTCCTACAGGAAGTTTGGCTTGGAGGTTATTGAGACAGAAGAGCTGCCCTAAGAGGACAGAGCTAGCAGATGCTCACTTGCTGCAGAAAAACCTCGGAGTCCCTTCTGGTCAGAATGCAGATGTGCAAAGACAGACAATGGAGCAAATTACAAAGGAACTTCCTTGCACTCGCTTTTCGCCAACTGAGAGGAAGGCCCGTTGGTTCCCCCAACACGCACGCTTTGTTTTAAAGCTTTCTTCCTTCCTTGTTCTTGTTTCTCCTCCTTTCTTTCCTTTCTTCTAGAAGTTTCATTCTTTCAATGACTTTCAAAAATAATCATGTTTTATTTCTCTTATTTTTGTGAGGTGGCTTGGTTGAAGGAAAGAGATGGTAGATATTTACAGTTTCACAGTTAAGATATACAGTCCCAAAAATTTGGGCATCAAATAATTTCAACTTTTTTAGCTGATTTTTTTTATTGTCCTGCTTTCACATTGAAGATCAGAGCTTGCAAAAAGTTTCATTTCCAAAGACAAAAAGAAGCAGCAACAGTATCTTGTTCTCTAATTATAGACAAGTTTAGTGTGTTTGTGGGACTTTGCATTTTTAAAGACTATTTGTGGGATTAATCCCTCTTCATTGCCTTCACTCCATCTTTATTCCTCATGTGCACTCTCAGGAATTGAACCATTGTTACCCTTGTTGGAAGTACTAAGTTTATTCTGGTTTCTAGAGCAATTTATTTCCTCTCTTGTTGATGGATGGGACAGTTTGGGTAGGCAGTGTTATACTTTGGCTTAAGTATTTGAATTAAACTGTTTTTTGCTGATGAGTGGGCTGGTTAGCAAGTTTGTTTTTCTTGTTGTTGATTGTTACTAGTGGCATTAACTTTGAGAGTTGGGCTGGTGAGATTAATTTTTTTAATATCCTAGCTAGAGATAATGGCTTTTAACTGACCTAAAGAGGTTTGTTGTGATTTAAGTTTTTTCTGCTGTTCTTTTTCTTCAGTAAATCTAGTAATAGTTTAATATTAAAAATGGAGTTGATGTCCTTATAGCCCAATGCCCTTAAATAATCCCAAAGCAGATATTCCTTTTCGGACACATTCAAAAAATAACCTAAAAGGAAGCTTAGAGGTACTTGTGCCACTTTTAATGCATTTAATGTTGACTAATGCAGACTATTAAAAGTGTGATCACCAATTTTTTGACAATGCAGGTAGGATATCTAGACAGTATTTTTGAGAATAACATAGCTGTGCTATCCCTTACCTGTTGGAGAACATCTCAGATTTGCTTAGACTCTGTGCCTGTGTATTTTGAGTTGAAGACTTTGGGGTAAGGGAAATTGTTAAACATTGTGCTTCTATTCTTGGAAAAGTAGAAGTAGAAAGTGTTAATAATGCAGATAGCACTGTGACCTCTTCTACAGATATGACTGGTTTATGCCAGATAGTTTCTGGCACATAGGGAGTGACTTTGACAGATTGGTAACTTTTGTGGGATAGGAGACATCTGAAACCTTCATGTTTTCTTCCCATGGTCCCATCTCCAGTATTTAGAACAGATTGCCAGTACTAATGACCCGAAAACTGCTCTCATTAAACTTTAAAAGAGTGTACAGGGCTTGGACTTAAGTGGCATATTGATTCATAATACTTATCCTGTTATGTAAATACTGGTGTAAAGTTTCATCTTCTGATATTTTAAATGACAATTACTAGGCAAAGTGCTTATGTACACTTTATAATGTTGTTTTGTTTGAGAATGTGAAAGTACAAAGTACAATAGACTTTGCCAGATTTAACTGAGTGCCAAGAATAATACAGAAAAGATCATTGATGAGTGAGTTTATAGGGTTCTAAACTCCAGATAGTTAAATGTAGAATGGACCCTACTGGTTTGTAGGGTATCAGTTTCTTAAACTTTTAGAGAGTCCAAATCTGAATTAGAAGCAAAGTTTAGAGTAAGCACCTTTACCTTCATGGATAAGTATCAGCTTGGTCTTGCCAAGAAAAGAGTGCGTGAGTAAGAGGCATAATTAGTTTGAAGAATTCAGCCTTTTTGTAAACTTCCAGATATCAAAATAGATTTTGATATACAAATGACACTGCCTCTATTTCTATAACCATTTCACCTGGACTGTCTAATCGGTCCTGTGAATGTATCCCTAAATTTGTTATTGAAAAACCGAATAGCTGCGTCATTACTAAGTACATGTTATTTAAGGAAGAAAAAAATTTTGAATTGAGTGTTTAGGCTCCCTATCATTATAGATTTCTTTTTCCACACTAGCCAGTGACTTAATCTAAATTGTAAATCAATTGTTTGTAAATTAATTGTCCTACATCAAACTTGTATGCTATCCACTTAGAGAGGAAGAGGAGGTAAAACAGGTAGAAGCTACGTTTAGTTCATATGCCTGTGAATCAGTAAAGACCAATGTAATGTCCCATGTTGATTTCGTTATTTTGATATGTGGTAAAAATTATCTTTAAATTCAAACAATACTTGTGTTAACTGGAAGATCACAGTATATATTCATCATTTTTCAGGACCGATAGTTCTTACTGTAGGCAAAACTGTCAAAATTTTACTGTAGGGTATTCCCATTTGGGTTCTAAAGAAAAACATCTGTAGAGAAATCTATGCAATATATAGTTTGTTCAGATTAGTTTTCATTTGGGGAAAGAAGTTCTTAAATGTATCTCAAAGGCAATTACTCATCAATTGAAAGTCCTCCAAGAAGAGAACTATTGGGAAACTTTGAAATGTGGTGGTGGAAAAAGAAAAGTTCCTTCAGTTTTTTGGAGGGGATAACTTTAAAAAAATACTTAATAGCTAGGTTTACTTGGTGCAGTAAAGATTAAACTTATAATTTTAACATTGCTGAAATAAACTTATGTGATGCTGTGGTTAAAAAAAAGAACATTTTATAGTAAAGTTGTCAAGAGTTAAAGACAAAGAAAAGAATCCTAAATACAGCAAGGGAAAAACATCAAGCTGTACGTAAAGAAAAGCCCATTCAACTAACAGGAGATGTCTTAGCAGAAACTTTATGGGGTCAGTAGAAGATGAGATGATTATTCTAGGTCTCAAAAGAAAACAAACTGCCAGCCAAAAATACTGTATCTAATAAAACTATCCTTTAGAAATGTTGGAGAAATAAAGTATTTCTCAGACATACAAAAACAGTCAATTCATCACCTCCAGGCCAGTGTTAAAAGAAATTCCTACAAAATAACTACAGGTATCACAACCATCATGAAAACACATGGAAGTACAAAACTCACTAACAGCAGAAACATGAAAGAGAAAGAGAGGAGAGTCAAACCCTATCATGATATAAATTTACCAAAATACAAAGATATTAAGGGAAGTAAATGATCAGTAAACAATTGACAAAATGATAGACAGGAATTGGTTTCTACCTATCAATATTAACCTTGGATATAGATAGATTAAATAACCTCATCAAAAGATAAAGTAGGATGAATGAAAAAAAAAACAAGACCCAGAGGCTGGCACCAAGGCTCACTTGGTTAATCCTCTGCCTGCAGCACTGGCATCCCATATGGGCACTGGTTCTAGTCCTGGCTGTCCTCTTCCTGTCCAGCTCTCTGCTGTGGCCCTGGAAGGCAGTGGAGGATGGCCCACATGCTTGGGCCTCTGAACCTGCATGGGAGACCAGGAGAAGCACCTGGCTCCTGGCTTCAGATCAGTGCAGCACCGGCCATAGCGGCGTTAGGAGAGTGAACCAACAGAAGGAAGACCTTTCTCTCTCTCTCTCTCACTGTCTAACTCTGCCTGTCAAATAAAAAATAAAAATAAATAAAATAAAAACAAGACCCAACTATATGCTACCAACTAGGTTAAGATATATGTAGTTTGAAAGTGAAGGCATGAGAAAAAATTCATGCAACTGCAAACAAAAAGCAAGCAGGAGTAGCTATACTAATATCAGATACACAGACTTTAAATCAAAAAACTGCAAAAAAAGAAACAAGGTCATCATATATTGAGGTAATTGAATTAGCAAGAAGAGATAATAACTGTAATTATACCCAACTCCCAATACCCAACACCAGACCAACCAAATCTATAAAGCAAATATTAGATCTAAAGGGGAAGATAGACTCCAACACAGTAAGGTTGGGGACTTCCACACCCCACTGTTATTACTGCACAGATCATCCAGAGAGTTAAGAAAGACACATCACAGTTGAACCATGCTATAGAGCAAATAGACAGTTACAGATATTTACAGAAGATTTCATCCAACAGAATACATAGTCTTATCATCAGCACCTGGAGTATTTTATAGAATAGGCCATACACTGGGCCGCAAATAAAGTGTTGATAATTTTTAAAAAATCATACCATGTATCTTCTTAGACCACAATAGAACAGAACTAGAAATCAACAGTGAGAATAGTAGAAAATTTACAAATGCATGGCAATTGGGCAACATGCTCTTGGATGCTGAATGGATAATTAAAGAATTTAAAGGAGAGATCCAAGATGGCTGAAGAGGGAAAAGACATCGCTGATTTTGACCACTGGAAGATAACAGAAGAAAAGGGGAGGAACTACATTCCCACGAGACAGTTGGAGAGAAGTTTGCAGTAGAAATTCTGTGGAGCAGTTGGGATGGTACAGTCAGTCATGCAGCAATGCCCAGGACATGACAGTGGCGAGTGGGGCACCGCCAGCAATTCCCACAGGAAGAGACACCATCTTCTTGGAATGAGGTGAGAGAAACCTGCAGCAGTCCATGTCACTGGTGGTATTGCCTGTGGCAGAGCCTCACAGACCCCACTTGACTTTGAATAGGGCCTGGAGCACTTGTTGGCGGCTGGGTGCCCACATAACCCCATGATGGGAGAGCACATTGCTTTCTTCCCATCCCCCAACAAGGGCACCTGGTGACTAGCAGTGAGGAAATGCCAATTTCATAAGGGAAGTAGAGGTTTCTGCAGTCTGCATGATTGGGAGATTTTACCAGAGGGCTAAATCCATGGTCCCCATTGACTTTGAGTCTGCCTGGATGGTTGGATGGAGAGAAGGGCAACCACCTGGGCCTGTGAAATGCTCCCCCCACCTCCACTCTATCAAGGTGTCTGGACTCAACTTGCCAAGGAAGAGCACCAACTTCCATTGGCACGCTGTGCTGGCTCACGCCATGGCTCGCTCCTTAGAAAGGAGAGGTTTTTGGAGATATAATAGATCCTCTGCTCCCTGTGGCTGTGGGAGACCTGTACTCTATGACTGTGGGAATTCTGTGCCCATGATAGAGCATGAAGTGTGGCTGCCTCTCTGGGCAATCGCTGTGTCTGGCTTCAGAAGGTCAGAGTTCCCTGAACCCTGAGGTGGGTCGTTGCAGACTGTTCCATGCTCACTCTGAGGAGTGCACAGATTCTTTGTGCAATTCCTGCGCTTGTGTGGGTGGGGTGTCTAGCCACTGTGAGCTCACTGGGTGCAACTGGGGATGAGGCTGTGATTACTAGAGCCAACATGATCACACCCTTCCCCCTACTGATGATAGAGGAGATCTGCCACGCCCAACATGGGTGTCACTCTGGATACTTGTTCCACCAAGGGCACTGGCCGGAGCTTCCTGGCCCCACCTAACACACAGCTCTGGATATCTGCTGAAGGAACAAACACTCCACTAAGCCACAGAGGCATATTTCAAAGATAAAAACCATCAGAGGAGAAAACCAACAAAGGTTTCCATAAATACCTACAAATAAATGTGGAAATGCAAGAAACATTAAAAAGGAAGACAATAGGACTCACCAAAAGGAACACAACAACACTTTAATATTAGAATGTGAAGACAAAGAGATAGATGAAATGCCTGAAAAGGAATTCAATAGAATAATCATAATATTATTTAAAAAAACACAGAGAAGTAAATACATGAGTTAAAGAAATTTATACATGACATGGATCAGAAATTGCTGGGAGATGGAGATATTGAGGAGAAAATAAAACAGAAATATTAGAAATGAAGAATTCAAGATGTCAAATAACAGATATGGTGCAAAACCTTAACAACAGACTCAGTGAGTCAGAAGAAAGAATACCTGGGGCTGGTGCCATGGCTCACTAAGTTAATCCTCCACCTGCGGCGCCAGCATCCCATATGGGCACTGGGGTCTAGTCCCGGTTGCTCCTGTTCCAGTGGAAGATGGCTCAAGTGCTTGGGCACCTGCACCCACATGGGAGACCAGGAAAAAACTCCTGGTTCCTGGCTTTGGATCAGCGCAACTGTGGCCATTGTGGCCATTTGGGGAGTGAACCAACAGAAGGAAGACCTTTCTCTCTGTCTCTCTGTCTCTCTCTCTCTCTCTCTCACTGTAAACTCTACCTGTTAAATAAATAAATAAATAAATAAATAAATAAATAAATAAAAATAAAGGAAGAATATCTGAGCTAAAAGACAAATCCTTGGAAATAGAAAATAAGAAGAAAAATTTAAAATCTGAAAATAGTGTTCAAGATTTATGGGATACTATCAAATGACCAAACATACATGTCGTGGTTCCTGAAGGTTTGGAAAGAGAGAATGAATTAGAAGACCTGTTCAGTGAAATTGTGGCAGAAAACTTCCTTAATTTGGAGAAAGGGACATCCAAGTATAGGAAGCACATACAACTCCTAATGGATGTGATCAGAAAAGATCTTCAACATGACACATTGTAGTCAAACTTTCCACAGTAATACATGAAAGATTCTAAAATGAGCATGAGAGAAATTCCAGATTACAGAGACTGCACATCATACCCTTGAATGAACAGTGGGTCATAGAAGAAATCAAAAGGAAAATAAAAAAATTCCTAGAAATTCAAGAAGGTGACAATGCAACATATCAACACTTACGTGGTATAGTAAAACCAATGTTAAGAGGAAATCCTGTAGCAATTAGTGCCTACATCAAGAAATTGTAAAGGCATCAAATAATTGATCAAACAGTGCAACTCAAGGATCTAGGAAAACAAGAACAAACCAAACTCTAAATTGTCAGAGCAAAAAAAAATTAGAGAATTAAACAAAATTGAAACAAAAAAGATACAAAGGATCATTAAAATAGCTGTTTTTTAAAAAATAAAATTGATAACAACTAACCAAAAAAAAGAAGACCTAGATTAATAAAATTGGCGATGAAAAGGTGATGTTACAGTGGATATCATAGAAATAAAAAGAGTAATCAGGAATTACTACAGACAGCTTTATGCCAGCAAATTGGAAAATCCAGAAAAAAAATGGTGGATTTCTGGACACATACAATCTACCAAAATTGAGATCATGAAGACACTGAAAACCTAAATAGACCAATAACCAAGACAGAAATTGGATCAGTGATAAGGACGCTTCGAATAAAGAAGAATCCAGAGCCAGATGGCTTCACTGCTGATTCCACCAAAATTTTAATAAGAACTGATCCAGATTCTTCTTAAACTATTCAAAACAGTTGAAAGGGAGAGAGTCATCCCAACTCCTTCTGCAAAGCCAGAGTATATTCTCTGAGCAAAAAGAAGGGAGGAGCTCCAAGGCTTCAGTCACAAAATAATTACAAAGAGAGGAAAGTGTCAATCATCCTGATTTCATCTGTGCACATGTATACATGTATGGAAATGTCATGTTGTGCCTCATAAATATATGCAAATATTGTCAATCAAAATTTTAAGTGCCTTAAAAGGTAAATTTAAAAATTTAGTGTAAGCACTAAAACTATGAGTTTTTGAAGAAAATATATATGTAAATATTTGTGATTTTGTTTATGCAATGGTGTTTTAGATGTGACACCAAAAGTAAAGCAACTAAGGAAAATATTCGACTTCATCAAACTTAAAAACTTGTGTTCTTCTAAAGATACTCTCAAGAAAGTGAAAAAGCCATTCACAGAAAGGAAGAAATTCTAGAAACCATTTCTGTAACAATTTAACTTAGACTGTATAAAGGATATTTAAAAATAATAGAAAGATAGATAACCCTATCAAAATGAGCAAAGAATATGAACAGGTATTCAAAAGGAGGTATAATATTGGTCAATAAATACATGTAAATAGTCTCAATATCATTTATAATCAGTGGAATGCAAATAAAAATGAGTCACTAATAATTATAATTTAAAAAATCAGATATTTAATTAGCATTGAAGATATGGAGAAATTGGAATCCTCATAATTTTCTAGTGGAATGAAAAATAGTACCACCACTTTGGATACAAGTTACCAGATGACTCAAAAAATTTCACTTTAAAATATAAACCCAAAAGAGTTGAAAACAAGGATTGAAATAAAACTTGTATACACGCGTTCATTGCAGCTCTCTTCCTAACAGCCAAAACATAGGAACAACTTAAATGTCCATCAACAGGGAGATGGATAAACAAAATATAGTATCTCCAGTGAATATAATATTATTTAGTCATGAAGAGAACGGAATACTGATATGTACTATAACAGGGAGTGCAAAATTTGTAAAATGATAGCCATTATGAAAAATAAATTGGCAATATGCTTTTTCATTGATCTGTTATTAATATTGTAAAATTAACGATTTACAGCATCTGTATCATCAGCTAACAAACAACACTGGGTATTGTTCCATTCTTTATTGTTTGCCAATGTGAGTTACAAAATGCCATGTTACTAGGTCAAATTCCATTATTTTATTGAAATAGAGTGGAACACTTTTTCATGTTACACTATTCAACTTTCTTTTTCTAACTGCTCATTCATATTTGTTGCCGTTTTCACATAGATTGTGTTGTTCTTAGTCATTTGTAAGCATCTTTTCTCTCATATGGATTCCATACTTTTTATCAATTGTGTTTTATACCCAGTGCTAATCACTGCTTTTTGTTGTATCTATTTTTTATTATAGTCTCTAGTTTTGGTATCATGTTTAGAATTTCCATTGTCCAAGATTACAAAGCACACCCCTGTATCTATCTATCCATCTCTGTCACTAAAACAAACAAACAAACAGAAACAAAACAAAAAGCAGCTAGCACAAGCTAGCACAACAATGGACAGGTGTTTAGCTTAGCAGTTGATATACCTGAGTCGCATGGAGTACCTGGGTTCAGTTCCCAACTCTAGCTCCTGATACCACCTTCCCGTTAATGTAGCCTCTGAGAGCCAGTGGTGATGGCTCAAGTGATTGAGTCTCTGCCACCCATGTGGGAGACCTGGTTTGAATTCTTAACTCCCTTGACCCACCCTGGTCGTTGCAGGCATTTGAGGAGTGAATTAGCAGATAGGAGTTCTCTCCTTCTCTCTGTCTCTCAAAACAACAGCAGCAACATAAAGCATTCTCCTCTATTTCTGGTCATGCACATTTATGAATTTAGGAATCATCTGTTCCTTACTAATTGGAAACACTGTAGAACTCTGAGACTTAGTTGGGAAAGGAAGAACTGTAGATATTTGGCAACCTTTTTTCTGCCAGCTCCCTTGATAAATAATAGGTAATTTTAGTTTTAAGCCTTACATTTTACTGCTGCATACCAATATACACTTGCTGTCTTTAAATTTCAGCAAAAACAATATCCCCTGTCAAAGAAACGTTTGCATGGTTGCTAGGAACTTACCTCTTACAAGTGGTAGCACAGCATTTGAACATGTAATGGATTACTGCCTGCACATGGCTAACTGCTGATCTCATGCATGTTAGTTCCTTGGAGACTCAAGAGGCACATTTTATAAATGGATTCATATATGAATGATTTAGAGATTTGTAGCAGTATCAATTTAAAGTGTTGAAAATGACTTAAATTGTATTAACTGCTATTTCTCTAACCATCACTAATTTCCTCTCTTTACTAATGGGAAAAAACTTGTAATACCAATTTATCTTGCCTTTGGGTTCCTAAGCCACTTAATGGAAATGAATTATCTCCTATTGTGACATATATTAAAATACATTGGGGCTGGCACTGTGATATAGTGGGTAAAGCTGCCACCTGCAGTGCTGGCATCCCAAATGGGTGCCGGTTCATGTCCTGGCTGCTCCACTTCCAATCCAGCTCTCTGCTATGGCCTGGCAAAGCAGTAGAAGATGGCTCAAGTCCTTGGGTTTCGGCACTCAGATGGGAGACCTAGAAGAAGAAGCTCCTGGCTCCTGGTTTCAGATTGACCCAGATCTGGCTGTTGTCGCCATTTGGAAGTGAACCAGCAGGTAGAAGACCTACCTCTCTCTCTCTCTCTCTCTGTCTCTCTCTCTGTCTCTCTCTCTGTCTCTCTCTCTGTCTCTGCAACTCTACCTTACAAATAAATAAATAAATCTTTTTTTAAAGATTAAAATATGTTAATGTTGATGGAAAAGAAAATATCACACAACAACGTTGTAGGCAGCAGGGTTCCTGGTGATGCAAAAACTTCCAGAGGAATGGAAGGTGATGTCTGGGGTATATCCCCATCGAATATTCAAAAGGGGTTGGAATTTGGGGTGGGCTCAAAAATTGCCCAATACCATACCCTCTTGGAAATACCAGAAGCATCATGGTGTCAGGTGCAGGATTGGAGTAGAAGTGCTCCCCATGATACTTTTATTATAGCAACATGGTAATAACCTAAAGGTCTTGAAGGGGACACATAATGGATACTTCTAGCTAGTGTGCGTTCTGAGCTCCCAGCATCACAGAACTTGCAGTTTCTGCCCCAGAGGAGGAAGGGGCGCTTGGTGGCACATGGAAGGCAGACCTGGATGGTACAGAGAAAGCAAGGTTGAGTGGTGCCCAGGAAGGGAGCTGTCCCAAGTGAGGATACAGCAGGCTGTGGTGTGAAGCCAGGCTCGCAGGAGGCTGTCTGTGTGTTACCTGCTCTGCCAAGCGGGCACTGCCCCACAGCCAGCTGGGATTGTCAGTCCGAAGCCTGCGCAACACAATGGGACCCCTAGAGCTGGCCAACAGCGGTTCGGCTGGGGCTTTCAGACCTCAGCTCCTCTACATATCTGCCTGAGTTTAGAGGGTTTTTTTCTCCACAAATACTCATTTTTAAGCTTTAATCTCCTTACATTCTAAATGTTTTATTCTAAATGTTTTATTTGAATAATTCATAATAAGTCCACCCATGACTTGGCCTCTGTCTATACTTCTGTTGGAAAAAATTGTAACACTTGCCACAATGTTGATTTCAACATGCCGAAGGCATGCTCTGAATAGTCCTTATTGCCATGTAGGTAATAACATAGCCACAAACCTACCCATACCATTAGTGAAATTGTATTTTCAATCTTTAAAATTCCTTAGCAATAAGAAATATTGTAGATTTACTATGCTGTGTGTTCAGCAAATAGTTTTCTTAAAACTGCTGTTGTGAATTTTGACACTTTTGTCTTTCTGCAAGTATCTATTTCTGTAAAGAAAATATTAAGTCAAAATGTAAGTGAGTGGGCTGGCGCCGTGGCTCACTTGGCTAATCCTCCGCCTGCACCCCAGGTTCTAGTCCCAGTTGGGGCAGCAGGTACTAGTACCAGTTGCTCCTCTTCCAGTCCAGTTCTCTGCTGTGGCCCAGGAGGGCAGTGGAGGATGGCCCAGGTCCTTGGGCCCTGCACCCACATGGGAGACCAGGAGGAAGTACCAGGCTCCTGGCTTCGGATTGGCGCAGTGCCCACCATGGTGGCCGTTAGGGGAGTGAACCAACAAAAGGAAGACCTTTCTCTCTGTCTCTCTCTCACTGTCTATAACTACCTGTCTAATAAAAAAAATTCTAAGTGAGTAGAATTTCCTTCAGAATTTGGTCAATTGTTGATTCGACTTGGTACAGATATCCTGAGGGGCAGTGCTCATCTGGGTGCCTCCCAAAGGGTTTACAGCTTTCCTCTCATATTTTCTACCAGCTTTTGTCAATCAGATCATCAGACTGGAAGATATTTAGTCATTCAGCAAATCTCAATAGCATTAGACACTATACTAGACCTGGAATACACAGACATATAGATACAATTTTGTCCTCAAAGAACTACTATATGCTCATACTATGTCAACACCCTAGTACCTAGTTCCATTCCCATCGTACACCTCTCTGTCTCTGTCTCTCTGCCTCTTCAACTCTGTTTTTCAAATAAATAAATAAATCTTTAAAAAATATGTTAATGTTAGGCCAGCGCTATGGCTCAATAGGCTAATCCTCCGCCTTGCAGCGCCGGCACACTGGGTTCTAGTCCCGGTTGGGGCACTGGACTCTATCCCGGTTGCCCCTCTTCCAGGCCAGTTCTCTGCTGTGGCCAGGGAGTGCAGTGGAGGATGGTCCAGGTGCTTGGGCCCTGCACCCCATGGGAGACCAGGAGAAGCACCTGGCTCCTGGCTTCGGATCAGCACAGTGTGCTGGCTGCGGCTGCCATTGGAGGGTGAACCAATGGCAAAAGAAGACCTTTCTCTCTCTCTCTCACTGTCCACTCTGCCTGTCAAAAAAATATGTTAATGTTGATGGAAAAGAAAATATTGCACAACAACGTTGTAAGCAATAGTGTTCCTGGTAAGGCTTCTTCTAGGTTTTTCCCTTCATACATTAAAGAATTTGTTGGATTAAAGAGCTTTACAGAAATAAAGACCAAGGTATGCATTAGGGAAGAGGGCATTTGTGTATGTAAAGAACAGAGAACCATGTGTAAAAGGTGTCATCCTCTTGTACTTCTACTTAACCAACTTAAATCATGATGACTTGTGTCCAAGTGAATTGAACAAGAACTACTAGTAGCTACTTAGGAACACATCCTGTATTTCTGCTCCCAAGTTTGATTTGTATCCTTAACAAAAGTTAGTTGTCTTTGTGCCCAAGACTGTTTGTACCAACTGTGCTTGCTATTGTAATTAGATAATTTAACTAAAGATTACTTAAAATGATTAAGTGCAAGTACAAAAAAGAAAGAAGTTATTTCTATGAAAACCAAGTTGAAAATGCTTTGAAAATAAATTTTAAGGGCTGAGTCATTAAAAGGAAATGCTACCAGTTATGAGAGGATGAGATAAATGAAATTTGGGGAGATACTCTAAAATTCTAGAAGTGATCTGGACTTAGACTTCTCCACAAATATCTTTAACTTCTTGAACTATTCTTAAAAATCCAAAACTTGAAATTATGGATGTTAGATTTTGCTTGTAGTTGATTAAAAGAGATGATGCGTGATGCTAACTGGCAGTAATTAGTCACCTTTACTTTCTGAAAAAGTGTCTCCATCCCACATCTGAAGACTGAGTTAAAATAAGGTCTCAAAGGGCTGTGTGTAACAGGCACTGACAACCAGTTTATTTTCTTGTGTCTCCATGGGCCCTCGCTTAGAGCTGATCTCTGTTGGTAGGTTCTTCCGGGGACCACTCCTGCAGCTGCAGCTACCTGGGGACATTCCTGGAGCTGAATGGTCTGAGATGGTTTCAGTCAATCACATTACAGTGGTGAGAGTTGGCAATTGATTGGTCAGCTTTCATTATGGTCTCTCGTCCACAAGGAGGCTTTGGAGCAATACTCCAACACAGCAAGAGCAGAAGCTGAACAGTCTTTTGAAGTCTAGACTTAGAAATCCCAGACACCACATTTGCTGGATTCCATTACTCAAAACAAATCAGAAGACCTGGCCAGATTTAAGGGAATAAAGGCATAGATTCAGAAATTTGAGGAATATCTTGTTAGGGATTAGAAGGAGGATGTAAAATCAGCAGAAAAGGCACCATATTGACTGCAGGAGGTAACAGGAAACATTTGTGGAAGGAGGTCTCAAACTTGAGTGCATATTAGAATCACTCCGAAGAGCTGTTTAAAAATACTAATGGCTAAGTCCCTCCCCATCAAGTCTAATCTTACTGGTCTGGGGTGCTGTGTGAATATATTTTTTAACCTCTAATATGTTTCTTTTTTTCCCCCAGAAACCTTCTATATTAGGAGTACAAACTTCATGCATTTCATAAATACAACTTTAGGAACATAGTGATTCTTCCCACTGTACCCACCCTCCCACCTTCCTCTCCTTTTCTCATTCTTATTTTTTACTAAGATCTATTTTCAATTAGCTTTATACACATATACTTTATACTAAGTAAAGAATTCAACAAATAGTGTGGAAAAAAGAAACTTTCTCAACAGCTGAGCCAAGGGCTTTTCAAAATCATAGCATCTCACAGTGTCAATTTCACTTCTATAGTTTGACTTTTAGGTGCTCTATTAGTTATTGCAGATCAGGGAGAACATATGGTATTTGTCCTTTTGGGACTGGCTTGTTTATTTCACTAAGTATGATGTTTTCCAGTTTCATCCATTTTCTTGCAAATGACAGGATTTATTTTTTTTATTGCTGTGTAGTATTCCATGGTGTATATATCCCATAATTTCTTTTTTTTTAATTTTTATTTAGTAAATATAAATTTCCAAAGTACAGCTTATGGATTATAATGGCTTCCCCCCCATAACTTCCCTCCCACTAACACCCCTCCCATCTCCCGCTCCCTCTCCCATTCCATTCACATCAAGATTCATTGTCAATTATCTTTATATACAGAATATCGTTTAGTATATATTAAGATTTCCTCAGTTTGCACCCACACAAAACATAAAGTGTAAAATACTGTTTCAGTACTAGTTATAGCATTAATTCACATTGGACAACACATTAAGGACAGAGATCCCACATGAGGAGTAAGTACACAGTGACTCCTGTTGTTGACTTAACAATTTGACACTCTTGGCCAGCGCCGTGGCTCAACAGGCTAATCCTCCGCCTTGCGGTGCCGGCACACCGGGTTCTAGTCCCAGTCGGGGCACCAGATTCTGTCCCGGTTGCCCCTCTTCCAGGCCAGCCCTCTGCTGTGGCCCAGGAGTGCAGTGGAGGATGGCCCAGGTGCTTGTGCCCTGCACCCAATGGGAGACCAGGAAAAAGCACCTAGCACCTGGCTTCTGCCATCGGATGAGCGCGGTGCGCCGAACGCGGCAGCCATTGGAGGGTGAACCAACGGCAAAGGAAGACCTTTCTCTCTGTCTCTCTCTCTCACTGTCCACTCTGCCTGTCAAAACATAAAAAAAAAACCCAAAAACAAACAAACAAACAAACAAACAAAACAATTTGACACTCTTGTTTAAGGCATCAATAATCTCCCTAGGCTCTAGTCATGAGTTGCCAAGGTTATGGAAGCCTTTTGAGTTCACCAACTTCTGTATTATTTAGACAAAATCATAGTCAAAGTGGAAGTTTGTTCCTCCCTTCAGAGAAAGATATCTCCTTCTTTGATGACCCTGTTCTTTCTCCTGGGATCTCACTCGCAGAGATCTTTCATTTATGTCCTTTTTTTTTTTTTTTTTTTTTTTTTTTGCCAGAGTGTCTTGCCTTTCCATGCCTAAAATACTCTCATGGGCTCTTCAGCCAGATCTGAATGCCTTAAGGGCTGATTCTGAGGCCAGAGTGCTATTTAGGACATCTGCCATTCTATGAGTCTGCTGTGTATCCTGCTTCCCATGTTGGATCTTTCTCTCCCTTTTTGATCTATCAGTTAGTATTAGCAGACACTAGTCTTGTTTGTGTGATCCCTTTGACTCTTAGACCTATCAGTGTGATCAATTGTGAACTGAAATTGATCACTCTAGGCCGGCGCCGTGGCTCAACAGGCTAATCCTCCGCCTTGCGGCGCTGGCACACCAGGTTCTAGTCCCGGTCGGGGCGCCGGATTCTGTCCCGGTTGCCCCTCTTCCAGGCCAGCCCTCTGCTGTGGCCCAGGAGTGCAGTGGAGGATGGCCCAAGTGCTTGGGCCCTGCACCCCATGGGAGACCAGGATAAGCACCTAGCTCCTGGCTCCTGCCATCGGATGAGCGCGGTGCGCCGGCCGCAGCGCGCTGTCCGCGGCAGCCATTGGAGGGTGAACCAACGGCAAAGGAAGATCTTTCTCTCTGTCTCTCTCTCTCACTGTCCACTCAGCCTGTCAAAAAAATAAAAAAATAAAAAAATAAAAAGAAATTGATCACTTGGACTAGTGAGATGGCATTGGTACGTGCACCCTTGATGGGATTGTATTGGAATCCCCTGGCACATTTCTAATCCCATAATTTCTTTACCCAGTCTTCAATTGACAGACATATGGGTTAATTCCATGTCTTAGCTATTGTGAATTGAGCTGCAATAAACATCGAGAACAGGTCATCTTCATTCATTTCCAGAAATTTTTGGATTTCTCTTTCGATTTCTTCTATGACCCAGTGTTCCTTCAGGAGCATGTTGTTCAGTCTCCATGTGTTTGCATATGCTCTAGAGATTCTTAAGTTGTTGATTTCCAGCTTTGTTTTATTGTGAATTGAGAAGATGCATGGTATGATTTCAATTTGTTTGAATTTGATAAGACTTGCTTTTTGGCCTAGCATGTGGTCTAATCTATGGAAGGTTCCATGCAGTGGTAAGATGAATGTGTATTCTGTGACTGTAGGATGAAAAGTTTTGTAGATACCTATTAGGTCCATTTGGTCTGTAGTGTTGATTAACTCTATTGTTTGCTTGCTGATTTTCTGTCTGGTTGATCTGTCCATTGCTGAAAGTGGGGTGTTGAAGTTTCCCATTACTATTGTATTTGAGTCTAGGTCTCCCTTTAGGTCCCTTAACATATCTTTTAAATAGCCAGGTGCCCTGTAATTGGGTGCATATACATTTATTATAGCCACATCTTCCTGTTGAATTAATTCCTTAATCATTACATAGTGTCCTTCTTTGTCTCTTTTAACAGTTTCTGTGTTAAAGTCTATTTTGTCTGATATTAGGATGGCTATGCCAACTCCTTCTTGGTTTCTGTTAGCATGGAATATCTTTTTCCATAAGATGCTTCTAACAACAAGCTAAACTTAGGAACCATCGCTTTGTAGTATAGCCAAGGAGAAGCAAGGAAACAGTTTTTAAACTAGCTTCTTATTTATTTCATGTATCTTTATGTCTTTTAAAATGTGCTGTTTGGTTGTTTTAGACACTCATTTCTAAACTACTTCATATTTGTGCTTATTTTAAGGTATAGCAGGAGATTGGCAGGGGAGAAGGCATTGGAAACAACACATGGTATCACACCTTTCTCACAACTTAACTACAATGATACAGATTTACATTGCACATGTAGGGACATTTATTTATTTATTCAACAGGCATTTATACAGACTGACTGTGTGCCAGGTGCTATTCAAGGTAACACAGGAGAGTGAGCATACTAAATTTCCTATTCTCTACCCTACTCTCCTACCATGCAGTTAAATGCACTTTGTGTTTTCCTTAAAAATCCAAGATTGTGGAAGATTTGGGCTCTAAAATCTCTGTCTGCCAGCTGTCATTCACACGAGTCCTTTTATAATTCTGCACTGCAACTTACCCATGAGTTTAAACATAATAAGGGTTAACCATATAATCTAAGATCAGTACCACCTCCAAGCCTGGCTAATCCTAAAACCAAGTAAATGGTCCTGGGCCAGGGGACTGAGATTGAGTAGGAGTTAGGGAGATGAGGGTGGAGAGAAAGCATTAAAGAGGGAGCATCATATAGTATGGTCCCTAGTTTTATAAAAGGGCAAGAAGGGAGGGGTGCAGGAAGAGGTTGGTGAGGCAGTTGTGGGCCTTTATAGATCATATTATAGATTATATAGGGCTGGGAAGCACTAGCACTGAAGACCCGATCTCTGTCATGTCTGCGAGTCATATGATCAGATTAATATCAGAAAAAGATCACCCGGGCTCCTTGGTTGAAGATGTATTGGGGACAACAGAGGACTAGAGGCAAGGAGATGATATATGCTATAGTTTAGGCAAGTTTTGACACCCAGGAGTGAATGGTTGGAGCAGATGATATTTGTATGCTTAACTTCTTAGGAAACTATCAAATAGTTGTTCAAAGTAGTTGAACCATTTTTACATTCCCACGTATTAAACTTCTGGCTGTTCCAAACCCTCACCAACACTTGGTATAGTCAGTCATTTTACTCTGAGCCATTCAGTAGAAACAATGAAAGCATAGGACCACACAAAGCCTTATACATGAAAGCAGCTTTCTTTCTTTTTTCTTATTTAAAGATGTATTTTATTTATTTGAAAGGCAAAGTTACAAAGAGAGGGAGAGACAGAGAGAGAGAGAGAGAGAGAGAGAGAGAGAGAGAGAGAGAGAATATTCTGTCTGCTGGTTCACTTCCCAAATGACTACAACAGCAGAGCTAGGCCAATCCAGAGCCAGCAGCCAGGATCTTTTTCTGGGTCTCCCATGTGGGTGCAGGGTCCCAAGCACTTGAGCCATCCTCCACTGCTTTCCCAGCAGTCTTATTTCTAATAGTCACAAATTGGAACAGTGATGTCTATTATTTATAAATAACCCAGTCTCAGGGGTGGTGTAAGGTAAGAGTCCAATTTCATTCTTTCACCTATGGAAACCTAGTTCTCTCAGCATCCTTTAATGAAAAAAGTTCCTTTGCCATTGGACCTTCTTGTGCTTTCCAAAAATTAGTCAGCTGCATATGTTTTGACTTATTTATGAGTTCTCCATTCTGTGCCACTCATCAGTGTTTCCATTTTTATGCCAGAACCATAATATTTTTATTACATGGCTTTGTAATATAATTTCAAATGAGAAAATGAGTTGCTTCTTTCCAAGTATTGCATTCTGCCAATTGAGATGATAATGCAGCTTTTATATTTCATTCTGTTAATGTGATATATCACATTGATTGATTTGCTTTTTTAAGATTCATTTTTATTTATTTGAAAGGTAGAGTGACAGAGAGAAATGGAAAGATAGAGAGAGAGGGATATTCCATACACTAGTTCACTCCCCAAATGGCTGCAAATGCTGGGGCTGGACCAAGCCAAACCCAGGAGCCAGGAGCGTCTTCTGCATCTCCTATGTGGATATAGGGGCCCGAGCACTTGGCCCATCCTCTGTTGCCTTCCCAGGTGCATTAGCAGGGAGCTGGACCAGAAGTGGAGCAGCCAGGACTTGAACTGGTATCCATATGGAATACTGGCAGTGCAGATGACAGCTTAACCTGCCTTACCACAGTGCCGGCCCCATTAAACCAATCTTGTATGCCAGGGCTTATTCTCACTTAGTCATGATGTATAATCTTTTTGATATGCTGCTGTATTCAGTTTTTTAATATTTTACTGACATTTTTGATCAGTGTTCATCAGAGATAATAGTCCATAGTTTTCTTTTTTTCACAGTGTCTGATTCAGGTTATCAGTGTGATCTTGGCCTCATAAAATGTGTTTGCAAGTATCCCCTCAAGTTCTGTTTTCTAACGGACATACAAAAGGGTACTTCAAAAGTTTGCAAAAATGGAATAAAAAGATAAGCCTAATTTGGTGCAGTAATTTTTTAAAATCCATGCATAGCTTTTTTTATTTGAAAGGCAGAATTATAGTGAAAGAGAGTGTGAGAAATTATAGTGAAAAGAGAGTGTGACAGAAAGAGAGAGGTCTTCCATCTGCTAATTCACCTTCTGAATGACTCCAATGGCTGGAACTGGACCAGTCCCAAGTCAGGAGCTTCTTCCAGGTCTCTTACATGGGTGACAGGGGCCCAAGCACTTAGGCCATCTTCCACAGCTTTTCCAGTCTCCTTATCAGGGAGCTGGATCAGAAGTGGAGCAGCAAGGTCTTGAGCTGGTGCCCATGTGAGATGCTGACATCACAGGCAGTGGCTTTATCCACTACACCACAGGGCCGGCCCCTGGTACAACAAGTTTTTAAATTCATGCAAAGATTTTTTTCTAATTTGAAAAGCAAAGTTGCAAAGAGAGAAAGAGGAGAGGGAGAAAAAGAGGGAGAGGGAGATAGGGAGAGAGAGAGAGAGAGAGAGAGAGATCTTCCATCCACTGGTTCACTCCCCAAATGGCTTCCTTGACAGAACTTGGCTAGCCCCAATCCAGGAGCTTCTTCCAGGCCTTCCACATTGGTGCAGGGGCCCAGTCACTGGGGCCATTTTCTGCTGCTTTCCCAGGCACATTAGCAGGGAGCTGGATGGGAAGTGGAGCAGCGAGGACTTAAACAGGCACCCATATCGGATGCTGGCATCACAGACAGTGACTTTAACCACTATGTTGCAGCACTTCCCTGCATAGTTTTTTCATAGTGCACATTGCCCATAAATATTTTGAAATTTTAGCTGAGGCTGAAACCAGGAGCTAGAAATCAAATCCAGCTCTCCCATGTGGTGGCAGGGACTCTATTACTTGAGCTATCTCTGTTGCCTTCTAGAATATAAGTCAGCAGGAAGTTGGAGTCAGGGAGCTGGAACTGGGATTGAACCCACAGCATGGGCATCTTAATTGCTAGACTGAAAGTCTGCCCCTGGTACCACATCTTTTGATAGTAGAAATGCAGTCTTCTACACAGCAGACTCATGGAATGACAAATGCCCTAAACAGCACTCTGGCCTCAGAATCAGCCCTTAAGGCATTTGTATATGGCTAAAAAGCCCATGAAAGCATTTCAGACGTGGAAAGCCAAGACACTGTGGCAAAAAAAAATGACCTAAATGCAAGATCTCTGTAAGTGAGATCCCAGTGGAAAGAATGGACCATCAAAGAAGGAGGTACCTTTCTCTGAAGAGAGGAGAGAACTTCTACTTTGACTATGGCCTTGTCTAAATAAGATCAGAGCTGGCAAACTCAAAAGACTTCCATAGCCTTGGCAACTCATGACAAGAGCCTCGGGTGATCATTGACATCATGAATAAGAGTGTCAATTGTTAAATCAACAACAGGAGTCACTGTGCACTGTGCACATGCTCCTCTGTTCTTAATGTGTTGTACTATGAGAATTAACAGTAAAACTAGTCTTCAAACAGTACTTTATACTTTGTGTGTGTGTGTGCAAACTGTTGAAATCTTTACTTAATATAGAGTTGATCTTCTGTATATAAAGATAATTAAAAATGAATCTTAATGAAGAATAGGACAGGAGAGGGAGTAGGAGATGGGATGGGAGGGCAGTATGGGGGGAAGAACCACTATAATCCAAAAGTTGTACTTATGAAAGTTCTATTTATTAAATGAAAGCTTTATATTAAAAAAGGAATGCAGTCATCTAGGAGGCACCGTGCTGTCACTGCTCTGCCGTTCACACAGATGCCAGCCTTCTTCAGGGAGGCCCCAGACTCCAAAAAGCCTTATCAAGAAGCCTCCATCCTGTTACTCAGCTGTCAGTGGCTTCTTGTTTTCATCCAAGGGGATCTTCAAATGTATGAAATATTTATTTAACATTTTACATGTGAATTCTGAACAGCTGATAGACTAATGCCGGTGAACATTCAATTCAATAAAATTGGCTGCTTAATGAACCATACCTTATAAACTGTCAGCTCACTTCATAGTCATCCTATGTGGGTGCTAAGAGGCCAGCGCCATGGCTCAACAGGCTAATCTTCCGCCTTGCAGCACTGGCACACCGGGTTCTAGTCCCGGTCGGGGCACCAGATTCTGTCCTGGTTGCCCCTCTTCCAGTCCAGCTCTCTGCTGTGGCCCGGGAGTGCAGAGGAGGATGGCCCAAGTCCTTGGGCCCTGCACCTGCATGGGAGACCAGGAGAAGCACCTGGCTCCTGCCATCAGATCAGCGTGGTGCGCCGGCCGCAGCAGCCATTGGAGGGTGAACCAACGGCAAAAGGAAGACCTTTCTCTCTGTCTCTCTCTCTCTCTCACTGTCCACTCTGCCTGTAAAAAAAGAAGAAGAAGAAGAAGAAGAAGAGTAAGTGCTGTGCCTGTACACTCAGTTCTAAAATATAAACTAAGTATGAGGTTCTTCCTCCCTCCCTTCCTCGCTCCCTCCCTCCTCTCTTTCCCTTCCTCCCTCCATTCCTTCCTTTGTTCTTTTAATTTTTTAAGATTTATTTATTTGAAAGTCAGAGTTACACAGAGAGGTAGAGAGAGAGAGAGAGAGAGAGAGAGAGAGAGAGAGAGAGAGGTCTTCCACCCTCTGGTTCACTCCCCAAATGGCCACAATGGCCGGAGCTGCACTGATCCGAAGCCAGGAACCAGGAGCTTCTTCCGGGTCTCTTATGCAGATGCAGGGGTCCAAGGACCATCTTCTGTTGCTTTCCCAGGCCATAGCAGAGTGCTGGATTGGAAGAGGAGCAGTGGGACTTGAACTGGCGTCCATATGGGATGCCGGCACTGCAGGTGGTGGCTTTACCCACTACACCACAGCTCCGGCCCTAGTCTTCTTTTTATTTTTTAAAGCAGAGAACAAACTAGAAAGCACAGAATCAGTGAGCAACTTGCCAGAGCCCAGAGTGGAGACTCCCCCTCATGGTGTATTCTCATTTGCAGCTGGCTCCTAAGATGTCCTGTGGCAAAATCTCCTGATAGAAAAATTTTAAATAACTTTGTTTATTTGAGATGTCATCTTCTCTAACAGCTGCCTGGCTACATGTTTATTTACAAAACAGAACTGATTTTGGAGAAACATGAAAACTCAAAACTGTTGGCTCTAAGTCACAGTCAAGGACTATGCTTTGAGTAATTTTACCTGGCAGGAGTTTGGCTGTTTCAGAGAGCATAAAATTGCCTCAGACTGATCTGTTGTGAATGTCCTTGTCGTCCTGATTGCTTTCTGGTGGGTTCCATCTACTCTCCATCTAAGAAGACGAGGAAAGTCAAGCTAAGGTTCATCTGCTTGGGAATTGGAGGGTAAGAAGTTACGTAAAATGCAGTTTTCTGGAATATGCCATGCCGGCAGCAGGATACAGAAGGAACAAAGATAGAATCTTTTTGTTAGAAAGCAATTTCAGAGCACGGGTATCCATGCACTGTCTCAAGCTGATGCCAGTTACATTGCTGCCTAGGAACATGAACCCATTAGGAAGCTCTGCTTTTGAGGAAAGAATGTTCACTTTTGTTGGGGCTATGGAGATGGGATGAAGGGAAAGAGAAGATTTGAAATGATGACAGAACACAAATCTCTCCAACTGCCAATGATTCTGTAGCACGAACTTGAGGTCTCCCAGGAAAACGTGTCTCTTTGAGGCCTTGCTGGGAAACTATCCACAGCCTTGGGGTGGCATCAGAGCCAGCAGCTTTACTTCCATGGTGTCACTCACAGACAAGTCGCTGTGACCCCAAACACCCTGAGACACACGTTTACCACAGAGGGGTTCCTGGGCACCTGAGTCTTGCCAATTTCCAGGCTGTGGGTATCAGACACACTGTCTCTCCAAGAGGTACCTGGTCCCGGGCCTCATAGCTCAGAGGACAGCATGTGTGTAGCCTCTTTAGAATAATTGGCGGGTTTCTGGATGGTGGTAGCCACCAGGAATATCAGATACTCTGCACATTCGTCATGGTTTTCAAGGTTAAAACCATTAGTCTCTATGGAGGTCTTGAGGTTAGAGAACAGAACATAGACTCTGGACTTCTGTTTCTTCGTCTGCTCGGGGTAAAGGTGGATTTGAGATGAGCAAGAGTCCATCCATGCTTGCCCACAGCTAAGGGCGGCTTGCTTTTCCCCTTGTAAATTGATGACCTGGGACAGCTCTGCTCAAACGGCAACAGCCAACCCAGTGTGAGCACAGGGAGAACTCAGATCTGACTACTGTGAACTGCTGTGTCTAACTTCACTAACAGTCTTTATTTCTTAGCTTTTTGTCAGTTTAATGAATTACTTGAGCTGGCTAACTTTATACAGAAGAGAGGTTGATTTAACTCACAATTTTGGCAGTGAAAGTCAAACAACATGGTATGGGTTCTAGTAAGGGCTCCTCCCTTTAGCTGCGCTACCTTGTGGCAGATGGCAGTGGTGGGAGGACATCTGGGGCTGAGTAATTACATCTCCACACAGGAAGTCATTACTTCTACACAGGAAGTAAGTACATCTCCACACAGGAAGTCATTACATTCTACAGAAGAAGCCGGAGAAAGGCTAGGTGGGGCCGGGCTCGTGCTTTTATAATAATCCTCTCCTGAAAACTAACCAGGGTTCTCTGGAAGGCAGCCTTAATTCCCTTTAAGGGCACACTCCCAGTTGAGCCAGGAATTCCCACTAAGCCCTGCCTCTTAAAGGTTCCAGATCATCTCTCAATACTGCCACCCTGAACACCAAGCTCCCCACATAGAAACCTTTAAGGGAACAAACAACATTTAAACCATAGCACGGTTGCATTGTGACTAATCCTGGATTCATTCATCATCTTTAGGCTTCATACTCACCCTTTGCAGTTGCAGGCCAGGGACATTTCCTACTTATGCCCTATAAACACTGTCTTCATGTGGACAACAAGGGGCTACTTGGCAGGTGCAGGCTTCCAAGTATTGAGAATTCGGTCGGCATTTCACTCATGCCTACTGTAGGCTGCCCACTTCAAAATTCACCTTGAGATCCTGCAGTGCTATGTGTGAGTCTTAGACTGCACGGACAATAAACTATGGAAAACTTGTTCTGTAAACAAAAAGGTGCCTCCTCACTTTTAAATTTAGCTGGGAGGTGATAGCTTGATAGCTTTCCACTTTTATTCTTCAAAAACTTGTAGCACTTTGGCCAATACAAGGGTAGAAATTCCCCAGGTTGCATCTTTGGGTCTATAGTAATTTCGATCAGATATCATCCTCAATGGCACAGAGACATAATAATAGGAAATAACTCCAGGTTTTTCTGCAATCATTATTTCCAAACAAATGCAGCTGTTTACTCAGATCTAATTATGAAAGGACTGTAGTGCCCACAGGAAATCACATTTTTAAAATATCTAAACAAGAGTATTAATGCTTTCATTAATAACAAAAATATTTCATAAATATTCTTGGTTTCCTTCAAGGCAAAAATGTTGAATTCAGAGAATATAAACCTCTTGTAAGGTGAGACCAACTGTATGCTTGGCTCCCCTACCCGGTTTATGAAAGTATCTCAAGGTCCACCTAATCTTTACATTAAAAAGAGGGTTAAGGATAAAGTAGCAATTTAGATTGGCGGTGGGGCATTAGCTCCCTCAAGGGTGGAGTCCCAAGTGGTTAACCACCCTGTGTGTTAGGTTTACATCCCCAAGTGACACCCACAGAGACACCTCCCTTAGCGAACTGCTAAAAGTGAGTCCTAAGGTTACAATGCTGAGCAGAGCCCCCTCATCTCAATGCTCAAAGAAATCCCAACAGGGGAAGCAGTGCCTCCAGATGGGAGCCAGATGGGGAATTGGTCTCTAATCCACACCTTTAAAACGAGTTCCCCATGTGTTTTGATTTACTACAACCACACCACCTGCGGCTCTCCTTGGCCAGTTAACCCCAGATGCCCCCAGCGACTTCCTACAAACTTTCCCCAACTCAGGATTTCCATCAGAGTCCCTACCAGCACCCACTTCCCCTCTGTGGCCACTGTTTCTCCTTTCAGGGCCTCTCTTATTCTAATGATGAAAATGAAGAAGATTCTGCTCAGCACCAGAGCTTTAGGATGCTTCTTTGAGGCGTCTGTAAGTTTTGTCTTTATTATGTGGACAGGGGGTTAAACCAGCACAGTTATCCAGCCGTGTGTGGTGGGGGTGGGACAGAATTGCGTGGGAATAAAGCACCCGCTCATCTATTCCACAGGACAGTCTCTGGTTCTTAAAGCCACTTCCATTTGTTGTGCTTCAGGAAAAAAATTATTTCCCTTCAATTAATTTTCTGTTCACAGCAATACGATTTTAGGTAAATATATATCATAAGTTAGTCTTTCTCTGATTTTATTTAAACAGTGAGTTGAGAAGAGAATCAACTAGCAGATGTTTATTGAAACTCTATTTTATGGTGATTATCCCTAAGCTAGGGCTATGAGAGACAGAAACCAAATCTCTTCGCAGAAGATTCTGTTAAAGAATGACCACAGATTAAACAGCAATTAATCAGCATGTAATTCACTCACAAGCAGGTGAAAGCCCACAGAAGTGCTTTGGAGGTTGGGGTAGGGCTGGATGATGTCGGGAAGCTCATGGTACAGCCCCGGCCCACAGCTCTGGGCTTCAGGCTTCTGTCTAGCCCCCTCTGTCTGGGAAGTGTAGCGCCCTGGAGCTCCAAGTTACTCCAGCCTGCTGTGCCCTGGAGTACATCCACTGAGGGGTTTACTGGGTTAGCCGCTTTTGCACACCCTTTGTGAATACCTTTGTCATGCAACTCCTTAGTTCCAAAGCAATGTAAACTTTCAGTTGCTGGAGTTGGTCATCCTTTTACCCGCCAGCCACAGTGTCCTCCAAGTACAGGATAGGTCTCCAGGGAGTAATGCATTGAGTTCTTTTCCCCTTGATCAGCTACATCAACTGGAAATGTTCCACCAAGGTGGAAGGATTCCAGGTGGGCATTGGGAATTTGGGGTAAAATGTGGCTACTTGAGGGCTTTAGCAGAGGCCCTCCAACGCATGGGGCAGTGGGTACAAAGGGAGAAGATATGCAGTGAAAGACAGGTATCGGAGTGGGCCAGATGCAAGGGGCCTCAGGAACCAGGCAGGAGAGCCGCAGCTTGATGAGGGCAGTGTGGGGGCCCGGGGCTCTTAGCAGGAGCATAGCATGCAGAGAAGAGCTTTCTTCATGCCTTCACCTGTCACAGTGGGACAGTGGTCCCTGTCTACATGCTTCACTAGGCCAGGAGACAGGGTCTGTGATGGAAGGAACAGAGACCAATATGGCGAGGCACTAATCAGCCAGAGGGGTGAGAGAAAAGTCACTTAGTACAGTTGCCTTCAGCTGGTGTTGGAATTTAATCTCTCCATGACAAATTTAGTTAGGAAATTAGGAAGGATTTCTGTTGGTCATGGCAGACATGAGAATAGTTTCCTAAATGAGGCTGTGAACTCTCTCTGTCTGCCTGTGGTTCCCTGGGCAACACAGCGGTAACACCCAGCCAAACTTGGATCGTGTTGGTTGTTACCCAGAGCAGCCAGAATTAGATATGGTCCAGGGATGAGTACAAGTTGTAGCCTTGGGGAGAGGCCAAGGTTAACATCAGAAGAGTAAGGGCAGCCATCGAGCTCCAGGGCCAGTAGGAAGCTGTAAATAGGTGAGACAAATGGTTAGGCCCAGAGGCAAGAATGCAAAGCGAGATAAACGGTCCAGACACTGTTTGTGGCAGATGATATAAATTAGACTCAAACCAGTTGCAAAAATTGGAAGTATTGACTTGAGTAACAGAGAAGCAGGGATCTAGTTGTTGTGGACAGTGGTCTGGGTCTCTCCCACTTTTGGCTCTGCTCACTGCCCTGGCTCCATGCTCAGGGTTCATGCTGCATCAGTGCCAGCCACACACACCATTCTGTCTGCACCTCCACAGAAAGAAGAGCTTTCTACCTTACTATGCTGAAATCCACTTCAAACCCAGGAATTGAGTTCCACTGGCTCTGGTAGTGCCACTTGCCAATCCCCAAACTAATCATGGTAACCATGAGATGCAGTGTTCAACGGCCAGGGCTGGCTTGTGGCAAATCCTGAAAACTATGGAGAATAGGTGGTTCCTTTCAAGATTCTTTCATCCTAAAAAGATGACTGGATTCTGGCTAGAAAAAAATAAGTGACGGCTACCATAGTAAAACAGAGTGAGCACAGTCCCCACGGGGTGCTGTTTCGTTGACCAAGGCCCAGGGCTTCCAGATCAAAGTTTAGAAAGGAAATTGGAGATTTCAGACAATAGGGAGATGATTTTTCTTAAGTATCTTCCTGTAGACTTGTGAATAGAGGACTAGACTGAATGACCACCGTCCTCAGTGCTTGAAATAAGCCCCACCTTCTGTCCCCTGATTTTACACACTGGATCATCTGTTAAATAGTCAGACTTAAAGCAAGAAGGTGATATTTTCTCTGGGCCAAATTAATTTTTTCATTTCTTCTGGGATTAACATCTGGAAATATGCAGTATATTCCAGTAATGGACTATTAGTGTTCCCCTGGGTCATTTGTATCAGCTAACCTATGGTATCCTTCAAAACACATCATTAGGGCTCAGCTTTTCCTATCAGCATTGTTTTGCTATCAGATCATTACATGTAGTATTTATGCCATTGTATGGTAACATGTGTGCTAACATTGTTTAGTTTCGGGATTATGCACAATCCCATTACTTGATGACCTGCTAGTGACATTGAATGTTGGTTTAAATTTTGTTTGTGTAACAAAAATTACCAGGGGTGGGTATATTTTCATAAATCTGAAAAAATAAGTAAACTGGCTTGGAAAGATTTATTCTCAGTGAATCCAGAGTCACTGAGTTCCCATGATACCATTCAACTCTTGGAGAAGAGGTCATAATTTTCTTCCCTTTGTTATTTCATAGTGGTCAAGTATTTAATACTAATAGTCACATAAACAGAAGCAAAAACAGCACATTTCTCAAATTTGTGAACTTGGACATTGGCTTCTGGGGTGAAGACAGCTGGTCTCCTTCAGGTTTGTGAAATATAGTATGGTATTGAGTTCTGGGCACTGTAAATTAGCCCAGTTTGGAATACAGAGTTGTCCATGATAAAGGGATTTAGCTCATTAAAGAGCGGATGCCAGGGAAATGTGAGATCTGAAGTTCCATAATGTGGATGGGGAATTAGACCCCCAAGGAAAAGCTAGGGCCAAGGAGGAGAAAATTCAGGAAGAGATGTTTGGCTCATTCAGAATAGTTCAAATGTGTCTTGTTTGCCTCTGGTTGAAAGCATTAGGATTTCTGAGTCTTGGGTGTGTTCAAGAGGATTCTGATGATCAAAGAGTAATCCTAGCTGTATTTTGGAAATTTATATTCTTTAAATAAAAGCTTTATTAAAAAAAAGAGTAATCCTGATATGTAAGTAGATCCTACTTTGTTAAACTAAATTCTTCACCTGTGAGCAGGAACTCTTTCTAAAGGACTTTGATCGGCCAATCAGCTTCATCATCTGGTTCACCGTCTGCTCCTCCCAACGTGATTTATGTGTCTCCTGTCTTATAAACCAAACATGAACTAAACCCCAAGTACTCCTCGTGTCTCCTTCAGCTGGGGACCTGTCCCGTGCCATTGACAGCCATGCATTTTGAATGTATTGGCTAGATGTGGTTTGCATGACTTCTCCATGAGCATTGCAGGGACAGCCCAGCCTGACTTATCTCTGTGTCCCTCCTCTGAGGCCGACCCTTCTGAGGTCACCCACGATTGTCATCAGTAAATCCAGTGGACACACTGCAGTGCTCAGACTGAATGATCTTTCAACTTGGTGACTCTTGGGGCATCTGCATTCCTGTTACTCCCACAACTGCACGTGTTCCTGGTATTCTTACCATCTCCATGACTATGACTTCACAGCCTCATCTGTCCTCTCTTCTTATACCCACTACTTAAAGGAGAGGCTCAAGAATTTTAGTTTTGGGACCAGCACTGTGACATAGCGGGTGAAGCACCGCCTCCAATGGTGGAAGCCCATATAGGTGCTGGTTTGATTCCCAGCTGCTCCATTTCCAATCCAGCTCTCTGCTTGTGTGCCTGGGAAGGCAGTGGAAGAGAGCCCAAGTCCTTGGGCCGCTGCACTCATGTGAGACCTGGAAGAAGCTCCTGGCCCAGCCCTAGTCATTGTGGTCATTTAGTGGGGTGTGCTGGCAAATGGAAGATTCTCTCTCTCTCTCTCTCTCTCTCTCTCTCCTCTCTCTCCTCTCTCTCCTCTCTCCTCTCTCTCTCTCTCTCTGTAACACTTTAAAATAAGTAAATAAATCTTTAAAAGAAGTCATACTTGGCCAGCATCCTGAGGCTCTGTGTCAGTGACTGGAGAAGTGCTGCCTGTCACGGTGGTGTTCCCCAGGCCTCTCTCCTGACTCTGCCTCCTCTCCCACACATCCCTGGTTTCAGTTACCTCGTAAGGTGAGGATTCCCAAAGGACTTTCCCTTAGGTTCCCAAACTGGAAATAGAACTACCTTCTCAACAGCCTCACTCGGGCCTCAAACTAGACATCAAAACTTCATCTCCCCACTTCACCTTCTTCCAGATTCTCTGTGTCAGGCTGACCTCTTGGGGCATGGAGTAGGGCAGAGAAGGGTAGTGTGTGGATCCTGGAGGAAGGAGAACAGGGAATAGCCAGTAGAACTTACCAGAAATCTAGTTGATCATGCTGGAATCCTGGAAAACAGCCTTTAGGATCCCTCTTGATTTCCCCAGGCAGGCAGTCACCTAGCTCTGCTCACTCCATTTCCTGCATGTTACATGACCCCACCTGTCTGTGTCTCCTCATTGCTATCATTTCTCTCCTAGGTGACCGGGACTTCCTGTTTCCTTCTTTAGCGTCTCTCATCACCCTCTGGACAGAATCCGCATTCTGTGTCTTGTCCTCTGAGGCCCTCCCCTCTCCCTCTCGCAGTTAACCCTCTGTCCCAAGCACCAGGGTCGTTGAACTACTTTTCTATCTGGAACCATCACTGTGTCGGTCACTGTCATCCTTTGGATCTCAGCTTCAGTGCCGTTCCCCCTAGAAAGCCTTCTCCAAATTCCAGGGCCCTGGAAACTGCAGGCCCTGTGCTGGCCCTTGCCACCCGTTTTCTGCTCACTTTTCCTGGTCAGCTGTAAGCTCCTGGAGGACATAGCTGTGTTTGCATTCCCACTACAGAATGCTGTAGCCTAGATCAAGCTTCAGAGACTCTTCCTATCAAATAGAGAAACACAAATATTTGTCCTGGTCCGTGCTGCCCTAAGATAAATGTATTTCTGCCTTGTGTTCCCCACTGTTCCTCCGAGCTGGGCTCTGGGGGACTCCAGGAGGCCCCTTGCAGCACTCACCCATTGCTTCCAAAGTGTTGGTCCATCTCCCTTCCCATGAGGCTCCCTTCTTCCTGCTGCTGAGAACCTGCTGCCATTACCATTACCTCCCTTCTCTGGCTATAAACTGGGCTGGGCAATCTGGATAATTGGACTGGTGGCCTTCCCGGGGCCTTGCATTGGATTCTGAGATCCTTATCTTTCCTGCGATCCCTTCCTTGGCTCCTCCTTCGGAATTCACATCTTCCTTCATAAAGTTCACACTTGGCAAAGCCTTCTAAAGCAGTTCCAGACGTTTCTGGAATGTGCATGACCCGGCCATTATCAATGAAGCTCTAGAGTTGAAACTACTGCAGTTGCTTCCGAGAAGTGGATGATTCAGTCACATCTAAGTAGCTGGGCTTCAGATCAGACCCTAGAGAGACCTGGAAATGCATGTTTTTAGATTTAGATTTTAGATTTAGATTGCTGTGTCAGTTCATCCCATATCAGGATCCCTGTAATCCTCAAAGAAAGGAACCAATAATGAGAAAAGTCCTGGAAGTGAATCCAGAGTTTGGGCAACTTGGAGCTCTGTGAGCTGGATGTGTGCCTAGAAGGTTCTTAAAGCAAGAATATCCTGCTGTAAACCCCCAGAAAGGGCCCTCTAGTGCCCAGCTCTGTGGGACCATTTACCTAAGAGCACATTTATGTGGCCCTGTTGATGAACACACCCGGCCAGGTCACACTGAGCAAGTGGCCTGGGCCATGGTAGTGACAAACACAGCCCATGTGGCCTCGTAGCATGCTGCTCTGGAAGCTAAGAGCCCCGGCAGGCTCCACCAGCCCAAAAGTATAAACACAAGGCCCACGTTAGTGCCTGGCGTCTTGCCCATGGATGGCTGAGGATGAATAACAGGCAAGCTGCACCCAGGCATCTGTTTCCAGGGGCATCCAGGAGAGAGTTTTGTTGTTATGTGAGCGGTTGCTCAGAGAAAGGCCATTGATAATCTCATTGAAAAGGAGACGGGAAATGCTGTTCAGTCCACCTTTAACAGGCAGATTTATCTACAGCAAGACAGGGCAGCTGTGGCCCCAGGTACCCACGGCTCTGGCACAACCTGGCGCCGTGAGAAAACTCTTACAAGCCTGGCTGTTTCCACTGCCTTCTGTGAAATGCAGGGACTTGCTTGGTCACACTGGAATACTTCCCAGCTCTAAAAAACTTGAGACCCTTTCCCAGCTCACTGGGCTGGACCTCTACGTCCATTCTTGTAAAATCCCAAGTCCAGTGTGCATCTCAGCATCTCTAACTTGTTGTTTCCAAGCACTCAGAGCAGCTAAATCCAAACCCTGACCTCGCTGAAGTGCCAAGGGCAGATTCTTTTTCTCTACTTTCAGAGCTCACTGCCAAACAAGTCTTTGACAAGGATGAAGTCAACTCTCAAATAGTCACAGCTCCCTCCTGTCTCCCCAGCAGTGCCCCTGGGGCAGTGTGGGTCTGAAGGATCCCGGACTGGGGGGCCGGAGCAGGAGCCCTGATGGACAGCAGTGGGAACCCCTGTCTCTGTGCAGGGCATGGCTTCCTTCCCCATGGAGACAGTGCTGTATGTATCTCCTGCTGCATTCCCATGTGGCCGCCCATCCTCTCAGATCGGAGTGATGAAATGATGTGATGCTGGTAAAATGGACACACTGACTTGAACTTGACAGAGGTCAATGGCTACGGGATCTCTTGTCCTTAGAGCATCTCTCTTGGCCAGTTCCCTCTTCTCCACTGCATCAGCAGTGCCCCTGGCCCCACAGGCAGCCTTCCCCAGGACACGTGATGGTCCCGTCGCTCGAGCCCTCCCTGAGCACTGCGAACACCGTGCCTGGCTTCTCTGTCCTCAGACTGCGCCAGTGTCCTGCCATCGCAGACATCCTCAGAGACGCGCTTGGTGCTGGCAGCGCCGCGGTTAGACCGGGGGAAAGGAAGTCGTGGACTTTGGAGCCAGGCTGGGATCTGAGTCCTGGCCCTGCCCCTGCTGGAGGCATGGTTTTGAGTGGGCTGCCTAGCCTCTGGCTCAGTTTCCTCCCTGACAGAAGGAGGCCTTAAGGGCTTTCACAAAGCTGAAGACAGCATAACCAGGGTGCTACAGGCCCTGCCCCGCCTGCCTGCTCCCTGGGGAGGGGCGCAGTTCACACTCACAGCCCCAGCAAGCTCGCCTTGCCCCCTTGGTGAATGGGACCCCCACTGATCCCGTTGCCCAAGCCAGACACCTAAGAGTGACCAGAGACTGCTCCCCGTCACTTCTCATGCCCAGTGAGGCTCCAGGTTACAGTTGCTTCTGTGATAGCCATGCGGTCTGGCCCTTCCTCTCCAACCCTGTGGCTGTGGTTTGGATTGGGCCCTTGTCGTCTTGGGTGGCCAGGGGCTGAAGTCTTCTAACTGGCCACTCTCCCTGTCCTTTCTTCCCCTTCCCTGCTGCCCTGCTGGAGTTACTTCTATGAATGGAATGCGATCAACTCAACATCCTTGACTCAACACCATCCGGGATTCCTACCCCTGCAGAGTGAGATCCACCTTTATCCCCATGGCCTGGCCTCTAAGATCCTGCCCTGTGGCCCGGCTTACCTTGGCAGCCCCTGCCCAGCTGGGCACCCTGCACCGCAGCTGCCAAGAGAAGCAGACACTGGGCTGCTCAGCCTGGGCTTGGCCAGGGACGTGCAGTCTACTTACCTCCCCCAAACGAATGGAACTGCACTGCCTGTCCCCTCATTCCTATCACACGAGACCCCCGCGTGACACACGTCCTTCCAACAGACGCGAAACCTAAGCACATAGAGCCATATGCGAGATGAGCAGAGCACCAGGGCCAGCGTCCTCCAGTGCGCCCTCCTGCTCACCCATCCAGAGCCTGTCTAAAGATCGCTAAATCTAGTAAATAAATCAGTAGACACTGGGGGCGGAAAGCTGCAGAAAGTGAAAGGCCGGGTCCCCATTCAAGCCTGTGGGGTCTGAGCTGCCAGAGTCTCCATCTTCAGATTTCTGCAGCTCCCCTTGGCGGTTTTGCAGGCAGTGTCGGCAGGGTTAGATAGAATACTTCCCTCCAGTACAAAACCGAGGAGACTGTGCTTCTGCCTACATCTCTGTGTGCCCCTGCACTTATTTGAAAAATCATTACCAGCACACAGCCTGAAGAAATATGAAAGGGAAAAATTGAAACAATCCACTTTTGAAAGAATCAATACAAGCAAATTGCTTAGAAATTGCTTGTTGAGATAGGTATAGGAAAAATTCTGTGAATGATTTAAAAATATCAAAAATAATCTGTTCTTGGATGGCTTTCTTTCAGTGCCCTTAAGCTTTTTTTTTATGGAAAAGGATAACATAGTATCTTACGGGTTTAGTTTATTCCTGAAACAGGATAAGGAATTCCAATAAGCCACCTTCGTTCTTGGAAAAGCTGTGGCTTAACATCGAATTATGGGTGAGAGAATAAACAGGGGTGTGTTTTAAGTTAAAATAAAACTCTTAAGGTAGACATTTAATGTTTTACAGTTTTCTGGTACAGCTAGGGTTTGACCTCCAGAAGTGGGGCAGTCAGCACTGAAACCCCAGCCCATGTAGGTGCTGGCCCTCAGGGTGTGGCCACACCTGGTCGCCGTCTCCAAGCTCAGCAGAGACCCTCAGGTGAAACCAGCATTTCGCAAGTGGAGGAAGAACAGGTAAGTGCCTGGGGTCTTCAGGCCTCCTGGTGCAAGAACCAAGGGGCAGGGGAACTCTGGCTACCCACTCTCCTGCTGCATGCTAGGCAGATCTCCCCAGACGGCCGCCACCCAGTGTGATCCCAGAAGCCCTCTCTGAAAATTCTCTGCGTAACTTTCCTTGTTGGACACGTCTGACTCCTCGTAAGAATCAGAAGACACCATCCTGCCATCAGCAGAGCACGGGTCAGAGCATCAGGTCGGGGGCTGCAGTAGGTTAAGCTGCTACTTGCAGTGCTAACATCCCTATGGCATCCCAGCAGAGTGGACAGTGAGAGAGAGACAGAGAGAAAGGTCTTCCTTTGCCGTTGGTTCACCCTCCAATGGCCGCTGTGGCCAGCGCACCACGCTGATCCAAAGCCAGGAGCCAGGTGCTTCTCCAGGTCTCCCATGGGGTGCAGGGCCCAAGAACTTGAGCCATCCTCCACTGCACTCCCGGGCCACAACAGAGAACTGGCCTGGAAGAGGAGAAACCAGGACAGAATCCGATGCCCCGACCTGGACTAGAACCTGGTGTGCTGGCGCCACAGGTGGAGGATTAGCCTATTGAACCGCAGCGCTCAAAAGCTCGGGGGGCCTGCTCTGCTTCCAATCCAGCTCCCTGCTAATGCACCTGGGAGGGCAATGGATGATCGCCCAAGTACTTGGGCCCCTGCCATCCACTTGAGAGACCCAGAAGGTGTTCCTGAATCCTGGCTCCTGGCTCCAGCCCTGGCTGATGCAGGCATTTGGAGTGTGAACCAGTGAATGGAAGAGATCTCTCCCTCTCTTTGTCTGATATGGTGTAATTAGGTAGTTAGTCAAAGTTTAGATGAGTTGGGATTCTTGTACCCCTGCAGAATAATTCTGTCTCCTTAACTGTGGGTTTGATACACCCATCTTCCTAGGTTGCACCTGTTGCATCCAGGACCAGGGTGCTTGCTGTGACTCCATCAAGTTTGTCTATCCCCTACCACGTTAGAGCCCAAGAAAGACAGGACAGCCTGCTGTGGCAGGAGGGCCCTGGGTTCCTTCCTTGACACAGTCTGCCTGTGTCCACGCTGGTGTCCTGATCTCAGCTGTGGTCAGCCATGCTGGGGCAGGGCCTGCACTGGATGACACTAGCTCCCTCAGGCCAGGATCCTGCCTTGAGCCTGGGAGTCCCTCGGTGGGTGGCAGGGCGTTGGTAGGTGGGAGGAGGGATGCACTTGGCTTTTACCAAGTGACAAGTTAGCACTTAGGACGGACTGAGCAGTGTGATATGACTTAAAGCATTTTAAGGAGGTCGGAGGCATTCAGTTCTGAATATGGAGGAGGCGTGTCCCTCTGAATATATTCATGGAGAGCTAAGTGGATCAGAAGGTAGAACAGTGATTACTGGAGACTTGGAGGGCCAGGAGAACAGGAGATGGGCAGACTGGTGGTGGGTACCAGAGTAGTTAGATGGAAGGAAGGAATGCGTCCTGGGTTCTACAGCAGATGGCGGGGGCAGGGGCGACAATAGTTGACAGTAACTAATCTTCTCTGAGAACCTAGAAGAGAGGAATTTGAAGGCCACAAACATGAAGTGATGGCATGGAGATGGAATGTTAAGTACCCTGGCTTGATTAGCACACATTGTGCCCTGTGTAGACATTGAAACATCGCATTGCACCATTATTAATGCTAATCAACATTTTTGTTCTTAAGTTTCAGGAAATGGAAATACTAACTACCCTGTTTAATCATTACATACATGACTACACTGTGAGGTTAGCATTGTGAAAGCAACACCCAGACTGATGATGCTAAGAGTCTCTGCTCAGGCTGGTGGATGAAGTGGCTCGGAAACTCAGTGACTCCGTCTGTAAAGTGGAAGTTATTAATTCAGTCCCTGTATGTCAGGCTTTTATTAAATAGATGACAAATACCATCTAAGCATGAAAGACAAGTAGAATATCACTATTAGGATGATTATTATTAGTGACATAGCTCATTTCTAATGTAATTGATAATGTGTTTATACTATAAATTTCATATGAAATATTAATGGAAAATGTTTATTAAGACAGTGGTGAGAGGGAGCAGGCTGGTGACCTTTCCTGATTTATTACCTTATAAAAGTTTCCAGGAAGTATATTCTGAAAGCACCATTTCCTGATCCCTTTAAAGCACGTCCCATGGGACAGTGGCCAAGCTGCAAACACTTAAGCTCTTGGAGGATTTCAGCTACATCCCAGGCTGCAAGGTGGGGAAGAAATCTCTCCGGGAAATGGCCTATTCTGACTTTGAGATACAGAAGAGGAGACCAGGTTGCTTTAGGAAAATCGCTTTTCTGGAATTTAACCAGAGTGAAGTGACCTTGTGAGGCTGGTCCCCGCCACACTCATACATCCCTGCTCTTACAGTTTTCTGTGTCTTCACTGTCTGCTCACTTTTTGATCATCTTTCTTCTGCTCAACTGTTTCAAACTTCAGGCAACTTCATTTCCTGCTTATTTACATGTAGTAGAAACTCAATTTTTATGTGCTGTCATTGTTCATGTGAAATCTACTTTTAAAAATTACTTTATTTAAATATTTCAACAAACACCCATGAAAGCACTACCTAAAATGAAAACCAAAATATCAGAGAATAACCCATTCCGCCCAGCTCTCTCTCTCCTTAGATTACTGAGGTCGGCACTTGACTTTCTGTACATCTATTTCTATCCCATAAGTATGTCCCTAAAATCATACTGCTAAATTTTAGTTGTTTTTAAAATTGATTTTGGAATTTCCATCTATAATTCAAAATTAAATCACTACAGTCCATACTTCTGGTTGTAGGTACTCATGGTTCTTAACTTGTGATATTGTAAAAATAGTGCATTATTTGAGTATATGAGGGGTTTCCCCAAAGTTCATGGAAAATATGCACTATGAAAAAGCTATGCAGGATTTTCAAAAATTTTTGCACAGAAATAAACCTACCTTTTTTCATTTAAAGATTTAAAATTTTGTATTTATATAAAGGGAACAAATTCCACTTATTTCATATATACAGTTTTGGGAGCATAATATTCCCACCCTACCCTCTCTCTCTCCCTGTTCTCATCATCTTTCTTCCTTCCTTTCTTATATTGCTTTTAATTTTTACAGTGACAGACTCTCAATTTACTTTATAATCACAAGCTTAACCCTCAACTAAATAAAGAATTCAACAAGGTGTGTAAGTAGAGAAACCACTGTTCCTCAAGAGTGCAGACAAGGGCTATGGGTGAGAGAGATCTTCCATTCACTGATTCACCCACCGAACACCCACAGTAACCAGGAGAGGGGCCCAAGTACGTGGACCGTATTTTGCTGCTTACCCAGACACATTAGCAGGGAGCTGGATCAGAAGGGAGTGGTCAGGACTCTTGTCGGTGCTCATATAGGATGCCAGTGTTGCACACAAAGGCTTAACCCACTGTGCCACAATGCCAGGCCGTAAAGTCATCTCTTCATGCCATTTTCCATCAGTTTTTGAAGTCTCTCCATGTGACAGTCTATTCATTTTCCTGTTAGAAGTCATCCGGATTGTTTCCAGATCTCTGCTAACCTGTGAAACACTCTTGTCCCTGTCTTTTGGTGCACGGGCTTCCCTGGCTCTTAGGGACTACGGATGCCTGGATTAACAACAGACTGCTCCCTGTGGAGATGTTTCAGTTCTGCTCCTCCCAGGCAGGGGTCTGAGGGCCGTTACATCCATCCTGGGCACCATCAGGCTGTGTCTTTTTTCCTACTTGATTCACAAACTGGCATCTCAGTGTGGTTTTGATTTGCATTTTCCTGATCACCAGTGACATTGAGCCCCTCTGCATAGATTTGGTGATTATATGCTTCATTGTCTGTGAAGTGTGTGCTGAAGTCTTCTGGACATTTAAACATTGGATTATCATTTTTTTCTTAATGCTTTATATTAGTTCTTCGAATTACAAATACTAATCTCCTTGTCACTTCTGTACTGCATATACCTGCTCCCTTATTGTAATGTGCTTTCAGTTTCCTTAAGGTAGCTTGGTTTTCTGTGATAAATAGCACTGTGGGGGCCGGTGCCCTGGCTCACTTGGTTAGTCTTCCACTGGGGCCCCGCATCCCATGTGAGCTCCGGGTTCTAATCCCGGCTGCTGTTCTTCCTGTCTGGCTCTCTGCTGTGGCCGGGAGGGCAGTGGAGGATGGCCCAAGTGCTTGGGCCCTGCACCCCATGGGAGACCAGGAGAAGCACCTGGCTCCTGGCTTCGGATTGGTGCAGCGCCAGCTGTGGTAGCCATTTGGGGGGTGAACCAACGGAAGGAAGGCCTTTCTCTCTGTCCCTCTCTCTGTCTATACCTCTACCTGTCAAAAAAAAAATATAGCACTGTGGAACTCATTTACGACCCTTTTCAGACTTTTTAAGGAGGTCAGAGGCATTCAGTTCTGAATATGGAGGAGGCATGTCCCTCTGAATGTATTCACGGAGAGCTAAGTGGATCAGAATGTAGAACAGTGATTACTGGAGACTTGGAGGGCCAGGAGAACAGGAGATGGGCAGACTGGTGGTGGGTACCAGAGTAGTTAGATGGAAGGAAGGAATGCGTCCTGGGTTCTACAGCAGATGGCGGGGGCAGGGGCGACAGTAGTTGACAGCAACTAATCTTCTCAAGGTCTGGAAGACATTTGCCTCTATTCTCTACTGGTGTCTAGTGCTGTCCTTCTTTCTAATAAAATCAAGCAGCATCACCCTGTGCACAAATTCACCTTCAGTCTCAAGCTGTGCAAAGCAGCATTTGGAACCAAGATGGTGTGCCGGCTCTACTGAGGCTGCTTGCTCTTAAAGCTTTTCCTCAAATTGCGGGGTGAAAGACATGGATCTTTGATGACATAATTTAAGGTATCGACCTGGAAAACCCTTCTCAATTGCCTTCTTAATTACTACAGGAAAGAACTTGATCTTTATGTACAAGACACCGGGTCCTTACAGAGCCTTGGGAACAGTTAATCTGGACTTACTTCCATTAGAAATATTTTTCTCAGAGCTGTTAAAACTGAATGATTTTGGATCATCCTGGTCTCAGTACTCCTGTTACAAAATTCCCTCTTGCTGTGAGAGGCTTTTAAAAATATTGGAAACAAGGCATTGTCTCGAGTCATCTTAACAGCAAAATTACCAGAGTGGATAAATATCTTCCCTTTAATAGTAATATATTCCAAAATGCAGGCAACTTGCAGGGTGATTTAAAATAAGTCATTTTGGTTTCAGTCGGTCAAAATCCTCCGTTCTAAAAACAACACACGCTGCTTTAGTCCTTTCAACCACGGAAAGAGGAAAGGAGAGAGTCCAACTGAATGACTGGGAAAGAGCAGATGGGTTGCACCTGGGTGAAGAGTTCCTCAGTTAGAAACCCAGGAAATTCTCGGCTGTTTGTATCTGGGAGAATTAAGTGAGGGTTCAGAAACAGCGGCTTCCCCCGCTCCTCTGCAGCACGTGTCCTCTCCATGTGGTCTTGCCCTTGTAGGTCTACAGTGCAGTTGCAAACAGGGCACACATATAAAGGGTCAGCCCAAGGAGTGACCACAAGGTGCACACGCCTGGGACCACCACCCTGCATCCTAGAGGCCCCAGTACTCTTCTTGCCTGCATCCTGGAAGCATTGATCGCCTTGCCCTGTCTCCCCCACATAGCACCACTCTCAAATCCTAGCAAGTTACTTGGCTGTGCCTGGCTTTCAACCTCATGGCATGGAACAGAACAGCATGCATTCTTCTCGGCCCAGCCTCTTTGATGACCCACGTAGGGGTGCTGTGATGATTACCCCACAGCCTCTTTCTGAATGTTCCCAGGGGCTGGAAGTGCTCTCAGAGGAGGGTCCACAACTGCATGCTACACTGAGGGATTGCTTGGCTAAAGAGCTCTGCCTCGCCCAAGGCCACATCCTTTAGCTCTTCATGTCCATTGGTCCTTTCAAGTGGGCGGTAAGGCTCAAATGAAGGACTGCTCTGTGGTCATCCCCCAGCTTCAGGGATTCCCAGAGGCTCAGGTGAGCCTCGTGTTGGGACTGTAGCCAAGCTCAAATTCTTCCTTTGCCTGATCCCACTTCCTTCCATTCCACAGGTGCACCCCAACATCAACCTCCAGCATTATCACTTCAATCTCATAGCCTCCCCCAGGAATCAAGTCTGCACAGCTCACGTCAGCAGTGTACAAGAGGGTGGATACAGGGATCAGTTTTGTACTGATTCAGCTACCACAAGATGCTTACTATGAGGTGAGGCAGAGAATGCCCCTGGCAGAAGGGGGCAGTGCCACTTGTTAAATTCCAGCAGGTGATGAAATTGCCATGTTGTATCTGCAGTGTGGTATGACAGACATTTGGGGGAAATGGGCAATGATCATCAGAAAGCGGAATGGCATGACTGCTGCTAACTTGGATGCTTTGAAGAACTTGGCAAATGGGAATCGTTGATTGGTCAGCGGCTGAAACCTGAGAGTGAATCCCAGAGGGCACCTCGCAGAGCATGCAAACAGCTCCTATCTCCTGCAGGTGGCAAGACCCTACCCAGGGCTCCATCACCAAGGCAGTGGGTCCCCAAGAGGGCTGAACTCTCACCCTGCTGGGGGTGCAATGGCAAAGCCACAGCTCAGCCAGAGTTCACCTATTTGTAAGCCCTCTGGTGGGGTACAGCAAAGAGCAGTGGGGGTGGTGGACTCTCTGTGAGGCCAGCTCCGAGGAGCAGGGAAAGCTCGAAGCCCGTGTCAGGTAGGGTGGAGATCCCAGCGCTGCTCTGGGGCTGGTGAAGTGCGGCTCAGAGAAGTGCACATACCAGAACAGAAGCAGCCGTGGGATCGTGTTCATGGCTTCTCTGTCAGCTCGGGTTGCTAAAACAGATCACACAAACTGGAAGGCTTACAGCAGCAGGCATATGTTCTGGAGACTGTGAGTTTGAGATCAGGGCTCCAACAAATCTGGTGTTTCCTGGCTTACGGACAGCTGCCTCCTTCACTGCTTCTTCACACAGGAGTGAAGGAAGAAAAAGGGAGCGGGAGGTAGAGAAGAGAGAGCAAGAGCACGCCCTTAACCCAAAATCCTACATCTCCTAACAGACACAAATCCCACTGTGCTGGGGGTGAGGGTCCTACCCCTGTGAACTCATCTAAACCTAACTACCCTCCACAGGCCCCATCTCTAGATATCATTCACATTGGGTTTAAGACTTCAGCAGGGCCGGCGCTGTGGCGTAGCGAGTAAAGTCACTGCCTGCAGTGATGGCATCCCATATGGGCACTGGTTCAAGTCCTGGTTGCCCCACTTCTGATCCAGCTCTCTGCTAATGGCCTGGGAAAGCAGTGGAAGATGGCCCAAGTCTTTGGGCCCCTGCACCCATGTGGGAGATCCAGAAGAAGATCCTGGCTCCTGGCTCCTGGCTTAAGATCAGCACAGCTCTGGCCATTGCAGCCAACTGGGGCGTGAACCAGCAGATGGAAGACTTCTCTCTCTCTCTCTCTGCCTCTTCTCTCCGTGGTAACTCTGACTTTCAAATAAATAAATAAATCTTTAAAAGAAAAAAAGACTTTAGCACATGAACTTGAAGGCAAACACAAATATTCAGTTCTCGCACTTGGGAAGCCTCAGAGGTATGTACCCCCCTGTGCAGGTTGGGTTCACAGCAGCAGAGGGCGTCACTGAGTAGGGCTCTCTGACAGCCACAGAGCTGTAGAGCCCTGAACAATGTAGACTGACTGCACGTCCCCTCAGGAGCCAGATGGGTGCAAGTGTCTTAATCCGTGACAATGCAGGAGTGGCAGCCAAGGGGAACTTGGTTTCACAGCAAAGGGTCATGAAGAAGCCTAATAGAACACAGCGCCCCCTAGCTGCAAACAGATGAGGAGTCAGAAAGAAATCAAAGATGATCATGAAGCTGACGTATGATCACCCCTCAAGAACTCGTGAACTGTTGCCCAGTGCCCAGCCTTAGACCAGTCTGGAGACCCACAAACCCTCTATTTAAAGTAATTGCCTGGACCACAAGAGGAATAAAACTGATACACGACAGTAAATGTGTTCAGTACTCATTCCCTTGGCCAATGATTCCAAGAACCTACAGTTACTCAGGCACTGCACAATAGGAAAAAGGGAATTATTTCAAAAACTGCTGACCACTCCTGTCAAAGTTGGAATTGAACTGAAATGTCATCTAGGACCCTCTGTTGGAACGGAAGCATCTGAGAAGCGAGTGGTAAATAGACTCTCGTCCCAGATCCAGCTTGCAACGGGTGTGCTGCACACATATGTGGACCCACTTGTCAGTCATTTCACCACCAGGCAAACGTAGCACTGGAATACACATTCCTGGTTGGTGACATAATCCGCACATTGGTTCTTTCTCTGCCTAGTCCTGCTCTTTCTTTTTTCTTTCCGGGTGTTGACCCAAAGAGGGCTTCCTAGTAAAATCCCAGCAAGTTCACCTCCAGTTTTAAATCATGAATTAAATTTCTTTAAGAACCCTAGAGCTACTCAGGTTTTCTACTTCTTTTTGAGTCATATTTGCTCAGTTGGGCATTTCCAAAAGCATGCCTCTCTACCAGAATTATCCTATGTTGATCTGATTTTTTTCTGGTAGTTTCTTGTGTGTATCCCAGGAGACTTCCTATCTAGTACACTATGACTTCCGCAGGTAGGGACGGTTTTTGTTCCTGTCCAACTGACCTACCTTTTATTTATTTCTATTGCTTCATTGCATTTACTAGGATTTCCAGGACAACAATGAATTGGAGTGGCACAAGTGAACATTCTTGTCTTTCTAATATTAGGAGGAAAACATTCGGCCTTTCACCCTTAAGTATGGTGTGTTTTTGTCCTTTATCAAATTGATAGAATTACCTTCCATTCCTAGTTTCCTGAGAGTTTTTGTGATTTGTATCAAATGGATTTCACCATCTATTGACTGTTTGTTTTCCCTTAGTGTGCTATGGAACATTGTTGGACGCATTGCTTTGTTTGATTATAATGTGATACGATGCCCCACACTGTTGGATTTATGGCTCTTTTTTTGTCTTTTTTTTTTTTTTTTGACAGGCAGAGAGTGGACAGTGAGAGAGAGACAGAGAGAAAGGTCTTCCTTTGCCGTTGGTTCACCCTCCAATGGCCGCCTCGGCCAGCACGCTGTGGCCAGTGCACAGCGCTGATCTGAAGGCAGGAGCCAGGTGTTTCTCCTGGTCTCCCATGGGGTGCAGGGCCCAAGCACTTGGGCCATCCTCCACTGCACTCCTGGGCCACCGCGGAGAGCTGGCCTGGAAGAGGGGCAACCAGGACAGAATCCAGCGCCCCGACCAGGACTAGAACCCGGTGTGCCAGCGCTGCAAGGCGGAGGATTAGCCTAGTGAGCCACGGCGCCAGCCAGATTTATGGCTCTTGATGATAATGTGATATAGTGCCCTTCACTGTTGGATTTGTGGCTGTTGAGGCAAGCCTTGTATTCCTGGGATAAACCTGACTTGGTCATCATGTATTATCATTTTTAAAATATGGATTCAGTTTACTCTTAATGGACTGAGAATTTTTGCTGCTTTGTTCATGAAGGATATTAGTCCATAGTTTTCTTTGAATTTCTGTTTTGGCATCAGTATAATGCTGGACATAAAAATGATTTAGTAACGTTTTCTCCTTTTTTACTTTCATGACAAGAATATGCAGGGTTGATATTACTTTTTTTTTCTTTGAATGTGTGGCAGAATTCACCAGTATACTGTCTGTGCCTAAAGTTTTCTTTTTTGGAAGACTACAGATTCAAAGTTTTTAGTGACACATAGTTAATTCAGATTATGTATCTTTTCTTGAATGAGATAAAGTATTTTTCAAGAAATTGGTCTATTTCACTTAAATTGTCAGATCTGTGGGCAGAAATTTCACAGTGGCCACTTATTTTCCTCTCATTTTGTGTAGGGACTTTATTCAGTTCTAACAATAGTGATTTATTCCTTCTCATCATGTTTGATCAGTATTATCAGAGGTTTATCAATTTTAGTGACCATTTCAAAGTACAAACTTTTGATTTCATTGATTTTGTCTTTTAAAATTTTTGTTGATTTCTGCTTTTTAGCTTTATTATTTCTTCCCTTCATTTTCATTTGTGTTTAATTTTATCTTCTTTCTCTAAGTAGAGTTGTTTTTCTTTTTTTAATATAAACATTTAATGTTAGAAAACTTCCCTCTGACCATTGCTTGAGCAAGAGGTTTTGACTTGTTTAATTTTTGTTTTCATTTAGTTCAAAATATTTTCTAATTTCTTTCAGTATTTCCTTGTTGACTCACAGGTGTGCTGTTTAATTTACAAATATTTGGAGATTCTTTTTTATCTCACTGTCTATTATTGACTTCTAGTTAAATTTCTTAAATTTCCTCAAGGTCAGATCACACACATTTTATGTGATTTCAATTCTTCCAAATTTGTTAAGGATTGCTTTTATGCCCCCACATATGGTCTGTGCTAATGACTGTTCCATGTGGGCTTGAGGATATGCATTTGAGATGCATATTTTGCTATCAGGTCAAGTTTTTTACAGTGTTGGTCAGACATGTGATTTTTTTTGTCTATTTGTTCAACTAATGACAATACAGGAGTCTTGAAATCTCCAAGCACAATTGTGGTTTTAGAACTTACTTCTGTCAGTGTTTGCTGCATGTTATTTCAGACTCTGTCATTAGGTGCATTAGCATTAAGGATTATTATGTTTCCGTGATGCATTGACCTTTTAATAATAACGTAATGTCACCTATGCCCTTTAGTGTTCCTTGTTTATGATTTTTTTTAGAAGATTTTGTTTACTTATTTGAGAAGCAGAGTTACAGAGAAAGAGGGAGAGACAGAGAGAAAGGTCTTCTATCCTTTGGTTCATTCCTCTGGCTGCAATGGCCAGAGCTGTGCTGATTCAGAGCCAGGGAGCCAGGAGCTTCTTCTGAGTCTCCCATGCAGGTGCAGGGGCTCAAGCACTTGGGTCATCTTCCACTGCTTTCCTAGGCCAGGCCATTAGCAGAGAGCTGGTTCGAAAGTGGAGCTTCTGGGACTAGAACCAGTGTCTATATAGGATGCCAGTGTCACAGGTAGAGGCTAAGCCCACTACACCACAGCACTGGTCCCAATTTTCAGTTATTTTTATAACTGCTACAGCTTTCTTCTGATCAATGTTTGCACATTCATTGTAGGTTTGTTGTAGTCAGAGTGTTTTGGGGTCTTAACTCATTCATCCAAATTAACATTCCTTGAGTTAGCATGTTTAATATAAGTGTTGGAAATATTTGCATTTGTGTCTACCATTTATTTTTTCCTTCTTTGTTTGTTACTCTCTGCTCTCTTGACTTCTTCAGGGTTACTTAAATATTAGGACACCATGCTATCTGTTTCTTTTGGTATATATTTTTATAAACAGGCATTTATTCAAAAGGCAGAGAGAAAGGGAGGGAGAGAGGGAAGGAGAGAGAGAGGGAAAAGGGGAAAGAGAGAGAGAGAGACAATATCTTCCATCTACTGTTTCACTCTTCAAATGGCTGCAACACACAGGGCAGGACTAAGCAGAATCCAGGAGCCAGGAACTCCAGCTGGGTCTCCTACAGGGGTGGCAGGAATCTGAGCACTTGTGTCATCTTCCGCTGCTTTCCCAGGTGCATTAGCTGGGAGCTGGATTGGAAGTGGAGCAGCTGGGACTTTGAACTGGCGCTCTGACATGGGATGCTGGTGTTGCTGGTGGTGGCTTAACCCTCTATGCCGTAATGCCAGCCTCTGATACATGGTTGATTTAGGGATTTTTTTTTTAACTCTACTTACAATCAGTATCACACCACTTCAAGTAAAATGCAGAAGCATTACAGCTATGTAGGTCTTTTCTCTCTCTCGTCTTTATGTTACATTTTCCAAATGCATTGCATCTATATACACTGACACCCCCACATTTTAAAATAACTATTGCTTTCAGCAAGTATATCTGTTTTAAAGATGTTAATGGAGGAAAAGTAGTCCGCTATATCTTCCCAAACGTCTGCCATTTAAGTTGCTCCTTGCTCACTCTCAGAGTTCCGTGTTTCCTGGTTTGGCTGCTGGGCGGCCTGAGCAGCATCTAGCATTTGGGCAGCGCCGAGGAGAAGTTCTGCTGGTCTGGAAGCACGTCTCCAGCAGGAACTGAGCTCCAGATGGGCCGCTCTTCTCTTGCAGCGCTGTAGAGACCTCATCCCTCACGCTGACTCCATGGTGCCTGAAAAGCAAACCACGATCGTTCAAGTTGCTGCTTCTCTACATGCAATGTGTCGCTTTCCTTAGCTGCTGTGAGTTTGGTTTTCAGCAGTTTAATTACAGTACAGTGTGGGTGCAATTTCCTTTTAATGTTTTCCTGGGTGGACTTCACTACTCTCCTTATTTCTGTGAGTTTACGTATCTCACCACATTTGGCAAGACTTCAGCCATAATTTCCTCTAATATTCTTTTTCTCACCAGTCTCTTTCTAGGTTCCTTTGGGGAACTCCTGTCACTTCAGTATTTTATATATTTTGATGTTGCTGTCATAATTTTTTTCTTGTATTTTTTCTTTGTTTTATTCCAATAGGAGAAATTCCACTTTCTTCATTTTCTCTTTCCTTTGTTATTTCAGTCCAACTATTAAACCTATTCAGTGAGATTGGTTTTAAAGTCAGTATCACTGGGGACTCGTATGGGCGCCTGTTCATGTCCCAGCTGTTCTTCTTCCAATCCGGCTCTCTGCTGTGGCCTGGAAAGGCAGTGGAGGATGGCCTAAGTCCTTGGGCCCTGCACCCATGTGGGAGACCCATGGCTCCTGGCTTTGGATCCGCCTAGTTCCAACTGATGGCAGCCATTTGGGGAGGAACCAGCGGATGGAAGACCTTTCTCCGTGTCTCTCCCTCTCTCTGTAACTCTGTCTCTCAAATAAATGAATAAACCTTTAAAAAATCAGTATCATTCTTCATTATTGTTGTTATTTCATATTGCATTTTATAGCTCTAAAATATTCAGTTAGTTCTTTCTTATAGTTTCTGTTTCCCCAGTGAGATTGTCTATATTTCCATCACTTCAAAAGGTGGACTACTACACAGCATCATACAACAGCCTTAAAATCTCTCTCATGATTCCAACAGCTGGGACATCTCAAGGCTAGCCTCTGTTACCAGTTTCATTGAGAATTGGACCTATTTACTAGTTTCTGGTATGTTGAATGATTTTGAGTGATATCCTTAGCATTTAGCTGATCATGTTGTGAGAGTGCGTGTTTTGTCAAAATCCTCTGGAGATGTTGATATTTTGTTTTACTGGGCAACCAATCTGATTAAGTTCCAAATACAAACAGTCTTACTTAATGTAGGCGGCAACTGCATATCAGTTTACTTGTTGACGTTTGTGCTTTGCTTATTTGGGTGTGCATATGCCATTTTGATATATGGTATTTTCACTATTTTGCAGTTCTGAATACTTTCTAATCTCTCTTTTGATTGGTTTGACCCATCCATTAAATAAAAGTATAATTATTTTATCTTTTATTGTAGACATTTAAAAAGGCAGACAATAAAACAAAGTGATCGCTATTATCAATAATTATAAACTTAAGCCCAGTCTTATTTTATCTGTATGCACACACATTTTTGAAACATATTCCAGAAACCAAATAGCTTCATCCACAATTATTTCAGAGTGTATCTCTAGAAAATCAGAATTCTTTTCAAATATGACCACAATTTACATATCACAAGTTAAAATTAATATAATTTATTAAAACCCACAAATATCCAACTAGTCCCAGGAGTTCTATGAGAAGGTTTCGAAAGTTCAAGGAGGAGTCAGCACTGTGGTGTGGTAGGTTAAGCCTTGGCCTGTGGTGCCAGCATCCCATATGGGCACTGTTTGTGTCTCTTCTGCTCCTCTTACCATCCTTCTCTCTGCTTATGGCCTGGGAAGGCAGTGGAAGATACACCCATGTGGGAGACTCGCAAGAGGCTCCTGGCTCCTCGCTTCAGATCAGCCCAGCTCTAGCCATTGTGGCCATTTGGGGAGTGAGCCAGCAAATGGAAGATCTCTCTCTCTCTCTCTCTCTCTCTGTAACTCTGTCTCTCAAATAAATAAATAAATCTTTTTTTAAGAAAAGAAAGTTCAAGGAAAATGTGTATTGTGAAAAGCTATATATGTATTTCAAAATTTCTGCACCAAAATACTTATATTTTAATTTAATTTTTCAGACTTCTTAGTGTTCTTATATTTCTTCATTTCTAAATACAAGGAAATTTTTATTTCTGTCTTTCTTCCTTTCATCTAACTTAGTAGAACTGTGAACAGAAAAGTCCTTTATATAATTTTAGTCCTTCAAAATCTGTTCTGACAATTTTATTTCATTTTCTTGTCTGTGGCTCTGGTTGAAACTTCAAATACAAAATTGAATAAGATTGTCAGGTTCTAGATCTTGCAGTAAATGCTTTCTGTTGTCTACATTTAATATGATGTTGGCTGTGGAATTGTCATCTATCGCCTTTACTATTATATACCTAGTTTGTTCAAGGTTTTTTTTTAAAATCATAAATGGAAGGTGAATTTTATCAAATGCTTTTTCTACATCTATAATGATCATGTGATCTTCATCCTTCATTTTATTGGACTGATGCAGTCGCTTATGGATTTGCATAGGTTGAACCTGGGTCTTGTGGTAGTGGCCTTGGCTCGAGCGTCACTGCAGAGCCTTCATGTCACATGCCGTCCCTGTTCCCCAGTAGCTGGGTACTTGCTTCACAGTCTGCTGGGGGCTGAGGGCAGAGGGGAGACTGGAGAGGATGGGCTCCTGGACAGGGGCTGGCAAGGGGCGGAGGCTGGGGGCCCTGTCCAGCCCGAAGGTTCACGTAGCAGGCAGGGCTCTGGGTTTCAGTCCCAAGGTGTGGGATTTAGTGCCTCCTCCTGCTCCAATGGGGAGGCGACTCTCTCCATCCTGGGCGTGGCAACTCTTTCCTTCTGCACCTTCAGTGCCTCTTTTCTTCTTCTACTACATCCGGGCACTGCAGTCTCTCACTTGGCTTCCTAGGCTCAGGGGAAAGTGATCTGATGCATGAGCAGCTGTTCAAAGTGTTGTCTCTGTGGAAAGCCAGGTGGAATGTCTTGGGCAACTTCTTGTGCCCCTCCCTAATGTTCAACGTCTTCAACGGGGAATTTCTGTTTATTTTGAACAGATAGTTAGGCAGAGAGCATTAGCAATCCGTATCTCTCACCTCATTCGTTCCTAAGGACTGAGAGGACTTGAGTGTGACTCCAGACTTTGCAAGACCTAATCTATTTCTGGATCATCTTTTGTCCTCTACAAATCCCTGGTTTCTCAGATCTTTACTTCTGTGACAAACGCTGGACTCCGATTTTCATCCCTCTGATATAAAAAACAGAAGTCCTGTTAAGCGTCTTCTTTTTTCATTTGTCTTTGCCTCTCTGAAGTGGGCAGGCACACAGGCTAAAGCTGATTAGGTTTGTGGGCTGGAAGACCAGGCCTTCGCCACGCCCTTGGGTGACCTCACGCCCTACCTAATACCTTCGCCCACCCCTATGTGACCTCATGCCCCTCCCTACCTGGCCACACCTGGCTGCCCACAAGCCAATCAGGTTCATTAACCACTCCCCTTTGGAAGTGGGTTAAAAGCCTGGGACACGTCCTGTCTGGCCTTCTCTTCCTTTCCCTGGCCTTTTGCCCTGAACCTCCGGGGTGCGTGGCCTTTAGGCCACCAGCCCTAGGCTTTCCGGCCTAGATGCTCCTCCACGTGGCTGGTTCCTGGTGCTCAGTGTGAACCCAGATTTACCCCTGTCTCTCTTAGATAAAGTTCTCACTCTCCTATGCATCTTTCTCACAAAATAAAAGCCTAAAATGGCCAGCGCCATGGCTCAATAGGCTAATCCTCCACCTGCGGCGCCGGCACCCTGGGTTCTAGTCCTGGTCGGGGCGCCGGATTCTGTCCCAGTTGCCCCTCTTCCGGTCCAGCTCTCTGCTGTGGCCCGGGAGTGCAGTGGAGGATGGCCCAAGTGCTTGGGCCCTGCACCCCATGGGAGACCAGGAGAAGCACCTGGCTTCTGCCTTCAGATCAGCGCAGTGCATCAGCTGCAGCGTGCTGGCCATAGCGGCCTTTGGGGGGTGAACCAACGGCAAAAGGAAGACCTTTCTCTCTGTCTCTCATTGTCCACTCTGCCTGTCCAAAAAAATTTAAAAAGCCTAAAATATACCATGCTGCCTCGTTTATGCTGGTATTTAGAATTCTCTAAATATTAGGCAAGAACCCTCTTGGGCTTATTAACATTGGGGATTTATTAATAAGCATATGTTGATATCATATGGCACCCCAAATTCCAGTAACATATGTGGCACCCCAGATGGTGTTTCTGGGGAACTTTAAGGGGCCACATTTTTGTATAATTTTTAGGGGTCCGTTTTCTGATACCATCCAGGAATCAGCAGACGCCTCTCTGCAAAGAGCACCTCTGGATTCCCTTCTGCCCCAGCTCTTGGTGACTTTTTGAGGACTTCAAGCAAATGTTCTTGCTCTGCCCAGCTCCTCTGCTTGTTTGCACCAGTAGGCTTTGTCTGAATTACCCGACATACCTCTGAAGCAAGTGGAGTCCCTCAAACATTACTTATATTTAACTCAGAAAACTCCTGCTCAAGTCATCATAATGATGATGGAAGAGTCTGCATCAGCCGCACTGCAGGCGCGAAAGCATAAAGTGAGCCTTGCCCTTTGTGACAGACGTGACCAATATTCATTTTCCCTTTGGTTTTCAGAAATAGAGGCCTAAGTTTTCAAACCCCTCTTACAGCTGCCTGTGGCTGAGGAAGCTCTGGTCAGTGGGCTGGATGTGCGATTTCCAGCATCCTTAAAGAGAGGAACATGCCCTTCCATGTTTCTTCTGCCCTGTTGCTCTCTGGAACAGAGACACAATGACAACAGTAGCACAACAGCCTTGGACAAAGAGCATCTTGGTGGAAGCCCTGCCTGGCAACAGAACACAATGAAAGGGCCTTGCTCCCAGACACTGCGCATCGCTACGCCAATGTTAGACTACCAGAGAGGTGAAGATCTATCTCGTTTAAGCTTCTGTTGTTCTCTCTCTCTCTCTTTCTCTTTGTGTGTGTGTGTGTGGGGGGGGGGTACTTAAATACCCTCAAAGGATATACTCTTTGAAACATACATCATTTTCTTAAAAAATTTATTTATTTATTTGAAAGAGTTACAGAGAGGCAGAGGCAGACAGAGGGAGAGAAGTCTTCCATCTACTGACTCACTCCCCAAATGGCTGCAACAGCTGGAGCTGGGCCAATCTGAAGCCAGGAGCCAGGAGCTTTTTCCAGGTCTCCCGTGTGATTGCAGGGACCCAACGACTCAGGCCATCTTCTACTGCCTTCCCAGACCACAGAGATCCAGCAGAGAGCTGGATCAGAAGTACAGTAGCTGGGACTTGAACCGGTGCCTATATGGGATCCCAGCACTGCAGGCAGTGGCTTTACCCACTACGCCACAGCACCGGCCCCAGCATGCAGCAATTAAAAGGATACCTAATTTTAGTCTTCTTTCTATAACTATTTCATCAACCGTTCTCATTGCTCCTGCTGGAAATCTCCCAGTTCTCTTCCAGCACAGAACCCCATGTTTTATCTCCTCATCAAGGCTAATCAATTTTACCTCCTGAATACTGTCCTCAAAATACTCATCAGCTTGCCTGATTCAGTAGTTCTTCAACTCCACTTTCTCATTGTGTTATTGTTTTATTTATTTATTTTTATTGAAAAATATTTAAAATATCTTAAATTGACAAATCATAATTGTATGTATCTATCATGTACAATGGGGTTTGAAATTTAAAAAGGACGCCTAATCCAAGACAGCACTTGCTAAGCACCAAAAGAGTGACGTAAGTCACGCACACTGTTACAGCTTGACAGGAGGCAACTCGAGTCCTTTAAGTTATTTGAACGTTTAATCAGAGAAGAAGGATTCAAGTTTCATCTTGAAAAGCTTGTAGGGTTTGCATTTGGTTAAAGGGGTGAGTGCGGCAATGAACAGGGGTTTACAAAAACATGTCAGGACCAGGTGACTGGCAAAGCTGGCGGGATGGACAAGAGGCCTCTGAGGAACAGTAGGAAACACAACGGGAAGAGCTGGAACGGTGGGAAACCAGAAGAGCCGGTTGATGGGGCATTGGAGAGAGCCTTGAAAACACAGCGACTGAGTGGCTCCTGTTTCTGAAAACTGGCGGACAGTGAAGGAACCTCATACACGTACTTAGAACTGAAGTTATCCAGGGGCTGGGCACACCCAGGAGATACAGCCTGTTACCTCTTACTGATGATTTCGCTTTAGTGAGCTTGTCATGGGTTTGAGAGCCAAGATTAAAGATTTCTATAGCTCGGTACAGAAAGATTGCTCGTAGGACTCCCACAGAGCCAAAAAGTGATGAGGAAAACTTAGCCAGTAGAAGCTTTGCCTTAGGGGGAATGAGAAACTAGATCAGAAAGTTTGATGTAGAGGAAAATTATGATGATTTAAATGCTTTCCTCTATCCCTCCAGCAGGTTTTATTATTACACTGTCAGATGGAAAAAGAATTTGCCACAAAGCCTTGCATTTTTTTTTAAACCAGGGAGTTTCATGGGGGAAACCTGGCAATGAGAGATGACAGAAGAGAAAGTTCTGCTTCTAAATTTTGCTTTGAAGCATAATCTCCAGTAACTGGTGATAACTGAAAAATGGGGCCAGAAGCAAGCCAGCTCTCCAGACAAAATGCGGTAAAGAGTTTCCATGGATTGGTAGCCTGAAAACACTACATGTTTTTAGTCCATTAGGAAGAAGTGAAATGTTTATTGTGATTAAAAACATAAGAAAAAGACTGGCATACGTGAGAGCACCAGTTCTGGAAATCATCACTTCTACGTGAGGACAACTTTTCAACTCGTTAGCTTCTGTCCTTCCTCCGAAATGACTGTCTTACCACCACACCCCCACACCTCTGGGTACTCATGAGCCGTGTTGTGCATGTGGGTACAGAGAAAGAGCGGAGGTAACAGTTAGGTTCATGGAGTCCTTGCCAAGTGTACCAAAGAAGAAAACACGCACATGGTGCTGGGAATCTGATTCTGAACTGGACGGTGAAGAGCCCTGCATTTGTAGTAAGCATGAGTACTCTCCCTTAAACTCATTGCTAACTCCTGCAGTGAGTCCAGCCATGGCCTCACATTGAGGCAAAGTCCAAGCCACCAAAATGCCCCTCTTTGTTCATCCTTAAAGAATTTAACTGAGTGTATAGCTCCTCACTTAGCTCCTCTCAGCTTACCTCGCACTGAGGTGTGACCTTTTGATCACGTGTTTGCTAATGGAACATGAGCAGAAGTCATGAGTACCACTTTTTTCTTTTTTAAGATCTATTTATTTATTTGAAAGGTGGAGTTACAGAGAGGCAGAGAGGCAGAGAGGCAGAGGCAGAGAGAGAAGTCTTCCACCTGCTGGCTCACTCCCCAAATGGCCACAGTGGCCTAGGCTGGACCAGACCAAAACCAGGAGCCAGGAGCTTCAGCCAGATCTCCCATGTGGGTGCAGGGGCCCAAGCACTTGGTCCATCTTCTGCTGCTCTCCCAGGCACATTAGCAGGGAACTAAATGGGAAGTGGAACAAACCAGTGGCCATATGGGATGCCAGTGCTGCAGGCCGCAGCTTTACCTGCTCTGCCACAACGCTGGCCCTGTGTACCACTTGTGCAGGTGATTCTTTGTACCTGTTTCCTCTCTGAGCCAGCTGACAGCTGTTTCGAGGTTTCAAACCCAGGCTTCCTTTGGCCTGAACCGTGGATTCCCTTTGAAGATCTTGGGGACCAGTGGGAGGTTAAAGTTAGGAACACAGGAAGACTTTTTCCCGAAGAGGAAGAGGTTCCAGACTCTGCTCATCATACCATCTACATGGGAGTAAAGGGCATTAAAGGTCAGGCGACCCAGAGGCCCTAAGCTCTCCCCTTGATAGTCAGTGACCCTCAGACTCATTGCAACACTGCTGCTGTCACCGGGGCAGAACTAGAGCTCAAAGCAGAGAGAAAGAGTAGATCAAACCTAATAAGAGGAAGTGGATTAATTTTCTGAGCAGTACTAATTTCAATTTTTTTCTCAAATAAATTGAAAAAGTATTACTAAGTACAGTCTGTGTTCTCTAGGGGCTATGTTGAACACTGGTGATGAGAAGATGAGTTATGTGTATATGCAGCCAAACTCACGGGAGCTCAAAATAGTAGGGAAGACTGGTCATTACTCAGTGCTACAAATCCATGATGAGAAGAAATGTTCATGGAGAGGAGGGCCTGTTTGGGCTGAGATGAGCTAATGGATTCCTTTGCAGTTGATAAGCCTTAATATATGTGTTTTGAAGGAAAAAAAAAATTAGGTGTTTTCTTGGCAGGCCAGGCAAGGAGCTCATTCCTTGAAAATGAAATGTGAAACAGGAGTTTGGCTCAAGTTGAAGCTCAGATGCAGGCAGGACACCTGATGCTGAGCTGAGCTGGGATTGTGTAACGAAGGGGACTTCCAGCTGTGAGTGCCGTAGGGGCCGGCTAGGGGACTTCGTTTCTGAAAGGCACTGTGGTGGCAGTGTGGAGGGTGCAGCAGAGCCTGGAGACAGACTCGGCAGATCCCTGCAGGAGCCCAGTGAGAGGAGACATGACAGCCCCTGAGCCCAGTGAGATAGGAGACATGACAGCCCCTGAGCCCAGTGAGATAGGAGACATGACGGTCCCTGAGATGTGGCTGCAGCAGTAAAGATGGGGGAAGATTCGAGATACATTCTCAGCCCAGAACCAGCAGGATAACATGCTTGGCTGAGAAGTGACTGAGAAGATGAGATGATGTGTGAGGACTCCAGTGACTCCCAGGCTACGATGTCGCTAGAAAAGGAAGAATAAATGTAATAACAGGTGATCAACACACTTGGTCTTTGCAGGCACATTCCAGTGTCTTAGGCACATCGTTTTCACAACCATCTCACGCCAGGTGCTGTACTGACCTTGTCTCACAGATGAAAACACTGGTGAGGATGGGGGACGTGTCCAGGCAGAGGTAGGTGTGGACACAGTATGACCTGAGTGCAAATTTCAAAGCCACTGAGCTATAAATGTTCACTAAAATCATGACCATGCATAAAACTCACTCTCAGGCCAGTCAGTTCTTAGTGAGCATCTCCATACAGACGGTGTCCTGTGTTACCACCGGAGGCCCCTCAGAGACTTAAAAGCAAGTGACTTAACTGGGGTGAAAACAGGAAAGTAGTCATACTGTGGTGTGATAGTGCTGTAAGGAAATATGTATGTGCTTTGGTGGTGCGCAGGTAAGGAATGCATATAGAATTAATTCAAAAGAAGAAGAAATTAGAGAATAGAACCCAAGGAACGTTGATACTTTTGCAGAAATCAGCAGCAAACGAGGCCACAAAGTGACGCACAAGAAGTCAGCCAAGATGAAGGGGAGCGAATGGAGAAGGAAGCCAACACAAGAGGCAGTCCAGCCTTCTTGGCCCAGGCCAGATGACTCCAAGAAGCCAGGTTGCCCAAGGCTGCCCAGGGCTCAGAGGCCACCGTGGGCTGTGGTAAAGTGGTCAGCCAACTTCAGGGGGCAGAGAAGCTCCTGTGTGAGGAGGGAGAGAAGACAGGGAGCTGCATTCAGTTCCTTCTCCGAAAGCCGTGCTGGGCGGTTGAGAACAGAGCCTGAGAGGCAAGCAGGTTGAGCCTCTGCTTCAGTATTGCATCCTTTGGCTCCTGAGTTTTTCCTCCTGGGATGTGAAAGATCTGAGCACAACCTGAAGTTACAGACTCACAAAGAGATGCTGACGTTCAAGGGGAAGGGCGAGAGATGAAAAGTGCCGCAGCGAGAAGGGGAGGTTGTGGAGTAAGTCAAGGTTAAAAACGAGTCCTCAGGACTCTTCACCTCCTTAGAGCTGTAAGGGACTCTACAAATGACTTTGATAAAGGCTGAAAGCCTTGAGCCCTAACGAGAATCCTAAAAATGTGAAAATGTGGAAAGTGAAAAGAAGTGCAAAAGCATGCTCTTCCAAGTTTGATATCCATGGAACTCTGACAGTTTCCATTGTTCAGGAAGTGGAGCAGGTTAGCACAGGTGACACGTAGCAAATCAGTTGTGCCTTGAAAAGTCCAAAGCAAATGAGACTTTCATGAGAATCCTCCTCGTTTAAAAGCAAATCAGTATTTTCTCAGTGTGTTCCTCCTGGTGACTTTGATGGCTTTGTCCATAGAATACCAACTAAGGGCCGGCGCCGTGGCTCAACAGGCTAATCCTCCGCCTTGCGGCGCCGGCACACCGGGTTCTAGTCCCGGTCGGGGCGCCGGATTCTGTCCCGGTTGCCCCTCTTCCAGGCCAGCCCTCTGCTGTGGCCCGGGAGTGCAGTGGAGGATGGCCCAGGTGCTTGGGCCCTGCACCCCATGGGGAGACCAGGAAAAAGCACCTGGCTCCTGGCTCCTGCCATCGGACAAGCGCGGTGCGCCGGCCGCAGCGCGCCGACCGCGGCAGCCATTGGAGGGTGAACCAACGGCAAAAGGAAGACCTTTCTCTCTGTCTCTCTCTCTCACTGTCCACTCTGCCTGTCAAAAAAAAAAAAAAAAAGAAAAAAAAAAAAGAATACCAACTAAGAAGGAGGGGTGCTGCTGGAAGATACAGCTAAATGCAATGCTGAAAAGAAAATCAGACTTTGTGTTACAGCTCTGGTTGGCCTTCTGGGTTTCATTAGCTGGAAAGCCCTTGTAGTTCATTCAATTTCCCGGCATAAATCTGTCAGGTCTGTTCTCGTTTCGTTTCAGACCATATGGTTCAAATATATATAAACCTCTGCTTTCCTTCCACCTTTCCATTTTAATAGAATCCCATTTTCACTCAAAAGAACATTTCCTGGTGGTCAGAGCAGGTCTGTTCCAAAGACGCAGACCACTGCCGAAGAGGTTGCCTGGGTGGTCTCCCCTCTGAGTGAAGTCTTCACTCCTTGCCCATCTGAAAGGCAGATTTTCTGTGGGGAGATCTGAGCTTTCCCGTGCCACTGTTGAAGTCCAATTAGCAGGTTATTTCTTTTATATATATATATATATATATATATATATATATATATAGCTTTTATTTAAAGAATATGAATTTCCAAAGTACAGCTTATGGATTACAATGCCCCCCCCATAACTTCCCTCCCACCCGCAACCCTCCCCTTTCCCGCTCCCTCTCCCCTTTCATTCACATCAAGATTCCTTTTCAATTCTCTTTATATACAGAAGATCAGTTTAGTACATATTACGTAAAGATTTCAACAGTTTGCCCTCACATAGGGACACAAAGTGAAAAATACTGTTGGAGTACTAGTTATAGTATTAAGTCACAATGTAAAGCACATTAAGGACAGAGATCCTACATGATATTTTTTTTAAAAAATTGATTAATTATCTGTGCAATTTCCAATTTAACACCGAGATTTTTTAATCATTTTCAATTATCTTTGTATACAGAAGATAGATTCAGTATATACTAAGTAAAGATTTCATCAGTTTGCACCCACACAGATACACAAAGTGTAAAAATACTGTTTCAGTACTAGTTATAGCATTACTTCACATTGGACAACACATTAAGGACAGATCCCTCATGAGACGTAAGTACACAGTGACTCCTGTTGTTGATTTAACAATTTGACACTCTTGTTTATGGCGTCAGGAATCTCCCTAGGGTCTAGTCCTGAGTTGCCGAGGCTATGGAAGCCTTTAGGGTTTGCTGACTTCAATCTTATTCCAACAGGGTCACAGTCAAAGTGGAGGTTCTCTCCTCCCTTCAGAGAAAGGTACCTCCTTTTTTGATGGCCCCGTTCTTTCCACTGGGATCTCACTCACAGAGATCTTTCATTTAGGTCGAGCGGGTTATTTCTTTCAAACAACTGGAGGTCAAGAAGTCTTGGGTGGATAAAAGAAAATATTAGCACCACTTGTTTCCCTGAATGTATGTTAACAGAGTCTCCATTTTCTGGTTCAGCCGTGTCGTTTTCCCTTCAGCGAAAGTGTTGCATTTTTCTAACAGAAATCTTCTCTCTTCTCTGCCTTTAAAATTTTTCAAAGTAATCTTGAGGGCGATACATAAATTAGTTATAGCAGTGCTCTTTTTCTTTATCAAATCTAAGTTTTGAACACCATCATATAACAGCGAGACATAACATACTGCAATTTGGTAAATTCTTCAGTTAAAACAGAGACTTATTCTGCTCCTCAGGTCTTAGAGTGCCACTGAGTTTCTTTATTCTCCACTGAATGCCCATCACCCTATCATGAGTGCCTCATGAAGTTTTTAGGATTAGCTAACCTTAAAGAAAAGCAACTGAGGGGCTGGTGCTGTGGCATTGTGAGTAAAGCCACCACCCATAGTGTTGGCATCCCATATGTGTGCTGGTTTGAGTCCTGGCTGCTCCACTTCCAATCCAGCTCTCTGCTATGGCCTGGGAAGGCAGTACAAGATGGCCAAAGTCCTTAGGCCCTTATACCCGCATGGGAGACCTGGAAGAAGCTCCTGGCTTTGGATCGGCACAGCTCCAGCCAATGGCAGCCATCTGGGGAGTGAACCAGCGGATGGAACACCCTTCTCTCTCTCCACCTCTGCCTCTCTGTAACTCTGCCTTTCAATTAAATATTGAAAAAGCAAAAAAAAAAAAAAAAGGAAAGCAACTGAATTTTTACACCATATTGGGGGGAAAGAAAAGCTGCTTAAAATGTTAACATGACTTTTGGGCCCGTCTTCCCTGTCTGGTCTGCTCCCTATTTGTAGTCTTCTATTTGACAAGCTCCCTAAATTTCTCTAGATGTGAAGGTTGCCATCACTGACTGGTTGATGTATACTGACACCGGACAGTGTTCTCCACATAATTACATCCTTGTTTTCCTTCAAAAGTGCTGCCACTCTGTACCCTGAGGATGCATAAACAGCATTTTTTTAAAGATTTATTTATTTGAAAGAGAGAGAGAGGTCTTCCATCTGCTGGTTCACTCCCTAGATGGCTGCAATGGCCAGAGCTGAGCCTATTCAAAGCCAAGAGCCAGGAGCTTCTTTCAGGTCTCCCATGTGGGTGCAGGACCCCAAGGACTTGGGCCATCTTCTGCTGCTTTCTCAGCAGTAGGGATCTGGATCAGAAGTGGAGCAGCCAGGACTCAAACTGGCACCCATATGGGATGCCAGCACTGCAGGTGGCAGCTTTACCTGCTAAGGCACAGCACCAGCCCCATTATTAACTTACTAATTCTAAGGAGAAGTGAGTCCCCAGTACCTTGGAGTCAGTATGCTGAAGCGGGTGGCAGGTGTAGAGACGGGGGTGTGAGCTGAGCTAAACTGTTCTGCATTAAGAACTGCAGAATCTCAGGCTCAGCTGCAGGAGTTGGGATTAGATCCTGGTGAGATGTAAAAGCTAAATAAATGGTGGGATGGGGTGGGAAGCCCTCGTGGCAGTGACACAGAGAAAGTAGGGAGAGAAGTTAAAATGTCTAACCGGATTGTCACCAGCTAAAAATCTGGTGACTGATCTAAAACCAGGGCGGGTCCTGTTTTAAGAGGGACTTGGAGTGCTGGAGAGAGTGTCATGCTGGTGGGGGCTGTAGAGGTTACACAGTTGTTCAAGAAGCCCCGAAGTGTCAGCGGTCCAGCCACTTGGAGTTCTGCAATGCTGGCAGCTCTGACTGCTATCCTCACAGACAGAATAATGGAGACAGTGGCAGTTCTGAGAAAGTGGTAAGGCTTTGCACTTGGCAGGTGCTTTAATGAGTCTCAGCATGGTACTGATAAGGGGAAACATTTGGATAAAGGCATTTACGTTCACGCTGTGGTTTGAGGGAATCCAGAACAAAAAGTAGTTGCAAGCAGTCTTGGAATTTGGATGTCTTTCAAAGCCCTCCTTATGCCCCCCAGGAAAAGCACAGCTGAAATATGGAGGATTCTGTCTCCTTTAGTTCTGTAATGCCCAAATGAGCAATTTTGTGTACATTGAACATTTCCCAAATTGGCCACTGTAAGTGTAAATTATCCATGGTGGAATTAACACCATTTGGAAAGAATAGCATTCCAGCATACATGGAAGAAGCAGGGGATCCTGCTCCAAAAATGTACAAATTAGGTCTGAGACAACCCGTAAGAACTCCACTCATCAGCAGGAAAGTCACCTGTAACCACTTAGTCTGGAGTCTGGATGATGTTCCATCCTCACCAGCCCAACGAGTCTCCATCTGCAGGAAGAAACAGTGAAACAAAGCAGATCTAAGATCTACAAAACAGGCCGAAGAAAGCACCCTAAGGTGTTAAAGAGGCAGCACGAGGTAAAGTCTGTCTAAAGAATGCCGCTCTGGAAATCTGAACTCATCCGTCCTGAGATGCAACCTCACTGAATTCAGGCGCAGCCTCTCCCTGCAGGCTTCCCCTTACAGACGCACAGCAAACAGTAACAAGGACACACAGGGCAGATGTAATATTACTAGCAAGGACACCAGTGAAGAGTGTCTTCTAATCAGATTGAACATTGCAAAGATTCCTGAAGATTGAGGTCATCTCACTTAGCATTTAGGAATTGAGCTAAGAGTATCGGAGTCAGGACTACACACAAGATCTGGATCGCTGAGGATCTATCTCCAAGGTCTTAGGCTGCAACAGCAGGGATCTCGCTGAGACCTTGAAGACTGTCGTGAGTCAGCTCTCCAAGATATCCCAAGAAAACTCTTGATTAGGCCACAGGAAAAGTGTTAGCGCAGCCAAGGAAAACGCCACCTGGACAGAGTCACCGGGTGTCAGTCGTGGCTTGTTCTGGAAGGGAGAGATCGGCGGATGTTATTTAGAGTGGGGAATCTGGCCTCCAGTGGTGTAGCCAGAGCCCGCAAGGCAGAGGACTGACTGGGACCGAGAAGTTGTGTTTCCTGATGCTCCCGCAGTATGGTCTGCAGCAATGCAAGGATGCTGAGGCGTCCTCGGAAGATGGAGCGGGACGTTTGCCTACATGCAGTGGACTTGATGGGAAAGCTGCTGGCCCACAGGGGCAGACCTTTCACCCACACAGAGCTGTCGGCAATTTTTGACTCTGTGCTTTCTTGTTTTACAGCTTTCTCTTCTGGCACAAGCACTGAGGTCCGGTTGGCATACGTGGTCTCAGCGCTCAGGGTCTCCCGCCCTGGCCCCCTACCCTCCCGGCTCTTCAAGCACCAGCTCCCCAAAAGCCCCACGGCAGGCTCCATGCAGACTTTCCCTTCCCCAGAAGCCTCTCCCCCTGATTGCTTTCCCCGGGTGCCAGCTGACCCTTTCTTAGCCAGTCCAGCAACTTCTAACAAAGGGTCAAGGCCCAAGGACTTCACAGCTCTTCTCAGGGTTAGTTCCAGCTAAACAAACTATCAGGACCCATTTACAACTCTGAACTCTGCTGTTGCTGCCTCTTCATCTCCTGGATCCTGCCTCCTTCATCTCCTGGAGCCCGCTTGTTAAACATGGTATTTATACTTGCCCACATGACATCTTCTGCCTGAGGACCTTAGACTCCTGTTTCACACTGTCGCATAGCACCAATGGAACAACAGGAATTCCTGCACTTCCCCGTATTTGGACAGTGATCTTGGGAGCACCCATGTTGTGGACTCACACCTGCACTTGTATCTCACTGCTTGCTTACTGCATCCCCCCGCCCCAGACTTTGAGTGACTTGCGGGCACTCACCTGACAGATACCTGATGGATGCTGAAAGGTGGAAGGCTATTCAGCCACAGTGTCTAGCGAGATCTTTAGCTTCACGGGGAAGCTCATTGCATTCTTCACAGTTCCAAATTGTGCATTACACATAATAAGCATCTGAAAATTATATGCAGGCTAATAAATAAAAGAATGAATGCATCTATGAAAATACTTGGGAAAAAGTAGATAAAAACATCACAAAGAGAATCCCTGACCATTAGAAACTCAGGAAATTTTTGTTATCTTTGTGTCTGCCAAGGCTTCTGCAGCAAATATTTATTCCTTTTATGGTTTGAAAAAGAAAAAAATAAAGACAACATCAACAACAATCTCATCAAGTATAAGTAGCATCAGAATCAGAATTGGATCCGGGAAGGAGAAAGCACAAGGCTGGGCGCAGGTGGTCTGAACATGCGAGATTCTCAGAGCATGTGGGCGTCGTATGAAGGCAGTGAGCACGGTGGTGCTAGGTGTGACCACTGAAGTTCTTCCTCCTCTACTGAGACACCCAGGAGGTGCGTCTGCTAGGGAGTAAATTTGCAGAAGGGAGAAAAGTTGAAAGTGGGCCAGTGCCATGGCTCACTAGGCTAATCCTCTGCCTGTGGCACTGGCACCCCGGGTTCTAGCCCCAGTTGGGGCACCGGATTCTGTCCCGGTTGCTCCTCTTCCAGTCCATCTCTCTGCTGTGGCCCAGGAAGGCAGTGGAGGATGGCCCAAGTGCTTGGGCTCCTGCACCCGTGTCGGAGAGCAGGAAAAAGTACCTGGCTCCTGGTTTCGGATTGGCGTAGCTCCGGCCATGGCAGCCATTTGGGGGGTGAGCCAGTGGAAGGAAAACCTTTCTCTGTCTGTCTGTCTGTCTGTCTCTCTCTCTCTCTGTTTAACTCTGCCTGTCAAAAAAAAAAAAAAAGGAAGTTGAAAGTGAAAAGTGAATACTCCTGGCCTGACATCACTAGCTGGTTATCCACAAGCGGGGGGACAGCAGAGGACAGAAGTTAGAGCATCTTGTGCCGTTTGGCACAATCCTGGAGGATGTACACAAGGTCCTAAGGAGAAAACGTTGTAATAACTGAGTAGCAGCTGTCTCACTAGCAGTGCTTTCTGGCAGAGTGTAAGTCCCTGACAGGTTAGCACAGAGCTGGGCTTCTGTAAGCCTGGCTGTCTCACAGGAACCAGAGAAGGGAGGCCACAGCAGCTGCTGGAGAGCACTCACGAGCACTGAGATAAAGAGAAAGTCATCCCTGTAGGTCACGATTGTCCATGATTGTCCCCGACCACAAGTGGGTTATCTCTGCAGCCCCTAGACAGCAGGGTGAGCATCAGGAAGGGGAGAGATGGGGCCTGGGGCACAGGAATAGGAACAGAGCGGGGGACCCTGACCTGGTACAGTGCCTGGGATCTACACTTCCCAGCTAAGGAGATCCAGGAAAATCCTGGTTACCTGAGATTTCAGCCTAGCAGAGAGAAACATTGCATTCCAGGGTGCTCAGAATCCAGCTAATCACATGCTGGAAGGCTCTTGAGAATCCATCTGATCCTGCTCATAGACCCATCTTTGATGACAGAGGTGACAAAGGCAGCCGTTGCAGGCAGGCCCGTCTGTGCCTCAGAGAGAGTAGCATCAATTACCAGCAGTGGGCACAAGCCACTCATGAAACTAAATGAAAAACTCGATTCCATTAGATGAGAGGCCTATGGCGGAAGAGGATGTTTTCCAAACAGAACATGGAAAGCAGTGCTACACAGGGACTGCAGAGATGGGCCAGGTGCCCAGTGACAAGGACCCCAGTAGGAGGCTACTCACACGTAGATGCACTGCACCCAGAGCACCCACACAGCCTGGACAGGCCACGCTGCCCCAGCAGTCTCTCTTCAGTGTTTCCCAAGTGTGGTCCTGGGATCCCACTTCAGATTCACTTAGATAGGGATAGGGATAGGATAGGGATAGGGAGAGCAAGGGATGATGGGATCCTCAGGTCCCACTGCAGACTAACCATATGGAAGAAGGAGGAGGAGGAGAAGCCTGGAGTGAAGCCTTCGTCCTGCGACTCTATGTTTTTATTTAATATGGCATCCTGCACACGCAGTCTGAAGAGTCTCTGGTGTTGCAGATTGCCTAGACTGGATATCAGCCCTGAGGGTACAAGGAGGTACACCACGCTAGACGCGGCAGAAGACTGAAGGTCCTGCACCTGAAGCCAGTGCTGCCTGAAATGCACAGTGCATTGTAGCATATATTTTATTAGGCATTACAGCCTGTGTTGTATGCTGTGAGGGGATTTCCAACTGTTCATGGGAAATGGAATTAAAAGACAAAAATAAAAAATGCAAACACTCTCTCAACACCCACTGAATTAAACTCAGAAGTGATGTACCAGCTATTTAGTAAGTAACGATGATGTAAGTTGTAAGTGATAATACCAGCTATTTAGTCCATCCCTAAAAAACTGAGGTCCTGGAAATTTATTTATTTATTTTTTGACAGGCAGAGTGGACAATGAGAGAGAGAGAGACAGAGAGAAAGGTCTTCCTTTTTCGTTGGTTCACCCCACAATGGCCACCGCGGCCGGCGCACCATGCTGATCCGAAGCCAGGAGCCAGGTGCTTCTCCTGGTCTCCCATGCAGGTGCAGGGCCCAAGGACTTGGGCCATCCTCCACTGCACTCCCGGGCCACAGCAGAGAGCTGGACTGGAAGAGGAGCAACCGGGACAGAATCTGGCGCCCCAACCGGGACTAGAACCCAGGGTGCCGGCACCATAGGTGGAGGATTAGCCTATTGAGCCATGGTGCCGGCCAAGTTCTGGGAATTTAACCATGTCAATGCAGTCTCTTACATTAGTAACTGGAAAAAAAATTGGGTATCCTTTAAAGATATTTTAAGATTAGGAAACAAAAATAGGTCAGAAAGAGCCAATTGAAGACTGTATGGTGGATGCCCATTAAGACTCGAGCCAAGTGCCCTTGTCTGAGGAGTGAGCAGGAGCGTTGACGTGGTAGGGGTGGATCCTCAAGGTCTCTCAGGGTTCTCTGTGGATTTTGTTTGTGTGTTTGTTTGTTTTACTAAAACTTTGGTTAGCTTTCTCGAAACATCCTCAATAATAAGAAGTTCCTGCTCTTGACCTTCCAAAAAGTCAATAAGAAAAATAGACATCCCAAAAACCTGCTGCCATGGCCTTTGTTCTTCACCCACTTTGGCTTTGGCTGGACCACTTCTCCCTCTTGGTAGCCACTGCTCGGGTTGTGCTCTGGCTTCAGCTTTGCACTGGAAAAGTCTGGTTTTGTCTCCTCTGTCAATGGGAAGAAATGCTTCAGGGTCTTGATTCCATTTGTTGAGTTTTCATTGAGAGCTGTGCTCTTGTCAGCAGTGAATCTGATTTTACTTTTTTGATCAGGATTGAGTGAACTGAACCAGTTGCGATGTGTGTGCTGTTGGCTCTTTCCCCTGCCATTAACCATCAGTCCTCTTCAATTAGGGTTTAACTACGTGAAAGATCTGCCTGCCACCATGGATTTCATCTCTGACGGTGCCTCATCCCTTCTTTTTGTGACAGGCGGAGTGGACAGTGAGAGAGAGAGACAGAGAGAAAGGTCTTCCTTTGCCGTTGGTTCACCCTCCAATAGCCGCCGCGGCCAGTGCACTGCGGCCAGTGCACCACGCTGATCCAAAGGCAGGAGCCAGGTGCTTCTCCTGGTCTCCCATGGAGTGCAGGGCCCAAGGACTTGGGCCATCCTCCACTGCACTCCCGGGCCTCAGCAGAGAGCTGGACCGGAAGAGGGGCAACCGGGACAGAATCTGGCATCCCAACCGGGACTAGAACCCGTGTGCCTGAGCCACAAGGCGAAGGATTAGCCTATTGAGCCGCAGCACTAGCCGGCCTCATCCCTTCTTAAAATGAGTTATCCATTTGTAAACTGCTGATCTCTTTGGGACTTGTCCTCATAAACTCTTCATAAAGCATCAATGGTTTCACCATTCGTCCACTTAAGCTTCACTGTTAACTTAATGTTTGTTCTTGCTTCAGTTTTACACTTTCTCCTTCTCGGGGTGTCAACCCAGATCCTGTTCAGACATCTTAGAACAAGTTATAAAGAGTTTATCCTGCTACAGAATTTTTGAGGTCCATCCATTTTCATGAACTTTTTGAATACTTCTCCTATTGCATATCTTATTACAATATACTTTAGTATGGCAGGGGTATCGCCCCCCCTACACACACACGCACACACTGAAGAGTAAATAGGCAAGATATGCTCTTATTTTACACACTGGTCATTGTTCTGCTAGAACCTGCTGCAAGGTGAACATCACCTGAAATATGGCTGGGGCAAACTGAGATGTTCTGTGAGTACAATATGGATCCTAGACTTCAAAGAAAAAAAGCAATGTAAAATACTTGAGTAATAACTTTACATGGTTTCTATGATGAAATCATATTTTAGACATATGGGCTACACAGAATGTATTATAAAGTTAACCTCACTTATTCCTTTCCACTTTTGAAAATTGAAAATCACGTAGGTGGCTGACATTCTGTTTTTGTTGGACAGGGCTGTGCCAGAGGCTTGGGAGTCTTTGATTTATGTGGTTGTTCCCTAGAGGTTGTACCTATCCCAGGGCTGTTTACATTTCAGTCTCAGCTCTTGGAAGAAGCTAACTCCAGCTCCTCTGCTTTCTAGCTGTGTGGTGAACAAAATACTCACCTTGGTGTGAACTTGGGTTCACTTATCTATATAAAAAATGCTATATATCTTCATGCTGGTTTTGAAACTAAGGAGTAACTATGCATATGTAAATCTGCGGTGAGGAGCAGTCTTCAACAGTCACGGACAGTCTTGGGTTGGGGGCAGGGCAGCTCTGCAGCAAGGGCTTCCCGTGCATCACCTAGCTCGTCCCCGCCCTCAGTAGGTAGCTGAGTTACGACTTCCATTCTCCACAAAGAATGAGTCCTAAGTGACTTGATGACCTCGCCAGTTAGTAAAGGGGGAGCCAAGATTCAAACCCAGGTTGTGCTGTGGATGTATGTATGTATTTCCCCTGGCTCCTTCTTAAATATCTATTTGACTTTGCCATTCAGTGGGAATAAAGGGAAGAAACTGGGAAAGAAAACTTAAAAAGAGCCCTGTAGGCACTTACACGCTGAGAAATTTAGAGTGGACTTTCAAATTCCTTTATCACCAGGGGCACTGTGACTCGAATGAGATAAAGCGGTTTCTGTAACCACCAACAAAGCAACGCCACCTAGAGTGACAGTTTGCTAATAAGGTTGGATCTCATCATAATCTACTCAGACTTCGAGCTGGGCTCTTGTTACCAAGTGTGACAGATGATTCACACTGACTTGGTACACAGTTATGGAATGGGCAGGTCCAGTTTCTTTTTCTTTGCTTTTTTTTTTTTTTTTTTGACAGCCAGCGGGCATTTTTGTGTGTATTTAATTTAATATGTGAGTATGGAAGATGCATCAACATGAGCCTTTAGTAGTATTTTTTATCAAGGTCATGGGAGGAAACACTCAAGGAAGCAACCTGCTCCCCAGGTCACCCTCCAGCAACCAAGGCCTAGCCTTGGGGAATCAGCAAGATGGCACAAGCTCAAGTTCAGAGCTCCTTAGCCATCAGGACAACCCTGCGTACCCCATCAGGGGGTGGAGGGGAGGCCGTGGACATGTGCTAGGCAGTGTTTAAATGGGAAAATTGGGAGTGGCATCCATGTGGGTTCTAGTCTGGCCTTAGGGCCCCCCAGCTGGTCTCAGGTACCACTAGACACTTACAAAATTCAGATGAGGATGCTGTGAAGCATGGAGCTCTACCACAATCCCTGAGTCTCAGGCCGTACCAACCGAATTCCAACACAACAGCTTGACAACAAGTCATGAGTATCCCTTGAATGAATCATCATTCTCCCAAGAAACAGAACAAGTAGTATGTGTGCATAGAGAGAAAGAGATTTATGATCAGGACCTCTCTCACCTGGTCGGCTGACCAAGGCTAGCAAGACCTCAGTCTGCAGGTGGGCCAGCAGCCTGCAGGCCAGGAGAGCCCAGTCCAAAGGCTGGCAGGCTGGAGACCTCTCTCTGGCTCAAAGAAGGCCAAACTCTTGATTGTATTCAGGCTTTTGACTGTTTGAGGCCTATCCATTTCATGGAGGGAAATTTGCTTTACTCAAAATCCACTGGGTTAAATGTCAACCTCATCCAGAACACCCTCAAGGTGAGACCCAGAATAAGGTTTGAACAAATACCTGAGCACCCCATGGCCCACCCCAGCTGAGTTGACACCTAGCATTGCCCACCACCCCTGAGGCTTCTCTTCCAGTGGACACCGGAGTCTTCTTGGGGGTTTCTCACCTGCAGTGTAGTCAGACCAGGAGCGTCAGCCTGCTCTTCTCTACGTGTTCCCCGGGTTTCAGAACTGTGTCCCTTCTCCGCCCCCACCTTTTGCTTCTCTCTGCTTAACCTTCCCTTTCTGGACTTCGCCCTGGTAGTTCATCTAGGGAAGAAACCAGCTTACAGGTCATGGGACCACACACTTGATGCTGTGAGTTACGCCTGGTAGTCGGGCTGAGGACTATGTTGGTGTTTGTCAGAGAACATTGAACTGGGAGTCCATGAAGCTGAAATATCTCTGGTGCCTCGGGTGCTCAATGTCATCAGTAAAGTGAAAGTTTTTTAAAGATTTATTTATTTATTTGAAAGGCAGAGTTACTGAGAAGCAGAGGAAAGAGAAAGAGAGGTCTGCTATCCGCTGGTTCACTCCACAGATGGCCACAACAGCTGGAGCTGGGCCAATCCGAAGCCAGGATCCAAGACCCTCTTCCGGGTCTCCCATGTGAGTGCAGGGCACCATGGACTTGGGCCGTCTTCCACTGCTTTTCCAGGCAACAGCAGAGAGCTGGTTCAGAAGTAGAGCAGCTCAGACTCGAACCGGCACCCATATGGGATGCCGGCAACATAGGTGGTGGCTTTACTGGCTAAACCACAGTGCTGGACCCAGTAAAACAAAAATTAATTTTAACCAATCAGATTCAATCTTTAACCAATCAGAAGCTGTGAACATAACCTCTAACTAGGGACTTTCCACTTCGACCACTCAAATGCATATCCTTGGTTTTGCTTCCACAGATTCCTTACAGAAGTTTCCTGTCTCGTACTCCCCACCCCTAGTAACATGTGGAGTCACTTGTAGCCTGGTGCTGCCCAATTTGCCAACTGCTGTCTGCTCAGATAAAGTCTTCAGAACTTTAGGTGCCCAACTGTACCTTTTGAACTATCTATGGACCCACCCATCCTACCAAGGCTTACTGAGAACTATGACATTCCCACGTGAGCCTTTATGTGAACCTTAAACTTTGCAGAGTATTTTGCAACAGGAAGGGAGAGATTATTCTAGAATCTGTCTGGACTAAAAAAAAAAAAATAAGAATCAGAAAAAGATTATAAAGAAAGCAAATAGTTTTCAATCAACCTGAAGAATCAGTTGTCGCTTCTTTACTGATGCTTCAAAGTTTAGTGCTCTGTGTGATGTTAGACCCACATTTGCTTCTGAATCCAAAAGTTGGACACTCACCGTGTGCACCTAAAAAGCTGCCGTGACCTTTGTTCCTCACCATCGTGCTGCTGAGCCGGAGCCGTGCGTGGAGCAGCGCAGGCTTCCCGCCCTTGCTCTCGGCTGCACAACCATAATAGGATTTGAGGGCGCAGCTCTGGCCACCTCTTGGCTCAAGCCTCCTCCTGCCTTTTCTGACATTTGCAGGATCACGGCTGGGCATGGAGGTCGTTAGCACGGAAACGGGGGAAGGCCCCAGGGGCAGCTCCGAGAGTTTTCCTATTAGAACGCGAAACAGAGAAGACATTCGGAAATGTTTATGTGATTTTCTTAGACGCTAATCACACTAAGGCATTCTTCAGTAGAGGTTGTGTAGGGGTGGGGAATGAATAAAGTATTAGACCTTTTTACAAAGACAATATTCAGATCCTTTGGTTAAAAAATAAATATGCAATAGGGCCATAAATTTACAATCCATGCCAATGTCTTGAGAAAGTATTTCCTCAATTCTGTATCTCTCTTGAGGCCAAGCAAGGTCAAAACGCAAAACATGGCAAAAATAAATAAATAAGTAAATAATCCATTGCAGTATAAGGGAAAAATTAGAAAAGATTATTGAAAAGTGGAAGGAGGTCAGCAATATTTAGCGTATGGCTTTCCACCTTGACAATTCTGCAGGTCAGTCTCAGGTTCAAAACGTCAAGGACCCGGGCAGGGAGGAGTCTGCCAGCGGAGGTGTGGCTGGATGAGTTCTTGCTCATTCGTTCTGTTGGCTTTGCTGCATCGGAGGTTACACAAATCAGAGTAAGCAGCTTCATGAAGTATATGGAAAAGTTGCAGAATAGACCCCCGGGTGACTGATATTTAAAATGCAGAATTGAGTGAGCAGTAAATTTATGCCAGAGCTAATGCTGTGAGTTTTGTCCATCAAACTTCTAACCTCTCCTTTCAAGGGAAACATGAACACATCAGCCACAGCAGGGGAGGTGACTGTTTAAATAAACATGTGCCAGAGAGCATTTTGAACATGGGCATTTAAAAAGGCATCAGTTACAAGCAACAGGATGTGTAGTGCTTGTACCGTGGGCCTCTGCTGCACAGCTTAGAAAACAGAAATGCTAAAGTTCCTAACTTGTAAAAAAAATCTTCCAGATAAATACCTACAGTGAGTTTTGTAGTGAAAACCACGAGAATGTGACACCTCCATATTAGCCTACAAGATGAACTGACTGAAGTAAAGGTGGATAAAAACTGCCTAGCCAAATACGCATCTGAACAATGTAAGACTTGGCCCGAAAAATATCGTCATTTGAATGCCTTAACTAAAATACAATTGCCGTAATAACCTGCCATTCACCCACTTTCAGTGCACAATTCAATGCTTTTTAGGCTACAAAAAATGTTGTTTACCACAATCTCATTTTGAAGCATTTCTGTTTCCCTTGAGACAAACCGCACCCCCATTAGCAGTTGGCTCTCTCCCACCACTCACAGGCAGCACTACTCTACCTTAGTAGAGACTTCTCATCTGACACACAAGAACACACAACACGTGTTCTTTCGGGACTGGTTCCTGTCAGTCAGCATGGCATTGTCCAGCCTCCTGCATGTCATAACACGTGGAAGTGCTTTGCAGCTTCTTACAGCCAAATAGCATCCTATTGTGTAGATGGACCATACCGTCTGTCCATTCAATACTGATGGACGTTCCATTCATTTTCATTCTTTGCTACTATAGTGATGCTGCTGTGAACACTGGCGGACAAGTTGTTGTGTGGAAGTGTGTTTCCGTTTCTCTTGGTTATGTATCTGCCTGCTCATCTGGTAACTCTTCAGTCAGTGTTTTTAGGAACCATCAGAAAGTTCTCCAAAGCATTGTCACACATCACATTTCCACCATGTTCCAGTCACTCTACATCCTGCACAAGCACTGTCACCTGTCCTTTTATGTTATAATGCAGTTATAGCAAATACATTATATCCACCCCAGTGGGTATCAAGTGCTGACTCACTTTAATTTTGATTTGCATTTGCAGAATCAACATCTTAGTCAGTCTGGGCTGCTGTAACAAGATGCCATAGATCAGGTGATTTAGACAACATTGATTTCTGACAGCTCTGGAGGCTGGAAGTCTAGTAGCAGAGTGGCAGCATTGGCGGCTTCTGGTGAGGGCCCTTCCTGGCGTGTAGACAGCTGCCTTCTCACTGCACCTGCTGTGGTCCAGAGAGGACGAGCTGTCATCCCTGTCTCTCCCTATGAAGACATCCATCATGTGGGCTTCCCCTCTTGATCGCATCTGAACCTAATTACCTCCCCCACAACCCCATTTCCTACTATCGTCCCACCAGAGGTTAGGGTTTCATTGCAGTGGACTTTTGGAGGACAAGAGTGTGGAGTTCCTAACAAGGACTACTGAAGTTAGCCTCTTTTCATGTGTTTATAGGCCCTGTATACTTAGATCTTGCTTATAGAACTGTCTGCCCAAATGCTTTGCCCATTTAAAAATTGCTCTTTGTCTTTTCATTATTGAACTACAAAAACTCTTTATATATGAGAGGACTTCAAAAAGTCTGTGGATGGGGAATTAAAAGATAAGTTTATCTCGGTGTAAACATTTTTAAATCCAGAGCACACGTTTCCTACGAGCCTTTGAAGTGCCCTGCTGTTGCAGAATCAGCCCCCTTGTCAGACACGACCTTTTGTATTTTCTTCCCTTTCACCATGCTGAGGACATCATTATCGTACTATTTGCAGCACAAAACTTTTTATTTTGATATAGGCAAATTTATTTTTTGTCATGTGTACATTTAGTGTTTTACTTAAGACTAGAAAATGTAGTTCTAACATTTTCTGCTAGAAGTTTTGTAGTTTTAGTTCCTATGGAGAATACATGCTCTCTTTTGAGCTCACTTTTGTGTATGTTCTGAAGTAGGTATGCAAGTTTATTCTTTAATGTGGATACTGAGTTGTCACGGAAGTGTTTGTAGAAGAGGACTATTCTTTCTACAGTGAATTTTCTCAGCACCTTTGTCAAAAGTCAACAAGCCAGAAAAGTAAGCGTTTCTTTCTGGCCTCTTCATTTGATTCCACTGATCTTTATGTCTATCCTCATGCCAATGTCATGTTGCCTTGGTTACTGTGCCTTTTGATAAGTTTGACACTGGGAATTCTGAATCTGCCAACTTTATTCTCCTTTTTAAAGGCCATTTTGGCTACATGGATCTTGCATTTTCATAGGAATTTTGGAATCAGCTTGCCAATTTCTGCAAAAGAATGTTGATAAGGATCGCTTTGAATGTACAGACCACTTTGGGAGAACAATTATCTTAATATTAAGTCTTCCAATCCATTAATACAGCATTTAAATTTTTTTACAGCACTTTCTAGTTTTTAATATGCAAGCACTGCCCTTCTTTTGTTAAACTTATGCCTAAGTATTTTGATATTTTGGATGATATTGCAACTGGAATTTTTTTCTTAAAATTCATTTTTAATTGTTCATTGCAAGTATACAGACACTCAATTGATTTTTGTGTATCAACGTTACATTGATCTTATCCCCTCCAATCTGGCTGAACATGTGTATTGGTTATTTTGTGAATCTTTAGGATATTACATATACAAGAAAATGTTACCTACAATTGAAGATAGTTTTGTTCTTTTTCCAACATGGATGACTTTCGTTTCTTTTTCTCACGTACTTGCTCTGGCTAGAACCTCGAGTGCAGTGTTAGGTAGAAGCAGATAACCTTGCCTTGCTTCTGATCCTAAAGAGCCAACACTCATGCTGTCCCCACAAAGCACTGTGTTACCTGGGAGTGTGTTGAAGGTGACCTCTGTGGATGAGGAAGTTCTCTTCTACTCAGTTTGCTGAGAGCTTCAGTCGTGAACACAGTTTCTCTTTCTCTTTGTTGAATCTCTTGATTTGTTGGTTAGGTTATTCTGTATTTTTTTTTTGACAGGCAGAGTGGACAGTGAGAGAGAGAGACAGAGAGAAAGGTCTTCCTTTGCCCTTGGTTCACCCTCCAATGGCTGCTGCACACAGCGCGCTGCGGCCGGCGCACCGCGCTGATCCGATGGCAGGAGCCAGGTGCGAGGTGCTTTTTCCTGGTGGTTATTCTGTATTTTTATACATAAGGTGAGACTTGCCAGGATGTCTTCCTTCTTGTTGCTGTAACTATGAGCATAATTTTTATTGGTACCAAGAAAAACTGCTTTTCATTGAATACTTTTCAAAGTAGAAATAAAGTCTCTGTGTTTAAGAGCCCCAGTGTGGTCCCAACACTGGCTTTTTTTTTAACCGTTTAATCATAAGTGATTCTGTAGCCAACAGAAGAATCTACGCTACAAAGCCCTCCAAAGGTTTCAGATCTGCCAGCTATTTTAAAAATGCAATGCGGCCAGCGCTGAGGCTTAATAGGCTAATCCTCCACCTTGCAACACCGGCACACCGGGTTCTAGTCCCGGTCGGAGCGCTGGATTCTGTCCCGGTTGACCCTCTTCAGGCCAGCTCTCTGCTGTGGCCTGGGAGTGCAGTGGAGGATGGCCCAAGTGCTTGGGCCCTGCACCCCATGGGAGACCAGGAGAAGCACCTGGCTCCTGCCATCAGATCAGCGCGGTGTGCTGGCCACAGCGCGCCAGCTGCGGCAGCCATTGGAGGGTGAACCAACGGCAAAGGAAGACCTTTCTCTCTCTGTCTGTCTCTCTCTCTCACTGTCCACTCTGCCTGTCAAAAAAAATGCAGTGCACATTTGTGATTTTTTTAATATAAAAACTTATTTATTTGAAAAGCAGAGTTATAGGGATAGTGAGAGAGAGAGAGAGAGAGAGAGAGAGAGAGAGAGAGATCTTCTATCTGCTGGTTCACTCCTCAAATGGCCAGAATGGCCGGAGCTGGGCTGACCCAAAGCCAGGAGCTTCTTCTGAATCTACCACGTGGGTGCAGGGGCCCAAGTACTTGGGCCGTCTTCTGCTGCTTTCCCAGGTGCATTAGCAGGGAGCTGGATTGGAAGTGTGGCAGCCTAAACTCAAACTGGAGCCCATATGGGATGCTAGTGCTGCAGGTGGCAGCTTTACCCACTGTGCCACAGCACCAGCCCCACACGAGTGATTTCTAAAACAAAGTAGATGTTGTAGTGAGTGGTGAAACAGGAACTCAAGGATACCCTCTGCGACTCCCCAAAGAGAACCCTTATTCATTTATCTACTGATAATAATTAACTAGAGAGTCAATTTTATGACTGGAACTTTGTTGACCATTAGCAGGGATAGAGTTTTCCTGTGGTTAGTTAACCACGTGATGAAGTGCGCAAGTCCATCAGCTGCCCTTCTGAGGGCAGGCTTTGATGAGACAGAGAGAACAGGGAATGCTAGGTGCTGGGGTGACAGCAGGAGGTGTCTAAAGTGCTACCTTTATGGAGTCCAGAGTACACCAAGAGAACTCCGGTCTTGACAGACATTCCCTACTCTGCCCCTACTCAGTGTGTCTAAGAAGCCAGAGTGGGCGTCACCCTGTACCCCATGACAGAGTTAGGGTCCATTCCTCGTGGTGGGGGGGATGGGAGGAGTGAGACAAATTGAGGTAGGTGGTTCCCAGTGGAAACCGAGGGTGCTAAATGCTTGCTTTTCCCCTGACTTGTAGCAAGGTCGGTTCCTTAGGAATTTCCAGTCTTCCCATGAGAATAGCCAGGGAGTGGTGATTCCATCCTTCTGAGCTCCCAGTTTACTGTAAAACAAACTAGGTTTCCCACCCTGCTGATGGCTCTCAAGCCAGACAGGGTAGATAAGATTACAAATCAGGTTTTTTCATGGGGTTGTCCCTGCTGTGTACTGAATGACCATTTTTTCCCCAAAATTGTGCTTAAAAACCCAACCACTACTAGCTTCTTCCATTATGGGCTCGTGGTCTCTGGCTTAAATAAATCTTGCTTTTAAATGAGAGAGAGAGACTCTGACATTTACAATCATCGTACTCCAAAAGCACCAGAAGTGACAGTTGCCCAGAGAAGTCACAGCTGAACTCTTGGGTGACGACATAGGCTAAGCAGCGGCCAAAATTAAACCTAGGGGATGACTGCTGCCCGTGGTCTCCTGTGAGCTGCGTCTCTGGTGAGCCATGGCACCCATCACCTTTATTGCTGATTAACCCTTCTAGGACGTTTGTATAGTAAGCAGCCTTGGAGGATGGATAATGACTCCTGGAGAGCAGGAGTCACTCACTGTCCTAGAGAATAAAGACATCTCCCTCTGGGAACACACTGGACTCCCAAGCTCAAGGTTGCCCTCCTGTAATGTCCATGCCGTGTGAGGGGTCAGCTGACCTCTTCCCGTGGCCACCTGGGAACTGGAGTTGGGGAAGAACACATTGTGATGCTCTGGTTATACCCTTTATGTTTGGGCCAGGAGATCTGCCTTTCTCCCAGCAAACAGGAAACTAGCGAGAGGCTAACTTGCTAGTTGCAAGCAGGGTAAAATCTCAGACCCCTCAGTTCTGAATCATGATAAGTGAGGTTACCTGAGAAGTGTATGGTTAGTAAGTAGAATTCATCATCCAGATGTATTTGGAATATCCTGCAGTTAATATTCTGAAAACCTCAGAACATTGGCTTTATGTTCCAGATGCTAATTCTTCTCAGACTCACAAATTACGGGAGTCTGGGAGAAATGACAGACAGGCTTCCTTTAAGGAAATATAAAATAGTACACAATCATTAAGTTTAAGGACGACCGAGTTTTACCTAAACAAAAGCACTGCTTTACCGAAGATTCAAATACAGGCTTATGTTTCTATTATCTTCAGCTGCATACAAACTACCCCAGACTCGGTGGTGTGAGGCATAACCACTCTGCTTTGCTCAGTGGTTCTTAGACTGAGGGACCTGGGCATAGTGGACACAATGCCTGCTTCATTCAGCCAGGAGCCTTACCAAGACTCACAGAGAGTTGAACATCTGGGGGTTGGAATCACCTGCCGTTGACTTCAGTTGACTTCATTCACGTATTGGGCATCTGGCCTGGGTGACAGAAGCCTGGCCTCGGCTGAGACTGTTGGCCTGGAATGTAGCTCAGCTCCTCACAGTGTGGCACTGGGCTCCAGGAGGGGCGGTGCTCAGAGGGCGTGGCCAAGAAAGCCAGGTAGAAACTGTGAGCCCTGTGGTGACCCAGCCTTGCAGGTCACATAGCATCACTTCCATTACATCCTCCTGGCCACAGCAGTCATGGTCATCTGAGATTAAAGCAGAGGGGGCGGGGCCAGCACCATGGCCTAGTGGGTTAAGCTGCCGTCTGCAGCGCCAGCATCCCATATGGGTGCCAGTTTGAGTCCCAGCTGCTCCACTTCTGATCCAGCTCCCTGCTAATGCACCTGGGAAAGCACTGGAAGGTGGCCCAAGTCCTTGGTCCCTGAACCCATATGAGAGACCTAGAAGAAGCTCCTGGCTCCTAGCTTTGGATTGGCTAGGCTCTGGGAATTTGGGGAGTGAACCAGTGGATGAAGACCTCTCTCTCTCTCTCTCTCTCTCTCTCTCTCTAACTCCGCCTTTCAAATAAATAAATCTTAAAAAAAAAAAAGCAGAGGGGATATAGATCCCACCTCTTAATGGGAAGCTTATTAAAACATCTACCATCACTTAATATTTAGCTCCCCTGGATTATTATGTGTTTGTATCTGTTGCATGGAATATGGTAATGAAAAGGAGGCATGCATCATTATGATCAATGCCAACTGAGGCTCAATCAGAATGTACGATATGAAGTCCTCATCAGATGTTTGTATCCCAGTAATGATGGTTTTTGCAGAGAAGGCACAGGGCAGATCAGTTTTGACAGGATACCCAGAGAAGGGAGAGGGACAGTGAAAAGTGCAGGCTGGGGCTCCTCCAGGGACATTCCTGAAGTGAGGGCTCAGGGACAGCTCAGAACGGAAAAAAACTTGGAGTCACAATGACTACTTCAAAATTGTACCTGTGAGTGACTCTGGAATAAATCAAGACTCCCCTGCATTCTCAGGCTGAAAGTCTGCAAATAAGAAAGTAGAATTTTTCTGTCTGGAAAATAAAATCATAAATCCTGGTCCTAGAGGTCAACCCACCCACAGGAAATTTGGAAGCACGTCATTTTGGCTTGGTGTGTAGGAGCATCTGGCTTAGCCAAGGGTCCGGGAAAACACTGCTTTTCAGGGACTCCCAATTATTCAAGAAGAGGGGAAAATGAATGAGCTTAGCTCCTTGCCGACTATCCTCCAGCAGAGAGGAGTCAGTGCTGGCCCTGGTGTGCTCCCTCCACATCCTGTCCAGGCCTCTCACTTGCATAAGAAGGGGGTGGGAGGGGCCGGCGCTGTGGCATAGCAGGTAAAGCAGCCACCTGCAGTTCTGCCATCCCATATGGTGCCAGTTCGAGAAAGTGAAGCTTTTCCTGAAGACCCAGGGCCAGAGTCAGGCCAGCTCAGCCCTAGGCGGGGACCTTATGCTGAGGGTACAGGCACTGTGGGGCACAGGTGGCACCACCAGCAGGAGCAATCCCACCCCGGGAATGCTGACATCTGCTCAGCACTGGACGCCTGGGATGGCCCAGAGGCTCCCTGAGATTCTTCTCATTCATGTTTCCCCATAGCCCGAGTCAATGCTGTCACTCTGTTCTCTGCAGCTGAGAACCTCTCTTGTGTAGCAGGCATGAGGTGACTCAAAGGGATGAGGCAGTGTTGGGACTGGAACTCAGGTTCATGCTCTCAGTCACTGCACTCCACTCCACTGCCAAAGCAGAGTGGAGAAAGGGGCCAGGGAGAGAGTGAATGGCAACTCAATGGTGTTTGCTTCTCGCGCACTCTGTGGACTGTCGGCTTCCCACACACAGTCAGTGACACCCCAAGTGACAGCCAGTGCCATAGCAGACTTAAACACCAGGCTTAGCATCAGATCCCTGGTTTCATTTGGTAGATGGAATGGAAGCTGTGTAAACCACTCCCGCACCCCAAACCACACACAATTTATCCCCGGATGTGACAGCAACCATCTGAGAATGGGCAACAATAAATCTCCCAGGCCAGCTTCACTTCCAGCCACCCAAACCTCTCTGGGACATCTGCCCAAAAAAGGCACCTCTCAGAGTGATTGCTTGTGTTTCTTGGTCTTCTGCCCTTGGTTCCTATCCCCAGCTGCAGACACGGGTAAGGAGGGCCCTGCCATACCCTTAGCTGGGTGTTTGAAGTCTGAACTGAGTGTTGGCTGTAACAGCAAATGGAAACATTTCAAAATGTTCCCCTATTTTGGAAATATATAAAACTCGAGCTTAGGGGAGGATTTTTCACTGATCCTACAGCACAGCAGAAATTATAAGTGGGAGGGAGATTTTCATTTTTTGTATTACTACTATTTTTGTGTACATTTTTGAGGCACAGTGTGATTAAGGGGGTCTTCATTTTCATGGAAAATATACATTATGAAGAAGCTATGCATGGATTTCTTTTTATTTATTTTTGACAGGCAGAGTGGACAGTGAGAGGGAGAGACAGAGAGAACGGTCTTCCTTTTGCCGTTGGTTCACCCTCCAAAGGCCGCTGTGGCCGGCATGCTGCTGCCGGTGCACCGCGCTGATCCGAAGCCAGGAGCCAGGTGCTTTTCTTGGTCTCCCATGGGGTGCAGGGCCCAAGCACTTGGGCCATCCTCCACTGCACTCCGGGGCCACAGCAGAGAGCTGGCCTGGAAGAGGGGCAACCGGGACAGAATCCGGCGCCCCGACCGGGACTAAAACCTGGTATGCCGGCACCGCAAGGTAGAGGATTAGCCTAGTGAGCCACGATGCCAGCTTCTATGCATGGATTTCAATTTTTTTTTTTATTTCAAATGCAAAAGGACAGAGAGAGAGAGGAAGAGAGAGAGAGAGGAAGAGAGCAAGCTTCCATCCACAGGTTCACTCCTCAAATGTCCACAACAGTTGTGGCTGGGCCAGCCTACAGGCAGAAGCTGTGAACTCTGTCTGGGTTTCCCAAGTGGGTGGAGGGACCCAAGTACTTGAGGCGTCAGTGCTGCCTCCCAAAGTGTGCATGGTCAGGAATCTGGGCCGGAAGTGCAGCAGCCAGGACTTAACCTGGGCACTTCAATAAGGGACACAGGTGTTTCAAGCAGTGACTTAAGCCACTATGCCAACTGCCCAGCCCTCAACAGTGTTTGCACTAAAAATAAACTTGTCTTTTAATCCCATTCTTCCATGATTCAAAATACCCTCACGACCACACAATGATTAAATCAAGCTAGTTAATGTATCCTTTATCTCAACGACTCTATTTTTTTTTTTTTTTTTTTTTTTTTTTTTAGTGAGAGCACGTAAAGTTAAGAGCATTGCTCTCCCACAATTCTGAAATGTTCACTACACTGCTATGAACTGTGGTCACCCTACTGTGTGACAGATCTCCCTGCATCATGCTTGTTCTAACTGAAGCCCAGCCCATCCCTACCCCAGCTCCCAGGAGCCATCACTCTACTCCCTGCTTCTGGGAGTTCAGCTGTTTTAGATCCCACACATGAAGGAGACCCACGCAGGATTCGTCTTTCTGTGCCTAGCTTATCTCACTCCTTCCAGGTTCATCTGTGTTGTTATAAATGGCAGGATTTCCTGCTTCTTTAAGGCCGAGTAAGTATTCCATTGTGCATATATACATCACAGTATAAATCACATTTTCTTTATCCCTTCATACTTAGGTTGCTTCTCTCTTGGCCATGGCAAATAGTGTTGCAATGAAAATGGGAGTGCAAACATCCCCGTGACATATTGATTTCAGTTCCTTCAGATATGTACGCCCTGGTGAGACTGCTGGGCCACATGGTCATTGTTAGCTTTTTGAGAAACCTCCATACTGTTTGCCAGAATGGATGTACTAATTCACATCCCCACCAACCTGGTGCACACATCCTTGCCAACACTCATTTTTCATCTTCTTGATAAAAGTTATCCTAACATGTTTTAGTTGATTGCATTGTTTTAATTTGCATTTCCCTAGTGATTTGTTTTGAGCATTTTTTAATTAACCTGTTGCCTCTTTGTACGTCTTCTGTGGAGAAATGTCTGTTCATGTCCTTTGCTCATTTTTTAAATGGGCTGTTTGTTTCCTTGCTATCGAGTCCCTTATATTTTTTGAATATTGACGCCTTATCAGATGTATGATTTGCAGGTATTTTCTGCTGGTTGTCTCTTTATTATGTTAAAGAGAAAATGGCTTCCTTCTGACCAAATCTATCACTTATTTGCATCAGGACTCGGGAGGTTTTTGTCCGAAATAGCTGAATAATTATCCAATTTCACTTTTGTTTTAAACATTGAATTTGTGACCAAATAGTGTTGAAAGAAAAGGGCCATCTACTTTGATTTTCAAAGATGACCTAGAAACCATTCTGATGCTCTGAGCTGCTGGTTCATAGGAGACAGCATTGGTGCCCTGCCTCCATGAACCCAGCCTTCGTTGCTCGGGACATGCCTGCCCAGTGTGAACCTGTCTCTCCATCCGGGATCTCTACAGGTGGAAGGGGGAGTCATTGTCCTGGAGCAGCCAGTGACACGCTGGAGCTGGACCCTAAGTGCCTGTGTGTGCGCATCCTTGGCTAGTACACCTGAGATGTGTTTTCCGTCATCTCCCAGAGCTGCCCAGCGGGGTCAAGCCCCAGTTGTCCACAGCAATAAGCTGCTTATCAATGCGTCTTTCCTTGCCTGTCTCTCTTCCTACTCTCCTATCGGTCCTGCTGGGGCTACCTGCCTAACAAACCGCTTGCTCAGAGCCGGCAGGAGGAGCCAGGCTAAGGGACCCTTCCGCATCCTCGTGTGCGGGAAGCCGACTCGGGCACAGTGACTGCTTCTCTTTTCTAACAAGTGACTTGAGCCAAGGGAGGCATCGTTGAAGGAGGGAAAGGGGTCTGGAGGAGCCAACGCCTGGGTGTTTGTTTTGTCAGCTGTGAGATCCCACGACCCACAGTCACTCACGGTGTTAGCCATCTAACACATCATTCATATAATACACTCATGAGTGTTAACAATATCTAACACATCATTCATGTAATACACTCGCGAGTGTTAACAGTTTCCTGCAAAGGAGCCAAGAGAGTTGTTGAGAAATGGCGCCTGCTATTTTCCTTGAGGAATAGTTTCGGTGACTTTCAGCTTTTGCTGTTCGATCCACATAAGCTGGAGTATAAAAGAAAATCCATCAGCTGGTAAAAAGTACCCAAAAAGGTCAATGTTAGTTTCAGTATTTCTCCAAAAGGACCTTAATGTACAACATCATCTACTGTGTGATGAAGCTTTCTCCAATAAAACATACTCCTAGAACTGCTGAAAATAATGTAATGAAGTGAACGAATCTGAGGTATACGATTCAGTGAATTTTACATGCACACACATATACACATACACGCGCATACACACCACATTTTGGCCGCACACCCACCACACAGACACAACACACAATGCACACACATCCACATATATTACACACCAACACATATTATACACACCACACAATTACACACATCTCCTTGTAACCACTCCCCAAAACAATAGAGAACATTTCCAACACCCGACAGTCCCCTGTGTTTCTCCTACTCCACGCCCCCACCCCCAGAGGTCGTCCCTGTGCTGTCCAGTTTGTCTGATCCCAAGCTGCCTACGATGGTGCTCAGTCTCGGAGAACTTCTTGTGTGGTCTCCTGCCCTCATCACTGCGAATGTGATCTCCCTCATGATGTTATGGGTGCCTGCAGCGTGTTCTCTGTTGCCACGTGGTGTCCTGGTAGATGGCTACAGCACAGCCTGCTGCTGATGGATCTTTGGGTTGTCTTTAGTTTATTGTCTACTATGAATAAAACTGCAGGAGTGCTCTGGCACACGTATTTTGGTGGACAAATGCATTCACTTCTCTGGGGTACATACCTAGGAGTGGAGTCATTAGTAGATACATGGCCAGACTTGAGTGGCTATTCCAAAATGGTTTTCTAAAGTGATTGTGCCAGTGTCTGCTCCTATCAAGGCAGAATGTGAGTTCTGTTGGCTCTATAGGCTTGCCAAGATTTGATACTGTCCATTTTAAAATTGCAATCACTCCCTGGGGGAGGAAAGGAATTTTCTCACTAGATCATGAAGAACAATCACATTGTATACACTTTTTAAAAAAATTTATTTGACAGGTAGAGTTACAGACAGTGAGAGAGAGAGACAGAGAGAAAGGTCTGCCTTCTGTTGGTTCACTCCCCAAATGACCACAACAGCCAGAGCTGCACCGATCTGAAGCCAAGAGCCAGGAGCTTCTTCTGGGTCTCCCACGTGGGTGCAGGGGCCCAAGGACTTGGACCATCCTCCACTGCCCTCCCGGGCCACAGCAGAGAGCTGGACCGGAAGAGGAGCAACCAGGACTAGAACCCAGCACCCATATGGGATGCTGGTGCTGCAGGTGGAGGATTAACCAAGTGCTCCATGGCACCAGCCCTCATTGTATATATTTTTATGTGCTTATGGGCTACTTGACTATCCCCTTTTGTAAGACTATCCATAGAACAGATGTTTTTAATACCAAATAGTATTCTCTAATACTATGTCATAAGCAAAGATGGTCTCTAGAAAATATAGTTTGAAGATGAAAACATGAAGCATAGCTCATCTTTAAAAATTAGCTAACCACCTTTAAAAGTAATTTCTTTGTTTAAGAATATCATCCTGAAAATACCTGGGCTACTAGGCTGACATCCTGGGGCAGGCATTGGGGCACGGTGGGTTGAGACTCCACCTGAAGCACCAGCATCCCATATGGGCGCCTGTTCGTGTCCCGGCTGCTCCACTTCTGATCCAGCAGAGGATGGCCCAAGTGCTTGGGCTCCTGTACTCCTGTGGGAGACCCAGGAGAAGCTCTTGTCTCCTGGATTTGGATTGGCCTAACTCCAGCCGTCACAGCCATCTGGGGAGTGAACCAGTAGATGGAAAACCTTTCTCTCTGTTTCTCCCTCCCTCTCTCTGTAACTCTGCCTCTCAAATAAATAAGTAAATCTTTAAAAATAAGTAAAAAATAAAAATAGGCTGACATCCTAATCTGTCCTGTGCATAAACAGTCACAAATGAATTACTAAGCCCCAATCAGTGAGAGTTTGCATAAAACTGGACTCAGCCTGGTTTGAGAGCTGTAGAGCTGTTCTCATCCTGTTTGCCACTCGCTTGTTCCGTGTCTTTGGCCAGTCCCAGGAACTTTCTGCATGTAACCTCCTCTCCACTTGGAAACGTCACAGTACATAGCTACAGTGCTGACCCCAGAGATGGGAGCCGGGCACACAGTGCCACCCATTTCTGCTCCCATGGGGCCCCAGCATCCTTCCAGAAAACACCAGTTGGCACATCCATAGCGTAATGCTTTCCAAACACAGCCCCAACCATACGTGATTGCATCCATGTAACAGCGATGGAGACAGGTGCAACAGAAAGCACCTTCATTGTAAAGGAAGAGAAAGGGCAGCTTCCTGCCCACGTGGAGCTGATGGATCTCCACGGTGGAGCTGGAGCAAGACCCCAAGGCATCCCTCCTTGGGATGCTTGTGGGGAAATGGCACACCACAGCCTCATCCACTCGCTCACAGGTGGCGTTTTCTGAAGCGTCTCCCATTCCCTCATCTCTTCTACAAGATGCCCTTGCCACCCATCAGGAGAAGCTCCCAAATGTTCAGCTCTCATACCTGGGCAGGACGCACGGCAGCCTTGACCAAGGATACACATAAGGTATGACTCTGCCCACTGCACACACTTCCCTCGCTGGGCCTGTGGTGGTTTCCCCAGCCTTCGGGAAGCCAGCTTGTGTGATATGCATGACCATGCTGGCACCACACGCGTGAGCAGCTCCAACAGCGCAGAGAGCCCGTGGATGGGGACTGGGAGAAGGGCCGGCAGCCACAGGAGAAGCAGATTGGTTCTGAAGCCTCAGCTACCAGGGATCCAAGAATTCCTCACACCCAGAACCACATCCAAAGTAAAACTGTGGTCTGAAGCCATCAGGTTTTGTGAGTTTGTTTCACAGCAATAGATGATCAAAATCCTCACTGGAAGAGGGGGAAGGAAGGGTACCCAGCCACGTTCTCTTCTAAGCTCAAACAGTGAGCAAAACACAAATGCTGATGCCATGGAGCTTACATTCGAGAAGAATCATTCAGATTCCACACGGAGGCTCAGGCTCAACCTGTGGCCTCTGGACCAGGTGGGCTGGAGTGATTCCCACCCCATGGAGCTGCTCGGCTTAGCTCGAGTTCCTCCACGTCCCACGGGTGACCTCCTACCTGCACAGGGAAGGTAAAGAGCAGTCACCTCCTGTGGGGCAGAGACATTCACATGCAGATGTAGTAAGGGGCTGGGAGCAGTGCCTGGCACAGGTGGCACTGACGAAAGTGCCCACGTGAGTGGCAGGCATGTCCGTTCATCGCAGCAGCTGCTCGCTTGAAGTAGAGATTTCAGTGTGGAGTCCGTCCTTACGGTATCCCATGCCGCATCTGGAAACGGAGACTAACACACAGCTCTCTGAGAAAGTGTTGGCTTTTGTTCACAGAGAAGCTCCCCCTGTGTGTGACCATGGCCTGTGGGCTTTCAACACATACTGGCAGGACCATTTTTCTTATTTAAGGGTCTGTTGAGGATGGACTAGTACTGGTCACATTCTTTTAGATACTGCAGGGTGCTTCTCTTCACTGGGGAGCTGCTTCAGCTAGGACTGCTGTGTAATGAATTACTGCAGAATTCAGTGACTCAAAACAAGCATTTCATTTTGCTTATACAAATCTTGTGGGTCAGTGGCCAGCATCGTGGCATCATAGCAGGTAAGTCCACTACCTGCTATGGGTACCAGGTTGTGTCCCAGCTGCTCCACTTCCAATCCAGCTTCCTGCTTAATGGCATGGGAAAGTAGTGGAAGGTGGCTCAAGTGCTTGGATTCCTGTCACCCATGTGGGTGCTAGCTCCTAGCTTTGGCCTGACCCAGCCCTAGCCATTGTGGCCATCTAGGGAATGAACCAGCAAATGAAAGATCTCTCTTTCCCTCTCTTTGTCTCTCTCTCTGTCTCTCCCTCTATCTGTAACTTTGACTTTCAAATAAATAAATCTTTTAAAAAAAGTTTTGTGGGTCAGTAGTGTGGTAAGAGTTCTGTTGGGCAATTCTCTTTTAGAGTTTGCATTAATCAGAGTTCTATAGAGAGATGGAACAGATAGGATACATAAGTAAACAGAGATGAGTGGGGATTTACTCGGAAAGTTGACTCATACACCAGGGACGGGGAGGATTCTCAGAAGGCCAATAGGCCACTGGGACTGGGAGAGCCAAAAGCTCACCCTCAGCCTCAGGCTGGAGGCCCCATTACCCCAGCAGCCACTGGCCAAGACCTGGACTTCAAAAGTCACACCACCGAGTTGCACTCTGAGAATTACGTGTTCAGATACCAGCCAGCCAGTCTGCTCATTTTCCTTCAGGCTGACATAATGCTCCCCGGGGTATTCTCTTTAGGCCTCGTACTACTTTTCGTTGTAGTTTCTTATACACAGGAGAGTGGAGTGGTGGGTTGGCCGCTCACACGACCCTGCACCTATTTGGTAGCAAATGGAGCAGTCATGTGTTGTGAGGAGTATCTTCTCCATCTCAGTGCTCACAGCAGCTTGTCTGGACTGATGGATCCCCTGTCACCTTTCAGAAGCACATACATTATAAGCTAAAGGGAATGCGTCTTTGACCATAGAGAATGCTGCTGAGGCTGACAGTGGCCTACACTGTTGCTGTATTGAGCACAGGGGAAGGTTCAATGATAAGAGGTTAAACCAGCCAGGGATACAAGTGTTTCAACATCACCTAGGGTCTCTACCTAAGCTCATCCAATGCCAGCACCCATAGAGAACTATAAACCAGTCGTTACTTCATCTTCTCCAACTCATCAACAGAAATCCAGCCCATAACACTATAGAAACAGGAACACAACCCACCAGCTCACCTTCCTCGCATTCTTGCCCAACAGATGGGAATGGCACCATGACAGTCTTCAGATGGCCTTTGACTGGACAGTCAAACTCCAGTGTTCCAGCACAGAATCCACGGATGACCCCCAGGAAAGGACTGTACATTGGAATCTGTATTTCTGCCTCGGTATTGTTCATTGTTTTTGTTGTCATAATTATCAGAAAGTATTTCTACATTAGAAAGAGAATCCAGCCACTAAGTATGGTCTCACTGAGTGGCCTTCAAACTGGAGCTTTGCAAACCGCAAATAAAATGTGAATCCAGGCAGAAGACAGTATCTACATTATTGAGGATAATCTTTATGTTACAGAGTAACACCTGGTGAGCTCTTACACATCGCCTGTGTGGCTGCAACAGACAGTGACCAGATGTCACCATGTCGCAAGCCTATTTTTCTGTCAGTTTCATCCAACATTCCAATATGCCAGCCACAGCGGACCAGGAACTCTAACTGAAAACTCTATATAGTCAATGTCATTGCTAATTAAGTTCCAGTTTTTATACTAAAATTGTCTCAATCGTTGTAGTCATTGCAAAGATCTCTCTCAAATAAGAACACTTTAGAGTTACTGTTTTCTCTAGACCCCATGAATCATATATCCATCAAAGAAAATGGTAACTGGAAACACAGGAAATGATTAAAATTTGGTCCCTGAAATTATCAAGAGGAGGGGAAACGAAATCAGAAAATCCAATCTGAGACTTCTTTTTGGAAGCATTTATTGATTACTTCTTTTTTTCATATTGTAATGTCAAATATTATGTTCCTTAGGTCCTTCAGTGGTTTCAAATCACAGGAGTGCACACGTCTTTATTTTCCTATAGGGTTTAATTTCACCATTGTAGTTATGCTGTGATTATAATAATATTTGGGCCGGCGCCGTGGCTCAACAGGCTAATCCTCCGCCTTGCGGCGCCGGCACACCGGGTTCTAGTCCCGGTCGGGGCACCGGATTCTGTCCCGGTTGCCCCTCTTCCAGGCCAGCCCTCTGCTGTGGCCCAGGAGTGCAGTGGAGGATGGCCCAAGTGCTTGGGCCCTGCACCCCATGGGAGACCAGGATAAGCACCTAGCACCTGGCTCCTGCCATCGGATGAGCGCGGTGCGCCGGCCGCAGCGCGCCGACCGCGGCAGCCATTGGAGGGTGAACCAACGGCAAAAGGAAGACCTTTCTCTCTGTCTCTCTCTCTCCCTGTCCACTCTGCCTGTCAAAAAAATAATAATAATAATAATAATAATATTTGAACCAGCAGTGTACATTTCCTAATTGTCTCCAAACTACTTACATATTTAACTTTGTTCCAGAAGGATGAAGATCCTTTTCCAAATCTATTCCATCTACCTAACGCTACTTTCACAATTCAAATTTTGGTTTTGTCAAGAGAGTTAAAGGCTTATTGTAAGGATATCTTCAGTCATGTCTCCATGGCTGAGAAGCAAAGATCTGCAAGGACCAGTGTTGTCAGAAAAGAGGACAGATTCCCCTTCCCTCTGCCTTTCTTTTCCTGTTCCTTGATGGAATGGCACACAGGGAGTTAGATAGGAAGTGTGTTCTGGAATTCCTGCCAGCCCTGCACTGTTCCCCTACGCCCTTACCTGTCCACTGAATAGGCCCACTTTCCCATAATGCACCTGTGTCTCACCCAGGGCCAGGAATGAGGAGGCACCATCATGGCCACATGGAGGTTGAACTGCACATGGAAGTGGCATGAAACCCCCAGAAAGTCTCACATGCGCTAAACTCTACCCCATTTATATATTCAATTAGGGTAAGCTCTGTCTATATCATAAGAGGCTGCTGACAAGTGAGGGACCATTCTTCTGCTCTTGACCTTGCTTATGGCTCCTCTGGCCTCCTCCGGGACCCACTCTTCAAGGGCATTGCTCTGTGTGGGGTGGTCCACACCCATGTGTGGCTGCATCTTCACTCATTCTCTCTTAAACAAACCCTGCTCTCACTGCGCAGTCTTGATGCCTCCACTTTGAATTCTTATCCCTGGGTTCTTACGAAGAACCTGCAGCAAAGATGAGGATACTTAGGCCATGATGTAACCCCTGAGGGCAGATCTTCCCCGTGCAGCCCACTGATTGGAATGCCAGTCTCTCCCAGACACATATGCAGAAGGAATGCTTTACCAGCCCTGTGAGTATCCTTAATCCATCAAGCTGACACTTAAAATTAACAGTCCTTAATGGAGTTGTGGCCACATCTGACCGGCACGTCACTGCTGGGTCAGCCATACTTCCTGTCTGGCTGCTCAGCGGGACAGACAACCCAAGCACACCTGCCCCTCCAGTGTGGCAGGCTCAGGCCAGCCTCCTCACCTTGGCTGCCCATGTGGGAGGCTCCCCAGCGGCCCAGGTAGAAGCCTGTGATGATTGTATTAATTAGCTTTTGGCTTCTGGGACAAACTACCTGAGGCAGGCCACTTTGTCAAGAAGAGATCTTTAGTTTGGCTGAGGGCTATAGAGATGCGAAGTCACCCGCCCCTGCTGATGCCCTCTTGCTGGCAGAGCCCCAGGTGGACCAGAGCATCACCTGGCAAGGGGCGGGGAACACAGCTGTCAGTGTCTACGTGTGGTCTCTCTCTTCCTCTTCATGTAAAGCCATCAGGACTGAGTCACAGGAGCTCTGCCCTGTGCACCTTATTGAAACCTAAGCACTTCAAATGGCTCCACCTCTAAACATGGCAGTCACATTCCTCTTCCACCCTCATTGCCATTAACTACACCTCTGGGGACTCAATGCCTGCACGGGTTCAGGGGCAGAAACCATAGCAATGACCTGGTTTTCCATAAGCAAAAAATTCACAGGGTTGACTTTTAAGAACAAATGAGCAGACAACTCAAAAGTACAGCTGACAAAAGAAATTCAGAAATCCACATGAGGTTGTGAACTTCAACTTCAAGAGTAACCGTTTCATTGATTTCCATAAAGCTTCTTCTCCTAGAATTCTTTCAGTTCTTCTTACTTTCTCAAATGGCAATCTTCTTTTCTAAGATTTATTTTTATCTATTTGCAAGGCAGAGTTAACATTTGAAGTCAGGCGGGTTTGGCCTCAGAGGGGATGGTTTTGGGCATTATTAGGGAGCAAAGTGCCCAGAAGGGAAGGCGGGTGGGGACTTTGGTGGGAAATGGCTCTAGAGAAATTGCTACCAGTGGGATTAAGCCCTTTTTACTCAGTGTGATCAGCGTATCCGAGCTGGAAGATGACAAAAATGAGTGGTGCAGTGGTGAATTGATGAGTCGTCTCTGGCACTGAGAAGAAGGTGGCGCCTGGCATCGAGCCCCAGGGGGTTCTACAGCCCCAGGGGGACACCTCAGAGAGGGCACACCAGAGGCCCCCAGCTGTGGTCTCTGGCTAATGACCCAGGAGCACATCATGCCTCCATTTTCTTAGGAATTAAATTCCTAGGACATTGCATTAAGGTAATATTTTCAAAAGAATATTGTCAACAGAACTGTCAGGAATCAAAGATATTAAACGGAATATTCTCTTATTGAAAGCAATGAGGATGTGAAGTGGCAAAATTGTATCAGTGAAGGTCACACTGGCCTATTTTTAAAGGGGCCTCTCTGATCTCCTTCATCTGCCCTAATGGGCTCAGCTTTCTGATCCCGAAACCAAGGGGTTGCTACAAGCTCTTCATCCTCTTAAGTTCCTGTATGCTTTGGTAGTGAAATCAATCACCAGGAAATCATCCTTGCCTTCCACTTACAAAGAAGCACATGGGTCTACGTGTTTGTCGTAGTGACTGAGTTATGTCCAAGTGAACATTCGTGGGTAGTTGACGATTTCTTCCTCCATGAAGGAGGACTTGAATTTGGAATCAGAGTCCTAGAGATACCATGTTCTGTCTCTGACAAGAACACCAGGCAGGGAGGCCAGAGTGGGCACCTGCCCGCTGTTCCTTCCCCGTTGGCCTGCACCTCGTCTGCACAGGCTGAGCAAGTGTGTCTGCTGCTCCCGTGTGCTCCCTCCCGGGCCCCAGCTTCAGTCCGGCTGGTTAGACAGCAGAGATTCATTGGCACATTGTTAAATTGCCAGGGCCTTTCTCTTTGAACCCTGGAAAAGCAAATGCCTTAGAACGAGCACAGAGCATAAATTATGGTCCTGAAAATTAGACTGGAATTCCCCCATCAGGCTCTATCACCAAATATCTCAGTTTCCTTGTCACTAAAACAGGACTACTAACAACATTTACCCTGAGGCATTAGTGGGATTACATGAAGTATGGATATGCTTGCCTGGCATACAGTAGGTGTTCAATAAATGCGGGTGATGGCCATTCTCAGGACAGAAGCGGACGGGGACAGGGCCTGCATGGATGCAGTGGCTGAAAACACTGGTTGCTCCTCTCTGAAGCACTTACCCTCACCGCCCAAACAGACATGCACTCAGAGGCTGCCCTGAATGAGGTTCAGCACACTGGTCCCTACCCCTCTCCGCCCTCCTAACAGAAACAGTGCCTCAGCACTGCCCCAGTACTCAACACGGCATTCCCAGACTGCGGCCAGTCGGTCAGGGACAGTGGACGAGGGTCGCTGTCCCCAGCTGGCTGCTGAGGTGCTGCAGGAGATGCGATGCACCTTATTGGACCTGGCACTGAGACACAGGAACGGGAACCCCCGTCCTGGCTTCCCCAGTTCATGGGGTGCCCTTCTGTAAGGGCATCTACTCAGAGGTACAGTGCGGTGCTGGGTGGTCCTTGGCGTCCCCATGAGCTCTAAAGTCTAAGAGGCTGTGACCACACTAGGGGTGTTTGTAAAAGCACCAGCTGCTGCCGAATTCTGAGGAGCAAACCTTGGACAGGTGACAGTGGTATAAAGTCGACCTGCCTCGTGTAACTCGTGTGACTCAGTTACAGCAACCCCCACACAATGCCATTTGGGTGATGAAACAAATTGCCTTTCCTAAAAACTTCCTGCCTCATCTGGATCAAGTGGGAAAAATCAACACCAGCGTAATTGAATCATTGTATCTGCATTTTGCTTTTTTTGTATCTCCTTCCAGTTTCCTCTCAGTCTATTTTTAACATCCTCCCTAGAACGTCTTTCACAGCCTGGAAGGGGAGTGCACCGCAGGAGAAAATTAAAGCAGGATATGACCATTTGAGGAATGAGATATCTTAAAGCAATCAGCGAAAGTGCTCCCAATTATAACAAAGAACATTCTTTCAGGAGAAATGTGGGTTGATTTGTGGGTTTAACAGATCCTCCCTCTCTGCAGTTATGATGTGTCCAAGCGATGTGCATAGCTGTTAGATGGACTCACAAAGTCATTTGAGTTAAAGCTAAGTATGTCATTCGTTATCTATCTATCTAAATTGCATAGATTGGGTCCAGGGAGTGTATGTAAACAAGGCCCTGATGAAGACCTGGCGAGCCCTGTAACTGGGTTTGATAGTTCGTCTTCCCCAGTGGACAGCAGGCTCTCCTGGCACAGCATGGCTGCTCAGATGCCAAGCAGAGCACCTTACACCCACTGAGTGTTAAATAACTTCTTGCTAACTGATTGGATAACCAGTCGAACATATAGATTGTCTACTGTGGAGGCCATCTGAAGATAGAGTGGTGAGTGGATGGGATGTCGCACGCTAATACCCTAGCACCTACCATCGTGTCTGAGAGAAAGGCAGGTCACAGGTCCTGTACTTGACAAGCATGCAACCTAGCTGGGATGGGAAAATGGAAAATAAGAAATTGTGCAGATTGACATGTGATTAAATGTCAGAGAGAACACGGCAGACATCCTGGAGTTGTCTGGATTTCCAGTCAAGCTGTGTTCCACTGCACGGCTGGAGTTTTGGAGTTAAGACAGCTGTGCCCGGTGGTGGCAATGGTGTTGTCACCGGGAGGCAGAATGGCAGGGCTCCCGGCGTTCTGGGTCTTCACTCACAAAGTGGCTCCACCAGTGGGTGTGAACCTAACTGTAAACTTTACCATGCATAAGTTACATTTCAACTTCAAAAAATAAAGAGGAAAAAAATGTCACATAGTGCAGCCAGGTACACCATTCTGTCCCATCTGCAGGTATCTTTCCTAGCACATGAGCCTCACCGGGCCCATCGGGGAAGCCATTGTGAGCAGGAGAAGGGAGAGCCAGAGAGAGGAGACTGCTGAAAGTCCTCTCTTGGCCCCTTAGCTTAGACGTTGCACCTGCTGTCTTTTATTTGTGTAGAGAATTTTCCATGGGCACTGTTCAACTCAAAGCTGGTCACTAATGGAGTAACCGAATATTTGAAAAATAAATTTTGCCTTCCAATTTTTAACATCATTTTTTAACCCTCTTCCAGGGAAAGCAGTGTGCTGTAGCTTGAGACTGAAGACCATGTTGGTTAGCAACTGGATGTTCTGGAGTTTCTAAGACACGAGGGATAAAGTTCTCCATCCTCTTAATGACACGGGGTACGTCCATGTGATGGCTGGTTTTAGATGTGCGCTTGACTGGTTCAAAGATACCCATGTAGCTGGTAAGGCACTGCTCCTGGGTTTGTCTACGATGTTTCCACTCCTGTGAGACTGTGGGCTGTGGGCAAGCACCATCCAACCAGCTGAGGACCAGATGGAACACAAAGGCAATGGAAGAATGAATTCTTATTTTTAAGATTTTAATTCTTTTGGCTTATTTGACAGTGAGAGAAAGAAAGAGATTCTATCCACTGGTTTATTCCCCATGTGACCCCAATATCCAGAGCTGGGCCAGGCCAAAGCCAGGAGCCAGAAGTGGCGTTCTGGTCTCTCATGTTGGAGGCAGAGACCCAACTACTTGAGCCATCACCTGATGGCCTCCCAGGGTGTGCACCAGCAGGTAGCTAGAATTGGATGGAACTGGCGCCCAATCCCAAGCACTGTGTTATGGGGTGCAAGGTCAAGTAGCCTCTTTAGCACCAGGCCCAACATCCACCCTGGGAAGATGAATTCTCACACAGTCTTCCGGAGCTAGGATACCCTTTGCCTTCTGTCCTTGGACGTGAGAACTCCAGCCCTCCACTGCTGTGATTTGGACCCCAAACTCATGCAGAAGTTGAACCCCAAGGTACTAAGAGGGTGGAAATGGGATCCGACTCAGGTGTTTGGAAACGAGGCCTTTGGGGAATGGTCAGATTGGATCAGGCCATCGGTGTGGAGCCCAGGATTAAACACTGGCAGCTTTACAAAGAGACAGAGTCAGGCACACTCCCTGCTGCTTGCCATGTGCCGTCCCATGCCACCTCTGGACCCTGACAGCAGGAACACAGCTGGAAATTAAGCCAATGGGCTAACAGGTCCTTTCCCGAGACTTATAAAATGTGTGCAAATGTGGAGTTACAAAACTAGTTCAGCGTGGTGCAAATTTTGAAAATCCATGTATAGTTTCTTCAGAAAACACATTCTCCATGAACTTTTTGGAGACCCCTTGCATGGTCATGTGTGTGTGCATGTGTGCATGCGTGTGTTTGCATGTGTGTGTACGTCCTGTTGGTTCTGCCTTTCTGGAGAATCTTAGCACAGCAACGCCATGACTCTGCTAGTGCCTGGACTGTGGGTCCTTGGCAGGCAGGGGAGGCCGCTCCTAAGTCCCACTTCCCAGGCCTGACGCATTGCCAGGCAGGGTCCACGTGCTCAATAAACAGACTTACTCTAAGTAGGAATTACAGCGGGAAGGCAGAAGGAAGATCTGCCTCTACAGGTATGCGTAGTTCTACGAACTTCAAAAGTAACTTTATTTCTGCTGTTAAAGTCATAGTTTAGAAATATTAGCAAATGTAGAAAAAGAGCAATGCAAAGATCCACATCAAAACACTAACTCTGGCGTGTAAAGCTGGCTATGCCAAAACTGAACTCAGCTAAGAGGAACGTCCCGCGGAATTCTGAAACTGGTAAATTCATCCTCAGAACCTCTGTCCACTGACCCTGCACCTCCAGGGCCCATGTGCTCTTGGGTGCCAGCAGTACCTTCCCCAGGAGCATGCGCATTTCAGCTGCTCACAGCCTTAGGCTAGGAGGGTGGAATTCCAGGCACCCATCCTGGGAGTCGGAAAGAGCTGGGGGTGCAGGCAGTGACCAGGATCTGGGGGTCCCTTGTGGTCATGGCCAGTAAATTTCCCTTTGGTGGTCTTTCTGATTAATGATACAACAATCAGCTAGATCCAAGTAAGATGTTTAAATGACCCAAATACTTGGATTCCAGGTTTGCAGCAACCAGGGTTTGTCCACCTGACACCCAGAAGGGACGTGGAGCCCAGATCACGGCACAGATGTGAGCTGGAGGTCACCAGAGGCAGGTCTTTTTTCTCAGGGAGATGCACCTGCCCACAGGCCCTGGGGTGGGAAAACATGGCCCAGTCAAACGGAAGTGGTCAGTTCTAGGCTGCATTTCCCCTCTGGGCTGTGTGAGCTATGGACCATTTTCCCCTTGAAATTAAAACAACCACCCCAAGCTTCTTTAACAAAAGGATACAACAGGATGTCACCCCCAGCAACACACAGCTCAGCCCAGGGCTGGGAGCCCCCATGCAAGCCATGCGGGGTTCTGATGGGTACACTGGTGGCAGCAGCCCCTGACCTGCAGCTGGGAGTCCCTGGGCAGCTACGCCACAGTGAGCCACCTCTACAGAGCAGGGTGAGCTTCCCAGGAGGAGATGAGGTGGTAAGGGTTGGTGTGTCCTCCATGGGTATCAACCTGGAGGCCAGGGGCACAGGCCCCGAGGACGTGTCTGTCATTGTCACTGCTGTAGCTTCACACTCAGCCAGAGAGCCATGGCAGGATACTGCCCGTGGCCTCAGCCAGGTGGGGAGAGGCACACTTGACCATCTCTCACCATGCTTGGGCTTCAGGGCCTTATGAATCTGGGGGTCTCGTTCCCCAAGACCCCCAGTGGTCGGGAGGGGCCGTAGCACCTGGTGGGGGCACTGTGTCAACACCTACATTTTCTAGGTGGCAGCCTCTGATTGGCCAACCCAGGCCAACTTTAAGTCTATTAAATGAATTTAAAGTTTAAAAGTCAGTCATATAAGCTGCTGGACCAGTCAACCCCAATTAAGTAGCATGAGAGGTCTTCAGATCTGACTCTCTGTCTTCATGTGTCCTGGCTTAAACACTGTATCTCTGTATAATCAAAGGAAGTATGAGATATATCCACACGTGATTCTCACAGGCAGAAAACTGATCATGTGCATTTACATGTGATCTAAACATTCACTATGTCATAGGTCTTAGATGATTTTATGGAATTACATGAAAATAGTTTCTTAGATGTGCACATTCAAATGTGGTTTGGTTTTTTTTTTTTCTCAGAAATTAAAGTAACAAAGCACTTAAATTAGGAATGGGAATTCACCCTGGCTAACAGCAGGTGCCCAGAGGAGCAGAGGCCCCCTGCCTGGAGCTCTCTGCTCCACAGCCCCTCAAGTTGCCTCGGTCAGCCACCTCTTCACGCCAGTGGACAAAGCTGTGGTTGGCACCAACACAGGCCAGTGGAAGGCTGTTATTTTGTTGTCACGGAGTGAAGGGCTGCTTCTTTGCCCATCTCCTACAAAATCTGTGGCGGTCCTGAACAGCAAAGACAGCTGCCACCATGGGCGAGGCAGAGGTCTGTGTGGTTCACTGTGTAATTCACAGAATCCTCACAGCAACCCCGTAAGTCCTGTTAGTATCCTCCCAGCTTACAGGTGGGGGAACAGCGGCACAGGGAGACTGAGGCCTAGCTCAGGGCCACACAGCAGCGCTGAGTGTGGCTTCCAGGCCGAGGATCTGGGCTGCTGGTCACTTGCCTTCGCCTGCCCCATCAGCAGGTGAGAGAGGAGAGCCTGTGTCTGGATCCAGCCACTCCTGATCACCTCCTGTAACTCTGCTGTCCGCACACACACACACCCTTCACCCCTGCCCCAGCTCTGGCACAGCCCAGGCCTCTCTGCAGCCTCCTCACTGCGTGTCTTGTTATTTAGGACCTGGTGGTAGGCATCACTTTGAAAGTCCACCATGTTCAGAGTGTAACTGGTAAAACGTACTCCTCCCTCTCGCCATCACCAGCCTCTTCCCTTCCTCTCCTAAGGTGCAGCTGGAATCAAGGGAAGGACCTAACCATGTATGTCAGAGGGAGGACGAAAGACCGAAAGCAGAGGAAATACAGCAACACGGGAATGAAAATGCAAGTACGAGACTTTCGGTATTTCAGAAACTCTGGTTTTGTGAGTAAGAGGAATTGGTGTTTCAGAACAATCAGACATAGGAAACCCCTCAGTGTCATGTGACACTTCAGTTACTACCGCCAAAACATTATTAGTTATTGAAAGGGTTACTTGAGTAATTAACTATCCTCCCCCGTTTACCGAAGCAAACTTCTCAACTTAGTCCCATCACCAATTGACTCCTCCGTTAGATTCTCTCTCTGCTTCATACACAGCTAAAAATAGCTCTCCAGTTTGTGTCTGGAAAGTCGCCTATTCCCTTCTCTTCTCCCTAAAAACAAGCCGATGTGAAAGCCGGCACATCTTCCAGCCCCAGAGGCTTCGTGCCTGCAGCACCTCCCTGCGCAGGGTCCTTCCCAGGCCCATCCTGACTGCGGTCCAGCCGAGGCGCTCCCCAGCCTCTGGGGCACACCAGGGACCCTCCTGAGTCCTCCTCTGTGGTGCCATGCCCCCGGGCCTTTCCTGGACACCTCTGCCCGTCCCGATGCCTCTGGGTGTCCCCTTTACTCTGGATCTTGCACCACTCATGTCCATCATCCCGCCAGGCCCACCCAGCTTTCTCCTCTCACATGAGAGCCATCCGGGCTTACCAGTTCACGCTGAAGTGTTGGCAATTTAAACACATTTTTCTTCTCCTGGAAAAGGTATCCATTTGAAAGGAAATCAGGGTACACAACATAAGTCAGAAAACGATTGGCTTCCAGCAGGTAAGAAACTTTGGGAGGGGACCCTGTGATGCAGGTAGGCAGATAGGATAAAATTGATTAGATTTGTAAGCTGGAGACCACGCCCTCCACCCCGCCCCCTGTGTGATCTCATGCCCCCAACTGATCTCACCTGGATGCCCACCTGCCAATCACTGAATAAAATCCTTAAAAACAAAATAATACCACATTGTCTGGTCTATTTGAACCAGTACTCAGAATTGCTCTCTGGATACGTGGCAAGAGCCCACAGGATTGCCCATGTTGAAATCATTAACAAGGCAGGACGATGTCACCTGGAGGCAAACCTCCCAGGAGGGGAAGCTTGTGCAGGGCCTGGGCCCACAGCCAGCGCCCCTGCAGCGGCAGGTCCCCACCAGCACCTCGCCCCTTTCCTCGCCAGCAGCTGCAGGGAGTCCACCGTGGCGCTTGCTTTCCCCAGCCCTCCAGCCCTCTTAGGAAGCACTCGCGGTGAGGCTCTGGTGAGAGCAGAGGCAGAGGAGCCAGAAGTTTCCGCCACACACTGCAAGCCTTTCTCTGCACGCTGTTTCCATCCTGGATTTCTAGTGCAATGAAACCTGTCAAAAACATGAGAAGTAGGTGTGAAGACAGAACGCAGGCAGGGACTCTTGGAGGAAATGATAGATAATCCCCCACCAGGGCTCTTGATTGGAAGGTGGGGCTCGCTTTCTTTGTCACAGCTGGTGTTTCGTGTTCATAACAGAATCTTCAACACAGAGAAAAGAATGAGGTTGATGTTCCTGCTCTGGATGTCCTGGTTGGTGGAAAATTGGGATTTCGTTCTGCGTGCTCCTTCTTGACAGCACCCTATGAAGTGGGGAGCACGTTCAGGGACAGGTGAACGGAGTTGGGTGGGGGATGGAGCCCACCTCCATTAGATGCAGAACCGTGGTCACCTCAGAAGGCGGGGACAACGCTCACCTAATGGCGCAGTGTCCGACCGCTCAGCCCAACACCAGCTATCGGATGTCTCCTGCACAGCGGGGGGTCACGTGGACGGGGAAAGGAATAGGCCAGGGCCAGTGCAGGCTAAGCTGCCTACCTATCTTTCCATATTCATAGATCTTCTTTCTTTAATCAGATTTTTTAAAAGATTTATTTATTTTATTTGAAAGGCAAAGTTACAGAGAGACAGAGGTCTTCCATCTGCTGGTTCACTCCCCAGATGGCCGCAATGGCCAGAGCTGTGCTGATCCAAACAAAGCCAGGAGCTGACATCCCACATTGAAGCACCAGCTTGAGTCCTGGCTGCTCCACTTCTGATCCAGCCCCTGCCAATGCACCTGGGAAAGCAGTGGAAGATGGTCCAGGGACTTGGGTCCCTGCATGCAGATGGGAGACCCGAAAGAAGCTCCTGGCTCCTGGCTTTGCACCAGCGCAGCTCTGGCCATTGCGGCCATCTGGGGAGTGAACCAGCAGATGGAAGACCTCTGTTTCTCTGTAACTTTGCCTTTCAAATAAAATAAATAAATCTTTAAAAATCTCATTAAAGAGGCCGGCGTCGTGGCTCAACAGGCTAATCCTCCGCCTTGCGGCGCCGGCACATTGGGTTCTAGTCCCAGTCGGGGCGCCGGATTCTGTCCCGGTTGCCCCTCTTCCAGGCCAGCTCTCTGCTGTGGCCCAGGAGTGCAGTGGAGGATGGCCCAAGTGCTTGGGCCCTACACCCCATGGGAGACCAGGAAAAAGCACCTAGCACCTGGCTCCTGCCATCGGATGAGCGCGGTGCGCCGGCCGCAGCGCGCCGACCGCGGCAGCCATTGGAGGGTGAACCAACGGCAAAGGAAGACCTTTCTCTCTGTCTCTCTCTCTCACTGTCCACTCTGCCTGTCACACACAAAAAAAATCTCATTAAAGAAAGATCTATGAATATGGAAAGATAGGTAGGCAGACTTAATATTGTCAAGTGGTCTGTTCTTCCCAATTTGATCTATAGATTCAATACAAAACCGGTCAAAATATCAGGAAATCATTTTGAGAAACAACAAACTATTTCTAAGTCTTTGTGAGAAATCAAAAGACCCAGCAAGCCAACACAATATTGAAAGAGAAAAACAAAGTTGGAAAAACAGCATGACTCAACTTCAACCTACCCTAAAGCTGCCATGAACAAGACAGAACAGAATTAGCAAAATAATAAACAGATCAATGGGCAGAATAGAGAGCCCAGAAATAAGACACCCATGAATATGGTCAATTGATTTTTGACAAAGTAGCAAAGCTAACATAGTGGAACAATGATAGACTTTTTTTCTTTTTTTATTTGAGAGGTAGAGTTAGACAGTATGAGAGAGAGAGAAAGAGAGACAGAGAGAAAGGTCTTCCTTCCATTGGTTCACTCCCCAAAGGGCCACTATGGCAGGCGCTGCGCTGATCTGAAGTCAGGAGCCCGGTGCTTCCTACTAGTCTCCCATGCAGGTGCAGGGGCCCAAGCACTTGGGCCATCCTCCACTGCCCTCCCGAGCCACAGCAGAGAGCTGGACTGGAAGAGGAGCAACTGGGACTAGAACCCGGCACCCATATGGGATGCTGGCGCCGCAGGTGGAGGATTAACCAAGTGAGCCACAGCGCCGGCTCCCCTCATAGACTTTGCTACAAATGGTCTGGAACACCTGAGCATCCACATACAAATAAAAGTAAATTTAGACAAATATCCTACACTTTTTCACAAAGATTGACTCAAAGCAGATTGCAGACCTAAATGTAAAATCTAGAACTACAAAACTCCGAAAGGATAACCCAAGAGAAAATCTAGATAACCTTGACTTTGGTGATGACTTTTCAGATACACCAAAAGCATGATCAAAGAAAAAAATTATAAGTTGTATTTTGTTAAATGAAACTCAGCTTTGTGAATGATACTGATAAGAGAATAAGAAGACAACTCACAGACTGAGGAAAAATTTTTGCAAAACAGATATCTCACCAAGGACATGTGCAGATGGTAAGTCAGCATAGGAAAAGATGCTCAGCATCATATGTCACCAGAGAACCGCAAATTAAAACAGAGAGATGTCAATGCACACCTACTAGGCTGGCCAAAATTCAGAACAATGACAAGACCAAGTGCTGTGAGGCCGTGGAGCAACAGGCGTTCTCATTCGTTGCTGGCTGGAACGCTAAAGGGTACAGCCACTCTAGAATATTATAGGCAGAGTTTTCAAACAAAACAGGCTCTTGCCACATGATCTTGGCATTTTCCCAAAGGATTCGTGGTGCAATGATGAATTCATGTCGCACATCAGTCCAAACCCACAGATGGACATCAGGAGTACACCCCAGCAACAAATGATGCAAGTTACTTAATAATGTTGGCAACAATGTAGCAACACATCACAGTCATGCAAGATGTTAACACAGGAAACTTTGAATGGATGGGTGACTGAGTATATGGGCACTCTCTGTATTTTCTGCTTGTTTTTCTGCATAGAATTGATCCAAAAAATCTGTTAAGAAAAAACCCAGACTCCTCAGATGCATCCTACACATGACATCACCTTGCTTCCTCTCCTTGGAGAACACCAAGGACCAGGTCTTCCCTTAGAAATTCCTGAAGGCCTTCTGGACCAGACTCGCTGAGAGTCTACAGCGGAATGTGGGAAAGCAGCAGCAGATGACCCAAGTGTGTGGGCCCCTGCCACTCACATGGGATACGGATGAAGCTTCTGGGTCCTGGCTTCTGCCTGGCCCCCTGCTGGCCACTGGGGCCATCTGGGGAGTGAACCATCCTACAGAAGGTCTCTCTCTCTCTCTCTCTCTCTCTCTGTTAATTCTGACTTTCAAATGAATAAATAATTGTTTAAATAAAATACACTGAATCCAATATCCCAGGCTTTCATTAGGGGTTGGGGAAATAAATTTATCAAAGTCTAACATTCAGGCTCGCCAAAGACAAAAAGAGGGATTCAGTGACAATGGCCTGCAGGGTGTTGGGCGTGGCCCAAGGCCACTGCGTTCTCCCCAGGGTGTCAGGCTCCAGAACCCAAACTGCTTATCTGGAAGGGGCAAGGAGGTTAGAAGAGGCTTGCTCCCGGTTCCAGAGGAGTATGAAGTACCAGCACAGTGTCACTGTCCCCTTGATGCGTCACTAGACGTCTAGGCATCTGCTCCATTTGGACAACACATGCCCATCCACAGAGATGTGGTTTCTCCCGTTCAGAGTGCAGCCTGCAAAATCCCGGACAGCCACAGGCATGGGAGGTGCCAGGGACACAGGGCACCTGCAGACCACAGGGTATGAACCCAGACACAGGCAGGTGAGGAGCCGGTGCAGGTGTGGTCAGGGAACCTGCGTGGGAGGGGGAGGCAGAGCCCAGGGCTAGGACCTGGCTGCAGCTGGGCAGGTGAACACAGCACAGAGTCACCTTAGCAGTCCCCAGCAAGGCTCCCGGCCGCCAGCCACCAGCAGAGGCTGCGGAAGGCGCGGAGCCCCTCTCTGCCCTGAAGAGGTCACTTGGCTCAGGAGGAGGAAGGGCAGAAAAGCCCACAGGAGCCAGCGACCTTCACTGGCAAGCACATGGGGCAGGCACTGGGGCGCAGCAGGTTAAGCCGCTGCCTGTGACAGCAGCATCCCACACGAGTGCAGGTTCAAGTCTCGGCTGCTCCACTTCCCATCCAGCTCCCTGCTACTGCGCTGGGCAAGCAGCAGATAATGGCCATGTGCTTGGGTCCCTGCCACCCACTGGGGAACCTGGATGGAGTTCCTGGCTCCTGGCTTCCATTGTGGTCATTTGGGGAATGAACTGGCAGATGGAAGATCTCCTTCTCTCTGTCTCACTCTCTCCTTCTGCCTTTCAAATAAACAAAATCTTTTTAAAAATATGTGCCCCACTCACCTCAACACAGGGATTCCGAACAGAGGTGGGAACAGTGGGGACAGGAAGACGCTTTGTGTGTGCCGGATCCTGCGGTGTGGCACAACTGATGCCAGAGCTGCTCGGACTCTCCTCTGCCCCCAGGACCCCCAGGGTCACGGCCTCTGCGCTCGCCACATGTCCTGCTCCTCGTGTCTGTCCAAAGTGCCTGGGCTGAGGTTTCCACTCGCAGCCATTCCTCCTGGCACATCTGCACTTTCTGTCCCCCAAGGCCCTCCCTTGAAATAAATCACTGCTCCTGTCTCTGTCTGCCTGTAGCTAGGGACATCACAATCATGTCCCAGGTCACGTGCTCACACACTGCGCCATGAGCACCTGGAGGGGAGAGACACACGCATCGTCCCACCTCACTGCACCCAGGCCGTGCTGTGCACACTGCAGGCATCAGCTAAGTGCTCACTGCACCCCAAGAACCCCGGCTCTCCCGGTGCCTCTGTGGAGCAGGGGCTCAGACAACCTGCAGCCCAGGGGCTGACCCCAGGGTAGGACAGGGTTTATTCATCAAAGTCCACGGCTGCACACCTGACAACCAGTTCTCCATCAGAGAACAACCAGGTACCTGGGGGTCAGAGAGGCAGATGGCAGGTACACACAGAGATGACGCATGGGTACAGGTATCCATCCTGAGAGGAGCAGGAGACTGGGAGAGAGGCCATTGACAGCGTGTTGAAACGTTAACAGCTGGGTCTAGACACACAGCAAAATGGGGTTCTTTGTATTTATTCTTTTAACTTCCGTGTAAGTTTGAAGTCATTTTTATTTTTAATTATTTTTTTGAAATATACAGTTACTGGGAGAGGGGTGAGGAGGGACAGACAGAGATATCTTCCATCCAGTGGATCCCTCCATGAATGGCCAGGAGCCAGGAGCTTCCTCCACGCTCCCACGTGGGTGCAGGGGCCCAAGCACTTGACCCATCTTCCACTGCTTTCCCAGGCCATTAGCAGGGAGCTGGATCGGAAGAGGAGCAGCCAGGATTCCAACAAGTTACACCACAGGCCCCCTTATTATGATTGTGTGTGTGTGTGTGTGTGTGTGTGTGTGTGTGTGTTTAAAGTTCTTTCAAAGGCAGAGCGACAAGGGATCTTCAACTCCCGGTTCCCTCACCAACGTGCAACAGCTATGAAGAGCTGTAACAGCAGAAACTGACCTGCCGAGTTTCTCATTGGGCTCTCGGGCAGGAGTCCTGGGCACAGACTCACCAGGCAGCAGGGGGCTTCAGACCCGCGTGCGCCTCCTCCCCGCTTCTGGGGGCGGCGCTGGGCGCCTGGGGCGCGCGGCGGGGTCCCGACCCAGCCAGCCACTGAATCAGGTGACGCAGATGGCCTTCGCGAGTACCTTCCCGAGACCCAGCGCGTGCGAACCCCGCGTCTTTCTGTCCAACTGAACCCCTCCGCGAGGCGGTGCCCAGTCCGCCTGCCCCAGCACGCACTCCAGACTTCTCCTTAGTTCTTAGTGTCACCCAAGCCAACCCCACCCCATTGACTACCGAGGCTGCTCCCCACGCCCCAGCCAAGGGTTTCTGACTGCTTTCTCGGGCGCCTTCAGCGAATCACTTAGGAAGGAAGGCGCAGGTGCCCCAAACCTGGCGCGCGCACTTCCAAGGCCGGCACACACCTTGCGTCTGCCCTCGAATTCTCAGTGTGAGTCGGGCAAGCCCTTCGCCCCGCTCACCTGCTTCTACCGCCACTGAGAGTGTGGGAGACGTGGGCTAGGAGGGGGCGCGCAGGGGCCCAAGGTGGGGAGGGAGGCAGGGGTCAGAGGGCCAAGGGATGCGGGAAGCTGGGGGAGTAGGGGGCGCCTGAGCAGAGAAGGAGGAGAGAAGGGGTCGCGCAGAGAACGGGGCCTGGGGCGCGCACAGGGCGGGCTCCAAGGAGAGGGAGGGAGGGCGCGGGGCGGAGGAGCGCGAGCGAGAGGGCGGAGGGAGCCGCGAGGGGCGAGGGGGACGCGCGGGGCGGGGACAGGGGGCGAGAGGGCGGGGCGCAGCCGGGACCTGCGGGAGAGAGGCGGGCGCGCTCCGAGCGAGGACTGAGGGTCCGGCCCACGCGCTCCGACCGCGGGGCAGCCGCTGCTGGGCGCGCCGTGCACGGACCGTCTGAGCCCCGGGCGCCGGCCAGGGAGTCGCCGCCGCCGCCGCTGCACGCTCGGCCCGGCCCGGCCCGGCCCATGGTGGAGTCCGCGGAGCCGCAGGCGCTCGGGACGGAGGCGGCGGGCGCTGGGCGGCCCCCGGCGCGCTGAGCCCGGGATGAGGGCGCCCGCGCTGCTGACCTGCTGCGGCTGGCTGCTGGTCCCCGTGAGTGCGCCCCGCGACCCCCGCACCCCCACTCCACCGGGATCCGCGTCGCCCACGTCCAGAGGAGGCGCGCCCCTCCTGCACGGCTGCGCTCTCCGCGCCAGCTCCGGGGCGCAGAGAGCTAGAGGGGGTGGCTGCGCTGGGGGTGGCGCGGGGACCCACCCGTCCGGTCGGGGCCCGGGACAGGGAACCCGGTCGCCTGGCGAGCTCCGGCGCTTCTCCGTTGGCGCGTGCCGCACCGACTCCGGGGCCGGGAAGATGCGGGAGCCTCCTCCCTCCCTCGCTTACGTCCTGGGTTTGCTGGAAGCGGGATCCTCTTCTTGCCCGGGCACTTAAGACACGCGGGGCGCGCGGCGGCGGCCCAGGCCCGGAGCCCGGGGGCTGTGTCGTCCCGGTCACCTGCGCAGGCTTGGCGTCCCGGGGGAACCCGGAGTTTGCTTTGTCATTAATTGCTTCTGCTCCTCCTCCCGGTACTCGCTGTCCTTAGTGTTTGCTTTAGTGTGTGAGAGAGCGGGTCGTGGCCTGGCCGAAGAGTTTCCTTTTGAAAATATGCGTCCTTTTTGGTTTTTTTTTTTTTTTAATTGCACGAGAGGAGATGATACACTGCCCAGAAGTTGGTTAGATCGGTGCACTAAGACGTTACGCGGTGCTCAATCAAGATTTCCGCCTTTTATCTAAAAGCCCATTTCTAAAAAGAAAAGTTTGGCCCGCCTTGCTTTCCTGTCTGCGGGACCGAGACGCGCTCGCTCGTGTGCACGCACGCGTGCTTCCTGTGTGCGGGTGGCAGCCTGGCCTCCCGCGCCCGGAGCTGTGGAGGCGAAGTTGTCAGTACCGGTGGCTCTGTGGTCGCCGCACTCCCCGGTCTCGCGCGGAGCCCTGAGCGGGTCTGCCCCGGGGAGAATCCTATCCCCGCCGCTCAGGTGGCCGCCGGCAGGAGCGAGCGACCAGTGCTGCTTTAGTTTCTGAGATGTCCCCAAAGAGGCCACTGCTTAGTTTCTTTTTAAAATCAGTGTCATTTCCCTCCTTCCGAAATTCCTGAGCTGGCGTGCTTGACATCAGGAATCTAACTTTTTGGTGGTTGGTGGGTATTGGGCTGGTTAATCAAACAGACCGACAGCTTGCTAAGTGGGGCTGACTGTGGCGACAGAACCCAGCATTCGGTTTCTGCTCTGTTAGAAAACTGTTGGTGGCTGGAACAGGTGACCTGTACCAGTAGCAGGCTAACCAGATAGAAACGGCGCCAATACACCTGCCAAGTGTAATTCTCTTTGGTTGGCAGTAGTACTCTTGCACGAGAACAGGTTTGGTTAGACAAAGTGTGTGTGTGTGTGTGTGTGTGTGTGTGTGTGTGTGAGAGAGAGAGAGAGAGAGAGAGAGAGAGAGAGAGAGATGGAGGGAGAGACAGACAGGGACCAAGGTCTCTCTAAGCCCCGGAAGGGGCAGCTCCAGCGCATCCTGTGGGTATTTCTTGAGATGGAGCAGGGGCGTAAAATCAGAGACTGTTGTACTTTTGTGAAAACAGAGCTTTGTGAAAACGTGGTCTCTACCAAGACTGAGACACTGTGCACAGCACCGTCGCCGCTTAAGAGCCGGCGACGAGCCCTGACTACAGACTGCGCCCCCCCGCACCCCACTTGCAGAGTGGGGTGATGCGTTTCTCTTCCCCCTGCCCCTCACCCCGTCATCTTTCTGAAAAGCTTCTGCACACCAGGTTCAAAGTCAAAGTGAGCAAGGCTTGCATCCATAGGGCTACGATGCAGAAGCCTGCTCAAGCCTTGACACCAGGCTGTCTCCCATCCGAGTACTAACCAGATCCCACCCTGCTTAGCTCCCTAGATCAGACGTGTTGTCTTAGGGCTCTGCCCCGACCCTGATGGTCCTCAGGTGCAGGTGATTAGCAAAGCAACGGTCTGAGGAGTAAACCTGTGTTTACTGGGCTGCGAAGAACCTGGAGCAATTATTGGATTATAGAGTTGTGTTGCCTCCCAGTTAGTATTAACAGCATACAGCGGGGTTATGGTAGTAAGTTCCTTTTCTTTCTTAGAGAATAGTTATTGTTGGGTTGTAGAATGTTGTGAAGTAAATGGCAGCGCTGTTGTTAATGACCACGCTGGGCACTTTAGTTCGGAAGCAGTTTAGAACCGTGCGCACTCCGGTGCTACTGGGAGAACCTCTGCCTGAAGTTTATTGCAGAAGTTGCGCTGATTTCCTTTCTTTTCACCTTGAACAGGTGAGCAGCATTCACCCAGAATGCCGATTTCATCTGGAAATACAGGAGGAAGAAACCAAATGTGCAGAGCTCCTGAGGGCTCAGACAGAAAAGTACAAAGGTAGGTGGAAGGCTTGGGGAGCAGCCCCCTCCCGGATGGCGCTCTGCACAGCTTTGGCTCACGCCTCACTCGCATCACTGGTGGTCCAAGGTCACCTGCACCTTGCAAAAGGACTCGGAAACTCATGTGGTGCTCACTCCCCTTTTGACAGGAAACTTGGGAGTACTTCGCAGACACAGTTTCCATGGCTTGAGCTAACAGCAGCAGTTCCTAAAATAATTTCCTGCGATTTGTTATGCTTTGCAAAGGCAGCTCCAGTTTGCTGTGGAATGAACGTTTGTCTGAATTCTTGAATTTAAAAATCGTAGTTAGATCACAGGTCATTTGGATGATGAAAACGGCCCAGAGAGCAAACGGGGAAGTGGGACTTGGGTTGACTGGCTGTGAATAGCGGAAGCCGGCCGGTGGTGGCCGCTCCAGGTCAGCAGAGGGAACACTGGGACGTTAGACTCTGGAGCCAGATGTTTATAAACGCAGAAGGGCTGTGGGGTAACACCTGATTCATAAATAGCAGCAAAGTCTTTGATCCTTTTCTGTGCTTTGTCTGCTCTGTGTCATGACTTTTTTCCTTTTCAAGAAAGAGGTGAAAATCAAAGTAATACCCTGGCATCACGATGGTGGGCTTTGTTCTGACACGGCCGCGCGCAGTAGAAACAGCACGTGAGCCATCCAGGTCTCTTCGAGTTTTCTAGGGACTCTCTGAAAAGAAGTAAAAAAACATGCGAGCTCAACTTTAATTGTAGACTCTATTCATGCATGTTTGTCTGCATCTTTAACTTATCATCGACAGAAATCTCCATTCTACATGCCATTTTATCCCGAGTCTTAGAAACCCAGTGTGTGTGTATTGAGCTCATAGCACGTCACCATTGGGATCACGGTTCAAGGATGCAGAAGCACAGATGACCTGCAGCTCCCAGGCATCCCTTGTCTTTCCTGGCCCCCGCCCCCAGGCCACGCCAAGCCTGCATTTCCTCATCTGAAAAACCAGGGCTTGGGCTTCTGCGTGACCCTGGGGCACACACACCCTCCGGTGGCCGCCTCTTCCCTGTTGCCCAGAAAACAGCAGATGAAGCCGCTCAGCTCCCTGAGCAGCAGCCGGGAGAGGCCTGTGGGAAGGGTGGCCAGCGGCCGACCTGGGGAGACGGGAGAGACAGCAGCGCCATCTCAGGGACAACTGGGTTAAGAACAGAGACGTTGAGAACCAGCCATCAGGGGCTCGGGTCCTGGGGTCCTGGGAAGGAGCAGCGTCCCCTGCCCCCATCTGGGTGCAGGCATGTCTATAGGAAACAGTGCACTTGTGGTAGGAAAGGAAAAGTGAGGTGGGACACGAGGGGACTGCTGTAGCTACTTTGTTGTTTTTTTTTTTTTTTGAAGATTTATTTATTTGAAAGTCAGGGTTACACAGTGAGAGAAGGAGAGGCAGAGAGAGACAGAGAGACAGAGAGAGGTCTTCCATCTGCTGGTTCACTCTCCAGATGGCTGCAACGGCCAGAGCTGTGCCTATCAGAAGCCAGGAGCCAGGAGCTTCTTCCGGGTCTCCCCTGTGGGTGCAGGGACCCAAGGACTTGGGCCATCTTCTGCTGCTTTCCCAGGCTGTAGCAGAGAGCTGGATTGGGAGTGGAGCAGCTGGGTCTCAAACCAGCGCCTTTATGGGATGCTGGTGCCACAGTTGGTGGCTTTACCCGCTATGCCACAGTGCGGGCCCCTGCTGTACCTACTTTGAAATTCTGGAGGATGGATTCCAAATTGTGAAGTTTCCTGTTTAGGGAGGCATCAGATATGCAACCAACCATTATGTAAAATGTTTCCATTTTTAAAAACAGGTTATCAGACACACAATCTCCCACCTCCTGGTTCATTCCCCAAATGCCTGCAACAGCCAGGGCTGGGCCAGGTCAAAGCCAGGGGCTGAGAGCGCCACCTGGGTCTCCTGTGTGGGCGGCAGGGACCCAATTATTTCAGCCATCACCTGCTGCGTCCCGGCGTATGCAATAGTAGGAAGCTGGAGTGGAAGCAGATCTGGGACTTGAATTCAGGCGCTCTGATATGGGGTGCAGGCACCCCACCCGCTGTCTTAGCTGCCGCGTCAGGTGTCTACCCCTTGGCTTTTTAAGTTTGCAAATGGTGCATCATTGAAAACCAGAGCTGTACAGGAGCTGGCAGACTCCTGTGTGATCCGCACTGCCCAGAGCTGTGGATGGTGACTGGATGCAAGCTTCATCCCGTGATTGGAAACTCCTGCACACACCTGCCAGAGATAAGCCAGCCTTTTAAGACAAGACTCCTTGGGGGGAGGGGGCGGTGTTGTGGCTCAGCGGGTTAAGCTGTCACCTGCAGTGCCGGCATCCCATATGGGTGCAGGTTCGAGTCCTGGCTGCTCCACTTCTGATCCAGCTCTCTGCTATGGCCTGGGAAAGCAGTAGAAGATGGCCCAAGTCTTTAGGCCCCTGCACCCACGTGGAAGACCTGGAAGAAGCTCCTGGCTCCTGTCTTCAGCCTGGCCCACCCCCCTTCACCCATATAGGGAGTGAACCAACAGATGGAAGATCAATCTATCTGTCTCTCTCTAACTCTGCCTTTCAAATGAATAAAATAAATCTTAAAGATAGAAAAGACTTATTGGGCTCCTCCGCAGAGGTGTCCTATGTGTGAACAGTGTCAGATGTCTTGGGTCACAGCCTCCAGGGGTGCACACACGCCTCAGCTCGCGCTGGCTGCAGGCGGAGCAGAGGGAACTTGGCCGGTTTGGAGCGAGACTGCGAGAGGTCTGCCTGGGCTGGAACAGTGGGAACCTGTCTCCGCTCTCCTGTGATGTCTCCCTGAGCATCCTTTCGTATCGAAGGCTCTCACTTCGCCTGTGAGCGGTATCTGAGTCTCTCACCTGATTGACATTAGGAAACGCTTGCTCACAAGCCAGTGGCCCTCGGGGGAAAAACACAGCATGACCTGGTCTGGCCATGCTTCGGCTACTGTGCACTGACAGCTTGTGTCCAGAGAATTCTTCATTTTTTTTTTCCTTTTTGCTCTTTGGAATATGTGTGGTGCAAATGCCTGCGATATAAATAGTAGTAAGTTGCCAGAATAAAGAGCCCGTAGGTGATGGGAGCCAGACCCACAACCTGCCAGGGCCCGGGGAAGAGGGCGTTCTTGCCAGCCACGGAGGTGAGGGGGAGTCGGTAGGAAATGGTGTGAGATGGGCCACGAAGGGTCTGCAGTGGCTGCTTTTAAATTCCAAAGGATTAAGAAATGGGAAAAATAAAACTCATCTTCAGTTCCAGTGAGGTAGTCTGTATATGTATTAAAAAAAAAAGATAACACATCTAGACAAAACCCATTTTTTTTTTAAAGATTTTGTTATTTTATTTGAAAGGTAGAGTTACAGAGTTGGGGGAGAGAGATCTTCCATCTGCTGGTTCACTCCCCCCAAATGGCTGCAACAGCCAGAACCAGGAGCCTCTTCCAGGTCTCCCATGCAGGTGCAGGGGCCCAAGGACCTGGGCCATCTTCTGCTGCTTTCCCAGGCCATAGCAGAGAGCTGGATTGGAAGTAGAGCAGCTGGGACTCGAACCGGCACCCATGTGGAATGCTAGCACTGCAGGCCATGGCTTTCCCCACTATGCCACAGCACCACCCCTCAAAACCCACTTTCTTTTTTTTTTCTTTTTTTAAATTTTATTTTATTATTTTTTTTTTATTTATTTGACAGATAGAGTTAGACAGTGAGAGAAAGAGACAGAGAGAAAGGTCTTCCTTCCATTGGTTCACTCCCCAAATGGCCACTACGGCCAGCGCTGCGCCGATCTGAAGCCAGGAGCCAGGAGTATCTTCCTGGTCTCCCATGGGATGCAGGGCCCAAGCACTTGGGCCATCCTCCACTGCCCTCCTGGGCCACAGCAGAGAGCTGGACTGGAAGAGGAACAGCCGGGACTAGAACCCAGTGCACATATGGGATGCCAGCACTGCAGGCATTAACCAAGTGAGCCACGGCCCCGGCCCCTAAACCCACTTTCAATGCTAAAGTCTTCCAGAGAACTCACTGGGTAAGCTTCGGAGGCATTTGGTGCTTTGGACTTAGTATGGTTCCATCGTTGGGCGAGATGGGTGTGTTCATGTGACTCTGTCTCATCTCATGCCGAGATCAGCGGCTGTGACCAGGAGGAGTGGGGTGGTGCCTGGGCTCTCTCTCTTTTTCTACTTTCTGGGCCACATGTAAATGTGCATGGCTGACCTGGGGATGATGGCAAATGCTGGCTCAGGACTAGGCCACAGAAGGTGCTAGACAAAAAAAAAAAAAAAAAAAAAAAAACACACAATAAATCCTGCTGAGCCAAGTTTGATCTGTCAGGAACCAGGGAAGGTTTGAGGTGGTTCCTGCTTGCAAGGAACCATCAGTGCTGGCAGGAGACACGGGGCCAGCAGCAGGAGGCTTTATGGCCCACAGCACTGCAGAATCGTGGGCTCCATGTCCCCAAGGGTTGCCTCTGACCCCGAGTCCCCCAGGAGCCGTGAGGAGCAGCCCGCATGCAGGCAGCATGTTTGTGTCAGCGCTGAGGAGCCCAGACTTAGCGAAGGCGCCGCTGCTCAACCTGCCGACCCTGACTCCAGAGAGAGATGGTAGCGGAACTCTCCTGGGCACCTTGGGCGCACACCGTCTCTGCCTTCCAGGCTGTTCGCTATGTGCAGCTGCTCAGAAAGGGAGTTTAGAACAAGGCTGCCGACGCCACCTCACAAGATCCCGTGGAGAATGATCCCCGAAGCTGGGGTTGGTGGCCGCCTCCTCTCATGTTCCATGACACGATCCTAACTCACGGCGTGACGAGTCCATCCGTCTGCTCCCTCGTCCTCCATGGGAAAGGCAGCATCTCATCTCCTCTTTCATCTCCCGAGCTGTACGCAGTGCTTGACATTTGAACGGCATTTTAAAAGCTCTTGCTGAACACACTCATGAAAATACTCACATCGGATATTAAGTGATGTGCTCACGTGGAAGCATGTCACCCAGAATTGTATGTGGTGACAAGTGTCCCCACTGTAGGCTTTTCCACGCTGGGTTCTCGCGGGTTCCCCTACAGAGCCTGTGCTCATAGGAGGGTGCTTCGAAAAGTCTATGGGGAAAAAATGGAATGAAAAGATAAGTTAGGGGGCAAACATTTTTGCAATGCGTGTATAGTTTTTTAAAAATATACAATTTTCCGTGGGGCTGGCGTTGTGGCATAGTAGGTTAATCCTCCGCCTACGGCGCCAGCATCCCATATGGGCTCTGGTTTGAGTCCCAGCTGCTCTTCTTCCAATCCAACTCTCTGCTGTGGCCTGGGAAAGCAGCAGAAGATGGCCAAGTGCTTGAGCCCCTGCACCTGTGTGGGAGACCTGGAAGAAGTTTCTGGCTCCTGGCTTCGGATCGGCACAGCTCTGGCCATTTTGGCCATTTGGGGAGTGAATCAATAGATGGAAGATCTTTCTGTCTCTCCCTCTCTCACACACATACATTTTCCACAACCTTTTTGAAGACCTTTTGTCTAAGTCTACATGAAGGTATGCTCTCTCATTTTCTTTTTGTTTAATTAAAAAATATTTTGTATTTATTTGAAAGACAGAGTTACATGGGGGTCGGAGGATGGGGGAGAGAGAGAGTTATCTTCCATCCACTGGTTCATTCCCCCAATGGCAGCAACAGCCAGCACAGAGCCCAGCCAAAGCCAGGAGCCTGGAAGTCATCTGGGTCTCCAACATGGATGGCAGGGGCCCAAATGTTTGAGCCATTTTCTGCTGCGTCCCCGGCACTTTAGCAGGGAGCTGGATCAGAAGTAGATCAGCCTCAACTCAAATTGTGATGGGGTGCCAGCATCACAGGCAGCAGCATAACCCACTGCACCGTAATGCTGGCCCCTAATTTTTTAATTTTTAAAACAGTCTCATTTATTTATTTTTCACTTTATTTGAATGTCAGTGAGACATAGACAGCTCTTCCATCCACTGCCAAAATGCTCACAGCAGCCAGAGCTGGGCCAAGTTGAGGCCAGGAGCCCGAAACTCAGTCTCCCACCTGGGTGGCAGGGACCGGTCATTGGGCCATCATCTGCTGCCTCCCAGAGTGTGCATTAGCAAGGAGGGGTATTGCAAGTGGAGGAGCTGGGACTTGAACCAGGTCCCTGATGGGGAATGCAGAAGTCCCGAGCAGCATGGCACCACTGCACCCAATGCCCACCTGTCCCGTTTTCTTCTGTAGAATAGGAGCTGGCCTTCTGTGCACACTTGCTCTGATGTGAATACTGCATTTGGTTTTCTTTTTCTATTTAACTTTAACTGCATGTCCTGTTTTGGTCTTCATCATCTACTTGAGAGCTGTGTAGTATTCTATTGTATTTCTTTTGTCCCCCCTGGAACCCTGGACTTCAGGGTAGCTTTTGGTATTTTGCTACTACAAACAATGCCTCTCTGACTATTCTGCTCATGGGCATAAAGTATTTCACCCAATTTGAGGGTCGACCTCAAGCCACTAACTATAGCATTGGAATCACCTTCTCCTGGAACCAAAGAACACCATGTCAAACCACTTCCTCATTTCTCTGGTGGTGGCATCACATGGAGTATAGTTGATGACATCCCATTGGCCATCTGGTCTTTGCTTTCTTGTCTGTCTTTGTCACGGAGGAAGCTAGGCAGTTTCCATCAATATCACAGGGGAGGGGAGCATCCCAGTCTGGAGAGGTGTCCAGAGGCCGTGCTGTGATGCTTGGAGTGTGCACCATCACGCCTTGTGGTTTAGTGTCCCCCTGGGAGCCTGGGCACTTGACAAGTGAGGCTGCTGTGCCAGCTTGTTCCTGGTCCCTAGCAGGTGTTCTGGACCTGTGCATGCAAACTGAATGAACAGCTGCCCGCCGTCTTGTGCTTGTGTAGGTCTGAAGCGAGTGGGTTTGGAGTGTCCAGTGGGGAACAGGGAATGGATTGCTGCTTCTGATGTGCTATTGACAATGTAGGTCTCCTTCTTTGAAAAAGAGGCGTATTTATTTATTTGAAAGGCAGGGTGACAGCGAGAGAGAGAGAGAGAGAGAGAGAGAGAGAGAGATCTTCCATCTGTTGGTTCTCGCTCCAGATGCTCTCAATAGCTGGGGCTGGGCCAGGAACTGCACACGGGTCTTCCATGCTGCTGATAGGGACCCAAGCACTCGGGCTGTCATCCGCTGCCTCTGATGCGTATTAACAAGAAGCTGCGTCGGAAGCGTGGAGCAGCCGGGACTTGAACCATGTTCTCCGATGCAGGATGCAGGTGTGCCAAGTGGCTCCTTATCCCCCTGCGCCACAACGCCCACCTCCAGAGCGCCTTCATGATGCACACGCCTTTCCTCTTCATTTTCTCTAGTGAAGGTAGCCCGTGTTCTAATCAGGGGTCTCTCTGGGCCGGTGAGGGCACAACTGATCTGTTTTTTCTCTACAGCCTTTTTGCACTAGATTTCTTCTAATTGCTGAACTCCTTAAGATCAAGCCCTAGACTTGGACATTTAAATAATCAAGAACAGATTATTCTGGAAGTTATGGATTTAAATTTGTTTTTGACAAGAAGCAAAGCCCATTGAAATAAATTCTGTCCTGAATAAATTTTTATATAGAGGCTCCTAAGAGGAATTATGAATAAGAAATTAGTTTCTGGCCGGTGACTCTGGGGCTCATTGCTGATGTTTGTTGGAATGAAGCTCT